>CM057478.1:25432200-26046879 GCA_030035585.1 Dugong dugon | reverse complement strand
CGATTGACTGCTCCGATTCCCTGTTGTATTTCTTTTGGTTTTGGATAGTCCTCGAGAGTTCATGTCCTAGACTGGTATCTGGCTGGTATGATCTTGCTTCCTAAGTTCTGCCTGTGGGCTGAATCTGTTTCTCCTCAGATCAAAGAACTCCCTTTACTAATTCTTGTAAGTTTGGTTTGACTTTTACATATTCCCTTAGTTTCTGTTTATCTGGAAATGACCTAATTTCACCATCAAATTTGAACGAGAGTTTTGCAGGATATATTATTCTTGGCTGACCAGTTTTTTCTTTCAAGGTTTTATATATGTCATCCGATTGCCTTCTTGCCTGCATGGTTTCTGCCGAATAATCTGAGCTTAGTCTTATCGTTTCTCCTCTGTATGTGACTGCTTGTTTTTCACAAGCTGCTCTCAGGATTCTTTGTTTGTCTTTGGTTTTGGCGAGTGTGAATACGATATGCCTTGGTGATTTTCTTTTGGGGTCTCTTCTATATGGGTTTCATTGAGTTTTTTGTATGGCCAGCTTTTCATCTTTCATGATATTGGGGAAGTTTTCTGTCAGCAGTTCTTCAATGATCTTCTCTTTTGTTTTCTGTTTACTCCCCCTGTTCTGGAATGCCAATCACTCATAAATTTTTGCTTTTAATTGTGTACCACATAACTCTCAGGTTCTCTTCATTTTTCTGTGTTCTTTTTTCTGAGTTTTCTTGAAACAGAGTTGTATCCAAGTGTTTGTCTTCAGTACCACTGATCCTGTGTTCCACGGTTTCAGATCTGCTTCTCAGACCTTCTATGACATCATCCATTTCTGAAATCTTTTTGTTTATATTTTGGATTTCTAATTGTTGTTTTTGTATAATTTCTAGTTGTGAATTTATTTTGGCATTTTGTTCCTGCATCATCTTCCTGAATTCTTCCAATTTTTTGTCTGTATTTTCCATGAATTTCTCTATTTGTTTCTCAATCCTCTTTTACTTTCTCAGCTTTTTACCTCAGTTCTTGGAAAATTCCGAGTATTAGAGATTTGAATTCCCTATCAGGTACTTCTAGTGCATTTTCTTCCACAGGAGAGTCATCTGGTGTTTTAATTTGGATGCCTACTGGAACCATCCTGTCTTGTTTTTGTAATTTTTTTGATATTGTTTGCTGTTTCTGGGGCATTGAGTAGTTATTTCTCTCGTTTATTGATTGTAGATTTGTATGCTTTGTCCCTTTTTAAAAAAAAAAGTTTGAGTATGTCTGAGCAGGTGGACTGCATGATCTTTGTTGTTTGCTCGTCTGTGTGCTCAATACTTTTCGTCTCCGTCTCCAACTGACAGGTTCATTCACTCTGATATGGTACAGCAGGGCAAGTCTAGCAGAAGAGGAGCCACTGGGACGTGTTTTTTTGTGGCAGTCACTACAGCCACCAGTGCGGGTCGGTAATCAGTGCTGGGCAGGTTCCAGTAGACAGTGCCTGCACTTCTTGGTGGTCTGATGTCAATTGCATGGTGCAGATAGGCAGGATGCAGCAGGGAGATGGTTATGTGTGGAGCTAAGATGGATATGGGAGTGAGGAGAGAGGAACAGGAACCAAAAAACATACAAACAGAAAACAATGTTAGGGGAGCTTGCCATTGGAATGGAGAGATGAGAGACTATGAAACGGAGAAAAACAGAAAGGGGAAGAGGAAGAAAAGAAAAGAATGAACAAATAAAAACCAGAAAGCTTAAAGAACCACAAAGTTCCCAGGGATCCCACCGATGCAGCTATGCTGTCTGGGGAAGTTGCTCTCAGGAGTCGCAGCACAGCCTGGCCAGAAGGTGCGGAGGCATACAAGGCCTGGTATTCAGGGATCAGAAAGAGAAGGAAGATATAGAGAAACAAGAAACTTAGCAATGAAGAAAGACAAAACGGAAAAAGAGGGAAAAGAAAACAAAACAAATTTTAAAAATGAACAAGAAAGCCCCCCCAAAAAAAACAGAAAAAAAAAGAAATGTCCTTAGGGATCACACCGCACGTCTGTGGAAGCCGAAGGGGAGTTGCTTGTCACGCAGCTCTGCCTGGCCAGAAAGGGCTCCCAACTCAAGAAAAGGAAAAGAATACAAACAAACAATTCATAAGAAACAAAAGCCCCGGGGTAGCCCAGACCGGGATGCAGCACCACACTCGAATGGAGCTCCCTAGTCCCTCAGGAATAAGCAAAGATGGTGCACAGAGCCAGGCACTCTACCAAAAGGAGGGGGAGGCTGCAAGAGGCAAGCAAGAAATCAAAAGAAGCAGAAAAAAAAGCAACACCAGCAGCCAACAAATGGCCCTCAGAGAGCCAGCCAGTGGGGGCTGGTGTCTCTGGACAAGAGACTGTGTCCGTCGGAAGCAGAGGAGGCCGAGTGTGGGTGAAGAAGGATAGAGAGTGGGAAAGCATATATCACAAATTGCCAGTGCTCTGCAGCCCCTCAGGAAGAAGCAAAGATGGCGCACGGAGCCAGGCACTTGAGTGAAAGGAGGGGGAGGTGGCGAGAGGCAAGAGAGAAATCAGAAGAAGTAGGAAAAAATAAGCAACTCTAGCAGCCAACAAATGGCACCCAAAGAGCCGCCTGCTTGGGTGTGTGGAATCCAAGCAGCTGGAGCCTCCCAGTCAAGAGATTGTGACCACGGGAAGCAGAGGAATAAACGAACAAAAGCCCGGGATCCCACCAGTGCATCATCCTAGACCGGGAATCAGCTGCAGACTCGAATGGAGGCCCGCAGCCCCTCAGGAAGAAGCAAAGATGGCACTCGGAGCCAGGCACTCGAGCAAAAGGAGGGGGAGGTGGTGAGAGGCAAGTGAGAAATCAAAAGAAGCAGAAAAAAATAAGCAACACTAGCAGCCAACAAATGGCACCCAGAAAGCTGCCCACTTGGGTGTGTGGAATCCAAGCAGCCGGTGCTTCCCAGTCAAGAGTCTGTGGCCACAGGAAGCAGAGGAGGCCGAGCCTGGGTGAAGAGGGGTGGGGGGTGGGAAAGTGCATACCACAAATTACCGGATGTTTTGTCTCCCACTGGACGCTCCGTGGGGCAGCTTTCTCGTACCCCAATTTGCTGGTCTCCGATAGGAGTCCAAGATGGTGGATCTGCTTTGCGTTAGCTGGTAGGGGACCTCTGCGTGAATCTCTCCTTGCTCTCCGTTCTCTTTCAGTATTCTCACTCCATTTAGTGCTCAGCTGAGTTCTTTATCACTTCATTTGATGTTCTAGGGTTTCAGGATTGTTGCATTCTCTGTTTGGCTTAGTTTTTCTTATCTTTGCTGTGGAGGGATGGCGTGGTGCTTCTGCCTAGAGCATCATCTTGATGGAACTCCTCCAGGGTCTGCTCCTTCTTGTGCCTCACCAATGAATGATGGAAAGACTTTCTGGACCCTTTCTGGGACCACTTTTGCCTATAATGCTCACCAGGTGCACTGGCCTCATCCAAGTCACCTCAGGCACTGAGCACAGTCCATGGGTGACTCTGAGAGGTTTTTTGTTGTCCCATGTGAAAGCCAGCAGGATCCACAGGGAGCTGTGAAATCTACTCATTGTCCTCAGACATTTTCCCCCAAGCCCCTGCCTGCGTGTCCTGAGTCCCCAGGCTTTTCAGTAAAAGAAAGATTCTTGATTTTCAGACACATCCTGTGATGATTGACCAGGGGCTGTGTTTCACACCCCATGAATAATAGTAATTTTATCAAGCTGTTGTTTAACTCACAGCCTCCAACATCGTTCCTGGAAATTTTTATTTTCAATGTATTTGGATCTCTCCAAGACTCCAAAAAATTTAATTTCTCACAGTATTTACATATTTTTAGTTCCCCTCCATCACTGCTCATCTTTATTGATTTATCTCTGATCAACTTGTATCCGTTTGTCTGACCAATCCCATCCTGTCACACACTCAGCACCAGAAATGTCATCCAAGTTTGACATCTGAGTGTCTTCTTTCTGAGATCAGAGTGTCTCCCACAATTCTGGACACAGTAAATGAACGACATCATCTTATTCTCCAACTCCTCAGTCTTATAGAAGCCACAAACCCTATAAATTCCTTTAAGTGTGGTGTTCATTACTTCATTGTTTTAGGTAAATACTCCTGATAAAAGAGGATATTTATAGATACACCAGGGGCCCTTGTAAAATTCTTATTTTAGATTTTTTTTGAAAAAATAAAACTCAGACACTGAGAAGAAATCACTCCCCATCATTCTTATGCACCTGCCCTGAAGCTGGTCCCCTGAACTCAGTGGGTCGTGAACATACCTTGCAAGCCATACTCCCTAATTGCAGAGAGGTTCTGTGTGTGCCTTCACCTGGCAGAATCGTTACACATCAAGAACTGCCAGGTGCCAAGGTTGCTTTAGAAACTCTCAAGGAAGGGTCCAGTCACCCTTGAACTACAAGAATTCCCTCTATGGGTTCTGGCAGAAGCACCACGCCGTCCCTCCACAGCAAAGATCTGAAAAACTAAGCCAAACAGAGAATACAAAAATCCTGACACCCTAAAACATCAAATTAAGAGACAAACAACTCAGCCAAGCACCAAATGGAGTGAGAAAACAGAGAATGGAGAGCAAGGAGAGATTCATGCAGAGGTCCCTTACCAGCTAATGCAGCGCGGATCCACCGTCTTGGACTCCTATCGGAGACCAGGAAATGAGGGTACGAGAAAGCAGACCCACGGAGTGTCCAGAGGGAGACAAAACAACAGGTAATTTGCGGTGTGTGATTTCCCATCCCCCACCCCTCTTCACCCCAGCTCGGCCTCCTCTGCTTCCCGCGGACACAGTCTCTTGTCCATAAACACCAGCCTGCATTAGCTGGCTCTCTGAGTGCCATTTGTTGGCTGCTGGTGTTGCTTTTTTTTCTGCTTCTTTAGATTTATTGCTTAACTCTCACTGCCTCCTCCTCCTTTCACTCGAGTGCCTGGCTCTGTGGGCCGTCTTTGCTTCTTCCTGAAGGGCTGCGGAGCTCCATTCGAATGTGGAGCTGCTTCCCGGTCTGGACTAATGCGCTGGTGGGATCCCGGAGCTTTTGTTCGTTTCTTCATTTTGAATTGTTTGTTTGTTTTCTTTTCCTTTTCTTGAGTTGGGAGCCCTTTCTGGGCAGTCGGAGCTGTGTGGCAAGGAACTCCCCTTCAGCTTCCACAGATGTGCAGAGTGATCCCTGAAGGCATTTCTTTTTTAATTGGTTTTTTTTTTTCTGTTTTTTGAGGGGGCTTTCTTGTTACTTTTTTTATTTGTTCTGTTTTCTTTTCCCTTTTTTCCCCTTTTTGTCTTTCTTCATTGCTCAGTTTCTCGTTTCTCTATATCTTCCTTATTTTTCTGATCCCTGAATACCAGGCGTTGTATACCTCTACGCCTTCTAGCCAGGCTGTACTGTAACACCTGAGAGCGACTTCCCCAGACCTCATAGCTGCATCGGTGGGATCCCTAGGAATTTTGCGTTCTTTAACCTTTCTGATTTTTATTTATTCATTCTTTTCTTTTCTTCCTCTTCCCCTTTCTGTTTTTCTCCATTTCATGGTCTATCATTTCTCCATTCCACGGAAAGCTCCCCTAGCATTCTTTTTTGTTTGTTTGTATGTTTTTGGCTCCTGTTCTTCTCTCCTCTCTCCCATACCCATCTTAGCTCCACACATAACAATCTCCCCGCTGCATCCTGCCTACTTGCACCGTGCGCTTGACATCCCACCACCAAGCAGTGCAGGCACGGCCTATTAGAACCTGCTCAGCACTGATTACCGACCTGCCCTGGTGGCTGTAGTGACTGCCAGAAACAACCCATCACAGTAACTTCTCTTCCGCTAAACCTCCACTGCTGTACCACATCTTAGTGACTGAACCTGCCTGTTGGACAAGGATATGAAAAGTATGGAGAGCACAGACGAGCAAACAACAAAGAGCATGCAGTTCGCCTACTCAGACATAGTTAACCTTTTTTTTAAAAAAAGGGACGAAACAAACAAATCTACAACCAATAAAGAGAAATAACTACTGAATGCCCCGAAAACAGCAGACAATATCAAAACATTTACAAAAAAAGGACAGGACGGTTCCAGTAGGCATCCAAATTAAAACACCAGATGACTCTCTTGTGGAAGAAAATGCACTAGAACTACCTGGTAGGGAATTCAAATTTCTAATACTCGGAATTTTCTAAGAATTGAGGCAAAAAGCTGACAAACATGAGCAAAAAATAGACAAATCCATGGAAAATACAGAAAAATATTGGAAGAATTCAGGAAGATGATGCAGGAACAAAATGCCAAAATAAATTCACAACTAGAAATTATACAAAAACAACAATTAGAAATCCAAAAGATAAACAAAAAGATTTCAGAAATGGATGATGTCATAGAAGGTCTGAGAAGCAGATTTTAAATGGTAGAAGACAGGATCAGTGGAATCGAACAAACACTTGGATACAATACTGTTTGAGGAAAACTCAGAAAAAAGAACACAGAAAAATGAAGAGACCCTGAGAGTTATGTGGGAGACAATAAAAGGAAAAATTTACGAGTGATTGGCATTCCAGAACAGGGGGAGAAAACAGAAAACAAAAGAGATCATTGAGGAACTGCTGACAGAAAACTTCCCCAATATCATGAAAGATGAAAAGCTGGCCATACAAAAAGCTCAATGAAACCCATATAGAAGAGACCCCAAAAGAAAATCACCAAGGCATATCATATTCACACTCGCTAAAAACCAAAGACAAACAAAGAATCCTGAGAGCAGCTTGTGAAAAACAAGCAGTCACATACAGAGGAGAAACGATAAGACTAAGCTCAGATTATTCGGCAGAAACCATGCAGGCAAGAAGGCAATCGGATGACATATATAAAACCTTGAAAGAAAAAACTGGTCAGCCAAGAATAATATATCCTGCAAAACTCTCGTTCAAATTTGATGGTGAAATTAGGTCATTTCCAGATAAACAGAAACTAAGGGAATATGTAAAAGTCAAACCAAACATGCAAGAATTATTAAAGGGAGTTCTTCGATCTAAGGACAAACAGCGTCAGCTCACAGGCAGAACCTAGGACGCAGGATCATATGAGCCACATACCAATCTAGGAAATAAACTCTTGAGGACTATCCAAAACCAAAAGAAATACAACAGGGAATCAGAGCATTCAATCGATGAATGACAACAACATCAAAACAATTAAAGAGGGAATAAATGGCATAGGTATAGAACCTTCTAATGGAGAGGAAGGCAAGGCGATACCAAGTAATGGTAGACTGCTCCAAAATTAGAAAGATAATGGTAAAATTCATGGTAACCACAAAGAAAGTTAACAAACCAACTCATAAAAATAAAGAGGAAAAACATAAAGTCTCAGCAAAAACAAAAGCTACAAAAACAAAAGAAATGAAAAAATTCACAAACAAAAGTAGCTCAGCACAAGACAGTAAGAAGAACAAAGAAAATTTCAGCACCACATAAAAAGCACTATAAAATGACAGCAACAAACTCACATCTATCAATAATTACACTGAGTGTAAATGGACTCAATGCATCCATAAAGAGACGGAGAGTGACAGAATGGATAAGAAAACAGGATCCATCAATAAGCTGTCTACAAGAGACACACCTTAGAAACAAAGATGTGAATTTATTAAAAGTCAAAGGTTGGAAAAAATTATATCAAGCTAACAACTACCAAAAAAGAGCAGGAGTAGCAATTCTACTCTCAGATAAAATAGACTTTAAAACGAAGTCTATCATAAAAGACAAAGAAGGACACTATATAATAATTAAGGGGACGATCCATCATGATGAAATAACCATAATAAACATAGAAGCACCCAATGACAGGGCTCCAGAATACATAAACCAAACTCTAACAGCACAGAAAAAAGAAATTGACAGTTCCACAATAATAGTAGGAAACATCAACACACCACTCTCAGTAAAGGACAGAACAACTAAGAAGAAACTCAGCAAAGATACAGAAGACTGAAAAGGCACAATCAGCCAACTTGACCTCATAGACATATATAGAACACTCCATCCAACAGCTGCAAAGTACACATTCTTTTCCAATTCACATTGAACGTTCTCCAGAATAGACCACATCTTAGGCCACAGAGCAATCATCAACCAGATCCAAAACGTTGAGATAATTAAAAGTATCTTCTCTGACCACAATGCCATCAAGGTAGACATTAACAATAGAAAGAGCAAGGAAAAAAAAATTAACTACATGGACACTTAATAATACCCTGCTTACACATCAGTGGGTAATAGAAGAAATCAGAGATGAAATCAAAAAATTCCTAGAATCAAATGCTAATGAAAACAGATCATACAAAAACCTTTCAGACACACCAAAGGCAGTCCTCAGAGGACAATGTGTAACAATAGATGCACATATCAAAAAAGAAGAAAGGGACAAAATCAAAACATTAACTACAGAACTCAAACAAATAGAAAGAGAACAGCAAAAAAAGCCCACAACCACCGGAAGAAAGGAAACAATAAAGATCAGAGCAGAAAAAATTCAAATAGAGAACAGAAAAACAATAGAAAGAATCAACAAAACCAAAAGTTGGTTCTTTGAAAGAATCAACCAAATCGACCAAACACTGGCCAGACTGAGAAAAGAAAAACAGGAGATGACACAAATAACCCAAATAAGAAATCTGAACAGACCCACAACAATAGAAGAGATTGAAAACGTAATAAAAAAACTCTCAACCAAAAAACGCCCTGGCCCAAATGGCTTCACTGGAGAATGCTACAAAACATTTACAGAAGAGCTTGTACCAGTTCTACTGAAGCTATTTCAGAGCATAGAAGAGGAAGCAACACTTCCAAATTCATTCTATGAAGCCACCATAACGCTATAGCAAAACCAGGCAAAGACCTCATAAAAAAAGAAAATGACAGACCAATATCTCTCATGAATATAGATGCAAAAATTCTGAACTAAATTCTAACCAATAGAATTCAGCATCATATCAAAAAAATAATACACCACGACCAAGTAGGATTCATACCAGGTATGCAAGGATGCTTCAACATTAGAATATCAATCAACGTAATCCACCACATAAATAAAAGGAAAGAAAAGAATCACGTGATCATCTCAATTGTCACAGAAAAGGCATTTGACAAAGTCCAACATCCATTCCTGATGAAAACTCTCAATAAAATAGGCATAGAAGGGAAATTTCTCAACATAATAAAGAGCATCTCTGCAAAACCAATGGCCAACATCATTCTTAATGGAGAGAGGCTGAAAACATTCCCCTTGAAAACAGGAACAAGACAAGGATGCCCTTTATCATCCCTCCTATTTAACTTTGTGCTGGAAGCTCTAGCTAGAGTAGTAAGGCAAAAAGTAAATAAATAAAGGGCATCCAAATTGGTAATGAAGAAGTTAAACTGTCCCTGTTTGCAGATGATATGATACTATACTCAGAAAACTGTAAAGACTCCACGAGAAATCTACCGGAACTAATAGAAATATTCAGCAGAGTAGCAGTATGAAGATAAACATTAAAAAATCCGTTGGATTCCTATACACCAGTAAGGAGAACGATGAAAAGGAAATCAGGAAAACAATACCATTTTCAATAGCTCCTAAAAAGATAAAATACTTAGGAATAAATATGACCAGGGATGTAAAAGACCTATGCAAAGAAAACTATAAAACACTACTGCATGAAAACCAAAGGTATCTACATAAATGGAAAAACATACCATGCTCAGGGATAGGCAGACTCAACATTGTGAAAATAACAATCCTACCCAAACCAATTTACAAATACAACGCAATCCCGATCCAAATACCAACAACATTCTTCAAAGAGATGGAAAAACTAATTATTAACTTTATATGAAAAGGGAAGAATCCCTGAATAAGGAAATCACTACTGAGGAAGAAGAATAAAGTTGGAGGACTCACACGACCTGACTTCAGAACCTACTATACAGCTACAGTAGTCCAAACAGCCCGGTACTGGTACAACGATAGATAAATTGACCAGCGGAACAGAATTGAGAACCCAGATGTAAATCCAACCACCTACAGTCAACTGTTCTTCGACAAGGGCCCAAAGTCCATCAAATGGGGAAAAGACAGTCTTTTTAACAAATGGTGCTGGCAAAACTGGATATCCATTAGCAAAAAAATGAAAGAGAACCCATACCTCACACCGTATACAAAAATAACTTCAAAATGGATCAAAGACCTGAATATAAAGCCTAAAATGATAAAGATCATAGAAGAAAAAATAGGACCAACACTACAGGCCTTAATACATGGCATTAACAGGATACAAACCATAACCATCAACGCACAAAACCCAACAGATAAGCTAGATAACTGGGATCTTCTAAAAATCAAACACCTATGCTCTTCAAAAGACTTCATCAAAAGAGTAAAAAGAGAACCTACAGACTGGGAAAAAATTTTTGGACAGTACAAGTCAGACAACGGTCTAGTCGCCATCATCTACAAGAAAATCCAACACCTTTACAGCATAAAGACAAATAATCCTCTTCAAAAATGGGCAAAGGAGAGGAGAGGGGCAAGATGGCGCTCTAGGCAGAAACACCACGCCGTCCCTCCACAGCAAAGATCCGAAAAACTAAGCCTAACAGAGAATCAACAATCCTGAAACCCTAGAACACCAAATGAAGAGATAAAGAACTCAGCCAAACACCAAACGGAGTGAGAATACTAAAAGAGAACGGAGAGCGAGGAGAGACTCAGGCAGAGATTCCTTACCAGCTAACGCAGCGCGGATCCACCATCTTGGATTCCTATCGGAGACCAGCAAATGGGAGAGCAGCCTTGCAGAGCATCTGGTCGGAGACAGAACGACCGGTAAACTGCGGTGCGCGCTCTCCCACCACCCACCCCTCTCCGCCTCAGCTGGGGATCCCCTGCTTTCCGTGGCCAGGGTCTCTGGGCTGGGGGGTGCTGGTGCTTGGATTCCGCGCGCCTGGGCTGGCGGCTTTCTGGGAGCCCTTTGCTGGCAGCTAGCGAACCTTTCTCTGCCGCCTCCCCCTCCTTTTGCCTGGGTGCCTGGTTCCGAGTGCCGTCTCTGCTATCTCCTGCGGGGCTGTAGGGCTGCGTGCGGGCGTGTGGCTGTTTCTGGGTCTGGGCTCCCGCGTGGGTGGGATCCCGGGGCCTTTGTTCGTTCACCCCTCTGCTTTCCGTGGCCGGGGTCCCTGGGCGGGGGGGCGCCGGTGCTTGGGTTCCGCGCGCCCGGGCTGGGGGCTTTCTGGGAGCCGTTTGCTGGCACCTAGCGGACCTTCTTCTGCCGCCTCCCCCTCCTTTTGCCTGGGTGCCTGGTTCCGAGGGCCGTCTCTGCTCTCTCCTGCGGGGCTGTAGGGCTGCGTTCGGGCGTGTGCCTGTTTCCAGGTCTGGGCTCCCGCGCGGGTGGGATCCTGGGGCCTTTGTTCGTTGGCCCCTCTGCTTCCCGTGGCCACGGTCACTTAACCCCGAGACTATCGGCTTCTTGGAATTCGCGCCCCTGAGTGGGGGCTCTTTGGGTCCCATTTGTAGGCACTGACTGCTGGTGTTGCCCTTTTTTTTTTTTTCTCAATTTTATTTTTCTTCCTTTTTTGATTAGTTTTGTCATATTTTACCTCTTTTTCTCTTTTGTCTTCCTTCATTGCTTAATTTCTTGTCCCTCTATCTCTTCCTTCTCTTTCTGATCCCTGAATACCAGGCGATGTATGCCTCTGTACCTTCTGGCCAGGCTGAGCTGTGAAAATTGAGACCGACTCCCCCAGACCTCATAGCTGCATCGGTGTGATCCCTGGGAACTTTGCAGTTTTTTAACTTTTCTGATTTTCATTTGGTCATTCTTTCCTTTTCTTTCTCTTCCCCCTTCTAGTTTCCTCCATCCCATAGTCTCTCATCTGTACATTCCAACGACAAACTCCCCTAGCATTCTTTTATGTTTGTACGCTTTTTGCTCCTCCTCCTTTCTCCTCTCTCCCATATCCAGCTTAGCTTCACACATAACCATCTTCCCGCTGCACCCTACCTACCTGCACCGTGCGCTAGACATCACATCACCAAGCGGTGCAGGCACGCCCTATTGGAACCTGCCCAGCACTGACTACCGACCGTCCTGGTGGCTGCGGTGAGTGCCACAAGCAACCCATCCCAGTGGCTCCTCCTCAACTAGATCTGCCCAGCTGTACCACAAGAACGAAAAAAAAAAAAAAAATCTACAATCAATAAACGAGAGAAATATCTACTGAATGCCCCGAAAACAGCAAACGATATCAAAACATTTACAAAAACAAGACAAGATGGCTCCAATAGGCGTCCAAATTAAAACACCAGATAACTCTCCTGTGGAAGAAAATGCACTAGAAGTACCTGATACGGAACTCAAATCACTAATACTCGGAATTTTCCAAGAACTGAGGCAAAAAGCTGACAAACATGAGGAAAAAA
This sequence comes from Dugong dugon, assembly GCA_030035585.1. NCBI lineage: Eukaryota > Metazoa > Chordata > Mammalia > Sirenia > Dugongidae > Dugong > Dugong dugon. The sequence continues at coordinate 26,034,455 of CM057478.1, read as the reverse complement.
TAGACAAATTTATGAAAAATACAGACAAAAAATTGGAAGAATTCAGGAAGATGATGCAAGAACAAAATGCCAAAATAAATTCACAACTCGAAATTATACAAAAACAACAATTAGAAATCCAAAAGATAAACAACAAGATTTCAGAAATGGACGGTGTCATAGAAGGGCTGAGAAGTAGATTTGAAACCATGGAAGACAGGATCAGTGGAACTGAAGACAAACACTTGGATACAACTCTGTTTCAGGAAAACTCAGAAAAAAGAACAAAGAAAAATGAAGAGACCCTGAGAGTTATGTGGGACACAATTAAAAGCAAAAACTTATGAGTGATTGGCATACCAGAACAGGGGAAGAAAACAGAAAACACAGAGAGGATCATTGAGGAACTGCTGACAGAAAACTTTCCCAATATCATGAAAGATGAAAAGCTGGTCATCCAAGAAGCTCAACGAACCCCATATAGAATAGACCCCAAAAGAAAATCACCAAGACATATCATATTCACACTCGCTGAAACTAAAGACAAACAAAGAATCCTGAGAGCAGCTCGGGAAAAACAAGAAGTCACATACAGAGGAGAAACAATAAGACTAAGCTCAGATTATTCAGCAGAAACCATGCAGGCAAGAAGGCAATGGGATGACATATATAAAATCTTGAAAGAAAAAAATTGTCAGCCAAGAATAATATATCCTGCAAAACTCTCATTCAGATTTGATGGTGAAATTAGGTCATTTCCAGATAAACAGAAACTAAAGGAATATGCAAAAGTCAAACCATACTTACAAGAATTATTAAAGGGAGTTCTTCGATCTGAGGACAAACAGCTTAAGCCCTCAGGCAGGACCTAGGACCTAGGATGCAGGTTCACATGAACCAGATACCATTCTAGGAACTGAACTACAGACGACTTTCCAAAAACAAAAGATATACAACAGGGAATCAGAGAAATCAATCAAAGGATGACAACAACATCAAAACAATGAAAGAGGGAACAAACGGCATAGGTATAGAACCTTCTAAAGGAGAAGAAGGCAAGGCGATACCAAGTAACGGTAGACTGCTTCAAAATTATAAAGATAAGGGTAAAATTCATGGTAACCACAAAAAAAGTTAACAAACCAACTCATAAAAATAAAGACGAAAAACATAAAGTCTCAACAAAAACAAAAAAGCGACAAAAACAAAAGAAATGAACACAAAATCCACAAACAAAAGGAACTCAGCACAAGAGAGTAAGAAGAACAAAGAAAACTTCAGCATCACAAAAAAAAGCACTACAAAATGACAGCAACAAACTCACATCTATCAATAATTACACTGAACGTAAATGGACTCAATGCACCCATAAAGCGACGGAGAGTGGCAGAATGGATAAGAAAACAGGATCCATCTATTTGCTGTCTACAAGAGACACATCTTAGAAACAAAGATGTGAATTTATTAAAAATCAAAGGTTGGAAAAAAATATATCAAGCTAACAACTATCAAAAAAGAGCAGGAGTGGCAATTCTAATCTCAGATAAAATAGACTTTAAAACAAAATCTACCATAAAAGACAAAGAAGGACACTATATAATGATTAAGGGGATGATCCATCATGAAGACATAACCATAATAAATATCTATGCACCCAATGACAGGGCTCCAAAATACATTAAAAAAACTCTAACAGCACTGAAAAGAGAAATTGACAGTTCCACAATAATAGTAGGAGACTTCAACACACCACTCTCAGTAAAGGACAGAACAACTAAAAAGAAACTTAGCAAAGATACAGAAGACCTAAAGGACACAATCAGCCAACTGGACCTCATAGACATATATAGAACACTCCATCCAACCGCTGCAAAGTACACATTCTTTTCCAATGCACATGGAACGTTCTCCAGAATAGACCACATCTTAGGCCACAGAGCAATCCTCAACAAGATCCAAAATGCTGAGATAATTCACAGTATCTTCTCTGACCACAATGCCATCAAGGTAGAAATTAACACTAGAAAGAGCAAGGAAAAAAAATCAAACACATGGAAACTGAATAATAATCTGCTTACACATCAATGGGTAATAGAAGAAATCAGAGATGGAATTAAAAAATTCCTAGAATCAAATGAAAATGAAAACACATCATACCAAAACCTTTGGGACACAGCAAAGGCAGTCCTCAGAGGACAATTTATAGCAATAGATGCACATATCAAAAAAGAAGAAAGGGACAAAATCAAAACATTAACTACAGAACTCAAACAAATAGAAAGAGAACAGCAAAAAAAGCCCACAACCACCGGAAGAAAGGAAACAATAAAGATCAGAGCAGAAAAAATTCAAATAGAGAACAGAAAAACAATAGAAAGAATCAACAAAACCAAAAGTTGGTTCTTTGAAAGAATCAACAAAATCGACAAACCACTGGCCAGACTGACAAAAGAAAAACAGCAGAGGGCACAAATAACCCAAATAAGAAATGAAATGGGGGACATTACAACAGACCCAACTGAAATAAAAAGGATTATAACAGAATATTATGAAAAACTATATTCCAACAAATTTGAAAACCTAGAGGAAATGGATAAATTTCTAGAAACATACGGCCTACCCAAACTACAACAAAGTGATATTGAAAATCTGAACAGACCCATAACAAGAGAAGAGATTGAAAAGGTAATAAAAAAACTCCCAACCAAAAAAAGCCATGGCCCAGATGGCTTCACTGGAGAATTCTACAAAACATTTACAGAAGAGCTCATACCAGTTCTACTCAAGTTATTTCAGAGCATAGAAGAGGAAGCAACACTTCCAAATTCATTCTATGAAGCCAGCATAACGCTGATACCAAAACCAGGCAAAGACATCACAAAAAAAGAAAATTACAGACCAATATCTCTCATGAATATAGATGCAAAAATTCTGAACAAAATTTTAGCCAATAGAATTCAGTATCATATCAAAAAAATAATACACCACGACCAAGTAGGATTCATACCAGGTATGCAAGGATGGTTTAACATTAGAAAATCCATCAACGTAATCCACCACATAAATAAAAGGAAAGAAAAAAATCACATGATTATCTCAATTGATGCAGAAAAGGCATTTGACAAAGTCCAACACCCATTCCTGATAAAAGCTCTCAATAAAATAGGTATAGAAGGGAAATTTCTCAACATCATAAAGGGCATCTATGCAAAACCAACAGCCAACATCATTCTTAATGGAGAAAGTCTGAAACATTCCCCCTGAAAACAGGAACAAGACAAGGATGCCCTTTATCACCACTCGTATTTAACATTGTGCTGGAAGTTCTAGCTAGAGCAGTAAGGCAAGAGAAAGAAATAAAGGGCATCCAAATTGGTAATGAAGAAGTTAAACTCTCCCTGTTTGCAGATGATATGATACTATACATAGAAAACCCTAAAGACTCCACGAGAAATTTACTGGAACTAATAGAAAGATTCAGCAGAGTAGCAGGATACAAGATAAACATTCAAAAATCAGTTGGATTCCTATACACCAGTAAAGAGAACGATGAAAAAGAGATCAGGAAATCAATACCATTTTCAATAGCCCCTAAAAAGATAAAATACTTAGGAATAAATCTGACCAGGAATATAAAAGACCTATACAAAGAAAACTACAAAACACTGCTGCATGAAACCCAAAGGGATCTACATAAATGGAAAAACATACCATGCTCATGGATAGGCAGACTCAACATTGTGAAAATGGCAATTCTACCTAAAGCAATTTACAAATACAATGCAATTCCGATACAAATACCAACAACATTCTTCAAAGAGATGGAAAAACTAATTATTAACTATATATGGAAAGGGAAGAAACCCCGAATAAGTAAAGCACTACTGAAGAAGAAGAATAAAGTTGGAGGACTCACACTACCTGACTTGAGAACCTACTATACAGCTACAGTACTCAAAACAGCCTGGTACTGGTACAACAACAGAGACATTGACCAATGGAACAGAATTGAGAACTCAGATGTAAATCCATCCACCTACGGTCACCTGATTTTTGACAAGGGCCCAAAATACATCTAATGGGGAAAAGACAGTCTTTTTAACAAATGGTGCTGGCAAAACTGGATATCCATTTGTAGAAAAATGAAACAGGACCCATACCTCACACCATATACAAAAACTACTTCAAAATGGATCAAAGACCTGAATATAAAGCCTCAAACTATAAAATTCATAGAAGAAAAAATAGGACCAACACTTCAGACCTTAATACATGGCATTAACAGGATACAAACCATAAACATGAACACAAAAAACCCAACAGATAAACTAGATAATTGGGATCTTCTAAAAATCAAACATCTATGCTCTTCAAAAGATTTCACCAAAAGAGTTAAAAGAGAACCTACAGACTGGGAAAAAATTTTTGGACAGTACAAGTCAGACAAAGGTCTAATCTCCATAATCTACAAGAAAATCCAACACCTCTACAACAAAAAGACAACCAATCCTATCAAAAAATGGGCAAAGGAAATGAACAGACACTTCACCAAGGAAGACATTCAAATGGCCAACAGACACATGAGGAAATGCTCGCGATCACTAGCCATTAGAGAAATGCAAATTAAAACCACAATGAGATACCATCTCACCCCGGCATTACTGGCACGAATCAAAAACACTGGAAATAACAAATGTTGGAGGGGCTGCGGGGAGTCGGGAACTCTTTTACACTGCTGGTGGGAATGCAAAATGATACAGCCATTTTGGAAAATGATATGGCGTTTCCTCAGAAAGCTAGAAATAGACGTACCATTCGATCCAGCAATCCCACTCCTAGGAATATATCCTAGAGAAATAAGAGTCATCACTCGAATAGACATATGCACACCTATGTTCATGGCAGCATTGTTCACAATAGCAAAACGATGGAAACAACCTCGATGTCCATCAACAGACGAATGGATACACAAACTATGGTACATACACACAATGGAGTACTATGCAATGAGAAAGAACAATGAATCGGTGAACCATCTCATAACATGGATGAAACTGGAGGACATCATGCTGAGTGAAATAAGTCAATCACAAAAGGACAAATATTGTATGAGACCTCTATTGTAAAAACCCATGAAAAAAAATTCACATGCAAAAAGTAACAATCCTTGTTGGTTACCAGGGATGGGGGGGGGGGAAATACTAAATAGGTAATAGGTAAGTGGTAACTTGGGTGAGAGATGAGATAGTACATAGTACAGGGGAAACTAACACAACCTGCACAAGGAAAGGTCATGGAGGCCCTATAGACACATCCAAACCCCCCGAGGGACTGAGTTGTTGGACGGAGGGCTCTGGGGACCATGATCTCGGGGAACATCTAGCTCAATTGGCATGACACTACTTATAAAGATAATGCTCTACATTCTACCTTGGTGAGTAGTGTCTGGGGTCTTAAAAGCCTATGAGCGGCCATCTAAGATACTCCACTGATCTCATCCCTTCGGGAACAAGGGAGAACGAAGAGAACAGGATACAAGGAAAAGATTAGTCCGAAGGACTAATGGTCCACAGCTACCAAGGCCTCCACGGGACTGAGCCCAGTACAGCTGGATGGTGCCCGGCTACCACCAATGACTCCTCTGACCAGGATCACAACAGAGGGTTCTGGGCAGAGCTGGAGTAGGATGTAGAGTATAATTTTAACTCCCCCAAAAAAAAAAAAAGAAGACCAGATATACTGGCCTAAAGAATACTAGAGAAACCTCGAGAGTGTGGCCCCCAGACACCCTTTCAGCTCAGAGGGGAAGTTACCTTCAAGGTTCGATGTTAAGCCTGGGAATGGACACCCCAGTAAAACTAAATGGGACTAACGATGTACAGGAGTCCGGTGACAAGGGCCAGAAGGCAGAGGGAGAGTAGGAAACTGATGATAAGGAACACAAATTGAATAAGGACACTGTCGATGTATTGTGAGATTGTTGACCACTGCTATAGGGCAACATTTGTAGTAACTATTAAATGGGAGGCTGTTTTGTCCTGTAAGCCTTCATCTTGGGCGAGAATGGCAGCACAATTGGAAGAGCATAGTCAATATCACTTAAATGTGTAAGTAAAAAGTTTTGAAATGGTGTTTAAATAAAATAAAAATAAATAAATAAATAAATAAACAAATGAGACTAAAGAGGTACAATAGTCCACTGACAAGGTCCAGAAGACAGAAGGGGACAAGGAAGCCCCCTGGTGATAGGGAACACAAGGTGGAGTAAGGATATTCTTGATGTGCTGTGAGATTGTTAACCATTGTCATAGGGCAACATGTGTAGTAACTGTTAAATGAAAAACTATTTTGTTCTGTAAGCCTTCATCTTAAGTGAGAATAACACCACAGTTGGAAGAGCGTAGTCAATGTCACTGAACTGTGAATGTAGAAAATTTTGAAACGGTGTATCTTTGGCCATCTGTAATTTTAATAAAAAAAAAAGGTTGAGAATTTAGAGGCTTAATACGTTGTGGGGTTGTTAACCAATGTCAAAAAAAAACAACATGTGTACTACTATTTCATGAGAAACTATTTGCTCTGTAAGCTTTCACCTGAAGTACAATAAAATATATATTAAAAAAAAAAATGGGCAAAGGAAATGAACAGACACTTCATGAAAGAAGACATTCAAATGGCCAACAGACACATGAGGAAATGCTCGCGATCACTAGCGATTATAGAAATGCAAGTTAAAACCACAATGCGATACCATCTCACCCCGGCATTACTGGCACGAATCAAAAACACTGGAAATAACAAATGTTGAAGGGGCTGCGGGGAGATGGGAACTCTTATGCACTGCTGGTGGGAATGTAAAATGATACAACCGTTTTGGAAAATGATATGGTGCTTCCTCAGAAAGCTAGAAATAGACATACCATTCGATCCAGCAATCCCACTCTTAGGAATATATCTTAGAGAAATAAGAGTAGTCACTTGAATAGACATATACACCCCCTATGTTCATGGCAGCCTTGTTCACAATAGCAAAACAATGGAAACAACCTAGATGTCCATCAACAGATGAATGGATAAACAAACTATGGTACATACACACAATGGAGTAGTATGCAACGAGAAAGAACGTCAATGAATCTGTGAAGCATCTCATAACATGGATGAAATTGGAGGACATTATGCTGAGTGAAATAAGTCAATCACAAAAGGACAAATATTGTATGAGACCTCTATTGTAAAAACCCATGAAAAAGTTCACACACAAAATGTAACTATCTTTGTAGGTTACCAGGGATGGGAGGGGTGGGGGGAAATACTAAATAGGCAATAGATAAATGGTATCTTGGGTTAAGGGTGAGACAGTACACAATACCGGTAAAACTAGCACAGCCTGTACAAGGAAAGGTCATGAAAGCCCCATAGACACATCCAAACTCCCTGAGGGACTGAGGTGCTGGGTGGAGGGCTGTGGGGACCATGGTCTCGTGGAACATCTAGCTCAATTGGCATGACACAGCTTATAAAGACAATGCTCTACATTCTACCTTGGTGAGTAGTGTCTGGGGTCTTAAAAGCCTGTGAGTGGCCATCTAAGATACTCCACTGGTCTCTTCCCTTCAGGAGCAAGGGAGAATGAGAACAGGATACAAGGAAAAGATTAGTCTGCAGGACTAATTGTCCACAGCTACCAAGGCTTCCACCGGACTGAGTCCAGTAAAGCTAGATGGTGCCCGGCTACCACCACTGACTGCTCTGACCAGGATCACAACAGAGGCTTCTGGACAGGGCTGGTGAAGGATGTAGAGCATAATTGTAACTCACAAAAAAGAAGACCAGATTTACTGGCCTAAAGGAGACTGGAGAAACCTCAAAAGTATGGCCCCCAGACACCCTTTTAGCTCAGTGGTGAAGTTACCTCCAAGGTTCACTGTTCAGCCTGGGAGTGGACAGCCCCGTAAAACCAAATGAGACTAACGAGGTACAGGAGTCCACGGACAAGGAAGCTGGTGATAGGGAACCCAAGTATGAGTAAGGATATTGTTGATGTGTTGTGATATTGTTAACCATTGTCATAGGATAACATTTGCATTAACTGTTTAATGAGAAACTATTTTGTTCTGTAAGCTTTCATCTTAAGTGAAAATAACAACACAATTTGAAGAGCATAGTGAATGTCACTGAACTGTGCATGTAGAAATTTTTGAAATGGTGTATCTTTGGCTATGTGTGTTTTCACCAAAAAAAAAAAAAAAATGTGGTCGAGAAGTTAGAGGGTTAGTACGTTGTGGGGTTGTTTACTAATGTCATAAAATAACATGTGTATTTCTGTTTCATGAGAAACTATTTGTTTTGTAAGCCTTCACCTGAAGTACAATTTAAAAAAAAAAGAAAAGGATTCTCAAGCTCCAGTCCATGTTAAGAGAACTGTGTTTTCATGAATTCTGTACAGGAGGTAAAATGTGTAGTTATCGGGTGATACCCTGGGAGGTCAGAAATAAACATATTTGCCTTAACAGACTTCAGATTGTTTGCATATTGATAAGACAGAACATTTCATAGCTCCAAACCTGGCCTTGTATGAGAAAGAAGAGAGAAAAGACATGGGGAACATGTGACAGTGGTATGCTGGAGGCATAAGTCCTAAACCTTGGTAATATATATGTACTTTGCATTATCTCAAACACTGTGAAGAAGACACAGCACCCACACGGCATTCTCCTTCCTGTGACCCAAACTCTGAGTGGTGCAGGAACTACATGGAAATTTTCTGAAACCCATCATGGATCTCATACTGATGAGGTGCATTGACTTCCACCTGGTATCCTCAGGCACCAAGAACAGCCTATGGGTAACTCCGAAAAACTGACTGCTGTCATTCCACATGAGTGTCTTGCAGGATCCGTGGGCATCTGAGAAATCTGATCTTCACCCTGGGACAATTTCCCGAAGTCCCTTCCCGAGTTTCCCGGTCCCCTAAGTTATTCAATAAAAAAGACTCTTGGTTGCCAAACCAGCCCTGTGATGAGTGATCCAGGACAGTGGTTCTGATCCCACTGATAATAGGAAGAGTGTGAAGCTATTAACTTACATCTTTCAAAACATTTCCTAGCATCTCTGTTCTGAATAACTTTGTGGCTCATTCCCACATAATAAAATTTAAACAGTATTTATGTATTTTCATTTCACCTCCATCATTTCTCATCTTTACTAATGGATTTCTGATCACCTGAGAGCCATGCATCAGCTACTACCTCTGATTCACCTCCTCCCTCTCGTATACCCATCCCAGGTTACAGCATCTATGCTTGATATATTATTATCTTCTACCTGGGTTCAAGATGTCTCCCACCATTCTGGACCCATTGAATTAATGACACCATCCTCTCCACCATCTCCTCACTATTTGCGTATCTGTAGATTTTAGAAATCTCCCTTTTAAATATGATGCTCATTACTTTATTGAGTTAAGCAAACACTCTCATTGGAAATGAATACCTATAGACACATCATCAGTCCTTGTAAAATTATATTTTAGATTTCTTTTAAATGACAGAAACCCAATTATTGAGTAGAAGCCTTTCCCCAAACCTCTTCTGCAACTATTCCTAGGGCTGGTTCCTGAGATTGTGGGTCCTGAGAGTCCCCTGCAGGACGGTCCCTTCCTTTTAGGGAGGCTGTGTCAGGGCCCACGCTGCCATTCCCTGGAAGTGTCTCTTGCTCAGTATTAAATGTCTGTGCCCTGCACTTCAAACTGCTCTTCAGTGATACCAGGTGAATTTGACAGAATCATCCGAAGTAGTGAATTGGACTGGGTAACTCAGTGTACTCTGCAGGGGGACAACAGCCAACGTTTTATGAAACCACCAACAGTCCATTCCTTGGAGCTTCTAGAGACACAGACAAAATGAGTCCCCTCACGAGGAATACAGAAAGTCTCAAGGACATCAGGGAGTCTCTATTTTCCTTTTGAGATGTCTAGTTGAAATCACATCAGAGAATATCTGCATGTACAGACCTGGGTGTCTCCAAGTCTACTCATCTCAACTATTCCAACACCACACACACACACACTGTGGTTTATTTTTACAGCAAGACTCAATGTCTCCTTCGTCTCTGTGTTGAGAATGTGGGCAGTGTGCCATGCTGTCTCTGTACTTTGGACTGTGATGTGCTTTGGAAAACTAGACCAAAGCAAACATGATAGAGATGGAGACACAGACAGTGCATGCTCACTGGGTTCTTTGTTCCGTCAGCAGGAATGTCTAATTTTTCAAAGTATCCAGTGTATGCATATGCCTCATTTTGCTAATTTATTCACTTGTTGATGAGAATTGAATTGTTTCCACCTCTAGGTATTAAAAATAAAAAGTGACACTATGCTTACAGATGTTAGAAAATGATCAGTTTTATTCTCACAAGAAAGTGAGAAAACAACAACAGCAAATCAGATGGTAATAAACAGAGCCACAACCAAAAAACTCTGTCCAGAACAAACCCTCCTCCTTTCTCTAGGGAATAAAACCTAAATCTTCAGGGGAATGGCTCCAAATGGAAGATTATACCTCCCTTATCCTAACCACCTCTACCCTAGTAAAAACTGTGAAGTAACAATAACAATGAAATGCACCTGGGAGAACTGAAAGGAAAATATTCTTTCAGGAGGGAGCACAAAAGGAAGATCCACTGCCACGTGGAGATTCAATAACTGGGAATCACTAGAAGACTCTGAAGTCTCGGGTGTCCATTATGGAAACAAACTCCAACTCTGCTAAACATGGCAAAAATGAACTCCAAATTTAGCCCTAACTGGATACACATGAACCTCCACAATAGAGACCTAAAAAGATTTAGATTGTGATTATCTTCAAGGAAATAATAATATTAATAACAATAAAAAAATACAATATCTACTACCTCATCCTGCACTTCTGACTTTCAACAACAAAAGTCCAGGAAAAACCAAGGAGGAAGAGAATAGGATCACTGAAAATGTACATATTTTAAAAATAGGCTTTAAATATAACACAAATATTAGATAATATTCAGTCTGTCAAATGAAATGGGGTTTAAAATAATTATGACTAACATATGACAAACTCTGGAGGAAAACATAGGCTGATGTCAGGATCAAATAGGCAACTTCAGGATAATGAGGGAAACTACAAGGAAAAATCAAATTTAAATGCAAGCAATAAAGAAAAATAACAACATAGTAATTGAAATTGAAAATGACTTCAATAATTTGATCGATAGATTTGAAACAACTGTCAAAACTTGTGAACTTCAAAATAGAGTGATAGAAATTACATAGATTAAATTGAAACAAACAAAAAAAGAGTGAGAGAAACAGACCAAAACATCCAAGAGCTGTGGGAAAACATGACATGATGCAGAATAGATATAAGTGGTATCCCAAGAAGAAAAAGAAGGAGAGAGTGAGGCAGGAATATCTAAGAAAATATGACCAAGAGTTTTCCAAATTTAGTGACAGGCACTAAATTTCAGCTTCAAGATCTCAGAGGACACCAAGAGGGATAAAAATTAACACACACACACAGACACATACACACACAGAGGCATGTCATATTAAAACACCTGAAAGACAAAGACAAAGAAAAAAATACTGAAGGCAAACAAAGAGGATGAAGAATGCATTTCTTGGAGGGGGGAAGGAAAGAAAATTATAGCAGTCTTATCATACAAAACATAAAAGCACCAAAGACAATGCAGCGATATCCTTAGTGTTGAAAGAAAAGAAAAGATAACCAGAGTCAACCTCAAACTCTATACTGAGGAAAAACATCGTTTAAGAGTGAAAGGACTTCATTTAACCAGAAACTGAGGAAAAATATGATCAGCACATTAATCTTTCAAGAAGTGATAAATTCTTCAGAAATAAGGAACAAAATGAAAGAAATTTAAAATTTTTCCTCATTTTAATTGTTCTAGAAAATAACTGATTCTTTAAAGGAATAACAGTGAACTTTTTATATTTATGGCATATATAAAAGTGAATGGAAGAAAGCAAAGAGACAAAAATGTACAGGAAGAAATTTGAAACGTATTATTAAAATGTCATTACACGCCATATAAAAGGTGCATAATACTGTTCAAAGGTAAATCAGATCATTTTAAAATGCAAATTTGAAACTCTAGATGACTACTAAAAGGTTTATAAAAGAGAAAATAAATAATAAGTTAATGGGGGGAGATATAAATGTTATCTTAGAAATAAAAAAATAGAATTGATAACAAAGAGAAATAAAAGAGCAACAAAGATAATTTTCCAGAAATAGAAAACAACTAGCAAAATTGTAGATTTAAATCCAAGAGAATACTAAAATTATCAAACAATACACTAATAACCACACAAAAGTTAAAATTATGCAGAAAATAATTCAAAAATGTTTGCAGAGTATATGTACAGGGAACTGCCTGAAATTCAAGCCAAAATCAGAAGAGGGCATGGAATAAGGGTTATCATTGCTGATGTCAGGTGGATCTTGACTGAAAGTAGAGAATGAAATAAAAATGTTTACCTGTGAGTTATTGACTATGTTACAAATTCAGTGTCCAGGAGTTTGCATAGCAGTAGACCCCAGAAATCCTGCGACAGTGAGTAGACACCTGTGATGGTTAAGTTTGTATGTCTATTTGGTTGGTCCACGATTCTCAGTGGTTTCGCCGTTATGTAAGGATGTAATCACCTCCAGTATGAGAGCTGATATAATGTAATCACCTCCATGATGAGATCTTCTATGAGCCCTCAATCAGTTGAAAAGGAGTTTCCTTGGGGTTTTTCCTGTAACCAATATGTATGGACTTTTTGACAAAGCTCCATGGCTTTTACCCTGTTCTGGATATCCCATTAGGCTCATCATCATCTGACCTCGTGTTCTTGGGACTTGAGCCAGCAGCCTGTCGTTGTCCGACCTTCCGATTTGGATTCAGCCGTCTCCGCAGCTCGTGAGCCATCAGCGTTCCATTTAACCTGCTGATCTTGGGTTTCTCAACCCCTGCAGCTATGTGTGTCTGGAGAAACCCCCAGCCAGATGCCTGACTCATGGACATGGAACTTTTCAGCCTCTCTGTACATCCATGTGAGCCATATCCTTGGTAAAAATCTCTCTTACTATATATATATATATGTTTGTGTGTATAAACATATATAAATATATGTTTGTGTGCACTTATATACTTGTGTGTGTGTGTGGACAACTCCTATGTGGTCAAACCAAGACCCTCAGTCCCCTCACAGCAAGGTAGGAGTCAGAGTCCAGCCTCATCCTTGGCTTGTCTTCAGTTCACTTGAGGCTGAGCACCCAGAGAGCCAACCTCCAGCTCTCATGGCATCTCCCCAGGGCCCCACAACTTCCATGGACACCCCATCCACTTGTAGGTGTAGGCTCAGGTCACCCACCATCCACATGCCAAATAACACGTGAATGGGGAGTGTGTATCTGTTGTCCTCCGACTGCACAGAAGAGCAGGGTTTGGTGTGCTGTTTTCCAGATTTACTAAGGTGTAATTTATATACAGCAAATTCACCTTCTTTGGGTGCAGATTTCTACAAATGTTGACCCGTTTTAAGGTTTATATCAGGGTTCCTTAAATTCAGCACAACTGACATTTTAGGTTTTATAATTCTTTATTATGTTGGCAGCCCTCTGAATTGTAGGATGCCTGGCAGCAACACTGGATTCTATCCACCAGCTTCCGAATGCGCCTTCCCCCACTGTGACAACCAAAAATGTTTCCAGGAACTGACAATTGTCCACTGGGTCAAAATATTTCTGGTAATATATGCACAATTATATTCACATATACCACATTACCCAGAGCATTGCAATTGAAAAACATTACATGAAAAAGGACCAGGGACACTTGTCAGGCTAAGAGGATTTGGGATTCATCTAGGGGTGTGGGGCATATATGTAGTTCGACAGGAGAATAGTTTAAGGTTTTAAATGTTTTAAACCTGTGCCAATAATAGCACTGTTAGTTTCCTAGTGTTGGTGTAACAGAAAAACCACTAACAGTTAGCTTCAAAGAACAAAAATTTATTTTATAAGAGGAATTCAGGTTCTCAGAGAGCTAAAACAGAAGTAGGGCTCTCCATGTTTGGTTTATGGGGAAATCCGTGTCTCAGCTTCTCAGCATGAGTTTTGGATTCCTTACAGATCTCGCTGTGGCATCTCTCATTCCCCATTTGTTCTTGTTTACTCCTATGCCTAATCTGCTCTTTTTTATCTCAAAAGTTGTTATGTTTAAAACACATCTTACAATTATATGGTCTCATTAACTTGACAAAAAGGCCCTATACACAAAAGGGATTAAATCCACAGATGCTAGGATTCCATTAAAATTTGGGGGGACATAATTCAATCTATAACATTCCACCATTTACCCCCCATTCTTGCCCTTCTCATTTAAAAAAAAAACACATTAACCCTATCACATCATCTCAAAGATTTAACCCATTCCAGCATCAATTCTAAGTTCAAAATCTTATCTTCTGAATCATCTTCAAATATTGATGTTATCTGGTTGTACTCCATCCTGGGGCAAAAGTCTCTTCATCAGTTGACCTGTAAAACTTAGAATACAGTGTATCTACTTCCAAAGTACAAATGGTAGAACAGGCATAATGCGGACATTTCCATTACAAGTGGGAGAAATTGAAAAAAGACATCACGGGTACCAAGAAGCCTAAAACCTAGAAGAACAAATGTTATTGTGTCTCAAGGCTTTAAAATGATTCTCTGTTCTCCCAAACTATCTGGGAAATTGCCAGACCCTCAAGATTCTGGGATTTTGCCATAGTCTCCAGATTCTGCGTAGAGGCCCCACAGCACTGGGCATCAGCTTGGTATTCTAGGCCCAGTGTGATAGCAATCAACCACTCTTAACCAGACAGTCCCATTCCCCTGGTCAACCTGTGGGGTGACGCAAGCTTCTCAGCCCTGGGTAGCTCTGTTCTCCAGGCCAAATAACCTGGTAGTCCTCGTCCCTCAGCTTCGGTCAGTGGCCCCATTCTCCTGGTATTTGAGAATGAAAAAACTGCGCCTTCAGTTTGGAGTGGTAAACCCATCATTTTTGCACACTGGAATGGCAGCCACTACCTCTGGAGTTGAAGTACAGGAAGATACGTTTTTACTTTTTGAAACGGATGAGACTGAGGAAGCTAAAACAAGATAGAGTCACTTATGCCAAGCTTGGGAGAGCAAGCCTTTGCTGGAAAGGCTTTATGTTTAAGATATTAAGTAACCTAAACATTACAGAGAATTAACTAGCTTGTCTCTTTAAGTTATGTGTAATAAAAACTCTTAGAATAGTCTACATTCCAGAGAAGCTGGCATCCGCATTCGTTAATCCCAAGAGACCTGTGTCATTTTTTTTTCTTAGCCAAAAACAATTCTGAGGAAGAAATTTTTTTTAAGAGACATTATGATGAATATCCAAAAGACTCATCAAAACCACCAGGACATCCCTAACTTTCTTTGTTCATTGAAGTATAAAATTCCCATAGTACCTCTTCTCATGTTCAGCATTCACTTTCATACTGCGTGTTGCTAAACTCGTGAATTGTATGACTGACTAATAAAACACTGGCATCCCGGGACATCCAGCAAAATGGCACTCTAGGCAGAAGCACCACGCAATCCCTCCACAGCAACGACCTGAAAAACTAAGCCGAACAGAGAAAACAACAATCCTGAAACCCTAAAACATCAAATGAAGAGATAAAGAACTCAGCCAAGCACCAAATGGGTGTGAGAAAACTGACAGAGAATGGAGAGACAGCAGAGGTTCATGCAGAGGTCCCCTACCAGCTAACTCAGGGTGGATCCACCATCTTGGACTCCTATCGGAGACCAGCAAACAGGGGGTATGGGAAAGCAGGTTCACGGAGCTGCCAGCGGGAGACAAAACAACTGGTAATTTGAGATATATGCTTTCCCACGCCCCACCCTTCTTCACCCCCACTTGGCCTCCTCTGCTTCCCATGGCCACAATCTCTTGTCCTGGAAGCACCGTCTGCTTGGATTCCAACCACCCGAACAGGCCGGCTGTCTGAGTGCCAATTGTTGGCTGCTGGTGTTGCTTTTTTCCGTTTCTTTTGCTTTCTTCCTTACTTCTCACCACCTCCCCCTCCTTTTGCTCCTGGCTACCTGGCTCCATGTGCCGTCTTTGTTTCTTCCTGAGGGGTTGTGGACCTCCACTCCAGGGTGGAGCTGTTTCCCGGTCTGGGCTGCTGCGCTAGTGGGATCCCAGGGCTTTTTTCCCTTTGTTTCTTATGAATTGTTTGTTTGTTTTCTTTTCCTTTTCTTGAGTTTGGAGCCCATTCTGGCCAGGCGGTGCTGCGTGGATTGGAACCTACCACCTCGGCTTGCACAGAGGTGCAGAGGTGAGGGCATTTCTTTTCTCGTTGTTTTTTCTTTGTTTTTCTGTAATTTTGGTGGCTTTTCTTGTTCTTTTTTTAAAATTTGTTGTTTTCTTTTCCCTTCTTGTCTTTCTTCATTACTCAGTTTCTCGTCTCTCTATATCTTCCTTCTCTTTCTGTTCCCTGAATACCTGGCGTTGTATATATCTACGCCTTCTAGCCAGGCTGTACTGCAACACCTGAGAACAACTTCCCAAGACTTCATAGCCGCTGTTCTTTGGTGTTCTTTCCCTTTCCAATTTTTATCTACTTATTCTTTTCTTTTATTTTTTTTCTTCCTCTTCCCCTTTTTATTTTTCTCAGTTTCATAGTCTCTCATCTCTCCAATCCAATGTCAAGCTCCCTTGGCACTCTTTTTTGTTGGTTTGTATGTTTTTGGCTCCTGTCCCTCTCTCCTCTCTCCCATATCCAAATTACTTCCACACATAACAATATCCCCCTACGTCCTGCCAACCTGCACCGTGAGATTAACATCACACCACCAAGCAGCACAGGCATGGCCTGCTGGATCCGGCCCTACACTGATTACTGACCCGCCATGGCGGCTGTAGTAAGTGCCACAAAAACCAGTCCCAGTAACACCTCTTCAGCTAGACATGTCCTGCCGTACCATATCTGAGTGACTGACCCTGCAATTAGAGAAGGAGACAAAAAGTATTGTGCCCATAGATGAGAAAACAACAAAGAACACACAGTCCGCCTGCTCAGACAGAGCCAAATTAAAAAACAAAGGGACAAAACAAACAAATCTACAATCAATAAATGAGAGAAATAACTACTGAATGCCCTGAAGACAGCAGACAAAATCAAAACATTTACAAAAACAAGACAGGATGGTTCCAGTAAACGTGCAAAATAAAACACCAGATGACTTTAAAGTGGAAGAAAAGGCACTAGAACTACGTTATATGGAATTCAAATCTCTAATACTCAGAATTCTCCAAGAACTGAGGCAAAAAGCTGACAAACATAAGAAAAAAATAGACATATTCATAGAAAATACAGACAAAAAATTGGAATAATTCAGGAAAACAATGCAGGGACAAAATGTCAAAATAAAATCACAACTAGAAATTACACAAAGACAATTGAAAATACAAAAAATAACAAGATTTCAGAAATGGATGCTGTCATAGAAGGGCTGAGAAGCAGATGTGAAATGGTGGAAGACAGGATCAGTGGAATTGAAGACAAACACTTGGTTACAACTCTGAGGAAAACTCGGAAAAAAGAACAATGAAAAATGAAGAGTCACAGATTATGTGGGATACTTTCAAAAGCAAAAATTTTCAAGTAATTTGACTTCCAGAACAAGGGGAGAAAACAGAAAAAAACAGAGAGGATCATTGAAGAACTGCTGACAGAAAACTTGCCCAGTATCATGAAAGATGAAAAGCTGGCCATCCAAGAAGCTCAATGAACTCCCAATAGGAGAGACCCCAAAAGAAAATCACCAAGGCATATCATATTCACACTCGACAAAACCAAAGACAAAAAGGAATCCTGAGAGTAGCTCGTGAAAAACAAGAAGTCACATCCAGAGGAGAAACAAGAAGACTAAGCTCAGATTATTTTGCAGAAACCATGCAGGCAAGAAGGCAATGGGATGACATATATAAAATCTTGAACAAAAAAAAATTGCCAGCCAAGAATAATATATCCTGCAAAACTCTCATTCAAATTTTATGGTGAAATTAAGCCATTTCCAGATAAACAGAAATTAAGGGAAAATGTAAAAGTCGAACCAAACTGACTAGAATTATTAAAGGGATTTCTTTGATCTGGGAACAACCGACCTCAACTAACAGGCAGAATCTAGGATGCAGGATCATACCAGCCAGATACCAATCTAGGAAATTAACTCTCAATGACTATCCAAAACCAAAACAAATACAATATGGAATCAGAGCAGTTAAACAGTAAATGACAACAACATCAAAACAATAAAAGAGGGAATAAATGACATAGGTATAGAACCTTCTAATGGAGAGGAAGGCAAGGCGATACCAAGTAATGGTAGACTGCTTGAAACTTAGAAAGATAATGGTAAAATTCATGGTAACCATAAAGAAAGTTAACAAACATCCACATAAAAATAAAGAGGAAAAACATAAAGTCTCAGCAAAAACAAAACCTACAAAAACAAAAGGAATGAAAAAAAATCCACAACCAAAAGTACCTCAGCACAGAAGAGTCAAAAGAACAAAGAAAACGTCAGCACCACATAAAAAAGCACTACAAAAGGACAACAAAAAACTCACATCTATCAACAATTACACTGAATGTAAATGGACTCAGTGCACCCATAAAGAGATGGATAGTGACAGAATGGATAAGAAAACAGGATCCATCAATATGCTGTTTACAAGAGACACACCTTAGAAAAAAAGAAGTGAATTTATTAAAAGTGAAAGACTGGAAAAAATATATCAAGCTAACAACTATCAAGAAACAGCAGGAGTGGCAATACTAATCTCAGATAAAGTAGAATTTAAAAGAAAATCCACCATAAAAGACAAAGAAGGACACTATATAATGATTAAGGGGATAATCCATCACGAAGACATAGCCATAATAAACATCTATGCACCCAATGATAGGGCTCCAAAATACATAAAACAAACTCTAACAACACTAAAAAGAGAAATTGACAGTTCCACAATAATAGTAGGAGACTTCAACACAACACTCTCAGTAAAGGACAGAAAAACAAGAAGAAACTCAGCAAAGATAACAGAAGACCTAAAGGGCGCAGTCAGCCAACTTGACCTCATAGACATATATAGAACACTCCATCCAACTGCTGCAAAGTACACATTCTTTTCCAATGCACATGGAACGTTCCCCAGAATAGACCACATCTTAGGCCACAGAGCAATCCTCAACAAGATCCAAAACGTTGAGATAATTCAAAGAATCTTCTCTGACCCAATGCCATCAAGATAGAAATTAACAATAGAAAGAGCAATGAAAAAAAGTCAATTATATGGAAACTGAATAATACCTTGTTTACACATCACTGTGTAATAGAAGAAATCAGTTTATGGAATCAAAAAATTCCTAGCATCAATTGAGAATGAAAACACATCATAGCAAAACCTTTGGGATACAGCAGAGGCGGTCTTCAGAGGACAATTTATAGCAATAGATGCACACATCAAAAAAAAAGAAAAGGACAAAATCAAAACATTAACTACAGATCTCAGACAAATAGAGAGCAGCTAAAAAAGTCAACAGCCACCGGAAGAAAGGAAATAACAAAGATCAGAGCAAAAATAAATGAAATGGAGATTAGAAAAACAACAGAAAGAATCAACAAAACTAAAAGTTTGTTCTTTGAAAGAATCAACAAAATCGACCAACCATTGGCTAGACTGACAAAAAAAAAAAAAAAAAAAAGGAGAGGACGCAAATACCCCAAAAAAGAAATGAAACAGGGGACATTACAACAGACCCAACTTAAATAAAAAGGATTATAACAGAATATTATGAAAAACTATACTCCAACATATTTGAAACCATAGAAGAAAGTGATAAATTTCTAGAAAAACAATACCTACCCAAACTACAACAAAGTGATGTTGAAAATCTTAACAGACCCATAAAAAAGGAAGACCTTGAGAAGGCAATAAAAAACTCCCAACCAGAAAAAGGCCTGGCCCAGATGGCTTCACTGGAGAATTCTACAAAACATTTACAGAAGAGTTTGTACCAGTACTACTGAAGCAATTTCGTAGCATAGAAAAGGAATCAACACTTCCAAATTCATTCTATGAAGCCAGCATAACGCTGATACCAAAACCAGGCAAAGACAACACAAAAAAAAAGAAAATTATAGACCAGTATCTCTAATGAATATAGATGGAAAAATTCTGAACAAAATTCTAGCCAAGAGAATTCAGCATCATATCAAAAAAATAATACACCACGACCAAGTCGGATTCATACCAGGTATTCAAGGATGGTTCAACATTAGAATATAAATCAACGTAATCCACCACATAAATAAAAGGAAAGAAAAGAATCACGTGATCATCTCAATTGACACAGAAAAGGCATTTACAAATTCCAACACTTATTCCTGATTAAAACTCTTAATTAAATAAGTATAAAAGGGAAAATACTCAACATAATAAAAGGCATCTATGCAAAACCAATGGCCAACATCATTCTTAATGGACAGAGGCTGAAAACATTCCCCTGGATAACAGGAACAAGACAAGGATGCCCTTTATCACCACGCCTATTTAACATTGTGCTGGAAGTTTTAGTTAGAGCAATAAGGCAAGAAAAATAAATAAAGGGCATCCAAATTGGTAATGAAGAAGTTAAACTGTCCCTGTTTGTGGATGATATGATACTATACATAGAAAACCCTAAAGACTCCACGAGAAATCTACTGGAAGTAATAGGAAGTTTCATCAGTGTAGCAGGATACAAGATAAACATACAAACATTAGTTGGATTCCTATACACCAGTAAGGAGAACGATGAAAAGGAAATCAGGAAAACAATAGCACTTTCAATAGCTGCTAAAAAAATAAAATAGTTCGGAATAAATCTAACCAGGGATGTAAAAGACCTATGCATAGAAAACTAGAAAACACTACTGCAAGAAACCCAAAGGGATCTACGTAAATGGAAAAACTTACCGTGCTCATGGATAGGAAGACTCAACTTTGTGAAAATGACAATCCTACCCAAAGCAATTTACAAATACAATGCAATCCCGATCCAAATACCAATAACATCCTTTAAAGAGATGGAAAAACTAATTATTAACTTTATATGGAAAGGGAAGAAGCCCCGAATAAGTAAAGCACTACTGAAGAAGAAGAATAAAGTTGGAGGACTTACGCTACCTGACTTCAGAAACTAGTATACAGCTACAATAGTCAAAACAGCTTGGCACTGGTACAACGATAGATACAATGACCAATGGAACACAATTGAGAACCCAGATGTAAATCCATCCACCTATGGTCACCTGATTTCGACAAGGGCCCAAAGTCCATCATATGGGGTAAAGGAAGACTTTTTAACAAATGGTATTGGCAAAAATGGATATCCGCCTGCAAAAAAATGAAACAGGACCCATACCTCATGCCGTATACAGAAACTACTTAAAAATAGATCAAAGACCTGAATGTAAAATCTAAGTCTACAAAGTTCATAGAGGAAAAAAATAGGACCAACATTACAGGCCTTAATACACGGTATTAACACGATAAAAACCATAACCATCAATGCACAAACTTCAAAAGATAAGCTAGATAACTGGGATCTTCTAAAAACCAAACGCCTATGCTCTTCAGAAGACTTCGCCAAAAGAGTAAAAAGAGAACATACAGAGTGGGAAAAAAATTTTGGACAGTTCAAGTCAAACAAAGGTCCAGTATCCATAATCTACAAGAAAATCCAATAACTCTACAAAGAAAAGACAAATAATCCTATTAAAAATTGGGCAAAGGAAATGAACAGACACTTCACAAAAGAAGACATTCAAATGGCAAACAGACACATGAGGAAATGCTCGCGATCACTAGCCATTAGAGAAATGCAAATTAAAACCACAATGAGACACCCTCTCACTCTTGCATTACTGGCATGAAGCAAAAACCCTGGAAATAACAAATGTTGGAGGGGCTGCGGGGAGATAAGAACTCTTATGCACTGCTGGTGGGAATTCAAAATGATGCAATCATTTTGGAAAATGATATGGCGCTTCCTCAGAAAGCTAGAAGTGGACATAGCATTCCATCCAGCAATCCCACTCGTAGGAACATATCCTAGAGAAATGAGAGTCGTCACTCGAATAGAAATAAAAATACGCACACCTATGTTTATGGCAGCTTTGTTCACAATAGCAAAATGATGGAAACAACCTAGATGCCCATCAACAGATGAATGGATAAGCAAACTATGGTACATACACACAGTGGGGTACTATGCAATAAGAAAAAACAATGACGAATTTGTGAAGCATCTCATAACATGGATGAAACTGGAGGACATTATGCTGAGTGAAATAAGTCAATCACAAAAGGACAAATATTGTATGAGACCTCTATTGTAAAAACCCACGAAAAAGTTCACACACAAAATGTAACAATCTTTGTTGGTTACCAGTGATGGGAAGGGGGGGGGAATGCTAAACAGGCAATAGATAAGTGGTATCTTGGGTGAAGGGTAAGGCAGTACACAATACAGGGGAAACCAGCACAACTTGTACAAGGGAAGATCATGGAAACTCCATAGACACATTGAAACTCCCTGAGGGGCCGAGTTGCTCGGTGGAGGGCTCTGGGGACCATGGTCTTGGGGAACATCTAGCTCAATTGGCATAACACAGTTTATAAAGGCAATGGTGTACATTCCACCTTGGTGAGTAGCGTCTGGGGTCTTAAAAGTCTGTGAGCGGCCATCTAAGATACTCCACTGGTCTCATCCCTTCCGGAGCAAGGGAGAATGAAGACAGGATACACGGAAAAGATTAGTCCAAAGGACTAATGAAGCACAACTACCAAGGCCTCCACCATACTGAGTCCAGTACAGCTGGATAGTGCCCGACTACCACCACTGACTGCTCTGACCAGGATCACAACAGAGGGTCCAGGACAGAGTTGGAGAAGGATGTAGAACAAAATTCTAACTCACAAAAGAAAGACTGCATTTATTGGCCTAAAGGAAACTGGAGAAACCCCAAGAGTATGGCCCCCAGATACCCTTTTAGCTCAGTGGTGAAGTCATTTCCGAGGTTCACTGTTCAGCTGGGGAGTAGACAGCCCCATAAAATCAAATGAGACTAATGAGGCACAGCAGTCCAGGGAGAAGGGCCAGAAGTCAGAAGGAGACAGGAAAGCTGGTGATAGGGAACCCAAAGTTGAGTAAGGATAGTGTTGATGTGTTGTGAGGTTGTTAACCATCGTCATAGTGCAACATGTGTACTAACTGTTAAATGAGAAACTATTTTGTTCTGTAAGCCTTCATCTAAAGTGAGAACAGCAGCACAATTGGAAGAGCGTAGTCGATGTCCCTGAACTGTCCATGTAGAAATTTTTGAAATGGTGTCTCTTTGGTTACATATATTTTCACCAAAAAATAAAAAATAAATAAAGGTTGAGAAGGAAGAGGGTTGACATGTTGTGGGGTTGCTGCCATCGTTTTAACTTTGTTTAGACTCTTATAAATTATTCAATACATCGGAGACAGTTTGTCCACCCTCTGAAATGGAGGTATCCCTCGGTCCCTCAAACAGTTTTGCTGATCTCTGTACAACTAACAGGATGATGCCTTCTTTTTCTTGAAGGACAATAAATGTTCAGAACCAAGACATCCCATTGACCTGGTTCCTGCCTGTAGATTTCCAAGAAGAACACTACTTTACTTCATTTTGTCCTGTTTCTCTCCTTTTTAGTCTAACTGATAGGATTTCTGTTGTGGCTGTTGATTATATCCATTAGCTATAGAACTAATATCTCTGGCAAAAGCTTGTGTAGCCATGCTTCAGCAAATGTTCCAGGATACATTTTATGAATTTATACAACAGAAATTTCCAACTTTACATTCTGATCTTATTTTGCACTGTTCATTTTTTAGTCTATCTTTTTCTTCCCTCTCACTGTTGACTTTAAGCCCCTGCTCTTTCTTATTCCATGATTTTGGGGTTTTATTTTCTAAGCCTTTTTATCTCATTTCTCTGTTAATATCCATCTCTCTTTCCTTCCCTATTCTATTGGAGACAGACACTATTTCCGCCTATGTCCAAGCCATCTTCTCATTCCACAAGAACATGCTGAGGTAACACACTCTCAACTGCCTTGCTTCACCTCCCTTACTGTGTATAGTTGTCTTTCCTTCAGCTGACATTCATGCTGCGAAGTCTTTTGGCCAACAAAATGCTGCTGATCTTAGTCCCTAAAAACATTCCAAGCTTATTCTTTTTTCACTCCTTTATGCCACGACACTGTGGAGTTTGTTCATTTACTTGGCAATTGGTTTTACATACTTATAAATGTGTATGTGTATATATATATATATATATATATGCCTTCATTTCTACATATATTATCGACCTAAATGTAATAGACAAAGCCTTAAAACAAATAGATGAAATTTAGGAGAATGTCGGCATGATATTAAGTTTGGTAATCAGTTTTTAGATACAACTCCAAAAGCACATTATACAAAACAAATGATTGATAAATCGGGAGTCATCAAAATTAAAAACTTTGATCCTGAAAAAAAGTTCCACACATTAGAATGAAATGACATGCATCAGACCTGGGGAAAATATTTACAAATTTTCTCTTTTATAAATGAATTTTAGTCAAAATAGAAAATTACTGTTTAAAGTCAGTGGAAAAAAAAACCTTTGACGTCAAGTCGATTCTGACTCTCATTGACCCTACAGGACAGAGTAGAACTGCCCCTATAGGATTTCCAGGGAATGGCTGGTGGATTCTAACCGCTGGCTTTTTGTTTAGCAGCCATAGCTCTTAACCAGTGTGCAACCAATGCTTCGAAAAGTTAGAGATAAGAAAATAAAATTAAAAAAATTAAAAGATGTGCAGAGACATGAAAAGACATCTAACCAAAGAACCCATTATAATGCAAATAAGCCTATGAAAATATTATCAAATAATTTCTCATTTGGACAATGCAAATTAAAACAAGGAGATTGTACTATTAACCTAATAGACTAAATGTTAAAAAAAAACAAAATCTTTACTGGCAATCTTTGCTGGCAATTATGCAGAGCAGCAAGAACTCTCATTAATCGATAACTGGAATGCAAACTGTTATAGGTACTTTGAGGGTCAATCTGACAGTTTATAAAGCTTAACATAGTTTTACCATTTTTTCCAGTAATTGTGCTCCTAGGTATTTATCTAAATAGGTTGAAAATGTACACCCACCCAAAAATATGCACAATAATGATTTAAAGTAGTCTCATACATAATTGCCAAAAATGGAATCAATCAAGATGTCTTTTGGTATGTGAATGAGTAAACAATCGGTGGTACATCCATACAATGGAATATAATTTTGTGATAAAAATAAATGAAGTATTAAGTCATGAAATGGAAGCAGCCAAAATGAAAAGGCTATGTATTACATGTTTTCAGTATTAGACATTCTGGAAAAGGCAAAAATATAGACGTGACAAACGAATCATAGGAATTTGGAAAGAGGGTGTTCAATAGGTGAAGCAGAAGGAGTTTTAAAACTGATGAAAACCTTCTGTATGCTACTTCCATGGTGGGAGGATGACAATTTGCATTTATAAAAAGCCATAGAACTGCATATCACAAGAATGAGCAATTATGTATGCAATTTTTAAAAAATTATCAATTAAGAGGTCAGAGATACCAGGATGGAATACAGGCTGTAGCAAAAAAAAATGTATTACAAATGTATGAAACAAATATTTGAATGTGTTAAGGAGAAATGTTAACCTAAGTAACTTTACAAATGAATGGAGTCTGTAAAATGAAAGGCAAAAGGAACTGCACGGAAAAACTGTTCTCTAGTTGATATATATTTTTTTCCTCATGGGTATATGCTTTAAAAATTTTGAAACCACTACAAATGTACAGTGTAACTGAAAAATTAAATGAGTGACATATGATGGGAACCAAACTGAAAGAAGTCTCAATGGTTAAAAAAACTGGACGATTTTGAAAAACAACAAAATGATATAGCATTGGAATATAACATGAAGTGTAAAATCAATACCCATGAGTCCATAATGGCGTTAGTAAATGATGGAAAAATAAAACAAATGGAGGAAAAGAAACAAACATTCCATACAGAAGAATTTCAAATAATTTGTATAGACACTCCTCACTTCAAAAATATGATGCTTAATTCCCTGTATCTTGAGTATGTTCTATGCTTAGAGACAAAGGAAAATTTGGGATAACCATGGTTTTGACAATGAGTTTTTAGATTTAACACCAAAATCATGACCCATGAAAGTAAAAACATCAACAAATCAGATCATATCAAAACCAAAATATTTTTTCTGCAAAAAACATTGTTAAGGGAATGAAAAGTCAAGTTACAATCAGGAGAAATATTTGTAAATCATCTGTTTTGTAAAGGAATTGTATCATAAATATTCAAGGAGACTTAAAAGTGAATAAAGGAAAACAATGTAATTTGAAAAAAATGGAGGGGCTAAGATCTTAACAGACCTATCACCCAAAAGATACTGAAAGATATTCAAAGTGATCTTTCATTAGGGAAATATAAATTAAAGCAACCATCAGATAGCACTACTAATCTATCAGAATAACTAAAATAAAAAATACTATGAACAGCATACTGACAAGAATATGGGGCACCTGGAATTATTAATTGCTAAGGGAATGTAAAATAGTGCAATCGCTTCGTAAGAGAATATAAGAATTTCTTGTGGAGTTAAATATAGGGTAAATATGGGATTAGCAATTGTGCACCAAAATATTTACTCAACTGACTTTAAAAATTAAATTCAAACAAAAATCTCCGTTTCAATGCTTATATCAGCTTTATTAACTTGAACTTCTTCCCTCTCAATGAATGTTGTTTACAGTGTAGTTGTTGCATCAAAAATTTTTGTTATCAAATGGGACCAATGAGGCACAGCAGTCCAGGGACAAGGACTAGAAGGCAGAAGGGGACAGGAAAGCTGGTGATATGGAACCCAAGGTTGAGTAAGGACGGTGTTGACATGTAGTGAGGTTGTTAACCGTTGTCATAGGGCAACATGTGTAATGAGAAACTATTTTGTTCTGTAAACGTTCATCTAAAGTGAGAATAGCAGCACAACTGGAAGAACACAATCGATGTCACTGAATTGTACATGTAGAAATTTTTGAAATGGTGTATCTTTGGCTATGTACGTTTTCATCAAAAAAAAAAAAAAAGTCAAGAAGGGAGAGGGTTGACATGTCATGGGGTTAACAAATGTCATAAAACAATATGTGTACTGACTGTTTAATGAGAAACCTTCAACAAAAGTACAATTAAATAAATAAATAATTTGTTATCATTAACTTTGTGTCTCATTCCCTAAATCCACATGATAGAATTTTGTACAATATTTATGCATGCTCAATTTTCCTCCATTGTTCCCCAATTAACTAAAGTAAATACATGTGTCTATGGTTCTTTTTCTCATTTGCTTAAAGAAGTTGTCACCCAAATTATACCTGTCATCTCCTCACTCCCAATGCAGCTGCCTTCTCTCTCAGGTTTTCTGACACACTCAGGATGTGGTTATCACACTGTGTCTCTTACAGCAATACACAGCTCTGTCCTCAAAGCTCAGACTGCTGAGCTCCATGTAGGCTGTGCTAGAGGACTTGTCTCCCAACATGATGACTCTGCCCTGATACTTCTGTGCGTAGTTTGTTCCACCAGTGTTTGAGTTGATGCTTTCTACCACTCAAACCCTTTTCCAGAGGGCTGTCGCACCCAGTAGATATAGAAACTGGTGAAGGTATATCCACAAACCTTTCAGAAGACCTTCACTGATGCACCAGGCTTCCTCACCTCAGCCCCAGACTGCACCAACTGGACTTGGGAGTGGACACCTGTGGAGAGGAGAGAGGAGTGGATGAAATCCCCCTTGACTGGCCACAGTCACTGCCTCATAATGGAAATGGAACCTCCTTACCTGTAGCTACAGCCACCAAGAAAATGATTCTGTAGCTCCAGTCCATGGAGAGTGAGTTGTGCTCTCATAAGCTTCTTTGGTGGGGGGGAGGTAGTTAATTGGTGATGCTCTGGGGACACAGACCTACCCATATTTAACTCAATAGGCCTTATATTATTTGTACGTTGAAGAAGCAGAATATTTCATAGTTTAAGGCCTGACACAGCTGAGAAGATAGAAGATACAGGTACTACGAAGCAATGTGATTATGAGAGTAAAAGTCTTAATGCTTGTTGATATATGTGTTCCCTGTAATGTTCCAAACATTGTGCAGACAGAGCTCTTCCCAGGAAGAGACACAACACCCACAGGTCCTGTTGCTTCTTGTGGCCACACCTTTGCTTAGAACACAAAACACATGTGCCTTTTTGGGGCCCATATGGGGTTGTGCTTCTGACCAGTTGTATGCACTTGACTATAGTCCTCTCAGACATCAAGCACAGCCTGTGAGTAATTCTGAGAGAAGAATTGTTGTAATCCTGAATGAGGGTACTGAAAGATTCATGGTTATCTGTGAAATCTGCTCCTCACTTGGAGAAAATGTCCCCAAGCCCTTGTCTGGGTATTGTGAGCCCCCAGGCTGTTCAGTGAGAAGACTATTGGTTCTCAGACCAGCCCTGTGATGAGTGATCCAGGATTGAGTTTCAGATCCCACTGATAATAGGAATTTTATGGGGCTCTTGCTAACTCACAGCTTACAAAAAATTTTCCAGTAATTTGTGTTTAAATAACATTGGGTTTCATTTCCAAATTCTGCATAATACAATTTTGCACATTATTTCTGTATTTTCAGTTCATGTGCATCATTCTTAATCTATACTAACTGATTTCTGATCTCTTTGGATTCACGTGTCTTCTAAAATTTTGAACCCACTAAATAAATGAACCCATCCTGTCCATCTTCTCACTATTTACATGTCTATAAGTCAAACTCCCTCCTTTTAAATGTGGTACTCATTGCCTTAAATATTCCCAATAGAACAGGATATTTATAGACACATCATCAGTCTTGTCAAATTCTTATTTTAGCTATTTTTAAAGGAAATCCAAACCCTGAGAGAAAATACCTCCCATTCTTTCTCTGCACCTCCCCTGGAGCTAGTCCCCTGAGGTAGGTTGGTCCTGAGCACCCCCTGCAGGGCATCTCCTTCCCAGCAGGGCGGTTGTATGTGGGTTGACAGTGCCCTCACCTGGCAGTGGGGCCTTAGTGTCACAATGTTTAAGTGTCTGGCTGTTAGCCAAAAGGGATGGCAGTTCAAATCTGCCAGCTGCTCCTTGGAAACCTTATGGGCGCAGTTCTACTCTGTCGTATAGAGTCATTATGAGTCAGAATTGACTTGATGGCGGTTGATTTTTGTCACGTGGCAGTGTCACCAGCCAAGTATTACAAAGTTGTGCCTTTGGCTTCAGACTGGTTTTAGGAGACACCATATTAATTTGATATAATCCCCTTAAGTAGTGAATTGGCCTTTGTAACCCAGCTTACTCTTCACTGTGACAAAAACAAGGTATTATGAAGCCACCAAGAGCCTCTTCCCTGGACCTGCCAGATGCACTGACATAATGAATAATCTCACTGGGAATCCAAAAACCCTTGGGAAGTCCATGAATCTCTCTCTTTTTTTTTTTCTTTCTTTATTTCTAGAAACTAAGTATTAGGCTTTATTTTTGTTGTTGTTACTTTTAATATAGGTATTGTAGACATCCTTTAGTCTCCCAACTCAGTATTGCCATTACAGAGAAATTAAAGTAGAAACTACGTGAGTGTTCTGGTATAATCACTTTGGAAATAGATTTGGCGCTTCCTTAAAAAGCTAGAAATAGAAGTACCATATGATCCAGCAATCCCAAACCTCGGAATATATCCTAGAGAAATAAGAGCCATCACAAGAATAGATAGATATATGCATACCCATGTTCATTTCAGCACTGTTCATGCTAGCAAAAAGATGGAGACGACTTAGGTGCTCATCAACGGATGAATGGATAAAAAATTATGGTATATTCACATAATGTAATACTACTCAACAATGAAGAGCAATGATGAACATCTTATAACATGGAGGAATCTGAAGGGCATTATGCTGAGTGAATTTAGTCAGTCACAGAAGGACAAATATTGTATAAGACCACTATTATAAGAATTCAAGAAAAGGTTAAAACACAGAAGAAAACATTCTTTGACGGTTATGAGGGTGGGGAGAGTGGGTGAGGTTTAGTCGCTAACTAGACAGTAGACAAGAATTATCTTAGGAGACCGAAAGGGCAGCACAGACTACAAGGGAAGTCAGCACAACTGGACTAAACCAAAGCTAACAAGTTTCCAGAATACAATCAAACAAAATTTATTTAATAAGAGATTAAATAAAAAATTTAGAATAAGGGGTGGGGCCAAGATGGCAGAGTAGTCAGACACTTCTGCTGGTCCCTCTTACAACAAAGACACCAAAAAACAAGTGAATCGATTATATATGACAATCTAGGAGCCCTGAACATCAAAGGCAAAGTTGAGGAATTGGACTGAGTGACAGGAGGAGGGAGAGAAGGTTCGGAAGCAGGGAGGAGTGGCCAGACCTGACCCGGTGAGAGCTTGAGCTCTTCATGCCTGATCAGCTCGTGGTGTGCGGTGAGGCAGGTAAGCAGTGGTGCTCAGGAGGCTTTTTCCACATTGAGAGAGATGCAGTAGCATAGAGTACTTGGCCATCCAGAACCAGTGAGAAGCAGCCCTCGATCAGCAAAAGATAAATACTTACGTCTGGCCTACCGTGCAGATCAAAAACAGCCTTCTAAGGGAAAAACCTCTCTCCCATTTACCTTCCTGCCCCCTGCTCTTCACTTGGTCCAGGACTGGCTTCAGTAACTGCCGAGGTCCCTTGGCGAGAAGTAGGACCTGTCACATGCCCTGAGCCATTCTCCCGGTCTTAGAGAGTGAACAAATTAACAAAAAATGGAAAAAATAATCTGCGAGCTGCCCTAAGCCAGGAATTCAGGGTGGGCACAGCTCCTTTGCCTAGGGACAGGCATAAGGGATCCACAGACTTTGAGTGCCTTTCCCCCTGCATAAACTTATGTGGGCCCATTTCAACAGCGTAGGCCCTCATTACTGCAGTAAAACAAGGTATATACCTGAAATCTAACTTCAACTGTGAAGTGGCAGGTTTGTGGCATTTGACACTGCTCTGCCCATTAAGCAGAGTCTTCACCTACACCATCAGAGGCCTGAGGATTTGTGGCTCCACCATGCCACCTAGTCACCTGCGACTGGGACCCAAGAATAAGAGGTGCTTCCCAGTCCTAAAAGCCAACAGTGTTAGGTGCTCATAGTCCAGCTGCAAAACACATCCATCTACACACTCTAGGGAACAAGGAAAATGCTTTCCTCCTGGACACTCGACGATGGCCTTCAGCCCTTTGTCCTGTTCAGCATGTGTCCCCCTGCTACAGCCAGATGCCTATGCCTGCAGCAATCACCCATGCCTGTCTAGTACTGTAGGTGAGAGCCTGCACCTCACACTTGGTGGCTGACTATCCGGACATCTGAGCTGAATCCATACAGGAAGAGTGGGCTGACTTCTGATCTCACATACTTACTGGCAGTTCTGGCCACGTGGTGGCAGTACAATGGAGCTTCAGAGGCACTGGAAATTGGGTTAGCTAGCACAAGCAGCCTATTTGAGAACATCAAAACAAAACAAAACCAGAAGCTAAGACACAGTAAGCAAAAAAATAAACAAGTATAATAAATTTTTAATGGCTTGGAGACAAGTAAATATCAAAACACATCAAGCGGCAGAGGATGATGATTTCAGTAAGGTCCCAGAATAAAGAATCAAGAAGTTTTCCAGAGGAATAAAATTTCTTGGAATTACCAGAGGCAGACTACAAAAGATTAATACACAGAACTCTTCAAGAGAACAGGAAAGAAATTAAGCAGAAAACAGAACATGTAATACAGGAAATTAAGAAGATTAGAGAAGAGCATAATGACAAATTGAACAGGTTGCAGGAATCCATAGACAGACAGAAATCAGAAATCCAGAAGATTAACAATAAAATTTCAGAATTAGACAACTCAATAGAAAGTCATAGAAGCAGAATTGAGAAAAATGGAAGTCAGAATTAGTGAGATGGAAGATAAAACACTTAACACTAATTTATTTGAGGAAAAATCAGATACAAAGGTTTAAAAAAATGAGGAATCCCTAAGAATTATGTGTGATTCTATCAAGAGGAATAACCTACGAGTGATTGGAGTACCAGAACGGGGTTGGGGGGAGGAGGATAACAGAAAATATAGAGAGAATTTTTGAAGATTTGTTGGCAGAAAACTTCCGTGATATCATGAAAGATGAGAAGATACCTATCCAAGATCATCATCAAACCCCACAAAATGGAGATCACAAAAGAAAGTCACCAATACAAATTATAATCAAACTTGCCAAAACTAAAGATACAGAAAGAATTTTAAGATCATCTAGGGATAAACAAAAAGTCATCTACAAAGGGAGTAAATAAGAATAAGCTCGGATAACTCAGTAGAAACCATGTAGGCAAGAAGCTGATGGGATGATATATATAAAGCCTTAAAGGAAAAGCACTGCCAGCCAAGAATTATATATCCAGCAAAACTCTCTCTCAAATATGATGGTGAAGTTAGGGTATTTCCGGATAAACACAAGTTCAGGGAATTTGCAAAAACCAAATTACAAGAAATACTAAAGCGAGTCCTCTGGTTACAAAATCAATAATGTCAGATAACAACCCAAGACTAGAACACAGGACAGAACGACCAGATATCGACCCAGATAGGGAAGTCAGAAAAATAAATCAAAGCAAAAACACTGAAAATAAGGAAACAGATGTCAGTATGTAAAAGATGACAACATCAAAACAAAAAAAGATGGACTAAAAAAATGTAGACATATACTTTTCATATGGAGAGAAAGTCAGGGTGACGTAAACAAATAAAAGACTGGTGTAAACTTCCAAAAATAGGGGTAAATTTTAAGGTAACCACAAACGAAACAAACAATTCTACAAGTCAAAAAAAAAAAAATTCAAAGACTCAGCAAATACACAATCAATAAAAATGAAATTAGATAAATAAAAATGACAGCACACATAATTAACTAGAACAAAGAAACTGTCAACAACACACAAAAAAAAGACATCAAAATGACAACACTAAACTCACTCCTATCAATAATCACACTGAATGTAAATGGACTAAACTTACCAACAAAGAGACAGAGAGTGGAAAACTGGATAAAAAAAAAAAAAACACGATCTATCTCTATGCTTCTTACAAGAGACACACCTTAGACTCAAAGACGCAAAGTAAAACGGAAAGGATAGAAAAAATATCAGGCAAACAACATCAAAAAAGAGCAGAAGTGGCAGTATTAATCTCTGGAAAAAAAAGTAAAATAAACCACAAAGCATAAGGAAGGACACTATACATTTTTAAAAGGTCAGTACACCAGGAAGAAATAACTATAAAAAATATTTACCCACCCAGAGACAGGACTCCAAAATACATTAAAAAAAAAAAAAAAAAAAAAAAACTCTTACAGAATGGGAAAGAGAGATAGACAGCTCCACAATAGTAGTAGGAGATTTCAACACACAACTTTCGGTGAAGGACACAACATCCAGAAAAAAGCTTAACAAAGACCCGGAATACTTAAATGCTACAATCAACCAACTTGATCCCATAGACAAATACTGAACAATCCACCCAACAGCAGCCAAGTTTACTTTCTTTTCTAACCCAAGTGGAACATTCTCCAGAATAGACCACATATTAGGCCATAAAGGAAACCTTAACATAATCCAAAAAAAGCATATTTTCTGACGAATAAGCCATAAAAGTGGAAATCAGTAACAAAAAAAAGCAAGGAAAAAATCATATACATGGAAAGTGAACAACACCTTGCTCAGAAACTACTGGGTTATAGATGAAATCAAAGACAAAATAAAGAAATTCATAGAGTCAAAAGAGAATGAAAGTATACACTGCCAGAACCTTTTGGAAACAGCAAAAGAAGGGCTCAGAGGTCAGTTTATAGCAATAAATGCACACATCCAAAAAGAAGAAAGGACCAAAATCAAAACAACTATAACTGGAACAAGTAGAAAGAGAGCAGCAAAACAAGCCCTGGGTGCCAGAAGAAAGGAAATAATAAGAATTAGAGCAGAATTAAATGAAATAGAGAATAGAAAAACAATTGAAAAAGTTAACAAGATCAAAAGCTAGTTCCATGAAAAGATAAAAAAAATTGATAAACCATTTGCCAAGCTGACAAAAGAAAAACAGGGGAAGAAGCAAATAACCAGTGTAAGAAATGAGATGGGTGATATCACAACAGACCCAACTGAAATTAAAAGAATCATTACAGAATACTATGAAAAAATGTGCTCTCACAAGTCTCATTTGGTTTTACGGGGCTGTCCACTCCCAGGCTGAGCAGTGAACCTCGGAGGTAAATTCACCACTGAGCTAAAAGGGTGTCTCTGGGCCATACTCTCGAGCTTTCTCCAGTATCCTTTAGGCCAGTAAATCTGGTGATTGTTACATTTTGTGTGTGAACTTTTTCATGGGTTTTTACAATAAAGGTCTCATACAATATTTGTCTTTTTGTGATTGACTTATCTCACTCAGCATAATGTCCTCCAGTTTCATCCATGTTATGAGATGCTTCACAGATTCATTGTTGTTCTTTCTGGTTGCATAGTACTCCATTGTGTGTATGTATCATCGTTTGTTTATCCATTCATCTGTTGATGGGCATCGAGGTTGTTTCCATCGTTTTGCTATTGTGAACAATGCTGCCATGGACATAGGGGGTGTATATGTCTATTCGAGTGACGACTCTTATTTCTCTAGGATATATTCCTAGGAATGGGATTGCTGGATCGAAACCTATGTCTATTTCTAGCTTTCTGAGGAAGATCCATATCATTTTCCAAAATGGTTGTATCATTTTGCATTCCCACCAGCAGTGCATAAGAGTTCTGATCACCCCACAACCCCTCCAACACTTGTTATTTCCAGTGTTTTTGATTTGTTCCAGTAATACCGGGGTGAGACGGTATCTCATTGTGGTTTTAATTTGCATTTCTCTAATGGCTAGTGATCACGAACATTTCCTCATGTGTCTATTGGCCCTTTGAATGTCTTCTTTGGTGAAGTGTCTGTTCATTTCCTTTGCCCATTTTTTAATAGGATTATTTCACTTTTTGTTGTAGAGGTGTTTGGTTTTCTTGTAGATTATGGAGATTTGACTTTGTCTGACTTGTACTGTCCAAAATTTTTTCCCAGTCTGTGGGTTCTCTTTTTACTCTTTTGGTGAAGTCTTTTGAAGAGCATAGGTGTTCGATTTTTAGAAGATCCCAGTTATCTAGCTTATCTGTTGGGTTTTGTGCGTTGATGGTTATGGTTTTTATCCTGTTAATGCCATGGATTAAGGCCTGAAGTGTTGGTCCTATTTTTTCTTCTATGAACTTTATAGATTAAGGCTTCATATTCAGGTCTTTGATCCATTTTGAAGTAGTTTTTGTATACAGTGTGGAGTATGGGTTCTGTTTCATTTTTTTGCAGATGGATATCCAGTTTTGCAAGCACCTTTTGTTAAAAAGACTGTCTTTTCCCCATCTGATGGACTTTGGGCCCTGGTCAAAGATCAGGTGACTGTAGGTAGATGGATTTACATCTGGGTTCTCAATTCTGTTCCATTGGTCAATGTGTCTGTCGTTGTACCAGTACCAGGCTGTTCTGACTACTGTAGCTGTATAGTAGGTTCTGAAGTCAGGTAGTGTGAGTCCTCCAACTTTATTCTTCTTTTTCAGTAGTGCTTTACTTATTCGGGGCTTTTTTCCTTTCCATATAATGTTAATGATTAGTTTTTCCATATCTTTGAAGAAAGTTGTTGGTATTTGGATAGGGATTGCGTTGTATTTGTAAACTGCTTTGGGTAGAATTGTCATTTTCACAATGTTGAGTCTGCCTATCCATGAGCATGGTATGTTTTTCCTTTTATGTAGATCCCTTTGAGTTTCATGCAGGAGTGTTTTGTAGTTTTCTTTGTATAGGTCTTTTACATCCCTGGTCAGATTTACTCCTAAGTATTTTATCGTTTTAGGGGCTACCGAAAATGGTATTGTTTTCCTGATTTCCTTTTCATCGTTCTCCTTACTGGTGTATAGAAATCCAACTGATTTTTTAATGTTTATCTTGTATCCTGCTACTCTGCTGAATCTTTCTATTAGTTCCAGTACATTTCCCGTGGATTCTTTAGGGTTTTCTATGCTATAGTATCATGTCATCTGAAAACAGGGATAGTTTAATTTCTTCATTACCAGTTTGGATGCCTTTTATTTCTTTTTCCTGCCTTAATGCTCTAGCTAGAACTTCCAGCACAATGTTAAATAGGGGTGGTGATAAAGGGCATCCTTGTCTTGTTCCTGTTTTCAAGAGGAATGTTTTCAGCCTCTCTCCATTAAGAATGCTGTTGGATGTTGGTTTTGCATAGATGCCCTTTATTATGTTGAGAAATTTCCCGTCTATACCTATTTTATTGAGAGCTTTTATCAGGAATGGGTGTAGGACTTTGTCAAATGACTTCTCTGCATCAAATGAGATGATCATGTGATTCTCTTCTTTCCTTTTATTTATGTGGTGCATTACGTTAATTTTCTACTGTTGAACCATCCTTGCATACCTGGTATGAATCCTACTTTGTCGTGGTGTATTATTTTTCTTGATATGATGCTGAATTCTATTGGACAGAATTTTGTTCAGAATTTTTGCACCTATATTCATGAGAGATATTGGTCCATAATTTTCTGTTTTTGTGAACTCATTGCCTGGTTTAGGTATCAGCGTTATGCTGGCTTCATAGAATGAATTCTTCTTCTATGCTCTGTAAAATTGCTTGAGTAGTACTGGTACAAACTCCCTTGTAAATGTTTTCTAGAATTCTCCAGTGAAGCCATCTGGGTCAGGGATTTTTTTGGTTGAGATTTTTCCTATTACCTTTTCAATCTCTTCTCTTGTTATGGGTCTGTTCAGATTTTCAACATCACTTTGTTGTCGTTTGTGTAGGCCATGTATTTCTAGAAATTTATCCATTTCCTCTAGATTTTCAAATTCATTGGAGTAAAGTTTTTCATAATATTCAGTTATAATATATTTTTATTTTACATGGGTCTGTTGTAATGTCCCCCGTTTCATATCTTATCGGGGTTATTTGTGTCCTCTCCTGTTTTTCTTTTGTCAGTCTGGCCAGAGGTTTTTCGATTTTGTTGAATCATTCAAAGAACTAATTTTTGGTTTTGTTGATTCTTTCTATTGTTTTTCTGTTCTCTATTTCATTGATTTCTGCTCTGATGTTTACTATTTACTTTCTTCTGGTGGTTGTGGGCTTTTTTTGTTGTTCGCTTTCTGTTTGAGTTCTGTTGTTAATGTTTTGATTTTGTCCATTTCTTCTTTCTAGATATGTGCATCTATTGCTATAAATTGTCCTCTGAGGACTGCCTTTGCTGTGTCCCAAAGGATTTGGTGTGGTGTGTTTTCAT
The DNA here is from genome assembly GCA_030035585.1 of Dugong dugon. Lineage (NCBI taxonomy): Eukaryota > Metazoa > Chordata > Mammalia > Sirenia > Dugongidae > Dugong > Dugong dugon. Next base: position 25,996,752 of record CM057478.1, on the reverse strand, counting down.
TCTCATTTGATTCTAGGAATTTTTGATTCCATCTCTGATTTCTTCTATTACCCACTGATTTGTAAGCAGGGTATTATTCAGTTTCCATGTAGTTGATTGATTTTCATTGCTCTTTCTATTGTTAATTTCTACCTTGATGGCATTGTGGTCAGAGAAGATACTTGGAATTATCTCAACTTTTTTGATCTGGTTGAGGATTGCTCCGTAAAGTAACATGCGGTCTATTCTGGAGAATGTTCCATGTGCGTTGGAAAAGAATGTGTACTTTGCAGCGGTTGGATGGAGTGTTCTATATATGTCTAAGAGGTCAAGTTGGATGATTGTGCCCTTTAGGTCTTCTGTATCTTTGCTGAGTTTCTTCTTAGTTGTTCTGTCCTTTACTGAGAGTGGTGTGTTGAAGTTTCCTACTATTATTGTGGAACTGGCAATTTCTCTTTTCATTGTTGTTTAGACTTTGTCTTATGTATTTTGGAGCCCTGTCATTTGGTGCATAAAAGTTTATTATGGTTATGTCTTCATGATGGATCATCAGGGTAATCTTATATACTGTCCTTCTTTGTCTTTTATGGTAGATTTCGTTTTAAAGTCTATTTTATCTGAGATTAGAATTGCCACTCCTGCTCTTTTTTGGTAGTTGTTAGCTTGATATATTTTTTTAATAAATTCACATCTTTGTTTCTAAGGTGTGTCTCTTGTAGACAGCATATTGATGGATCCTGTATTCTTATCCTTTCTGTCACTCTCTGTCTCTTTATGGATGCATTGAGTCCGTTTACATTCAGTGTAATTATTGATAGACGTGAGTTTGTTGCTGTCATTTTGTAGTGCTCTTTTTTTTGTGGTGCTGAAGTTTTTTTGTTCTTCTGACTCTTCTCTGCTGAGTTACTTTTATTTGTGGATTATTTTTTAATTTCTTTTTTTTGTAGGTTTTGTTTTTGCTGAGACTATGTTTTCCTATTTTTTTATGAGTATGTCTTTTAGCTTTCTTTGTGGTTACCATGAATTTTACCCTTATCTTTCTAAGTTTGAAGCTGTCTACCATTACTTGGTATTGCCTTGCCTTCCTCTCCATTAGAACGTTCTATACCTATGCCGTTTATTCCTTCTTTTATTGTTTTGATGTTGTTGTCATTTACTGATTAACTGCTCTGATTCCATGTTGTATTTCTTTTGGTTTTGGATAGTCCTTCAGAGTTCATTTCCTAGATGGGTATCTGGCTGGTACGATCCTGCGTCCTAAGTTCTGCCTGTGAGCTGAAGCTGTTTGTCCTCAGATCGAAGAGCTCCCTTTAATAATTCTTGTAAGTTTGGTTTGACTTTTACATATTCCCTTAGTTTCTGTTTATCTGGAAATGACCTAATTTCACCATCAAATTTGTACTAGAGTTTTGCAAGATATATTATTCTTGGCTGACAATTTTTTTCTTTCAAAATTTTATATATGTCATCCCATTGCCTTCTTGTCTGCTTGGTTTCTGCCGAGTAATCTGAGCTTAGTGTTATTGTTTCTCCTCTGTATATGACTTCTTGTTTTCACAAGCTGCTCTCAGGATTCTTTGTTTGTCTTTGGTTGTGGCAAGTGTGAATATGATATGCCTTGGTGATTTTCTTTTGGGGTCTCTTCTATATGGGGTTCGTTGAGCTTCTTGGATGGCCGGCTTTTCATCCTTCATGATATTGGGGAAGTTTTCTGTCAGCAGTTCCTCAATGATCCTCTCTGTGTTTTCTGTTTCCTCCCCCTGTTCTAGAATGCCAATCACTCGTAAATTTTTCCTTTTAATTGTGTCCCACATAACTCTCGGAGTCTCTTCATTTTTCTTTGTTCTTTTTTCTGAGTTTTCCTCAGAGTGTTATCCATGTGTTTGTCTTCAATTCCAATGAAACTGTCTTCCACAGTTTCAAATCTGTTTCTCAGCCCTTCTATGGTACTGTCCATTTCTGAAATCTTGTTGTTTATCTTCTGGATTTCTAATTGTTGTCTTTGTGTAATTTCTAGTTGTGAATTTATTTTAGCATTTTGTTCCTGTATTATTTTCCTGAATATTTCCAATTTTTTGTCTGTATTTTCCATGAATTTGTCTATATTTTCTTCAAGTTTGTCAGCTTTTTGCCTCAGTTCTTGGAGATTTCTGAGTATGAGAGTTGAATTCCCTATCACGTAGTTCCAGTGCATTTTCTTCCAGAGGAGAGTCATCTGATGTTTTATTTTGGATGCCTACTGGAACCATCCTGTACTGTTTTTGTAAATGTTTTTATATTGTCTGCTGTTTTCTTGGCAATTCATTAGTTATTTTTCTCGTTTATTGATTGTAGATTTGTTTGTTTCTTCCCTTTCTTTTTTAAATTTGACTATGTCTGAGCAGGCGGACTTGTGTTCTTTGTTGTTTGCTCATCTGTGGACACAATACTTTTTTCCCTCCTTCTCCAATTGGCAGGATCAGTCACTCAGATATGGTATGGAAAGGCAGGTCTAGCTGAAGAGGAGTTACTGGGACGGGTTGTTTTTGGCACTTACTACACCTACTAGAGCGGGTCGGTAATCAGTGCAGGGCAGGTTCCAGTAGGTCGTGCCTGTGCTGCTTGTTGATGTGATGTCAAGCGCATCATGCAGGTGGGCAGGATGCAGCAGAGAGATTGTTATGTGTGGAGCTAAGATGGATATGGGAGAGAGGAGAGGGGAACAGGAGCCAAAAACATACAAACAAACAAAACAGAATGCTAGGGGAGCTTGCCGTTGGAATGGCAAGATGAGAGACTATGAAATGGATAAAAACAGAAAAGGGAAGAGGAAGAAAAGAATGAATAAATAAAATCAGAAAAGTTAAAGAACCTCAAAGTTCCCAGGTATCCCACAGTTGCAGCTATGAGGTCTGGGTAAGTCACTCTCAGGTGCTGCAGTATAGCCTGGCTACAAGTGGTAGAGGTATACAACACCAGGTATTCAGGGAACAAAAAGAGAAGGAAGATATAGAGAGACGAGAAACTGAGCAATGAAGAAAGACAAAAAGGGAAAAATAGGGAAAAGAATACAAAATAAATTAAAGAAAAAAAAAAAAAACAAGAAAGACCCCCTAAAAACAGGCAAAAAACACAACTAAAAAATAAATGCCCTCAGTGATTCCCTCTGCATGTTTGTGGAAGCCGAAGGGGGTATCCTTGCCACGAAGCTCTGCCTGGCTAGAAAGGGCTCCCAACTCAAGAAAAGAAAAGAAAACAAACAAACAATTCAAAACAAACAAACAAACAGACAAAATCTCTGGGATCCCAGCAGCATGGTAGTCCAGACCAGGAAGCAGCTCCACACTGGAATGGAGCTCTGCAGCCACTCAGGAAGAAGCAAAGATGGTGCACAGAGCCAGGTACTCGAGCAAAAGGAGGGGGAGGTGGCGAGAGGCAAGTAAGAATTCAAAAGAAGCAGAAAAAAAAGCAACACTAGCAGCCAACAAATGGCCCTCAGAGAGCCAGCTAGTGCCGGCTGGTGTTTCTGGACAAGAGACTGTGTCTGTGGGAAGCAGAGGTGGCTGAGTGTGGGTGAAGAAGGGTAGAGAGTGGGAAAGCATATATCACAAATTAGCGGTGCTCTGCAGCCCCTCAGGAAGAAGCAAAGATGGCGCATGGAGCGAGGTACTCGAGTGAAAGGAGCGGGAGGTCGTGAGAGTCAAGGGAGAAATCAGAAGACATAGAAAAAAGCAACACCAGCAGTCAACAAATGGCACTCAGAGAGTTGCCTGTTGGGGTGTTGGAAATCAAGCAGCCAGTATTTCCCGGTCAAGAGATTGTGGCCACGGGAAGCAGAGGAGGCCAATTTGGGGTGAAGAGGGGTGGGGGGTGAGAAAGCATATATAGCAAATTACCAGTTGTTTTGTCTCCCGCTGGATGCTCCATGAGGCTGCTGTCTAGTACCCCATTTTCTGGTCTCCAATAGGAATCCAAGATGGTGGATCCATGCTGCGTTATCTGGTAGGGGACTTCTGCATGAATCTCTCCTCGCTCTCCATTCTCTGTCAGTTTTCTCACTCCATTTCGTGCTTGGCTGAGTTCTTTATCTCTTCATTTGATGTTTTAGGGTTTCAGGATTGTTGTATTCTCTCTTTGGCTTAGTTTTTCGGATCTTTGCTGTGGAGGGACGGCATGGTGCTTCTGCCTAGAGCTCCATTTTGCTGCAACTGCCCAACGACATTTTAATGAGATGGAGAAACAAATCACAAACTTCATATGGAAAAGGAAGAGGCCCTGAATAAAGTAAAGCATTACTCAAGAATAACAACAAAGTGCGAGACCTCACAAAACCTGATTTTATAACCTATTATACCGCCACAGTAGTCAAAACAGCCTGGTACTGGAACAACAGATACCTAGACCAATGGACCAGAATTGAGACCCAGACATAAATTCATCCACCTATGAGCAGATGGTATTTGACAATGGCCCAAAGTCTGTTAAATGGGGGAGAGACATTCTCTTAAACAAATTGTGCTGGTATAACAAGATATCCATCTGCAAAAAAACATGAAATAAGAACCAAACCTCACGCCATGCACAAAAACTAACTCAAAATGGATCAAAGACCTAAAATATAAAATCAAAAATGATAAAAATCATGGAAGAAAAAATAGGGACAATGCTAGGAGCCTTAATACTTGGCATAAACAGAATATGAACCAAAAGTAATAATGCACAACCACCAGAAGAGAGACTAGATAACTGGGAGCTCCTAAAAATCAAACAATTATGCTCATCAAAGTCTTCACCAAAAGAGTCAAAAGATCACCTACACTGGGAAAAAATTTTGGCTATGACAAATCTGACCAGCGTGTAATCTTTTAAATCTACATGATACTGCAAAACCTCAACAACAAAAAGACAAATAATCCAGTTAAAAATTGGGCAAAAGAACAGACACTTTGCCAAAGAAGAGATTTATGCAGCTAACAGACACGTGAAGAAATGCTCACGATCATTAGCCATTAGAGCAATGCAAAACAAAACTACAATGAGATACGATCTCACCCCAACAAGGTTAGCATTAATCCAAAAAACACAAAATAATAAATGTTAGAGAGGTTGTGGATAGCCTGGAACACTTATACTCTGATGGTGGGAATGTAAAATGGTACAACCACTTTGGAAATCAATTTGATGCTTCCTTAGAAGCTAAAAATTGAAGTACCATATTATCTAGCAATCCCGTTCCTTGGCATAGATCATAGAGAAATTAAAGCCATCACACGAATAGATATATGCGCACCTATGTTCCTTGCAGCACTGTTGGTGATAACAAAAATATGGAAACAAACTACGTGTCCATCAAGTGACGAATGGACAAACAAATTATGGTATAGTCACACAATGGAATACTACTGAATGATAAAGAACAAAGACGAAGCCATGAAACATAACATGGAGGAATTTGGAGGGCATTATACTGAGCGAATTTAGTCAGTCACAGAAGGACAAATATCGTATAAGACCATTAATATAAGAACTCAGGAAAAAGTTTAAATACAGAAGAAAACATTCATTGATGGTTACAAGTGTGTGGAGGGAGGGTGGGGGTTATTTACTAACTAGATATTATATAAGAATTATCTTAGGTGAAGGGAAGGACAGCACACACTACAGGCGTAGTCAAGACAACATGACTAAACCAAAGTTAAGAAGTTTACTGAATATAATCAAACACTTCGTGGGACAGAGTAGCAGGGGCTGGGGTCTGGGGACCATGCTTTCATGGGACATCTAGGTCAATTGGCATAACAAAGTTTATTAAGAATACATTCTGCATCCGACTTTGATGACTGGCCTCTGGGGTCTTAAAAGCCTCAAGCAGCCATCTAAGATGCATCAATTGGTCCCAACCACCTGGAGCAAGAGAGAATGAAATATACTATAGACCCAAGGAAAGTATTATCCCAAGAGACAGAAAGGGCCACATAAACCAGAGACTCCATCAGCCTGAGACCAAAACAACTAGATGGTTCCCAGCAGCCACCAATGATGGTCCTGTCAGAGAACACAATAGAGTCCCTGACGGAGCAGGAGAAAGGTGAGCTGCAGAACCCAAATTCTAGTAAAATGACAAGACGTGATGGTCTGACTAATACTAGAGGAACCCTGGAAAGCATGGCCCCAGGACTCTCTGTCAACCCAGAACTAAAACAATTACTGAGGCCAACTCTTCAGGCAAGGATTAGACTGGACTGAGGGACATAAAACGATACTCGTGAAGAGTGTGTTTCTTAGCTCAAGTGGATAAATGAGACTAAATGTGCAGCTTCTGTACAGATGTGAGATGAGAAGGCAGAGAGTGTTAAGAGCTGGTTGAAAGGACATGAGAAATCAGGGGTGGAAAGGAGCAGTGAGATGTCACAGTATAGGGAGAGCAATTCAGGTCACATAACAATGTGTGTGTAATTTTTTGTATGAGAAACTAACTTGAAATGTAAACTTTCACTTAAGCTACAATAATAAACAAAAAATTAAGAGAAAAAAAGAAAAAGTGTTCCTGAGGATGCAAGTAGATGTCAAGTCAGCTAAACTTGCCATTTTTTCTAGGGTCTACTGCTGATTTCATTGTCCTTGGAGTGCTAAGATGAACTGGGGAAACCTCAAAGAAGAGTTTCTACACTATTTAAAATGGAAAAAGTAATAAGAAATATGGAATTAGATTTTCTTTAATTTTCACGTGCTATGCAAAGTTTAGGCATGCTGCTTGGGATGTTATGTCTTAAAAAAATTGTTGGCCATTTTTTGTAGTATCCATTTGCTTTTACATAGTGTCAGGAAAATCAAATGATGTAATAATAATAATTAATAATTTTCTATTGCAGAAATGAATTATTGGTTTACATCTAAAAGTGCAAGAAGGTAAGTAACTTAATGATTTTACCAGGCAATATGCCAATATACTATATATTGCTTAAAATGTTTGGGAATGCTGTCATGTATATTTACATAAGTCAGGAAGTCTCTTATCTCTCTTATCTGTATTGGAAGAAGTACAGTTTGAATGCTCCTTAGAAGCAAGGATAGTGATACTTCTTGTCACGTACTTTGAGTATATTATCAGAATGCACCATTCCCTGGAGAAAGACTTCATGCTCAGTAAAGTAGAAGGTCAGTGAAAAAGAGGAAGACTCTCAATGAGATGGACTGATACTGTGAAAATTATGAGGGAGTGGCTACTGTATTTTCCTTCAGTATGCTCTTTATAGTTTTGCTTGTAAACTGTTCAGTCCTAAATCATTTAATTCTTGTTTTGCTCAGGTGAATTTATAGATTGGTACAACTCGAATAAGATTGATTAACAGAAAACAGTTCAATTCAAAGAGATTGTATATTGTCATATTTAACTGAAGACATGGTTTTGGATTAACTTATGTACTAGAAACACATATTAAAGAAGAACATCAGTGTTGGAAAGCCTTTTTGCAACACGCTGTTCCTGTCCATAACAATTGCTGAATGTGGACTATCTTTTCAAGGAAGACATGAAGTATTTGGGTTCCCACAAAATGTAAATCTTTGGGGTTTACTTGAACTTGTTGCTCAGTTTGATCCATATTTATCATGGTCATATGTCAAAATATCGGAATAAGAAAGAGCATCCCATCATATATGTCTAAAACAATGTGTTAAGAATTAATAAACATAAAATATGATAAAGTTTCATAAACTATTTTCAATAAAATAAGTATAGCTAGATATTTCAGTTTGGTTGTAGATTCCACGCCTGATCTTACTCATACAAATTAGCTAAGAGCTGTTTTGAGATACGTACCTACAAAAGATGGAAAATCTGTCTAGCGATTTATCACATTTACTAGCTTGGAAAGTCACACAGGTGAAGAAATTGCAAATCAAGTATTTCTTGATAACAGTGCTGCAAGTACGTCAGAGGGTTATAAACTCACGCAACAGAAAATTTTAGAATGTAATGGATATGCCATTTATACACCATGTGCCTTGTATTCACTTAATTTTGTAGGCTGTAGTGCAAATACATTGTTGTCCAGAAGCAGTTGATTTTTTCTAGTGTTAAGTCACTCTACATAGCTTTTGCTGCCTTGACTCCCCAATGGATAGTTCTTAAAACGTATTTAGGCAATGATCAAGTGTTAAAATATTTTTCTAATGCTTGTTGGGAAGCTCATGCTGCAGCAATGGGTGCAATACAAGAATCGTACATTCAGATTCTAGATGACTTGGAAAATATTGCTAAAGACTAGACTCAAAAAGGAGACACCAGAAGTGAAGCTGAAAACATCACCAACAAAATGCAAACACTAGATTATGAATTTATGTTGGTTATGTGAAATAATAAATTGCAGCATTTTCATCTGATGAGTCAAGTTCTCCAAGATTCAGAAAAAAATTTAAAGACATGCACAGATCTCTACCAGTCATTAACAGGGTATCTACATAAGTTAAGAGAAGATTTTGAAAATTTTAAAAATACAACAAGCAAATACCAACAAATACTGGGTATCAAGCATTTCATCATCATAGAAGCGTTAGAAATTTAAAATTTTAAACAATTATGGATGTGCTCCAAAAGTATTGTTGTGTGCAAGAGTTCAGTTTCACCTAACCACATACTACAACTTCATTGACTCACTTGAATCTTGCATGAAAAGACGGTCAAAGTGTATTAAGTTCTTTCAAATTGATTTTCTTTCTTAAACAATGTGGATATACCTGATGAAGAATGCATAAAGGCATCCAAGAAATTTGTGCAGTCTTATCCTGATGACTTAAATACAAACCTTTCTGGAGAAGTTCAACAATTTCATTCATACATGAAAACTAAGTTTGCAGATTCAGGAAAGACAAAATTTTACTCATGTAGGCATGTATGATTCCATAATAGAAGATAAAATGTAATGCGTATTTCCCAATGTTAAAGTTGCTCTACCCATATTCCTAACTTTAATAATCACAAAATGCACAACAGAATGATCACTTTTGTTCCTAAGGAGACTCGAAAACTCTCAACATATGACAATGATTCAAGAAGGACTCGATTCATTATCTTTATTATACATGGAAAGTGGTATTGTTCTGCAGCTTGATTGTGATGAAATTATTGAAGAATTTGTAAGAGAAAATAATAGAAATATGTTTTTAATTATCATGTTAGAGACAAAAGATCTATCTAAAATAAAATATTTGTTGTAGTATTTGTCTTCTGATCAATAAATTTTTATGATTTTTTATTTGTTCATTTATAATTATAGCTTTTATTACAAAACAAGCATGAAAATTGAAGTATAAGCCATTTAAAGCAAAATTGGTTAAAGCCAATTTTTTATTGTGGGAAATCAACAGAATTTTACATTGATTGTTGAAATAAGTAAGTTCACTGATTCATTTCCCTTTTAAAAAAAAAGCAAAATGAAAGTTTTATTTGGCATACATTCAAAGAGGCAAAAGCAGGAAACAAACAAGCGTGCACCAGAGCTATGTCTGCTCAAATCCAAGGAATATTACAGAACAGACAAAAGTGGGAAAACCTGACAAGCACACTGCTAGAGCCATGTCTGCCCGAGTCCAAGGAATATTACAGAATCATCAGTATATATTAACATTACAAATGACCTCAACAGAATTTTATTTTGATTGTTGAAATAAGTAAGATCACTTTCTCCTTTTCTTTGTTGTAGAATATGTGTAATATTCTTTTTGTTGAAAATATGGGTATATAGTAAAACTCTTAGTATCTTGCATTCACTAAAGCTTTTATAATCCAGTTCATCTCATTCCATTAAAATGGCATACATCACTTTTGCATTCAATCACTTATATTATAGTCGCATTTAAAAAGAAATTACATCATGGATAGCTTTCACACACACACACACACACACACACACACACACACACACACACACACACATATATATATATAATTCACATCTCCTGTTCAAATGTTGTGAGTAACCAGAGGATGGGACACCTTAGATTATCAGTATTTAGGGCCCTCACATGCCTTAATCCAGCCCTGATTAAATGAGTGTGCTTTTGGTTTCCTCCTATCCTTCAACGACACCAGAAGCCTTTGATATAATCTCCTGAAGTAGTGAATTGGCCTTTGTAAAGGAATGAACTCTGAAGGCAGACCAAAGGCCAAGTTTTATGAAACCTCCAGGAGCCCTTTCCCTATAACTTCCAGATGCGACAGCACAGTGAGTCCTCTTATGAGGAATCCAAAAACTTTGGGGACATCAGGGAGCCTCTATTCTTCTTTAGATAACTGTAATTTAAGTCACATCAGATAATAACTGCCTGTACATGCCCATATTGCTCAAAGTCCACTCATGTCTACTATCCCAATAGCACACACACACACACATACACATGTTGATTTTTATAGCAATAACACTATACCTCCTTCCTTTTTGTGTTCACAATGTGGGCAGTGGCACCCTACACACACCAGCTCTGGACTTGGGTGTGTGACATGCTTTGGAAAACAGAACAAAAGCAAACACAGTAGAGGTTAAGACGTAGAAAATGCATGCATAATGGGGGTGTCTGTTCCCACAGAGCTGGGGAGGCCTGCAGATGCCTCCATGGGAAGGAGTCAACCTTAATCACAGAGGGTCAGAAACTCATGGTTGAGCCTTTCCCAGTCAGTTCAGCCAAAGCTGAGCCAATCCTAGCTATGTGTGAGGGTCACTCCAGACCAATAGCTCATGATAGTTGCCATTCTCAGTGGAGCCAGAGTCCTAAGCAAGAGACACAAAGAGCCATGATGGCGATCACTCCCAAGAGCCAGAGCTGATGGCAGAATAGGGCCAGGAAAACATGCTTGCCAGAGGACACTTCCAGTCCCTGGACTAATTATAGTAACACATGACTCTGAGCTTGATGCAGTTTGATGAGGCCTGGGTGTTATCTAGTGGGGGTTATGAGTGGATGTTGATTTTTGTGTGTCAAATCTGTATGTGTGTGTGTGAGTGCACTGAGCACTGAAGGGAGTTTTCCATGCAGTTTGAATACATATTATAAATGTTTAGGTCAGGGAAGAATTTTCATGCTTAGGGAAGTGTAAGAAGCCTGTATAGTGAGGGTGACATGAGTAAGTGAAAATGACATAAATTAGACAAAATCGAACTCTTAAGTCCCTCAAGTCCTTAGAGCCCTTCTTTTTCCAAATCATGACTCAGACGGCCAGTATCTCCAGAAGGCTTCAAATTAGGCTATGCATCCCATCTACAACCCAGAAACCAGAACAGAGAAGTCACTTAGATAAGCCAGCCCCACAACCAGATGCTCTGAGGTTGTGGCACAAGGAAGTAAATGATCCCAAGGCCTGGGATAGTCTCATCACATATTTGCTTCTACATATGTTCTTGTAAGAGGGAAGGTTGTGTGAGGTAAGGTCCTTGTGCACGAGGCTCTCAGGAGTGTCATGAAGGAGGTGCTCTGAGAAGAAGTACAGGCAAGAAAGACAAATCCATGTATTGATAAATATCATCACTCTGGTGACACTTTGCTAAAGATCCAAGTTCAATTTTCATCGGTAAATTGCATCTAACATCTGACCCAAAACAAGAAAGGGCTTTAAATATAAATATTTTGATAGGTTGAAAGTAAAAGATGGATAAATATAAACTGTGAAAGCAAAGCTTGAGAAGAAATAATTTCATACAAAGGAGACTTCAAAAAAAGATTAGTAGAGATAAAAGGGGACATTACATAAGGATAAAGGGGGTCATTTTCCAAAATAAATAAAAGTCCTTATTAATAGAACCTAAAAGAGACCAACCCCCAATTATAGTTGGAGACCTAAACACTTAACTCTCTGTAACTGACGGAACAAGTAGGAAGAAAAAAAATATAGATATAAATGACCTAAATAGCACTATCAACCTACCTAATTGCCATTTATAGATCACGTCACTGAAAAACAACAGAGCACACACAGTATCACTGACCAGAAGACACTCCTGAGATACGATAGCTAAATGCTATGCGACATCTTAAATTGGATCTTGGAGCAACAACAAAAATGACATTTGTGAAAAACTGGTGAAATTCTAACAAAATCAGCAGTTTGGTAAATATAAATGTAACAATGTTAATTTCTTAGTTATTACAAATGTCCCATGGTTATATAAGATGTTAGCAATAGGGGAAACTAGGAGAGAAGTATATGAAAACCCTCTTCATTCTCTTTGCAATTGTCCTTTTAATCTAATATTATTCCAAATAAAAAGTTTATAAAAGGCACCACCCTTAAAAATGAAAACCACAAGAACTTATGGAATTAATTTACAGTATAGTATTATTACCTTCTTTGTAATCAATTTTAAGAGAGATAATTAAATTGCTGTCTAAACAGATGACAGATATTTGTATCAGCAATTTACGCAAAATACTGGAACTTAAACTCCATAGATGGATGTATTCATTTATTTATCTCATTTCGTCTTACAAGATGGGTAAATTTCATATTATATTTAGCTTTTCCTTGACCAGTGTGAATTAGTGCATGTTATGTTTAGAAACTTTATACTGATATTCAACTAGCTGCAAAGTGACATTTTCTAATTCAAGAGTCTTTTTAAAAAATTAGATATTATTGTTCATTATTAATAATACATGCTATATATATTACACCTCATAATATTACCAATCAAAATCCTCCTATAATTTTTATATTGGTTTGGTTTCAATATCTTTTAGAAAGTAAAAAATTTAGATTTTATGTACTCAGACAAGTTTACAATATACTCTACAGTTCCAAGAGCACATACACACACACATCCACCACTGACATGCACATGTAAACATGCAAAAACAAACACATATCTTTACACCCATCAAAAACATTTTCTTCATATTAATCTAACTAATCCATTCAAAGTTGTGGTTATAGAGTGAAGTAAGGTTCCAAAATTATGTTCTTCTCTCTACATACCTATTTCAATTCTAATTAAAAAAATATATTTAAAATACTTGTTTTAGTGCATCTGAATACAAAAGATATTCTTATAAAATAACATTTAAATGTAAAAAGTTATTTATTTCAAAAAATATGTTATTTGCTTTTATATATAACATCTTGCTTAATGTCAATGACAGTTATATATATATAACTATGTATTATAAAACATATAAAGTATATTACCTATTATAAAAATACATAATATAAAATAGTGAATTAGAATTAACTGAAATTAGTCTAGGATTTCCCGAATTCATTCACTCCTGTAACATGCCAGGGGTTGTTCTGAGAGTGTGTAAGAACACTGGGGGACTTCATTATCACAAAAGTAATGGCCCCCACAATGTGTACTCAAGGGACAGCACAAACAGCAGCTATCCTCTCTGCCATACTTATTAGGGAGTTAGTGGGGTATGGGAGTCACAGCTGCAGCACGCTAGAAAATAAACTTATGGGTGGGGAGTTTACAGGTGAATAAGGGTATTCTAGGAACAGCATTAGCTGTCTGAACTTGGTTGGTGACAGTAGTCAGAATGAAGAGAAGTAAACGGAATCATCACACATGGAGGAGATGAAATTAAAGGGGTTTGCTGTTTAATTTCATAGAGAATGTGCAAGGTAAGACATAATACACCAGAAGCCCAACATACATGGAGATTGTTATTGTGCGTTGCTATCAAGTTAACTCCAATTAATGGTGACTGTATATGTAATAGAACAAAATGTTGCCAAATCTTGTGCCATACTCATTATCATTGGTATGTATGGGTCCATTGTTGAGACTACTGTGTCAATCCATCTCGTTTCATTTTTGATGACCCTCTACTTTATCCTCATTTTTGCTGGCACTTAACATTACCAAAAATTATAAACTGTAACTTATCTGAATTAGATTCCTAAACTCAATGCAATACCAGTCAACTTTTCAACATATTTTTTTTGGAATTTTTGAACTAATTTCAAATGTATTTGGGAATGTAATGAAACAAGAGTAGCTTTGCAGTGCTATAGAATAAAATTAATTAATTATTTAATTTAAAAAGTAAGCAAAAACAAAAACCAGGAACACTTCCTCAATCTGATTTGAGCTACTGCCTTTAGGACTGTGCCCACTGACACAACTACAAATGTACTATCCAGGGGTCTACATAGTCATAGACCCCAGGAATTCTGCTATAGTGAGCCACATCCGATGGGGTCAAAACTGTAACTTCTCCTATGAGATTATGAGTCATTGTGCATCCAAGGCCCCAAATCCCCTCAATGCAATGTGGGAGTCAGAATCCAGCCTCAACCCAGCCTTATCTACAGGGGACTGAAGATTGGGAACAGACAGGGCTGACCTGCAGCTCCCTTCATTCCTGGAGACCCCTGACCGCTCCCAACAGTGCCCAGTCTCTGCCATGGGCACCCCATCCACTTGTAGGTTCACACAGAGGTCATCCACACTCCATGTGCTCAGTAACACAACAGTGATGAGTGGACAGCTGGCATCCTCTCAGTACACAGAATACCCGGGATTGGTGTGTTTATTCCAGGTTTACTGAGGGTAATATACATACTTCAAATTCACCTTCTGTGGATGATTCTGTAGTTGCAAACTTCTATTAGATGACAAGTTTTAAGGTTTATATCATCATTCCTCAAAGTTAACACTATTGACATTTTAGTTCAGGTAATTAATTGTTTTGGGAGATATTCTATGAATTGTAGGATGTCTGTAGCATCACTGGACTCTACCCATTACACTCTGGAACCCCCCTCCCCATACTGTGACAACCAAAAATATCTCCAGGTACTGACAAGTATATCTTGGCTCAAAAAGACACAAAGAAAGTATTAGCCCAAGAGAGAGAATGGGCCGCATAAACCAGAGACTTCATCAGCTGGAGACCAGAAGAACTCGATGGTGCCCGGCTACCACCAATGAACGTCCTGATAGGGAAAACAACAGAGGGTCCCTGATGGAGCAGTAGAACGGTGGGTTGCAGAACTCAAATTCTAGTAAGAAGACAAGACTTAATGGTCTGACTGAGACTGGAGGCGTCCCATAAAGCATGGCCCCTGGACTCTCTATCACCTCAGAACTGAACCAATTTCTGAGGCCAACTCTTCAGACAGGGATTGGACTGGACTGTGGGACATAAAGTGATACTTGTGAAGAAATGTGCGTCTTAGTCAAGTAGATACAAGAGACCAAAGGGGCGGCTTCTGTTCAGAGGTGAGATGGGAAGTCAGAGAGAGTTAGGAGCTGGTTGAATGTTCATGGGGAATCAAGGGCAGAGGGGAGGAGTGTGCTGTCGCAGAATGGGGTGAGCGGTTGTGGTCTCATAACAATGTATGTAAAAAAAATTTCTGTATGGGAGACTAACTTGAAATGTAAACTTCATTTAATTACAACAATAAAAAAAGAAAAAATTATCTTTGGTAACTTATTGACCTCATATCTGCATGTACAAAATAACCTGGATCATCACTAGTAAACAGTATTACTTGAAAGAGGACTGAGGGGCACAAGTCAGGGTGAAGATGGGGATCTACCTGAGGTTAGAGTGTGTATTTAAGGATCAACAGGAGAATAGTGTAAGACACTAAGTTTTTCTCAACTTTGCAACTAATAACACTATATAGTAACCTAAGTTACAAATAGAAGTCTCCTCAAGACACATTACTGTGGAGTCTGCCCTGGTGCAGAAGAGGAAAGACAGACAAGACTGACTCCATTAAAATGAAAGATTTGATGTTCAGATCAGGAAAGATCCCAAAAATCATTGTGCATGGTGACCCCCGGGGAGCTTCTGACTGAATAGGGAGCTGCAGTTTCTCAGAGAAGTCCTCCTCCCTTCTTCTGCACTTGCTCCCCAGAAGGTTCCTATGTTCCTCAATGAGCCATGAGAACCACCTACAGCCCAGTCCCCTCCTGTCTCCTGCAGGGAGGTTTGTGTCTGGGTTCCCAGTGACTTCCACTCACTGTGTCTCTTGCACAGTAATAATACAAGCTGTGTCCTTGGTAGTCATAGAGCTCAGCTGCAGGAAGAACTGTTTCTTGAATAAGTCTGGAGTGGTTGAGATAAGGCCCTGGGTGGAGGGGCCATAGTTTGTTTGCCAAAATGGAGCAATGTAGTAACCAAGACCCAGTCATTCCAGGCCCTTGCCTATGAGTTGGCAGATCCAGTTCCAACTGTAATCACTAGAGATGGAGCAACCAGAGACAGCACAGATGAGGGACACGGTCTGTGAGGCTTCTTCAGTGACTGACACCTGAAGCTGCACCTGGGACAGGACACCTGGGAAGAAAGAGGAAACATTTTTGTGAGTCACACACAGAGCACACTCATCCCTATCACCCCAATTCAGACATACCTGGGATGCTCACAATGGAAAGCTGCCACCAGGAAAAGGAGAAAAACATAACAATTTAATCTTCTAGCAGGAGAGAATAGTGCCTTTCCTGAGAGAGTGAAGACACGCACACAACACAGCATGGTTGCTGTGATATACACAGAGCTGAGGGGAAATTTGCATGTGTCAGGAGCACTGGACTTACAAGAGGAAGGAAGCGCAGGTGACCTTGTGCCTCACAAGCTCTTCCCTGGGTAAGGTTCTGCTTAGACATCAGAGAAGTCAGACACTTTCCTCCTCAAAAACCTCCTCACACTCCTCAGCTTCTCCAGGGCAGGAAAACAGATCAGGGAAGTAGGCAGTTTTGCTGAATGCAGAGAGAAGCAGAGTTATCTGTAATTTTGGTTAACACATCACATAAAGGGTAGTGCTACAATCTCCCTTGCCCCTTTTGGAATCCCACCTACAGACATCTTGTCAAGAGTACTCTCCTGGTAGATGTGCTGTTCTGAGTACGAAGCCTGGCAGAAAAACACAAGGTGTGTTCTCCGCTTTCCTGAGGGCAGAGTAGTATACTTTGTCCTTACCCTACCTCACTGTTGATCCAACCCCTTTTCTCCCTCATCCCATCATTCTCCAGGTTTTTTTATTTGCTAATGCTCTTCTTCCCATTTCTGTGCTGTTCCCGGCTGTTTTCTTCTTTTATGCTCTCGTGGGAAGATGTCCTTATTTTCACTTAAGGTCAACCATCATTTCTATTAAAAGAAAATTCCTGTACCTCATTAGTCTCATTTGGTCTTATGGGGCTAACGAGCTACAGGAGTCCAGTGACAAGGGCCAGAAGCCAGAAGGGGACAAGGAAGCTGGTGATAGGGAACACAAGTTTGAGTAAGGATATTGTTGACGTGTTGTGAGATTGTTAACCATTGTCATAGGGCAACATTTATAGTAACTGTTAAATGAGAAACTATTTTGTTCTGTAAGCCTTCATCTTAAGTGAGAACAACAGCACAATTGGAAGATCATAGTCAATGTCACTGAACTGTGCATGTAGAAATGTTTGAAACGGTGTATCTTTGACTGTGTATTTTCAGCAAAAAAAAAAAAAAAAGTTCGGAATTTAGAGGGTTAATATGTGGTGGGATTGTTAACCAATGTCATAAAACAACATGTGTACTACTGTTTCATGAGAAACTATTTGTTCTGTAAGCCTTCACCTGAAGTACAATAAAATATAAAAAAAAAGTTAGAACTCAACTCTTAAAAAAGAAAAAGAATAAAAAAAGAATTCTCAATGTCACTCACTAACCATTTTCAAAACTTACTATTAAGTGGAGAAATCAAAGCAGTGTGGTTATGTATTACTAAAAGGATGGATACCTAGATCAATCAAGCAGAATAGAGAATCCAGGAATATCCCCACACAAGCATGGCTAAAGATTTTTGCAAAGTTTCAAAAAGTATTCAATGTAGAAAAGTTAAACTTTTCAACATATGGTGCTGTAGCACCTGGACACTCATGGGAGAAAAGTGAAGCTTGACCTAAACCTAATGCTGTATACAAAAATGAAATGAAAATACGTCATAGATTTAAGTGTAAAAGTTAAAGTTATAAAACTTTGAGAAGATGACATAGTAGAAAATGTTTGAACTGTGTGTCTTGTAAAGAGTTCTTAAGACATGGCAACAAAAGTATGATCCATTAAAAAATGAGAAAATGGAATCCATTGAATTTTTTTCTAATTGCTCTGCAAATAAACTTTTTCTTGCCTTTTCTTATTCAAATTGAGATCTTAGGGGTTTTGAGTATATGAGTGATTTTTTAATGAAGCCCAAATCTATGCAAAAGTATATTATGAATCTCTATGTTCTATTAAAATCTTCTAGACAATATAGGTTTTCCTGTGTTTTTTAAGCAGAATATGAACCTAGTTTGATCCAGACTGCAAGTAATGACCCACCTCTGGTGTCTTGAGTTCCAGTGTCAATTAATTTACAAAGTAATTGTACTGCATTTGTGATATATTCTATGTACAGGCACCCCGGAAGCAGACTGGAATCTGGATAGAGGTTTACAATCTAATTCAGTTTTCAGAGCTTTTGCTTTTTGTATTCCAGTCAGTCTCACACAAGGGCAGTCAGGAAGTGAGCCAGATTTGAAAGTTCCCTTTTTCTTGCTGCCTTCTCTCCCTGCTCTTCCCTCCACTTTCTGTTTCCTAAAGTTTTCTTTCCTGATGCCTTGACCAGAAAACCAATGTCTTCATTTTGGTTGGTGCTCACCTGGTATAAGACTGAGGGATTCAGCAGATCTCCATCCCCTCATGACCGAGATACTGTCTGCTCAATGGTAAAAGGGCTTTTCTGTGTTGGCAGTTATGGTTTATTTTGTGGAGAGCTAGCTGGTCTCTGACTCTGATGGGCCACTGTCCCTGGTGGTTGTTTGTAGTTAGGGGCTGCTGTTTTATTGTTGCTTAGCTGATGAGCAGTGGCATTGAATTCCCAACAGATCTTTCTTTCCTTTGGTCCTCAGCTTTCCCCGAAGTTCCCTTGGTCTCTGCCTGGTCTCTTTTCTGGGATTGTGTGTCCTTCCAGGCCAAAAAGTGATATACTGTAGAAAAAACAAACAAACTGAGCACCAGATCATCTATCCGGGGTTATGTTTTCTGCTCTGTACAGCAGTTCTTACCTACTTTTCAGAGTCTTCTAGCATGTTCTTCGTGTATATAGTTTTAGTCACAGAGAGAGCAAATGGAGTGAATATTCCTTCTTGAGTATAACCAGGACCTGTAATATTATTTTAAAGCTCCCTTATTTCCTCTTTCTTTGAAAATTTTAAAATACTTTCTATAACATTTTATGGAACTCAAATTCATCAGAGGAACCTCTGGTTTCAGCTGTGACATACAGAGATCTTGGAAGACATGGTTTTGTCCTTATAAGATAACTGAACAAACAGAAAACCGATGACTCTCTTAGTACTATCTGGGAATTGAGGTAACAGATCAAAGTTTCTATATAGAAACATTGATGAAACATTACATTTCATTCTTTGCATAACACATTTATACATTCATTTACCCTCAGCTAATATTGATTTAAGGCTTTTGGGATAATATGATGGGTAAATAAGTTTTAGATGTGGCAACCACAGTAATTTTGTGGAGCCAAAGTGTGGAATGTTATGTATTTCATTGTGTCACTCCAAAATATGTGTCAACTTGGCTAGGCCATGATTCCAAGTATTGTGTGGTTGTCTTTCATTTTGTGATCTGATGTTTTTATCCTTTGTGTTGTAAATCCCAGCCTATATGATGTTAATGAGGGAAGATCAGAGACAGTTAAACTGTTAGTGTGGGACTCAATCTATAGGATTAAGTTGTATTTTAAGTCAATCTCTTTTCAGATACAAAAGAGAGAAGCTAGCTCAGAGAAGAGAAAACTCAGAGCACCAAGAAAGAAGTGCTGAGAGTGGAGAAAATCCCCGTGCTGAGAAGCTCCTAGACCAGGGTAAGATTGATGTCAAGGGCCTTTCCCCACAACCTATATAGAGAGAAAGACCTGGAAGCTGGCACCCTGAATTTGGATTTATAGCTTACTAGACTGTGAGATAATAAACTTACATTTGCTAAAGTAATCTATTTCTGACATTTCTCTTATAGCAGCACTAGGTAACTAAGGCATTCAACAAAATTTTCATTCAAAAAGGGTAGAGGGGGTAATAAAAATATTCACAAAGATAAGCTCTGAGAATTTGCCACTACCAGACCACCTTTGCAAGTATTACTGAAGGGAGTACTCCAAATGTAAAGGCAAGAACATTAAATAAATACACACATCTATACATGGAAATAGATAAATGAAAGAGAAATCTCAAAAAAAAATGCAACACTGGTGTCTTAGGATGGGTTCTCTAGAGGAGCAAAACCAGTGAAACAATATACATATAGAGAAACAGATTTAACTCAAAGAAATGTCTCATGAAGTTTCAGAGGCTGGTAAGCCCCAAGTTTGTGGGTCAGGCATCGGATTGGAAGCTTCTCTTGACTCACGTAGCTGCAAGATCAGCAGGTTTGACAGCAGGCTGCTGAATTACAGACTGTAGAGTTGATGAATGCCAAGATCAGCAGGCAATATGGCAGGTCACTGGCTCATGGCTGCGAAGGCTGATGAATCCCAAGATTGGCAGGAAGACCACAGACAGATGGCCCAAGTCCCAAGAACCAGAGGTCAAATGATGACCAGTCAGATGCAGGATTCAGAGCAAGCAATCAAGCTTTGCCAGAACATCCATATAAAAATTGGATGCAGGCCATACCACCGAGAAAACTCCCATTACAAGTGATTGGCTGACCACATCAGAACACGTCATGAAGGATGACTACATCATTACGTAACTACCAAACTACATCATTACATAAGTTCCTAACTGCTGAGAATCATGCCCCAGCCAAATTGACACACAGCTTTAACCATCATATTCCACCTCTTGTCAACTTGGCACCAACACATGTCTCCTTAAACCATACACGATCCCTAAATAAAGACAATTACTAAGTCATAATTACACCTAACTTGATGCAACTAACACACATACAACCAAAAACACACTAGCTTTGTTCATATCTTATATATTATAAACTATGGCATAAGGGAAGAAACAAAAATACTTTCTATATACATACATATGTATATATATATTCACACTTACACGTATAATAAAACAAATAAATACTCATAAAAATTACAGTCCTTGTTTCTGCAACTGATCACTTGGTCCTAATTGGTATTTAGAACTACCTTCTTTCACTACCCATTCCATATTCCCCTTACCCTCAGCAAGGACTCCAGCTGGTTGTGATTCTTTGCCTGGTAGGGTGACCCAAACCTTCATTCCTTAAGGGCCTGGGTCATTAGTAGTCATGCAGGAATTGGGTTGCTGTAGTTTTCTAATGTCTTTAATCAAAGGGGATGTTAGACTAAGAAACACTGTCATCTCCTGTATTCCTGATATACTCTCTTTTACCTCCATTATACAACACCAATCCAATTTCCCCTTGGTCATCCTCAGGGTCAATCAAACCAGAAAATATGGTAACTCCCTTCTTAGCCTAATTATCCAGAGGTCTGAGAACCCCAAATCCACCAGGGGGCATTCTTAACTTCCAGTTCAATAGAATCTGAGTTGTGTCTACAGGTGGGAGCATTTCTCCCTTTGGAACTAAGACCTCTAGACCCACAGAGCAAAGAGTCATGGGGACAAGAAGCAAACATTTTGCTACTGGGTCACTAAGGGTACTACAGAGTGGTGTCACTCCCATCTCCACCCCTTGAATACTGGAACAGTGAATCCTGGCTATGATAGAAAGAGCATTGTCTTGGATTGAATTATTTCCCCCAAAATGTGTGTATCAATTTTTCCAGGCCATGATTCCCAGTATTATGTGGTTGTCCTCCATTTTGTGCTTGTGATTTTACATTGAAGATGATTAGGGTGGGATTGTAACACCACTCTCACCCAGGTCACATTTCTGATCCAGTGTAAAGGGAGTTTCCCTGGAGTGTGGCCTGCACCACCTTTAATCTCTCAAGAGATGAAAGGGAAGCTAGCAGAGAGTTGGGGACCTCATACTACCAAGAAAGCAGCACCAGGAGAAGAGCGTGTCCTTTGGACCTGAGGTTCCTGTACTAAGGAATACTGATGCATCACAATGACCTTCCTCCAGAGCTGACAGAGAGACAGAGCCTTCACCTGGAACTGATGTCTTGAATTTGGACTTGTAGCCTACTAGACTGTGAGAGAATAAATTTCCATTTGTGAAAAGCCATCCACTTGTGGTATTTCTGTTAGAGCAGTACTAGATGATTAAGACAAGCATCATGTATGGAACTCTGGTTAAGAGCATGTACAGCCTCCTGGAGAACCTACAAAGTTTTGCCACCTAGCTGATGTTGTAATTGTGTCTTTAAGAGATCATTTCATGGCTCTATCAAGCTAGCTGCTTCAGGATGATGGGAACATGGTAAGACCAATGAATTCCATGATCATGGACTCATTGGCATATTTCATTTGCTGTAAAGTGAGTCCCCTGATCCGAGGCAATACTATGTGGGATATCATATGGTGGATAAGGCATTCTGTGAATCCACGTACGGTAGTTTTGGCAGAGGCATTGAGTACAAGGAATATAAATCCGTATCCAGAGTAAGTGTCTATCCCAATAAGAATGAAATGCTACCCTTTCCACAACGGAAGCACTCAAATGTAATCAGCCTGTCGTCAGGTTGCTGGCTGAGCACATTGAGGAATGGTGCCATATTGGGGACTCACTGTTAGTCTCTGTTGCTGGCAGATTGGGCATTCAGCAATGGCTGTAGCCAAGTCGGCCTTGGTGAGTGGAAGTCTGTGTAGCTGAGCCCATGCATAGTCTCCATCCTTGCCACCATGGCTACTTTATTCATAAACCCATTGGACAATGACAGGAGTGCCTGGGGAAAGATGATGACTAGTTTCCATAGAATGCATCATCTCATGCACTTGATTGTTAAAGTCCTCTTCTGAGGTCACCCTTTGGTGAGCATTCACAAGAGACACAAATATCTTCACTTATTTGTCCCATTCAGAGAGATCGATTCACATACCTCTTCCCCATATATCTTTGTCTCCAATTTTCCAATCATGTTCCTTCCAAGTCCCTGACCATCCAGCCAAACTATTGGCTACATCCCTTAAATCAGTATACAATCACACATCTGGCCATTTCTACTTCCTAGCAAAGTGAACAGTCAGGTGCACTGCCTCAAGTGCTGCCCATTGGGAGGATTTTCCTTCACCACTGTCCTTCAGGAGGATCCCAGAAAGTGGATGTAGAGCTGCTGCTGTCCACTTTTGAGTGGTGACTACATATCTCACAAAACCATCTGTAAACCAGGGCAAGTTCTTTCTCTTCCTCAGTCAACTTATCTTAAGGAACTCCCCATGAGGCCATAGGTGCAGACTGGGAGAGGAAAGGTAATGTGACAGGAATGGATACCATAGGCATTTGAGTCACTTCCTCATGCAACTTACCTATGCCTTCAGATCCTGCTGGAGCCCAATCTCATATATACCACTTCCATTTAATGGTGAAGTGTTGCTGTTAATGTCTAACTTTATTACTCTATCGTCAGACAGCACTGAGTTCATGATAGGCAGCCAAGGCCACATGGTAACTTGGTCACCAATGGTTAAGTGTTCAATCTCTACTAAGGCCCAGTAACAAGCCAAAAGCTGTTTCTCACAAGGAAACTAGTTAATGACCAGGATGACAGGGTTTTTATCCCAAATTGTAAGGGTTTGTGCTGTATTCATCAATAGGAGCCTGTCAATGTCTCCAAACAGCATCTCTATCTGACACTGATACTTCGAGAACCATTGTATCAGCCAGATCGTATGACCCAAGTGGCAGAGCAGCTTCCATAGCAGTATGATCCTGTTGCAGAGCCTTCTCTTGTTCTGGATCACATTCAAAACTAGTAGCTTTTTAAGTCATTTGATAAATAGGCTAGAGCAACCCACTCAAATGAGAGATATTTTGCCTCTAAAATCCAAAGAGCCCTACCAGCTATTGTGGTAACTTTTTAGTTGTAGGAAGGGCCATATGTAACAACTTATCCTTGACTTTAGAAGGATATTTCGACATGCCCCACACCACTGGACTCCTAGAAAATTCACTGAGGTGAAAGGCATTTGAAATTTTGTGGGATTAGTTTCCCACCCTCTAGCAAGCAAATGTTTTACCAACAGTCCAAAATCATTGACACTTTTTTCTTACTAGGTCCAATCAGCATAATGCCATCAAAGTAATGGAACACTGTAATGTCTTGTTGAAAGGAAAGGTGACCAAGTTCTCTGCAGACCAAATTATGACATAGGTGTTGGAGAGTTGATACAAAGCTGAGGTATGACAGTGAAGGTGTATTTCTGGCCTTGCTAGCTGAAGGCAAACTGCTTCTTGTGTTCCTTTAAAACCATAATTGCAAAAGAGGCATTGGCCAGATCAATAGCTGCATACCAGGTACCAGGAGATGCATGAGTTTACTCAAACAATGAAACCACATCTGAAACAGCAGCTTCAATTGGAGTCACCATCTAGCTAAATTTGCTGTTGCATTTTGTTGTCTATTTTCATCAGTGTTGTAGTGAACATTCTTGTACTAGTCTCCCTGTTTACATAAATGTGAGTTTCTTTAGGGAATATACCTAGAAACAGAATTTCTGGCTAGTAGAATATGTAGATATTGTACATTGCTGAATCCATCTCTGTATTAGTTGGGGAGACTAGGCTACAGTGGCAAATGTTGTTGCTGGGTGCTGTCAAGACAATTCTGACTCATAGCAACCCCATATGACAGAGTATAACTGTCTCATAAGGTTTTCTTGGCTGTAATCTTTATGCAAGCAGAGTGCGAGTTCTTTCTACCACAAAACCACTGGGTGGTTCGAATAGTAAACCTTTTGGTTAGCAGCCAAGTGATTAACCATTGTGCCACCAGGACTCCTTACACTAACAAATAGGTGCCAGAATATAATGCTTTAACACAATAGCAATTTATCTCTCTTTCACCTAAAATTCATTGCCCAGAACAGCAGGTTCTCAGACTGTCAGAGTCACTTGGATGAATAGCAGGCAACTTTAAGGGTGGGCTGGGGGAAGGGGATTCTGTTCCACAGTTATTCACGTAACCAAGCTTCCCTGGGCACTGTCGTACCAGTCAGTCAGGAGAAAATAACGTGGAGAAACACACTGCTGTTAATCCCACTCCATTGTCAACACTAAGTCACATGACCACAACTAACTGCAAGGGAAGTTGGGAAAGATAGTCTAGCTGAGTGTACAGGAAGAAGAGGAGAATGGATTAGATAGAGTTAGCTATATCTGTCTCATTTTCCAAAGTATTGGAAATAATTTATATTTCCTGTAGGAGGGTATAAGAATTTCTCTTCCTTTACACCTTTACTAATAGAAGATACTGTCAAACTTTCAATTTCTCTTTAGCTAATGGGTATGAAATGGCCTAGCATTGTACTTTTAATTTGAATTTCTCTTATTAATAGTCAGGTTTAACATCTTTATATATGTTTGTTTCGCCATCCATTTTTTCCTCTTCTGTTTAAATTAATTACTTCGTTTCATCCCTATTTCTTCATATTGATATAGTAGGAGTTCCTCATAAATTCTATCTATCTACTATAGCTGTTTTGACTGTCTACTTTATAAAATTCTTCCACTTTGTGTGTGCTTTTTCACTTTGTATATTGTCATTTGTCACGAAATTTTCAAAATTTTTGAAGTCAAAATTATGTTTTCCTTTATGAGTTATGCTGTGTCTTACTTAAGAAATCCTTCCTTGCCCAAATGTAATGAAGATATTAGCCTTTCCCAACTGATTTGTAATACCACCTCTGTCATAAATCAAGACCCATATATAAATGGAGTCTGTTTCTAGACTCATTTCTTTTTAATTGTCTATTTGATTATCCCTGTAACAAGGACATATTTTAATTATTATATATTTATTGTAAGACTTGATATTCTGACTTTTCTTGACACTTTATATATGAGTTTTAGAAGTTTTTAAGTTTTATGAAAGCCCTGTTGGGAATATAATAGGAATTATAATAATTTCATAGCTTAATTAGTAAGAACTAACATCTCTATGGTGAGAAGATCTTGGAATTGGTTTGAAAATCTTAATCATTCTAGCATATATTTTTATTGTAATATAGGTGTCTTAGGGTAGGTTCTCTAGAGGAGAAAAACCAGTGAAACTTATATAGATATGCATAGACATTTATCTCAAAGAAATGACTCATGCAGTTGTAGAGACTGATAAGCCCCACACCTGTGGGGTCAGGCATCAGATGGAGGCTGCTCCTGACTCACTCAGCTGAAGGGGCTGACAAACCCAAAATCAGCAGGTTGGATAGAAGTCTGCTGGATTACAGACTGAAGAAGCTGATGAAAGCCAAGATCAACAGGTAAGATGGCAGTCTGCTGGCTCACAGGCTGCAGAGGCTGATGAATTAAAGATCAACAGGCAATATGGCAGGACTCTGGCTCATGGGCTGCAGAGGCTGATGAATCTCAATATTGGCAGGAAGACTGCAGACAGATGGCTCAAGTTCCAAGAACCAGAAGTCAGATGATGACCAGTCAGATGCAGGATCCAGAGAGGTGATCAAGCTTTGCCAGAGCGTCCATATAAAAATTGGATGCAGGCCACACCAACCCTTACAACTGATTGACTGATTACTTCAGATATGATTATGAAGGATGACTACATCATAACATAACTGCCAAATTACATCATTACATAACTGCCTAAAAGCTGAGAATGATTGCCCAGCCAAGATGACACACAACCTTAACCATCATAGTGTAAATCTTAACCTCTATGATTTCAATGAGGCAAGATTAGAGGCAGTTAGGTTAATGATGCAGGACTAAATATACAGGATTAGGTTGTATCTTGAGTCAATCTCTTTTCAGATATAAGAGAGATAAGTAAGCAGAGAGAAGAGAAAACTCATAGCACCAAGAAAGAAGCACCCAGAGTGGAGCACATCCTTTGGACCCAGGGTCCCTGCACTGAAAAGCTCCTAGACCAGTGTAAGATTGCTGTCAGGGAACTTTCCCCACAAATGATAGAGAGAGAAAGCCTTCCCTGGTAGCTGGCACCCTGAATTTGGATTCATAGCCTACTAGACTGTGAAAGAATAAACTTATATTTTTTAAAGTAATCCACTTGTGGCATTTCCGTTAAAGCAACACTAGATAACTAAGACACTCAACAAAGTTATCGTTCAAAAAGGTGAAAGGGGAGTAATAAAAGACATTCACAAATAATGATAAGGTCTTGGAATTTGCCACTACCAGAGCAGCTTTGCAAGTATTATTTAGGGGAGTACTCCAAATGGAAAGGTAACAGCATTAAATACTCATATCTATACGTGGGAAAAAAATGAAAGAGAAATCTCAAAAAAATGCAACACAGGTGATCATAAGGGCCATGTATGTGATATTTTCAGGGAATAAACTCTATAACTAAATTCTGTGAAAATGCACCATCAAATTTGTGAGAAATAAGCACAAAGTAAACTTATCAAATATAGTTTGTATATTGATTGTTAATGGAAACACATGAACAGAAATAGAGGAGGGAATAGTATATCAGGAACAGATTTATTATGTGAAGATTGTGTGTCAACTGTTGTTCATATGTTAAACATTTTTGCAATTGTAAGTTGTGTAATTTATGTGTTAACCTCCAAGAAATCACCAAGAATAAACAGTCAGAAGAAGGAATAAAGCAAAAAGGTTCATCAGAGCAAAGTATCCAAATAAAAAAAGGAAGAAAAAAAATCAAAGAAAACATAAGACACTAAAAAACCAAATAACAAAATGGTGACATAGACATTTCATTTTCAGCAATAACCTTAAATGTAAATGATCTAAACAACCCATGCAAAAGACAGAGAAGCAGAGTGAATAAAAAATCATCCCTTATTTTGCTGTCTACAAGAAACAGTCTTAAGCACAAGGACACAAACAGACTGAAAATACGAAGAGAAGAAAAAAATCCTGTGCAATCAGTAAATAAAAAGAACAATGATGGCTATATTGATATCAGATAAAATAGACTTTAAATCAAATTCTGTGACGAGAGATAAAAAAGGACATTGCATAATAATAAAAGGGTCAATCCAGCAGGAAGACAAAGCAATTATAAATATATATGCACCTAATCGCAATTCTCCAAAATACATGAAACGAATACTGACATGAAAGGAGAAAAAGACAATTCCACAATAAAAATAGCAGACTTCAACACATCACTTTCAACTTTGGACCAAAATGCCTAAGAAGAAGACCATTAGGAACATTGAGAACTTAAGTAAAACCATAAGTCAATTGGACCTAAAAGACACATATAGAACATTCCACCCACCTCAAAACAGTACTCACATTCTTCTCCAGTACACATAGATCATTTTCCAGAATATACCATGTGCTAAGACACAAAGCAAATCTCAACAAATTTAAAAACATTGGAATCATGCAAAGCATCTTCTGTAATCATAATGGTTTGAAGTTAGAAATCAACAAGAAAAATCAGGAAAATCATAAATACATGGAAAGTAAATAATACACTACCAAAGATAACTGGGTCATAGATGAAATCAAATGTGAAATTAAAACACTTCTGGAATCAAAGGAAAGTGAAAACACAACATATAAAAAGGTTTGGGACACAGCAAAAGCAATTCTAACAGGGAAATTCATAGCAATAAATGCCTACATTAAAAAAATCAGAAAGATTCAAATTATTAACTTAAATTGACAATCAGAACAAACAGAAAAGGAAAAGTAAAAGAAGCCAAAGGTTACCAGGAAAAGGAAAAAATAAGGATCAGGACAGAAATAAACTAAATAGAAAATAAAAAAGTAACAGAAAGAATCAACAAAACGAGACATTCTTTCTTTGAAAGGCTCAACAAAATAGAAAGACTACTGGCTAGGATGACAAAAACAACGAGGAAAATAAACAAGTTAAGAAATAAAATTGTGACAATACAACCAATCCAACACATAAACAACTGATTATTATGAAAAACTGTACTCCAACAAGTTTGAAAACCTAGATGAAATGGACAAATTCCTAGAAACACACTGTCTACCGAAACTAACACAAAGAGAGGTATAAATTAAAACAGACCCATTGCAAAAAGAAGAGATTAGAAATGTCATAAAAAATTGACAAGAAAAACAACAACAAAAAGCCCAGGACCAGATAGTTGCACTGGAGAATTCTACCAATTATTCAGAGAAGCGTTGACACCAATCCTACTCAATCTCTTCAAAAACATAAGGGGGGAAGGAACAGTACGAAACTCTAAGAAACCAGCATAACCCGGATACTTAAACTAGGCAATCACATCGCAGAAAAAGAAAATTACAGACCAATATCCCTTATAAACATACGAGCAAATACTTTCAACAAAATTCTAGCCAACAAACTTTATGAACATATCAAAAAAATACACCATGGTCATCAGGATTCATACCAGGATTACAAGGACTGTTCAATATTAGAAAATCAATTGATGTAAACGGCCACATAAATAAAGCAAAGGAAAAGAGCAGTATGATCATATCAATTGATTCAGAAAAGGCATTAGATAAAATTCAGCTTCCTTTCCTGATAAAATCTCTCAGTAATAAAGGAATAGAGGGGAAATTTCTAAACAGAAATAAGGGCTTATATATAAAACCAACAGCCAACATCATATTCAACGGAGAAAGGTTGAGAGCCTTCCCTTTGAAAATAGGAACAAATATGTCCATTATCACCACTCTTATTCAACATTGTACAGGAAGTCCTAGTCGAAGCAATAAGACAAGAAAGAGAAATAAAATGTGTCCAAATCAGAAAGGAAGTAGTAAAGCTATCCCTATTTGAAGATGGCATGATCCTATACAAAGAAGACCCTGAAATTCCACAAGGAAACTGCTGGAACTATAAAAGAATTTCACAACATTGTAGGGTAGAAGATCAACACAGAAAAATCACTTGAGTTCCTCTGCACTAACAAAGACTACTCCAAGAAAGGAATTAAGAAAACAAAAACATGTACAACAGCTCCCAAATTGATAAAATACCTAGGAACAGGGACATAAAAGACTTATACAGGGGAGGCGGGACCAAGATGGTGTAGTAGTCAGATTGTTCATGTGGTCCCTCTTACAACAAACCCCCCCCCCCAAAAAAAAGTGAATTGATTATATGTGTCAATCAAGGAGCCCTGAACTTCAAAAACAAAGTTGAGGAGTTGGACTGAGCAGCAGGGGGAGGGGCAGACAGTTCAGAAGCAGCTGGGATTTGTCATACCTAACTTGGCCAGCAACTTGCAGGTTAGATTGACCAGAGAGAGAGGGATGTGGCAAGCAGTAGTGCTTGGGACACGTTGTCCACATCGGGAGTAACCAAGCACCAGAGAGTCTGCTCAAGCCTCCAAAACCAGGGAGAAGCGTCGCTGAATTGGCGAAAGTTAAGTACCTGTGTCTAACCTACCACATGGGATCCAAAAACCCTTTCCCCCCTCTCAGAACTACCTCTCTCTCATTTTCCCACCCCGTCCCCGCTCTGCTCTGGTCCTGGTCAGGCTTCAGCAATTGACGTACCCCCTGCGCAGGAAGTGGACGCTTTTGGAACCCCGAGCCATTCTACTGGCTTTGGAGAGGGAATAAATTAACAAACAGGGAAACAATAATCTACCAGCTCCCCTAAACTGTGACCTCAGTGCAGGCATAGCCTTTTTGCCTAGGCACAGGTATAAGGGGTACACTGACTTTTAATACCTTTCACCCATGCCTAGACCCCTGCGTGGGCCCATTTCAACAGCATAGGCCTGCGTTAGCACAGTACGACAGGGTATACACCTGAAGCCTAGTTTGTACTGCAACAGCTAAGGGGCAATGGCAGATTTCCGAAATTTGATACCACTCTACCCATTAAGCAGGGTCTTCACCTACTCACATCAGGGGCCTGAGGACTTGTGGCTCCACCCACTCCATCTAGCAACCTGCAATAGAGACCCAAGAATAAGTGGTGCCTCCCAGTTCTTACAACCAACAGCACTGGATGCCCAAAGTGTGGCTGCAAATCCACCCACCTACGTATTCTAGAAAACAGGGGCATGCCTTCCACCCAGGCACTCAAGGGCAGCTACCAGTCCCCTACCTTGCTCAGCACATAAATCCCTACAGCAACCAGATATCTGTGCCTACTCCAGTCACCCCTACATAGCCCTGCTCTTCTAGGACTGTAAGTGAGACATTGCACCAGAAACTCAGTGACTGATGAACTGGACACCTGAGTTGAATCCACACAAGAAAACTAAACAGACTCCTGGACTTACATACATAGTAACATCTCTAACCATCTCAAAGAAGTCAATGATCAAAGTAGCTCACACGATCAGCTTATGTGGGCTTATCAAAACAAAAGAAAATAAGAAGCTAGGACACAGTAAGCAAACATAAGATAAATAAATATAAGTTATTGATATCT
Organism: Dugong dugon; assembly: GCA_030035585.1. NCBI lineage: Eukaryota > Metazoa > Chordata > Mammalia > Sirenia > Dugongidae > Dugong > Dugong dugon. The sequence continues at coordinate 25,965,347 of CM057478.1, read as the reverse complement.
CAGAGACAACAGTCAATATAAAATCACATAAAGAAGCAGACCATGACGGCTTCAACAACGGATCAAAACAAAGAACCAATAAACCTACCAGAGGAGAGGACTTCTTGGAATTACTGGAGGTAGAAATCAAAAGATTAATATGCAGAGCTTTTTAAGACATCATGCAAAACGCAGAACAAGCCAAGGAACACATAGACAAAGTAACAGAGGAACGTAGGAAAGTTATACAAGAGCATAAGGACAAATTTAACAGGCTGCAGGAATCCACAGTGAGACAGCAAACAGAAATCCAAAATATTAACAAGACTTATACGACGAAAATCATAAAACACTATTATGAGATATTAAAATGGACCTTCAAAAATGGATATCCCAGGCTCATGGATTAGAAGACTTAATACAGTGAAAATGTAAATTCTACCTAAAGCAATCTGTAGATAAAATACAATCCTGATACAAATCTCAACACTATTCTTTATTGAAATGGAAAAATTAATGACCAGTTTCATATGGAAAGGAAAGAAATCTCGAATAGCCAAAGCAATATTGAAGAAAAAGACAAAGCAGAAGACCTCACACTCCCAGATTTCAAAATATGCTATAAATCCACTGTAATCAAAACAGCCTGGCATTAGTTCAATGATAGACACATAGATCAATGGAATAGAATTGAGAACTCAGAATTAAATCCAACCATCTATGGATAACTGATTTTCTACAAGGGATCAAAATCCATTCAGTGGGGAATAAAGTTTATTTAATAAATAGTGCTGACAAAACTGCATATCCACCTTTAGAAAAATCAAACAGGAACCATATCTCACACAATACACAAAAACTGACTCAAAATGGATCAAAGACCTAAATTTTTACCCTAAAAACATAAAATATCTGGAATAAAATATAGGGAAGAAACAACAAGACCTTGTGTTTTGTAAATATACAATAACAGACATAACAAATGAACGAGTAGAAAAAGACAAAATAGATAAATGGACCTCATAAAGTTAAAAACATGCTCATCAAAAGACTTTATGAAAAGAGTAAATAGACAACATACGGACTGGGAAAAAAACTGGAAACAACTTATTTGATAAGGGTCTAATCTCTAAAATCTATAGAAATCTGCAAGAACTCAACAAGAAAAAAACAAACAACCCAATCACACAATGGAAAAAGACATGAGCAGAACCTTCACCAAAGAGGACATCCAACAAGCCAACAAACATATGAAGAGATTTAATAATCATTAGCCATTAGAGATATGCAAGTGAAAACTATAATGTGATACCATCTTACACAGGATAAAATGACACTGATTAAAACAAAACAAAACATGACAACAAATGTTGGCAAGAATGTGGGGAGGTTGGAAAGCTTATCCTTTGCTATTTTGGACTGTAAAATGGTATAACCTTTAAGGTATATACCCTAGAAACCTAAAAATAATGACAGAAACAAACATTAGCACAACTGTATTCATTTCTGCTTTATTCACTATAGCAAATAAGTGGAAAAAAAGGAAATGTCCACCAATGTATGAATAAATAAACAAAATGAGGTACATACGTACAATGGAATCCTACATAAACATAAAGAACAATGATGAGTCTTTGAAACATATTATAAGATCCAAGAGTGCATAATGCTAAGAGAAATAAGTCAATCATATAATTACAAATATTGTATCATCCTTCTTTTATAATACAAGAATACATATATATATAGAGAGAGAGAGAGACCAGTGGTCATTTGTGATTACCAAGGAGAGTAAAAGGAGAATGGAAAATACAATTTAGATCATGGAGACTTTCTTTCTTTCTTTCTTTCTTTTCGGTGATGAGAAAAGTGGTAACGAATACGGATGTAGTGAGCATGGCACAACCAAAGTAAAAAGGAGTGTTTCAGCACATATGGATGGTATAAGCATTTTGGTATATGGGTAGGTACAGGTGTGTATGTAGGTGAGAACAGATAGAAGTATCTATAGGAATGTGTAAATACAAATATATGGGAGGAGGCGCATACATTCATCAAAGACACAAATATGGATACTCCACAGATATAACAAAACACCTTCTAAGATTGGTTTTCTGAGTTTGAAAGCTTAGAACCATAGTTTCAAGGGATAACTCAGTCAACTGGTACAACATAGTTCACAAAAATAATGATCTGCATTCTAGTAAAGTAAGTAGCATCTAGGGTCTTAAAAGCTTGTGAGCACCCATCTCAGATACAACTATGGGTCTCTACTTGCAAGGAGCAAAACAATAAGACAGTAACCAAAAGCTCAAAGAAGAAACAAGTGAACACGAGCCACAACCTTATCTACCCTGAGGCCAAGAGAACAAGATGGTGCCCAGCTACCACGTGTGACCATTCTGATTGCAGTTATAATAGATGGTCACAGATAGAATGGGAGAAATATGTGGAGCAGAACTCAATTTCCTATTAATAAAAAAAAAGGCAAACTCGAACAGTAGAGAACAGAGGACTCACTGGGACTATCTCCCTAAAACACTCTTTAAACCTAGAAAGAATCCTATCCCTTGTGATCACCCTTTAGTGAAATAGCAGAGTGACACACAAAATAAAGGATAGTAGCTATAAAATCAGGGCTCTACATAAAAACCATCAGTATGGGACCAAAAGGTCAAAAATTACTGAAAAGTAAAGATGAGAAGATAACAGGGGAAGGAGTCTAGAGTACTGGAAAGGGAACAACCACAATAAAATTACACAATATTGCCACATTTTGATGAATGTAACTAATATCACGGAAAAATTTGTGTGGAAATTGTCAAATGGGAACCTAACTTGCTGTGTAAATTCTCACCAAACACTCAATAAAAAATCATTTGAAGCAATGAAACGATAGAGTCCTATATTTCATGTTGAGGGTGGGAGGGAATCAACATAATTCTAAATCCTGAGCTTATGTTAAGGGTGATAGGAATATTTAGAAACAGAAAATGATAATGACTTAACATGATAAACCTAAGTAATGCTGCTGAGTTGTATGTATGAAGAATGTTGAAAAGTCAAATTTTTGTTGCATTTACATTCACCACAGTAAAATATATATATATTTTTTCAAGTGACATATATTTTTTTCAGACACCCAGAAACTGAGGGGAATTTACAGCACAAAAACCCTTTAAGAAATGACTGAAAACATTCTACAGGAAGAAAGATTATGATATAAACCAGAAACTTGAATTTATACAGTGTCAGAAATGAAATAAAGTTTATGTTTAATATTTCTATTAGTTCCCTTGTTCTAAAAAATAATTCTTAAAACACTAATAATAGCCATGCATTGTCTTTTTGTAACACTTGAAAAAGTGAAGGGATCAACAAAGGGACAAGAGATGGGAAAGAGAAATTGGAAATTGTGGAAGGGGTAGTCTAAGTGCACTTCCAAGTGCAGTCTGCCATCTTTCCCTGAGCCCACAATTGAACCTTGTGTATATACCAAATGTGTCATCCAGGCTTCTTGGATGGGATGAGTATGTGGGCTGAGTCCATTTGCCAGGGAATCTTGACCAAAGAACATCCCATAGTAGCTGGTGGCCTACAGCACATCCCTCTGTTCTTGCCATGAGCACATGTCAACATTTCCAGAAACTGCTTATGCATGCACATCACATTGCACCTGAACAACCACATTTCTTTATCTGTTACTCACAGGAGGGAATTATGTCTTTCAACTGCAGCACATAAAAGGAGTGTGTGCAGAACACCAGCCCTGCATTGGCTGCAGAGTGAGACCCGCTGGCCATGGGTGACTAGCTATTGAAGCTGAACATGCTCTGTCTCTTCTCTATGGGAGTAAAGTATTATTCCATAAAATGTCTGTGTGTAACTTGTACTTTTGTTGGTGACCTCAGCCACTGGCTTGACAGAAATACATTGTAATAATGTCCTATACACAAGAAGGGGTATAAAACAATTTGAAGGCAAAGCAAGATTATTTAAAAATAAAATATATATTGTAAACAGTAGAGTAGTCAATAAAGTGTTATTAAAATAAAATAATTAATGTTTCAATACAAAAATTATAAATAGCATCATAAAATACTAAATTAAAATAAAAGGTTTCAAAGAAAGGAAAAAAAAGAAGCAAAGGGAATTACAACATATATAAAACAATTAGCAAGTTGGTTGATTACAATCCAAGTCTAGCAATAAAAATTTTTGCATGGAAATACTGTAAAATTGCCAGTTAAAAATCAGTTATTGACAAGTTGAATAAAAACTCAAAACCAGTAATATGTTGTTTACAAGAAAGTCACTTTAAATGCATGTACATAGAAAAGTTAAAGTATGGATAGTATATACCATGAAAATATGGTCCAAAAGAAAGCTTGAGTAGAAATATTATTTTCAGACAGACTAAACTTTGAAATAAAGGATGATTAATAAGTATAAGAGGAACATTAAATAAAAATTAAGCTGTCAATTCACAAAATGTATAACAGTCCTAATTTAGGGAACTAAAAAAGAAAGAAATTCTCATTTTATTTGAGTACTCCAACATTTCTTCCTCTACAGTGGATAGAATATGTAGAAAGAAAATAAGTATATACATATATACACACACACACATATACATGTATATATACCCATATATACACACATATACTTCTTTATATGTATTCATATACACACATATATGTATATATATATATATATATATATATATATATAGTTTTTGTTAGGTATAGTGACCCTACATACAACAGAAAGGAACTCTGCCAGTCTTGCACCATACTCACAATCATTGCTATGTTTGAGCCAATTGTTGCAGCCACTGTGTAAATCCATGCCATTGAAGGTCTTCCTCTTTTTTTGTTGACCCTCTACCTTGTCAAGCATGGTGTAACTCTACAGGAGCTGCTCCCTCTTGATAACATGTGCAAAGTACATTGGAAGAAGTCTAGGCATCCTCAGTTCTAAGGAACATTCTGGCTGTACTTCTTCCAAGACAGATTTGTTCACTCTTCTGGCAGCCCATGTTATGTTCAATATTCTTGCAAAAGCCATGAATCAAAAGCATCAATTCTTCTTTGGTCTTCCTTATTAATTGTCCAGCATTCCCATGCATATGTAGCAATTAAAAATACCATGACTTTGGTCAGCTCCACCTTAGTCCTCAGAGTGATATCTTTGCACACTATTCTTTTCTTCTAATTATTAATGTCTTAGTAATAAATTTAAGGGAGTCCAGGTGGCACAAGGTTAAGTGTTCGACTACTAACCAAAAGGTTCCCAGTTTGAGCCCACCCAGCAACTCTGCAGGAGACAGACCTGGCGATTTGCCCCCATAAGGATTACAGCCTGAAAAACCCCATGGGACAGTTCTACTTTGTTTACATGATATCACTATGACTTGAAAATTGACTGGAAGGCACTGACCAACAACAAAAGTCATTATTAACTTATTAATAAATTTAATAAGTGATAAGACAATTTTTTCTTAAATTTTATAATTTTCATTAATTTACTGATTGTATTAACACATTTCCCATTTTATAAAAGTGATAAGAGCACTTGTCCATGTTTTTCTTTTCTTTTTATTAAAATGATATGGCACTTCCTCAGAAAGCTAGAAACAGACACACCACCCGATCCATCAATCCGACTCCCAGGAATATATCCCAGAGAAACAAGAGTCATCACTCAAACAGACACACGCGCACCCATGTTCATGGCAGCATTGTTCACAACAGCAAAACGATGGAAACAACCTAGATGCCCATCAACAGATGAATGGATAAACAAACCATGGTACATACAGACAATAGAGCACTGTCTCAGTCATCTAGTGCTGCTCCAACAGAAATACCACAAGTGGATGGCTTTACAAAGAGAAATTTATTCTCTCACAGTCCAGTAGGTTACAAGTTCAAATTCAGGACATCAGCTCAAGGTGAATGCTTTCTCTGTTGGCTCTGGAGGAAGGTCTGTGTCATCAATCTTCCTTTGGTCTGGGAGCTTCTCTGCACAGGAACCTCATGTCCAAAGGACACGCTCTGCTTTCCTGGTGGTATGAGGTTCCCTGTCCATGTTTTTTAAAAAATAATTTTCAAATAAAAAAAAATGAAAGAAAAATATACATAAATAAACTGTACCACTTCCCTAGCTAGATTTCAGGCTGCAGCATTTAGGAAAGTATTTACTGGTACAACCATAAATATATTGACCAAATATCTACATATTTGTAAAACTTTAAGTGTCCTACTTTGATTTGGTCCAAGTTTACCTAAGTATAATTTACATACATCATAATATACTTTCTGCAGATTTCCATTTCTATTTATGTTGGCCATTTTTAAGGATTTATACTAGAGTTCCTCAATCTCAGCTCCATTGTCATTTTGGGCCACATAACTATTTGTTGTGGGGAGCTATTCTGTGCTTTATATATATATATATATTTTTTTTTCAGAAGCATCCCTTGACTTTGCTTACTAGTGTCAACAGTACCTGCCCCCAGTTGTGAAAACTGAAATTAACTCCAGGAATTGTCAGATGTTCCTGGGAGCATAATTGTCCTTGTAATATCTGTATGCCAATATTGATATTGACAACATTACACAGGTCTTTCTAAGCTAAAGATTTTGCATGAAACTAGATTGGGGGGCACTTGTCAAAATATGAAGATTGAAGATCTATCTGAAGATGGAATACTGGTTTAAGGTTCAACATGAGAACTATGTTCTGCATTAAATGTTTCTAAACCTGACAACCAATGGCACTAATTAGTATCCTGAATTGTGAACAGAGGTCTCATCAAGAAGTATTACTGTGGAGTATGTCCTGGAAGGCATGGTGAAAGATAGACAAAACTCATTCCTGTGAAAATCAGTCACAATCAGAGTCATGATGATTCCCTAGACTCACTATGCATGGGGGTTCCTAGAGAGGCTCTGAACAGGTGGGGAAACCACAGCTTCTGAGAGGAAACCCTTCCCTGACTTCCTTCCCCTGCATCTGCTGACAAGATGGGAAACAAAGATTAGTAGATCCTGAGAACCCTCTACAGACCAGCCCCTTGCTGGCCCCCTGCAAGGAGGTTTGTGTTTGGGTTCACACTGACTTCCCCTCACTGCGTCTCTTGTACAGTAATACAAGGCAGTGTCCTCAGTATTTACAGAGCTCAGTTTCAAGTAAACTTGGCTCTTGGAGGTGTCCCTTGTGATGGTGACTCGTGATGCCAAAGCTGGGTTATAAGTGCTTCCACCACCACTTATTAAGCCAGCCCACTTTCCTCGAGTCTGGAGAACCCAGCCCACAGCATAGCTGGTTAGAGAGAATCCAGAGACAGCACCGGTGAGGGACAGGGTCTGTGACAGCTTCACCAGTCCTGGGCCTGACTCCTGCATCTTCACCTGGGACAGAACACCTAGGGACAAAGACAATCACAGTGAAGCATGTGCTCAGATGCGGCATCCCCATACCTTCATATCTGAATCCCTGAGACACTTACCTCTTTGAGCCCTCATCAGGAAGAGGAAGACTCACCAATGTTTCATGTTCTTGTGGATGAGATCCATAACTCTCAGAGAATTATCTCCATGGCTAGGAGTAATCTGAATTAATATAAAAGTGTGCTGTGGTTTCATTTGGTTACCTAAGTAAAATTTTCAGTGGGAGGTGCGTTTGTATGTATAGGTGAAGGGGGGTGAAGGTAGTCCCTGTCTTTGAGACACTCACTAGAAAAAAGATGAAGGGTGTGCCATTGGGAGAACAATGTCCTCTCCCTTGGTCTTCCCTTCACCCAGTCCAGAGTTTTCTTAATCCACACCAGGACATATTCTTGTTTGGGAGCCACATGCCACCAAGTGTCGAGGACAGCTTTGGAATAGAGTCAATACACGTCTAATTCCAAGATGGATAGATAAATAGATATATAGATAGACAAATAAAATAGACAGATGGATAAATAAATATCAAATGTTCAGTACAAATCCAGGGATCTCTGAAAGGTCACATACCCATTCTGACCCATTCCACACCTTCAGTAGTGCATGTTTAAACTACTGGATATTTCATTGTGTTGAGACAGTAACTAAATGGCAAAAAACATTGAATTCACACAAAAATTGTCCAACTCAATTTAAAAAAAAAAAATAAAGCAACTTTGAGTGACGCACTAATTTGGGTGAATGTTTCTTCACCTGAAACACCTTTATCATGTATATTCAAGAGTTACTGTCAAGAGAAATATCTTTATGCCAACCTAAAGTGCTTTTTATTTTTTATTTCTCTTCCTCCCCTCACACACACAGAGACTAGATATTTCTGCCTTGAGATTAATAACTCCTAGTGTTGTTAAAATGGCCATAAATCTCCTGATTTTCGTTTTTCCCTGAAGCTGATTACCTGCAATAAATTCCTGGGTCAATAAACTCTTTCATGAAAGAAAACTTTTAGAAACATAAACCTTCAGGATCATGAGCAGATTGAGTTAGTAGAAGACCCTCATGTCACCAATATGTTCTGACAGTATTTTGGTCTTTGTGTAAAATTAATGCATCCTACAGGTTTGTAGTCTTTGTTCTGGGGATGACTAACAGTGAATATTGAATTTATTGAAAATGATTTCCATTACTTTCAGAGAAATAATATGCATGGTTCTTGGAAATACAGCTTTCCTCAAAATGGATTGAAGAAGGGATGAGCTCACTATTTGTAGAGGGAAACTCCCTGCCCAGGAAGGAGGTCCTTTGGAAAACTCTCTTGAAAGATGCCCCTTTGGGACAATAGTCACTGAATCCTGGAATTATGTCTAAAACTCTATGACTGTTTCTCTGTGTGGGAAATGCTTTCCAATCACAGTGATGGTGAGAATCCTCAGCATGTCTGTTTGTCAACAGGAAAAAATGGGTTATGAAGAAAAGTGAAGAAGTCCCTACTAACCAGTAACATCTCAGGCAACAGTGAATGTCGCTTCCTCCTTGCTTGACTGCATTGTGAACGTAAGAAATTCGAAGGACAAAACTGCAAGAAAAATCCCTGGTGGCAGCGGAAAGCTGGAAAGTTGAGGAAACCGTTGAGATCTAAGAAAGGAAGGAAACCCCTGATCCTAAGAGGAAGACCCACATCAACCACTCTGTGTATTGTGTCCCTCCTGCTCTGTGGATCCTGAGAACCTCCTGCAAAGCAGTCCCTATTCAGCCTCCTTGCACATAAGATTTGTTATAGGCTCCCACTGTCTTCCCCTGACTGTGTTTCACACATGGTAATGTCCCTGCCATCCTGCAGCTCAGGAGCAGAAAGGCTTGATTCTTGAACATGTCTTTGGAGATGGAGAGTTAACTGTGGAGAGACAGTTATACGTTTTTGTGCCAATAGCACATGTGTATCCATTCACTTTAGCTCCCTCCTGGGGGAGGAGAGGTTGGTAGATTGAGGCCTAGCAGTGACCACTGGTTTTCATGGAGAATCCAGAGACAGCTCAGGTGACGGACATAGTCTGTGATGGCATCACCATTTCTGTGTCTGACTCCTGTAGCTGCACTTGGGACGTGACATCTGAGGACAGAAAAAAATTTTCTTTAGTGACAAATATCAACACCTCATTCAAGTCTTCTCTTTCTGGAAATCTCTGAGACACTCATGAGGTGAAGTAGCCACTAGGTGGAAGGACATCAACAGGAATCTTATGATCTTTTGGACAATGTTCATGATCCCTGGAGAATTCACCTCACAGTGTGAAGGTTCCTGTCAGATTCTGAGATTTAACCTAGAAGGTGAGTATTTTAATTTCATGTGGGACGACCAGGTAAGAAGTACGGAAGTGCCAAGTAAAGTCTCAGTCTTGAATTCAGGAGCTGAAAGGAGCAAAACAGTCTCACTCCACAGGGATGGCCCTGGCTTTACTTACAGTTCAAACCCATTGCCATTGAGTCGATTCCAACTAGTAACGACCGTACAAAACAGGGTAGAATTGCCTTATAATGTTTCCAAGGAGCAGCTGGTTGATTTGAACTGTGGACCACTTGGTTAGCAGCCAAGCCCTTGACCACTGAGCAACCAGAGCCCAGGGACCTAGCAATGGAAAGCATACATGTCTCCTGTTCAAAGAGAGAGAGAGAGAGCGTTGATGATTGGAAAATAAACTCTGATCCCATGAGAATTCTCCCTTTTTCATAGGGACACATCTAACTTCTCCTTTCCCTCTTTTCAGGAACTTATTATTTGGCATGCTCCTCCTCTTTATTAATCTTAACATACTGGAGGGTGGCACATGAAAAGTTGTTGGAGCAGAACATATTATATGGAATATGCTGCTCCAAGACCACAAATCTAGGATCACTTCCAAGCTTGGCCCCTTGAGAGCTGTAAACCTTGGGCGGGGCACTGGACTCTTCCTTGGTGTCTCCTCATATCCATAATGGGCCTTGTGAATACCTATCAACATGCTTTTAGGGGAACACAAGTGGATGATGAGTTTTCTCATCTGATGTACACAGAGTTTGTATTCAGTGAGGGTAATTATTATTCATAACCGTGAACTACCTGGATTTTGATCTGCTCCCACTCCTACAATAAATATGAGAAACTTCTCCTTGCAAACCACGATTCCTGAGCTCTGGTCTGAAACAGGGGTCATGAGGTGTTCAACTCTCCCAATATCTCTTTGATTCTCAGATTTCCTCATTCTCAGCTGGAACCCTGCATACGTTTCTAGTATGAACTTTGCATGAATGACCATTTGTGTAAGCATAGATTTTTCCAGAATGAATATTAGTATGAGTGGATGTTGGTTTTTTCTTGTGAAGTAAGTGTGCGTGTGTGTGTGTGTGCCTGTGTGTGTGTGTGCCTGTGTGTGTGTACATGCTGAGGGTTAAAGAGAGGTTTCCATGCAATTTGAACAAAAATTATAAATGGTCAGGTCAGTAAAGAAATGAAAATTTGTGCAAATGTAATAAACTTGTATAGTGAGAGTGCTGTAAGTGAAAATTACAGAAATGAGACAAAATCGAATTTTTAAGTTCCTCCAGTCCTTAGAGCCCTTCCTTTTCCATACGGTGACCACGGTGGCCAGTATCTCTGGAAGGCCTCAAACTAGGTTATGCTTCCCATCTACCCCAAATCTGGAAATGAGAAGTCACTTAGCTAAGCCTAACACCACAACCTGCTTTGGGGTTGTGGCACATGGGACTAGATGATCCCAAGGGCTGAGACAGTCCCTTCTCTCATTCATTACTAAGTATCTTGTCAGAGAGAAGATTGTGTGAGGTGAGGTCTGGTGCATGAGGCATTTAGGAATTCCATAGATGGAAGTACTTTGAGGGGAAGTACGGGTAGGAAAGATAAATTATTGTGCCAAACAATTGTGATCTCTGTGAGGACAGTTTTCTGAAGATCAATGTGCACTTTTCATAAAGTACATCTAACACCTCTCTGTTCTTGTGTATTATTATGGAGTTGGTATTCTTTCAGATTAAATTAGTTGGATGAAAATCTGTTCATGTTGTATGGTTAATGCAATTTTATCAGCAGAATTACCAATATGGAGATGATCTAATGGAATTCCAGCAAATCCTCTATGCTTACAATATAACCTAATCAAGACTAGGCCCATGCAAGCCTTCCAATACAGTTAACACAAGAACATGGATGATATCTTCCTTAATACCCCTTTTCCCTGTGACAATCCATCCTAAGTAGAGAAGAAAGAACAACAAAAAAAGACTCCATAATTCATAGTTACCTTCTAGGTCTAGATTCAGAGTAAAAAGTAGGTTTTTCTCTGGATACTCTTACTTATTGGACTGGAAAAAACCTCAAACAGTAGTAGGAAGTTCCTTTATCTTTCCCTGGATCTGCCCCTTGGGTAGGCCCTGGGCTCAGTGGATCCTGAGAGCCCCCTGCTGACAGCTTCCCACTACATTCAGGGGAGGTGTATGCTAGGCTCACACTGTCTTCCCCCTCTTTGGGTCTAGCACAGCAATATCTTCTCCAGTCTTAAGCATTCAGGTTGTTGGCCAGAGGTGACATCGGGTGCTGTCTTTGAAGGTGTCATGACGACGTGTGGTTGAGCTACTGTTGTGTTCAGCACAACTGTTATAACTGACTAACCACTTCATCTCCATGCCTGGCTCCTCTCTGATAGACTTACCCAGCAGAAATCACAGCTGCTCACTGGGCTTTCCTGCTGTTTGACTCTATTGATGTATCAAGGCCATGAATCACTCGGTCAAAGTAAATGTTTGCTGAAGAGAAAAGTAAACTCAGACCTGATAGGAAACCCCATATCACACAATAAACATCACTCCCTCACCACGTTCTGCACCTGATCCAGGAAATAATGGGTCCTTAGAACCTCCAGATGATCTGTCCCCTCCTTACAGGGAGTTTTGTGGTTGTGCTTACACAGACTTCCTCTCACTCTAGGTCTCCCACAGTAATATAAGGCCATGTCCTTGGCTTTCAGAGGGAGCATGCTCTTGATGTTATCTCTAGAGATGGTGAACCTTCATTGATTTTGCCTAGTATGTGCTACTTCCATCATACTGTATAGCTGACAGCCACGCTACCCCTTCCCAGGATCCTGCCAGATCCAGTGTATGTCATAATTGCTGGATGTAAAATCAGAGCCTACACAAGAAATTCTCAGAGAACTCCCAGGTTTTCTCAGATCTCCTGCAGACTCCACCTGCTGCACCTTATAATTAACACATGAAACAGGCACATTGGGCTCAGGAGACCTGCTCTCTGCACACCTTGTGCACATAACAAGCATCAGTCCCTTATATCTCTAACAATAACTTTGCTAAAGTTTGAGAAGGAATCTTGAGATCAGTTTAAAACTCATAGTGTGGCCCACGGGCTCATGGATGCGTGGGAACAGCACAGAACCTGGGCATAGGATCCTCTCTCAGGGCTGCAGGGAGAGGTTCTGTGAGAGTTTTTAAGAGAGTTTTAAACATACAGGGCTGTATACGCATGTTTCCTTTGCTGTAGAGGACTACTGACATTGAATGGCATATAGAGAGAGTTTCCCAAGACAGACAAATGCTTCAGGACAGAAGGGTGGGAGGAGTAGTTGCAGAAACAATCATGGCAGCTAACATCTATTGAGCTTTACTCTATGTATGAAACTGTGGTTAACATGTTCCATCATTGATGTCTTTGGGTGCCATCGAGATGGTTCCAACTCATAGCAAACTTATGTACATCAGAACAAAACACTGCTCAGTCCTTCACCATCCTCATAATTATTGTTATGCTTGAGCCCGTTGCTGTAGCCACTGTGTTAATTCATATTATTGAGGGTCTTCCTCTTTTTCACTGACCCTCTACTTTACCATGCTTGATGTCCTTTTCCAGGGACAGGTCCTTCCTTATAATATGTTCAAAGTATGTGAGATGAAGTTTTGCCATCCTTGCTTCTAAGAAACATTTTAGGTGTACTTCTTCCGTGATAGATTTGTTTCTTCTTCTGGTAGTCCATGGTATATTCAGTATTCTTTGCCAACAGCATAATTAAAAAGCATCAATTATTCTTCCGTCTTCCTTATTCATTGTCCAGCTTTCACATGCTTATGAAGCTACTGAAAACATCATGGCTTGGGCCAGGTGCATTTTATTCCTTAAAGTTATGTGTTTGCTTTTGAACACTTTAAAGAGATCTTTTGTAGCGGATTTTCCCAATACAATATGTCATTAGATTTCTTGACTGCTGTTTCCATAGGTGTTGATTGTAGATCCAAGGAAAACGAAATCTTTGACAACTGCAACATTTTCTCCCTTTATCAGGATGTTACTTATTGGCCCAGTTGTGAGAATTTTTGTTTTATTTATGTTAAGGTGTAATTCAATAAATTCTTGAAGTCTTCTTACAGCAAGCAAAGATATGTCATATGAATATCACAGGTTGTTAATGAGTTTTACTCCTATCCTGATGCCATGTTCTTTTTCTCAGGTTATTTACTCAGTTCAGAGATTGAGTAAGTATTGTGAAAGGATACAACCCTGATACACAACTTTGTTGCCTGTAAGCCACTCAGTATTCCATTGTTCTGTTTGAATGACTGACTCTTGGTCTATGTGTGATAAAAAGAAATGAACTGTCAAGTCATGAAGTTAAAAGACAACTGCGCCCATATATTCACTCCAGGGAACTGCCAGGCTTTTAAGCCAGATTCAGAGCAGACGTGTAAGGATGGATATCATTGCTGATGTCAGACTGATCTTAGCCAAAAGCAGAGACTTCCAGAAAGATGCTTACCTGTGTTTTATAAACTGCATGATGGAATTCCACTGTACGGATCATAACACATTTTGGATAACATTGGAAAGAATGGGAATTATAGAACACATAATTGCACCTATGTGGGACTTGCCCAATAAAAAAGGAAGACAGAATAAGAATTGATGTATTTAAACTGTGGTGTTGGAAAAGAACATTGAATGTACTGCGGATTGCTGGAAGAACAAACAAGTCTAAAATGAAATACAACGAAATGCTCCTTAGAAGGGATGATGGTGAGACTTCTGCTTACTTACTTTGGACACATCCATAAGAAAGATCAATTTATAGAAAAGGACATCTTGGTTGGTAAAGCTGAGGGTCAGCAAAAATGAGGGAAACCCACAATGTGATGGTTTGACAAGACATAACCAAAACAATGGGCTCCAACATACCAATGATTAGGAAGATGGCTCAGGAGCAGGCGACATTTCTTTCTCATATACATAAGATTGCCATGAGTCAGAGCCAGTTAGACAGCAAGTAACAACATCAAGCCATGAAAGACATGGATGATCTCAAAATAAAAGTGCCAGACTGAAAAGATTACATACGATATGATTTTATGTATATGACAATCTATACAATGAAAAACTATGGATAGAATGAGTTTAACAGTGGTTGGAAGAAATTTGGGAAGAGGTTATTGAATAGATGAAGCATAGACAATTCTTTGGAGTGGTGAAAGAATTCTATATAATATTACCATGGTGGATAAATGACACTTTGCATTTATCAAAATCCATAGTAAGTCACACCTCTAAGGTGTACCTTAATGTGCATATTGTAAAAATTATTTAGAAGGTCGGAAATCCCAGGGTTGGATGCAAGCTATATGAAAAGTTATAAATATATGAGACAGCCTAACTGAAGGAGATAGGAGAGTAGATGCTAACCTAAGTAAATCTGGAAATGAATGGGATCTGTACAACTAAAGGCAAAAGAGTTACACGTAAGAATTTTACTTCATAAAGTTGTTTCCCACAGAAGTATGCGTTAACAATTCTGAAACTACTGTGCATTCACACTGTAGTTGAACAGTTAAGTAAATGGATGTAACATGGTGGGTGTCTACCTGAGAGAGCTCTCAATAGCTAAAAATCATTGGATTTTAACATGAGGTATGAAATAAATATTTCTGAGTCCATACTGTTATCAATAAACGACTGAACAAATAAAGCAAAAGGATAAGAGAAACCACTCATACATAAGAATTCCAAATGACTTATGTAGTTATCCCCTTCAAAACATAGAGTTTATCTCTCTATTCCTTGAATGTGACTTGTATTTAAAGCTATAGGAAAAATTCTAGATAATCTTGGATTTCACACCAAAAACATGTTCCATGAAAGAAAATAACATTGATAAATTGGGTGGCATCAAGAGTAAAAATTTTTCTACTGTGAAAGAGGATGTTAGAGAATAAAAAGATAAGCCACAGATGATTTGGAAATCATATATTCTGTAAAGAAATTGTGTTGTGAATATAAAAGCACACTTAAAATTGAATAAAATGAACAATCCAATTAAAAAAAGATCTAAACAGTCACCTCAACAAAGAAGATATGAAAATATGTTCAACATGAAATTTCATTAGGAACATGTAAATTAACACACCAACAGCTAGCACTACATACCTATGAGAATGGCTAAAATCCAAAATACTGACAACACCAAATACTGATAAGGATGAGGACCACCCAAAATTCTCATTGACTGCTGATGGGAATGCAAAATTGTTCAGCCACTTTGAAAGATGGTTGGACATTTTTTTAAGGTGTTATACATGATCTTACCATACTATTTATCAGTTGTGTTCCAAGATATTTCACACAAAGAATTTGAAAATTATGTTTCCATAAATACCTCCACGTAATTATATGTGTGAAATTTATTCATTTGAACCTCTCTTCTCTCCCTGAATTTTACTTACAGAGTGATGGTTATATTTTTCCATCTAAGATGGAAAATTTTCCGTCAAATTAGTCAATCCATGTTTCCTGAATCCTTTTTCTCGGATACTTAAGGAAGTTGTCACCAAAATTTCCCAGGTTATCTCATTAGTCTAAATATAGCTGCCTCCTACTTTACGATTTCTGACACACTCAGGATGTGGTTATCACACTGTGTTCTAGCACGGAAAACGGCCTCATTCTCAGAGGTCAGGTTGCTCAGTTCCATGTATACTGTGCCATAGGATATGTCCCTGGTCATGGTGACTGTGCCCTGAAACTTATGTGCATACTTAGTTACACCAGTGTCCCTAGACCCAACCCATCCACTCAAATTCTTGTCCAAGGGTCTGTCACATCCAGTGTGTTGAATGGCTAGTGAAGATATACCTGGAAGTTTTTCAAGAAACCTTCACTGATGCCTTAAGCTTCCTCACCTCAGTCTCAGACTGCAACATCTAAACCTGGGAATGGACACCTGTAGAAGTTAGACAGGAGTTAATGAAATCTCCCTGAGTATCCTCAGCACCCTCATCAGCTCTGAGACTGGAGACGTCCTTACTGTAGCTACTGTCCTTAAGAAGAGGTTTATCTATCTCTAGTCCATGGTAAGGGAGGTATATTCTCCAGGGACTCCATAGTGGAGGAGATATGTGTGGTTATTGAGTGATTCTCTGGGAGACACAGACATATCCATATTTAATTCAATAGACCTCAAAGTATTTGCATATTCAAGAGGCAGCATATTCTGCATCTCAAAGTAAGACCTAGCTTGAATAGGAGAAGATATAAAATACAGGAATGAAGCAATAATGCAATACTGATGGTGCAAATCTAATCCTTTTTGATAATTATGTCCCATGCAATGTCCTCAAGCACTGTGATGACAGAACTCTTCCCACTGGAGACATAGCACCTACAAGGCCTGATCCTTCTTGTGTCTCATCTTTAAATGGTGTAAAGACTCTGAGAGAAGAAATTTTATTTTCCCAGTTGAGAGCCAGCAGGATCCACATGTAGCTGTGAAATCAGCTCCTCATCCTGAGACAATTTCCCCCAAGCCCCTGAATGAGAACACTGAGCCCTCAGACTGTTCAGTAAAAAGATGCTTGATTTTCAGACCAGTCTTGTGATGAGTGACCAGGGGCTGTATTTCAGATCCCAGTGATAACAGTAATTTTGAGGAGCTCTTGTTAAACTCACAGCTTCCGAAACTGTTCCCAGGAATTAGTATTTTCAGAAACTTTGGGTCTCACTCCAAGATTTCATATAATGTAAGTTTTTACAGTATTTATGTATTTTAAGTTTTCCTCCATCTTTACTCGTCTTTGTTAATTTATATCTGATCCCCTTGATCCACCCACCTGCCACCACCTCTGACCCACCCCCTCCTTCTCACACGCAGCACAAGCAACATTATCCAATCTTGACTTCTGAATGCCTTCTTCCTGGGATCATAGTGTCCCCCACAATTCTGGACATACTGAATGAATGGCACCATCTTGTTCTCCAGGTCCTCAGTCTTATAATATCCATAAACCTTAGAAATCCCTGTCTCAGTCATCTAGTTCTGCTTCAACAGAAATACCATGAGTGGATGGTTTAAACAAGAGAAGTTTATTCTCTCACAGTCCAGTAGGCTACATGTCCAAATTCAAGGCATCAGCCCCAGGAGAAGGCTTTCTCTATCTGTCGGTTCTGGAGAAATTTCCCTTGTGTTGCATTAGTCTTCCCTTTGTCTGGGAGCATCTCAGCACAGGAAACTCAGGTCCAAAGTACGCGCTCTGCTCCCGGCGCTGCTTTCTTGGTGGTATGAGGTTCCTATGTGTCTCTGTTCACGTCTCTCTTTTATATCTCCAAAAAGATTGCATTAAGACACTAACTAATCTTGTCAACCTCATCAGTATAACCTCATCACAGTGACAGAGTTTACAACACATAAGGAGATCACATATAATATCATTATAGTGATAGAGTTTACAACACATAAGGAAATCACATCAGATTACACAATCATACAACACGGAATCATGACCCAGCCAAGCTGACAGATATTTTTGGGAGACACAACTCAATCAATGACACCCCCTTTCAGTGTTGTGTGCATTACTTCATTGTTTTAGGTAAATACCCTTGATACAGCAGGATATTTATAAACATATCAGCAGCGCTTGTCAAATTCACATTAAAGACTGTTTTTTGAAAAAAGAAAACCCAGATCCTCAGAAGAAACTCCTCCTCAGCCTCACTCTGCACCTATCCTAGAGCTGGTCCCCGGAGTTCAGTGGGTCCTGAGTACCCCTGCAGGCGATACTCCCTTTTTGCATAGAGCTTTCGTCTATGCCTCCCCCGCCCCCGACAACATTTCTACACATCAAGACTTGCCACATGTCAAGGTGACTTTGGGAGCTCTCAAGAACCTGAGAGCCTATTCCCCTTCAGGGCAGTGCCTGCTCTTTGTGCATTCACACAACATATGGGAAACGTTCCAGTGACCTTTCCGTGAACTACAAGGATTCCTTCCATGTGTGAACAGTTGATTGTGTTGATTATGGAGTTGGATATTCTGTTCTATAATGCTCACTTTCTTCCTACCTGCTATGGGACCCTTTGGTGCTTGTGTAAAATCTCCAAACCTCAGTTTTGCCCTCCTTCATAAAGGAAATCAAGTTATTACCTTGGTGTAAGTTACTCCAGAGGCATGTTCTGTTACACAGGTCTGAGGTCACATAACCCCATGGAGTCCTGTCCTTCACTCAGCTCTCTAACACTTATCCTTTGTGACCAATAACATCGAATGAGTGACCTACAGGGAAAAGAGTCACGCAACATGCTAGGACCAGTTTGGGGCAGACCCTGCTCACACATCTCTAGCAGGTAGGAGGAGGGACTCTTCTCAATCCTGGTAAAATACTGCTAAAAAGAACATGGCACTTGGAATTGGAGTCCTGTGACTTGAATATTAAACCTGCTGCTATCATAAGTTTCCTTCATATGTCTGTTTTTCTTACTTTGGGGACTTGTGTGTTGCTGTGATGCTGGAGCTGTGCCACCAGTATCCACATATGAGCAGGGTGACCCATGGCGGAAAGGTTTCTGCTGAGCTTTCAGACTAAGATAGACTAGGAAGAAAGACTTGGCTGTCTACTTCTGAAAATAATTAGCTATTGAAAACTTTATGAATATCATCGGAATATTGTCTGATATAGTGACGGAAGATGAACCCCTCAAGTTGGAAGGCACTCGAGATGACTGAGAAAGAGTAGCCTACTCAAACTAGAGGCAACCTTGATATGGATGTAGTCAAGCTTTCAGGACCTTCATTTGCTGATGTGGCACAACTGAAAATGAGAAGAAAAAAAACAGCTGCAAACATCCATTAATAATCGGAACTGGAATGTACAAAGTATAAATCTAGGAAAAATTGAAATTGTCAGCAATGAAATGGAATGCATAAACATCGATATCCTAGGCATTAGAAAACTGAAAGGGACTGGTATTGGCGATTTTCAGTCAGACAATCGTATGGTCTACTATGCCGGAAATGACAAATTGAAGAAGAATGGCTTTGCATTCATCCTCAGAAAGAACATTTCAAAATCTATCCTGGAAGTATAATGCTGTTAGTGATAGGATAATATCCATATACCTGCTAGGAAAATCAGTTAATACAACTATTATTCAAATATATTATTCAAAGATGAAGAAATTGAAGATTGTTACTAATTTCTGCAGTCTGAAATTTATCAAACATACAATCAGGATGCATTGATAATTTCTGGTGATTGGAATTTGAAAGTTGGAAACAAGGAAGATGGATCCGTAGTTGGAAAATATGGCCTTGATGAAAGAAACATTGCTGGAGATGGCATGATAGAATTTTGCAAGACCAACATCTTCTTCATTGCAAATACCTTTTTTCAACAACATAAATGATGACTATACACATGGATCTCACCAGATGGAATACACAGGAATAAAATTGACTACATCTATGGGAAGAAACTATTGAATAGCTCAGTATCATCAGTCAGAACAAGACCAGAGGCTGATTGCAGAACAGACCATCAATTGTTCATATGCAATTTCAAGTTGAAACTCAAGAAAATTAGAATAATTCCACAAGAGTCAAAGTATGGCCTTGAGTATATCCCACTTGAATTTAGAGACATTCTCAAGAATAGATTTGATGCTTTGAACACTAATGACCAAACGCTAAATGAGTGGAATGATACCAAGAACATAATACATGAAGAAAGCAAAAAGTCATTAGAAAGTCAGGAAAGAAAGAAAAGACCAAAATAGGTGTCAGAAGAGACTCTGAAACTTGCTCTTGAATGTTGCGTAGCTGAAGTGAAAGAAGAAATGATGAAGTAAAAGAACGGAACAGATTTCAAAGGATGGCTCCAGAAGTCAAAGTAAAGCATTTTAATAACTTGCAAAGACCTGGACTTAGAAAACCAAAAGAAAAGAACACACTAAGCATTTCTCAAGCTGAAATAACTGAAGAAAAAATTCGAGCCTCGAGTTACAATATTGAAGGATTCTACAGGGAAAATATTGTAAAGACACAGGAAACATCAAAAGAAGAAGGAAGGAATTCTGAGATTCACTGTACCGAAAATAATTGGTCAACGTTCAAACATTTCAGGGGATAGCATATGATCAAGAATTGTTGATTCTGAAGGAAGAAGTCCAAGCTACACTGAAGGCATTAGTGAAAAACAAGGTTACAGGAATTGATGGAATACCAGCGAGATGTTTCAACAAATGAATGCAGCGCAGGAAATGCACTCTATTCTATACCAAGAAAATTGGTAGACAGCTACTTAGTCAACCGACTGGAAGAGGTCCATATATATGCCTATTCCCAAGAAAGGCGATCCAACGGAATTCGGAAATTATTGAGCAATATCATTAATATCATATTCAAGTAAAGCTTTGCAGAAGATCATTCAAAATCA
This sequence comes from Dugong dugon, assembly GCA_030035585.1. Lineage (NCBI taxonomy): Eukaryota > Metazoa > Chordata > Mammalia > Sirenia > Dugongidae > Dugong > Dugong dugon. The sequence continues at coordinate 25,944,165 of CM057478.1, read as the reverse complement.
GCTGCAGCAGTGTATGGACAGGGAACTGCCAGAAATTCAAGCTTGATTCAGAAGAGGATGTGGAACTAGGGATATCACTACTGATGTGAATATTTAAGTTGTCATGGATTTCATTTAACTTGGATCCACAATCTACGCCTATGGAAGCAGCAGTAAAGAAATCAAACAATGTATTGCGTTGGGCAAATCTGCTGCAAAAGACCTCTTTAAAGTGTTCAAAAGCAAAGATAGCACTTTGAGGGCTAAGGTGAGCCTGACCCAAGCCATGATATTTTCAATCACTTCATAGACATGTGAAAGCTAGGCAAAGATTAAAGAAGACCGAAGAAGAATTGACGTCTTGGAATCATGACGTTGATGAAGAATATTGAATATGCCATGGACTGCCAGAAGAATTAACAAATCTGTCTTGAAAGAAGTACAGCCAGAATTTTTCTTAGAAACAAGATGAGACTTCGGCTCACGTATTTTGGACATGTTTTCAGGAGGGACTAGTACCTGAAGAAGGACATCATGTTTGGTAGAGGGTCAGGGAGAAAGAGAAAGACCCTCAACAAAATGAATTGACACAGTGGCTGTAGCAATGGATTCAATCATAATGATTGTAAAGATGGCTCAAGACCGGGCAGTATTTTGTTACTTTGTCCATTTGGTCATTATGAGTGGGAACTGACTTGATGGCACCTAACAAGGATAACAATTATTTTCCATTTATATTTGCTCTAACAATACTTTTTGCATCGCTATTGTCAAAATAACTAAAAATGCTTTTTATATTTACATATTTCAATCTAAACATCAAAAATAATGTTTATTCACTTCACTATTAATAACTCCTAATATGCTGTGGAATTCATTCTTTTTTTAGTACACGTGTTGATTTTAAAGCATCTACCATTAATATACTCATTTTCGTTTATGAAATTTTATATTTTTCTTTGCCTTAAGATATTAAATATTTTCTATTTTATTTTGTTCAAATTGTAAAATTGCAATTAAATTTTATATATATTCACAATATTCAAATATAACTTCTGTATATGACAGATGACTATGTCAGGGCTTAACCTTTCTCTAGTATCACATAATTTTTTTTAATGGGCTTTAGGTGAAAGTTTACAGCTCAAGTTAATTTCTCATTAAAAAATCTATACAGATATTATTTTGTGACATTGTTTGAAATCCACACAATGTATCAGTACACTCCCTCTTTCCACCCTGTGATTCCCTGTGTCCCTTCGTATAGTTCCTGTCCCTCCCTGCTATCTCATCTTGCTTTTGGACAAGAGTTGCCTATTTGGCTTTGTAGATTTGATTGAATTAAGAAGCATGTTCCTGAAGTGTTTTTTTTTTTTTTTTTAATAGGTCTGTCTAATCTTTCTAAAGTGGGCTTCGGAAATGTTTTCACTTCTGGATTAGCAGAGTGACTAGGGGCCAAAGTTTGAGGGGATACTCCAGTCTGTTAGACCAGTAAGTCTGGTTTTTCTTCAGGGTTTTGAACTCTGGTTTACATTTTTCTCCCACTCTGTCCGGGGCTAGCTGTTGTGATACTTGCCAGAGCGATGGGTGGTGGTAGCCAGGCACTATCTAGTTCTTCTGGTTTCAAACTGACGGATTCTCTGGTTCATGTGGTCCTTTAGTCCCTTGGGCTACTAATTTTCTTGTGTCTTTGATTTCCTTTATTCTCCTTTGCTTCGTATGGGATGGGACCAATTGATGTATCTTAGGCTGCTGCTTGCAAGCTTTAAGACCCCAGGCACGACTCACCAAAGTGGAATGTAGAACATTGTCTTTATAAACTATGCTATACCAATTGACCTAGATGTCCCCCGATACTGTGGTCCCCAGCCCCCAGGCCCAGCTACTCAGTCCCTCAAAGTGTTTGGGTGTGTCTAGGAAATTTCTATGCTTTTCTTTTGGTCCAGTTGTGCTGATTTCCCCTAAATTGTGTATTGTTCTTCCCTTCACCCAAGTTGACACTTATCTACTGTCTAGTTAGAGATTTCCTATCACCCTCATTCTGCATCCTCTTAACCAATTAAGAATATTTTTTTCTGTGTTTAAGCCTTTTTCTGAGTTCTTATAATAGTGTTCTCACAAGGTATTTGTCGTTTTGTGACTGCTTATTTCACTCAGCATAGTGTCCTCCAGATTCATCCATGCCGTGAGATGTTTCTGGGATTCATCATGGTTCCTTATTGTTGCATAATACTCCCTTGCGTGTATGTAACATGAAGTTTTTATTCAGTCATCTGTTAATGGGCATTTAGGTTGTTTCCATCTTTTGCTGTTGTGAATAGTGCTGCAATGAACGTGGATGTGCATGTGTCTATTCTTGTGACAGCTCTTATTTCTTTAGGGTATATTACTAGGAGTGGGAATGCTGGATTGTTATGGTATTTGTATTTCTAGATTTTCAAGAAAGTTCCATAACATTTTTCTTAATGGTTTGCAATATATTGTAAAGTTTCACAAGCACACACACCTGCACCACTTACACACACTTAAAAAAATTGTAATTACGCTGAGTGAAATTAGTAAGTGACAGAAGGACAAATATTGTATAAGACCACTATTATAAGAAATTAAGAAAAGGGTTAAACACATAAGAAAACATTTTTTGATTGTTAAGAGGGTGAGGAGGGTGGTAGAGGGGCATTCATTAACTAGATAATAGATAAGAAGTATCTTAGGTGAGGACTTCTGGGCAACATGGCACTATAGACAGAAGCACCACACAGTCCCTCCACAGCAAAGATCTGAAATACTAAGTCAAACAGAGACACATGTCTATCCTGAAACACTAAACATCAAATGAAGAGATAAAGAACTCAGCCAAGCACCAAATGGAATAAGAAACTGACAGAGAAAAGAGAGCAAGAAGAGATACATGTAGAGGTCCCCTAAGAGCTAAGGGAGCATGGATCTGTCATCTTGGACTCCTGTTGGTGATCAGAGAAAAGGGGGAATGAGAAATCAGCTTCATGGAGCTTCCAGCAGAAGACAAAACAACAGGTAACCAGCAATATATGCTTTCCCACCCCCAACCTTCTTCAATCCCCCTCAGCTTTGTTTGCGTCCTGTGGCCACAGTCTCTGGCCAGGAAGAATCAGCTTCACCCTGGAGCCGAGTGGATTCCATCTGACTGCACTGGCCGGCTCCCTGAGTGCCATTTTTTGGGTGCTGGTGTTGCTTTTTTCTGCTTCTTTAGATTTCTTCTGTACCTCTCATCACCTTTCCCTCCTTTCTCTCAAATACCTGGCTCCTTGTGACATCTTTGCTTCTTCCTAAAAGGCTGTGAAACTCCGCTCAACTGTGAAACTGCTTTCCGGTCCCTCCTGCCAAACTGGTGGGACGTCTGGGGCTTTTTTTGATTTTTGTTTTTTGTTCTAATGTGTTCACTTCTGATTTGTTTGTTTGTTTTCTTTTCCTTTTCTCAGCTTGGGAGCCCCTTCTAGCCGTCAGTAGTGCACAGCTTGGGAGCTACTCCCTTACTCTGCTCACACACACAGTGACATTCCTGGGGATATTTATTTTTTCTTTTCTTTTTTGTTTTGTTTTCTTCTCTATCTTTTTTCCATTTTTGTCTTTATTCATTTCTTAGTTTATAGTCTTTCTATACTTACTTTCTATCCCTGTCTCCTGATTACCTGGTGCTGTTTGACCCCTCTATCCCATCTAGCCAGGCTGTACTTCATGGCCTGGGAACAACTTCCCCAGTCTTTGCAACCACACCTATGGGAACCCTGAGGGCTCCTTTTTTTTCCTAATTTTTCTTTTATCCTTTTCCTTTTTGTTTTTCACCTTTTCTCAGTCTCTCATCTCTCCACTCCAATGGCAAGCTCTCTTTTTTGTTTGTTTGTTTGAGTGTGTGCATGTTTTTGCCTCCTGCTCCCTCTCCTCCCTCTCCTCTTTCCCATACCCATCTTAGCTCCACACATAACAATCTCCCATCTCCTTTCTACTTGCATTCTGAACTAAACATCACAAACACAAAGCAGCAAATGTATGGCCTACAAGAACCTGCCCTGCACTGTTTCCTGGCCCATCCTGTTGGCCCTAGTACCTGCCACAAACAACCCATCCTAGCAACTCCCTTTCAGCTGGACTGCCTTGCTGTACCATACTTGAGAAACTGACGCTGCCCATTTTGAAAGGAGATGAAAAGTATCATGCTTAGGGATGAGCAAAAAAAAAAAAAAAAAAAAAAAAAGAACGTACAGCCTGCCTGTTCAAACATAACCAAATAAAAGAAAAAAGCAGGATGAAACAAACAAATCCACAATCAATAAACGAGGAAAATAACTACTGAATGTCCATAAGACAGCAGATAATACCAAAGTATATGCAAAAACCGGACAGGATGGTTCCAGTAGGCATCCAAAATAAAACACCAGATGACTTTCTAGTATAAGAAAAGACACTAGAACTACCTGATAGGGAATTAAAACCTCCAATATTCACAATTATCCAAGAGTTGAACCAAAAAGGATATAAAAAATGAGGAGAAAAAAACAAATTCATGGAAAAGACAGACAAATTCATGGAAAATATAGACAAAAATGAAGGAATTCAGGAAAATAATACAGGAACAAAATACCAAAATAAATTCACAACTAGAAATCGTACAAAAACAGCAATTTGAAATCCAAAAGACAAAGAACAAGATTTCAGAAATGCACACTGTCATAGAAGGGCTGAGTAGCAGGTCTGAAGAGATGGAAGACAGAGTCAGCGAAATTGAAGACAAACACTTGGATACAACTCTGTTTGAGGAAAAATCAGAAAAAAGAACTAGAAAAATGAAGAAACCCTGAGAATTATGTGGGATACCATCAAAAGCAAAAATTTGCAAGTGATTGGAATTCCAGAACAGGGGGAGAAAACAGAAACCACAGACAGGATCACTGAACTGCTGACAGAAAACTTCTCCAATATCATGAAACATGAAAAGAAGACCATCCAAGAAGCTCAATGAACCCCATATAGGATACACCCCAAGAAAGTCACCAAACCATACAATCACAAAACCAAAGACAAAGAATCCTGACAGCAGCTCAAGAAAAATAAAAAGTCACATATAGAGAAGAAACAACAGGACAAAGCTTGGATTATTCACCAGAAACAGTACAGGTAAGAAGGCAGTGCGATGACATATACAAAACCTTGAAAGAAATAAAAAATTGTCAGCCAAGAATAATATATCCTGCAAAACTCTCATTCAAACATGATGGCGAAATTAGAACATTTCCAGATAAACACAAATCAAGGGACTATGTAAAAACCAAACCAAATGTACAAGAACTATTAAAAGTCCTTCAATATGAGAACAAATTACATCAGACGGCAGGCTGAATCAAGGACGCAGGATCATACCAGCCAGATGGCAACCTAGGAAATGAATTCTCATGGACTATCCAAAACCAGAAGAACTACAACAGGAAACTAGAAAGGTTAATCTGTAAATGGCAGCAACATCAGAAAAATAAAAGAGGGAATAAATGGTGCAGGTATAGAACCTTCTAATGGAGAGGCAAGCAAGGCAATACCAAGTTATAATAGACTGGCTAAAACCTAGGAAGATAAGCGTAAATTTCAAGGTAACCACAAAGAAAGTCAACAAGCCTACTCATTGAAATAAACAAGAAAAACATAACATCTCAGTAAAAACAAAAAAGAAAAAAAAAGAGTAAAAATCCAGAAATGAAAGGAATTCAGCACAAGAGAGTAAGAGGAACAAAGAAAAAGCACCACAAAAAAGCACTAAAAAATAACAAAAATCAACTTAAATCTATTCATAATTACACTGCATGTAAATGGCCTAAATGCACCCATAAAGAGACAGAGAGTGACAGAAGGGATTAAAAAAAACAGGATCAATCAATATGCTGTCTATCAGAGACACACTTTAGAAACAAAGACATAAATTTATTAAAAATCAAATGATGGAAAAATATATCAAGCTAATACCTACCAAAAAAGAGCAGAAGTGGCAATTCTAATCTCAGATACAATAGGCTTTAAAACAAAATCCACCATAAAAGACAAAGAAGGGCACTATATATGATGATTAAGGAGATGATCCATCATGAATACATAACCATAATAAACATCTACCCATGCAATGACAGAGCTCTTAAATACATAAAACAAATTCTAACAGCACTGAAAAGATAAATCTACAGTTCCACTTCAACACACCACTCTCTGTAAAGGACACAACAGCTAGAAAGAAACTCAACAAAAATACAGAAGACCTAAAGGTCACAATCAGCCAACTTGACCTCATAGACATATACAGAACACTCCACTCAAAAGTTGCAAAGTACACATTCTTTTCCAATGCACATGGAACGTTCTCCAGAATAGACCACATCTTAGGCCACAAAGCAATGCTTAACAAGATCCAAAACGTTGAGATAATACAAAGTATCTTCTCTGACCACAATCATAGCAAGGTAGAAATTAACAGAAATAGCAAGGAAAAATCAATTACATGGAAACTGAATAACACCCTGCTTACAAACCACTGGGTAACAGAAGAAATCAGAGATGGAATCAAAAAATTCCTAGAATCAAATGAGAATGAAAACACATCATACCAAAACCTTTGGGACACAGCATAGGCAGTCCTCAGAGGACAATTTACAGCAATAAACGCACACATCAAAAAAGAAGAACGGGAAAAAATCAAAACATTAACTACAGAACTCAAAAGAATAGAAAGAGAACACTAAAAGAAAAGAAATAGTAAAGGTCAGAGCAGAAATAAATGAGAGAATAGAAAAGAAATAGAATCAAGAAAACAAAAAGTTGGTTCTTTGAGAGGACCAACAAAATTGACAAACCACTCGCCAGACCGACAAAAGAAAAAGAGGAAAAGATGCAATAACTCAAATAAGAAATTAAATGGGGACATTACAACAGACCCAACTGAACTAAAAAGGATCATAATGGAGTATTATTAAAAACTCTACTGGAACAAATTTGAAAACCTACAGAAAATGGATAAATTTCTAGAAACACACCACCTACCCAAACTAACACAAAGTGATGTTGAAAATCTGAACAGACCCATGACAAGAGAAGAAATTGAAAAGGTAATAAAAAAAAAAAAGCTCCCCCCTCCCAAAAAAAAAAAAAAAAAAAAAAAAACCCTGGCCCAGACTGCTTCACTGGTAAATTCCACCACTCACGGAAAAGCTTATACCAGTATTCACTCAAATTAGTTCAGAACATAAAAAAGGAAGCAATAATTCTGATTTCATTCTATGAAGCCAGCATAATCCTGGTACTAAAACCAGGCAAAGACACCACTAAAAAAGAAAATATCTCCCGTGAATATTGATGCAAAATTTCTCAAAAAAATTCTACCCAATATAATTCAGCATTATATCAAAAAAATAATACACTACATCCAAGTAGGATTCATACCAGGTATGCAAAGATGTTTCAACATAATCAACAAATCCACCACATAAATAAAAGGAGAGAAAAGAATCACATGATCATCTTAAATGTCTCAGAAAAGGCATTTGACAAAGTCCAACACCCATTGCCGATAAAAACTCTCAATAAAATAGGTATAGAAGGGAAATATCTCAACATAATAAAAGACATCTATGAAAAACCAATGGCCAACATCCTTCTTAATGGAGAGAGGCTGAAAACATTCCCCTTGAGGACAGGAACAAGACAAGGATGCCGTTTATCTCCACTCCTATTTAACATTGTTCTGGAAGTCCTAGCTAAAGCAATAATGCAAGAAAAAGAAACAAAAGGCATCCAAATTGGTAGTGAAGAAGTTAAACTGTCCCTGTTTGCAGATTATATGATACTCTACATAGAAAACCCTAAGGACTCCACGAGAAAACTACTAATAAGAACTAATAGAAAGATTCAGCAGAGTAGTAGACTACAAGACAAACATAGAAAAATCAGTTAGATTCCTATACGCCAATAAGGAGAACGATGAAAAGGAAATCAAGAAAACAATACCATTTATAATAGCCCTGAAAAATAAAATACTTAGGAATAAATCTAACCAGAGATGTAAAAGACATGTACCAAGAAAACTACAAAACACTGCTGTGAGAAACCCAAAGGGATTTACATAAATGGAAAAACATACCATGCTTATGGATTCGTAGACTCAATATTGTGAAAATGACTCTTCTACAAAAGCAATTTACAAATACAATGCAATCCAGCTCCAAATACCAACAACATTCTTTAAATAAATAGATAAACTAATCATTAACTCTATACGGAAAGAGAAGAAGCTTCAGATAAGTAAAGTAGTATTGAAGAGGAAAAATAAAGTAGGAGCACGTACACTACCTGACTTGAGAACCTACTATATAGGTACGGTAGTCAAAACAGCCTGATACTGGTACAATGACAAATACATTGACCAATGGAACAGAATTGAGAACATAGATGTCAATCCATCCACCTATGGTCACCTAATCTTTGACAAGGGCCCAAAGTCCATCAAAAAGAGAAAAGACAGTCTTTTTAACAAATGGTGCTGGCAAAACTGGATGTCCATCTGCAAAAAAATGAAACAGGACACATGTCTCACACCATACAGAAAAAACAATTCCAAATGGATCAAGGACCTAAATATAAAGCCTGAAACTATAAAGTTCACAGAAGAAAAAATTGGATCAATGCTAGAGGCCCTAATGCACGGCATTAACAGGATACAAACCATAACCAACAACAAAAAGATATCCAGAAGACAAGCTATATAACTGGGATTTTCTAAAAATTATACACTTATACTCATCAAAAGATTTCACCAAAAGAATAAAAAGACACCCTACAGACTGGGAAAAAAAAATTTGGACATTACAAGTCAGACAAAGGTGTACTCTCTAAAATGTACAAGAAAATCTAACACCTCTGCAGCAAAAAGTCAAATTATCAAATTAAAAAATGGGCAAAGGAACTGAACAGATACTTCACCAGAGAAAACATTCCAGCGGCCAAGAGACACATGAGGAAATGCTCACTATCACTAGCCATTAGAGAAATGCAAATTAAAACCACAATGAGTTACCATCTCAAGCCACCGTTACTGGCACAAATCAGAAAAACAGGGGATAACAAATTTTGGCTGCGGGGAGATCGGAACTCTTATGTACTGCTGGTGAGAAAGGAATGATACAAACATTTTGGAAAGTGATATTGTGCTTCCTTAGAAAGGTCGAAACTGAAATACCATAGGATCCAGCAATCCCACTCCTAGGAATATATCCTAGAGAAATAAGAACCATCACATGAATAGATGTATGCACACCCATGTCCATGGCAGCATTGTTCACAAGAGCAAAAAATGGAAAAACCTACATGCCCATCAACAGATGAATGGCTAAACAACTTATGGTACATACACACTATGGAGTATTATGCGACCATAAAGAACAATGATGCATCTGTGAAGCATCTCATAATATGGATCAAACAGGAGGACATTATGCTGGTGAAATAAGTCAATCAGAAAAGGACAAATACCGCATGAGACTTCTACTGCAAAAACTCATGAAAAAGTTTACACAAGAAAATAAACAATCTTTGTTGGTTATGAGGAATGAGAGGGGTGTGGAAAACTAAAAGGAAAATAGATAAGTGGTAACTTTGGTGAAGGATAAGCCAGTACACAATACTGGGGAAGACAGCCCAACTTGTACAAGGAAAGGTCATGGAAGCTCCACAGACACATCCAAACTCCCTGAGGGACTGAATTGCTGGGCCGATGGTGGTGGGACCATGGTCTCGGGGAACATCTAGCTCAATTGGCATAACACAGTTTATGAAGACAAAGTTCTACATTCTACCTTGTTGAGTAGCTTCTGGGGTCTTAAAAGCCTATGAGCAGCCGTCTAAGATACTCCACTCTTCTCACCCTTTCAGGAGCAATGGAAAATGAAGAAAACAAGAAACAAGGGAAAGATTAGTCCAAAGGACTAATGGACCCCAACTACCACAGCCTCCACAAGACTGAATCCAGTACAACTAAATGGTGCCTAGCTACCACCACTGACTGCTCTGACTGGGATCACAACACAGGGTCCCTGACAGAGCAGGAGAAAAATGTAAAACAAGATTCTAACTCTCACAAAAATTGCAGATTTACTGGCCTGACAGAGACTGGAGAAACCCCTAGAGTATGGCCTCCAGACACACTTTTAGCTCAGTAATGAAGTAACTCCCAAGGTTCACCGTTCAGCCAAAGATTAGATAATCCCATAAAACCAAAAAAGACTAATGAGGCACAACAGTCCAGGGACAAGGACTAGAAGGCAGGAGGGGACAGTAAAGCTGGTAATAGAGAACCCAAGTTTGAGAAGGGAAGTGCTGACATGTGGTGGGGTTGTTAACCATTGTCGTGAAACAATATGTGTACTGTTTTCTTCTCTTATATTCTTATATTACCAATGGAGAATTTCCTTATTTCTTTTCTCTTTAAAGAACCTTCCTTTAATTCCCCAGCCCACTAACATTCTGAGGGAACACAGCTTTCCATTTTGCCTCATGTCATTTCTCTATATAATGATCAATCCTTCAACTGTCACAAACGCTGCAAATTCCTTTAGTTAAAAAAAAAAAAAGAAATGCTATTCTTGGACCTTATTTACTCTCAGACACTGTAATAATTTCTCTTCTTTACAATGTAACACTGTGGCACCAATTCCTAGACTCACCATGGCCTTGCTCTCTCCTCTTTCCAACCCGATCTGCTGCCCTCCATAATGTGGCTCTTATCTCTCATGGTGCATCTCATATGTCTGGTTTGTGTTGCTAGATGACAGTTGTTAACTAAACTGACAATGACGCCTCTAACACATGACCAGGAGCTCATTTATGTCTGTTTGGGAGTACTAACAATAAACAAATAATGAAAATGTATAGGATATTACGTTAGATAACCATGAATACTAAAAAGAAACCAAAACATAAGTTGTTAAAATAGACAAAAAAATGGCCATAAGATGGTTGCAGCCTTAGTTAGAGTCTCTTCACCAAAAGGGTGATTTTTGAGCAAAATCTAAATAAAGTGGAAATAGTGGTCGTATAGCAAATTCAATTTTCACTGAGAAGCCACATCAAGTGTAAGTATCATTATGATTTTTTTTTTGCACACTCTATGGCAGAAACAGTGTCAGTTTTCCTGAAGTGGTGAGAACCTGGAAGTTACTGGTAGGAGTTGAGATCAGAAGACGAAATAAAAACTATACAATGCTATATTGTTTGGGTCATATGATTTTCTCTTTTACTATAACTGGAAAATGCATTTGAGTAGATAAGAAGCTTAGAATGATTTTGTAAAAGAACTCTTCTGATTACAGTTGTGTTATTATTATTAATAATAATGTATAATTATAGGATGACACTATAAAATATTTTTGGGAGAATGCATTTTTAATTCATACCCAGTTCAGTTTTTCCCTGGCTTATTGATCTGCTTTCACCTCTTTGTGATAGCTTAATTAACATCCATCCTGCAGGAGACAGGGAGGTAAGTCAGCCACTTGAGGGATCACAACTAATAAGCAAGATTAGCAAAGATGCAGGATACAAGACAAACAGATTTTCTATATACTAGCAATCAAAATTTGAACTTAAAGTATATTATTTACAGCGTACCAATAATATGAGTACTTAGCTATATATTTAAATAAGTATAAATTTAAAATATGAGTACTTAACAATGAAAACATTATGGAATTTGTATAGAGAAAAATATAAGATCTAAATAAATAGAGATAAATACTATGCTCGTAGATTGGAAAAATATTGATGTGATGCCCTTTTTCACTAATTAGAATCATACATCTATTCATTTCCAATCAAAATACCAGGGAGTATCTTTGTAACTCTTGACAAATAGATTCCAAAATTTGAACGGTAAAGCAAAGCTACTAAAATATTTAAAAGAATTTTGAAAAAAAAAACTCAAGGTCACCAATACTCATTTTCAAAACTTACTATAAAGTGGAGAAATCAATGCAGTGTGGTATATATTAGTAAAAGGATGGATACATATATCAAACAGAATAGAGAACCCCGGACTATCCCCACACAAGTATGGCCAAATGATTTTTGCAAACATTCAAAAACAATTTAATGGAGAAAAGATAGACTTTTCAACAAATTATGTTGTAGGAACTGGACACTCATAGGGGGAAAAATAAACCTTGAACTAAACCTCCCACTGTCTACAAAATTCAACTCAAAATATGTAATAGGTTTAAATACCAATGTCAAAGTTATAAAACTCTGAGATGATAACTTGGTAGAAAGTGTTTGGCCTGTGGGTCTTGTGAAGTGTTCTTAATACATGGCAACTAAAACATGATCAATTAAAAAATGATAAAATGGAATCCATTTAATTTTTTTAATTGCTCTTCAAAGAAACTTTTTCTTGCCTTTTCTTATTCAAATTGAGAACTTTTTTGGGTTTGAGTATAAGAATGATTTTTTATTGAAACCCAAATCTATAGAAGCTTACTTTAAGAACCTGTATCTCCTATTAAATTCTTCTGGACAATATTGTTTTTCCTGTTTCTTTCTTAAGCAGAATATGAACCTAGTTTGCTCCAGACTGGAAATACTGATCCACCGCTGGTGGCTTTAGTTCCAATGTCAGTTAATTTAGAAAGTAATTGCAGTGGATTTATGATATATTCTATGTGCACTCCTCCAGGAGCCAGACTGGAATCTAGAAAGCAGTTTACACCTTAATTCACTTTTCCCAGCTTTTGCTTTTTGGTATTTCATTCAGTCTCAAACAGGGGCAGATCAGGAAGTGAGCCAGATTTGGAAGTTCCCTTTTTCTTGCTGTCTTCTCTCCCTGCTCTTCCCTCCACTGTCTGCTTCCTAAAGGTTTCTTTCCTAATGCCTTGACCAGAAAACCAATGTCTTCACTGTGGCTGGTGCTCACCTGGTAGAGGACTGAATGATTCAAAAGATCTCCACCTTCATATGACCCCAGCTACTGTCTGCTGGATAGTAAAAGTCACCTTGTTGGTATTTATGGTTTATTTTGAGAAGAGCTAGCTGGTCTCTGACTCACATGGACCACTGTCCTTGATGTCTGTGTGTAGTTATGGGCTGCTGCTTTATTTCTTGTCCTCAGCTAGTGAGGGGTGGGGGTAAATTCTCAACAGCTCTTTCCCTCAGTCCTCATATTTTCCTGAAGTTCCCTCGGTCTCTGCCTGGTATCCTTTCAGAGTTTAGATGTCCTCCCAGGCCAAACATGGATATACAGTAGATAAAGGAATCGAGGAACACATCATCCTTCTGGGGTTATGTTTTTTTCTCTGCACACCAGTTCTTACCCACTTTTCATTGTCTTCTGATATGTGCTTCATGTATAAGGTTTTAGTCACAGAGAGAGTAAATGGAGTGAGCATTCCTTCTTGAGTAGAACCATAAAGAATATTTTCAATCTCCTTTATTTCTCCTTTTTGAAACTTTTAAAAAAAATTGCATTACATTTTATAAAACTTAAATACATCTGAGGGACTTCTGATTTCAGCTGTGACATGTAAAGAGCTTGGAAGACACTGGTTTTGTCCTTATAACAAGATAACTGAACACACAGAAAACCAATGACTCTGTAAGTGCAATCTGGGAATTGAGGTAACAGGTCAAATTGTCTGTACAGAGACACTGATGAAACATTACATTTCAGTCTTTGCATAATACATTTATACATTTATTTACCCTCAACTAATATTTATCCTTCTACCCATTTGCCATTGATTTTAACCAAAGCTTCCCCCTTGGTAGGGATATTATGCTTGGCAACTCTGCTGGTCCAGCTGCTGGCATCACTGGCAAGGCCTCCTCTTCCATCCTTTTCCATTCATACAAGACAAGGTTACATAGGTGTGAAACTAGTAGTCAATGTCAAACACTAGGTAATGCAGCTACATTCACGGACAAATCCAATTTTTTTTTTTATTGTACTTCAGGTGAAGGCTTACAGAACAAATAGTTTCTCATGAAACAGTAGTACACTTATTGTTTTATGACATTTGTTAACAACCCCACAACATGTCAACCCTCTCCCTTCTCAACATTTTTTTTTGTGAAAATATACATAGCCAAAGAAACAGCATTTCAAAAATTTCTACACGCAGTTCAGTGACATTCACTACACTCTTCCAATTGTGCTGCTATTCTCACTTTAGATGAAGGCTTACAGAACAAAATAGTTTCTCATTTAACAGTTAGTACACATGTTGCCCTCTAACAATGGTTAACAACTTCACAACACATCACTATTCTTACTCAACCTTGGGTTCCTTATCACCAGCTTTCCTGTCCCTTTCTGCCTTTTGGCCCTTGTCTCTGGACTGCTGTGCCTCATTAGTCCCATTTGGTTCCACTCCCTGGCTGAACGGTGAACCTCAGAAATGACTTCACCACTGAGCTAAAAGGGTGTCTGGGGGCCATACTCTCAGGGTTTCTCCAGTCTCCTTTAGGCCAGTAAATCGGGTCTTTTTTTTTTTGTGAGTTAGAATTTTCTTGTACATCCTTCTCCAGCTCTGTCCAGAACACTCTGTTGTGATCCAGGTCAGAGCAGTCAGTGGTGGTAACCAGGCACCATCTAGCTGTACTCCAATTTTTCCGTAAGAAGTTAAGGCACAATACATCTCATCAGGCCTTTAAGAATTCATAATACAGGTTTAAAGGTATAGTTACATTTGCTTGCTTAAGGATAAATTCTAGTTTCTGCTACCCTGGTCCTGGGACCACTGCCTGTGGTAGGAAAAAAAAGTAAGGTGATGTAGGGCATAATTCTACAGTCATACCATGATCCTCCCCCACAACTCTCTTTATAAGATTACCCATAAAGGCATGGAAATCTATTGAGTAGAAATCTTCCTTTGGCACCCTTTAAGTGGAGTGTGGCCTGCACTCAGGAAGGTATACAATCCAGCCTCTTATATTTTTATCATCTCCTGTTTTACACAGTACATTTTTCAATTACCCAATGTAATTCTCCATCAAACCACTACTTGACGATTATATGCAACATGGTATGTCTGTTTGATTTGATAATTCTTTGCCCAATTTTTGACACTATGTGTTCTAAATTGTGTTACTTGGTCTTAGCAAAAGCAAATGTAACTCAGAGCCCCAAACTACAATATCTTCTGTCCTAGTTAAGCTGTTTTGAGCATTTACATCTTCTCCAGGCCAGAGTAAGTGTCTATTCCTGTGAGGACTAGCCTTAGAGGGACAGTGGTAATTGTCCAATATATTGTACATGCCAGCTGTGTGTGTCAGCCCTTCCTACTGAGAATCTTCAATGTCTGTCTCTCTTAATGGCAGACAGGACAGTTCTCTATGTCATTGGGGATGCAGAGCGTGCAACATTATGACATTAATGATCAACTCATCTCTGATGTAGCCATTACATGGACCCAGGTGGTCACCTGAAGCAAATGCACCAGGATGCTCGCTTGTTGGTGTCAATCACCTTATTATCCTTTAAGAGGTCTCTTCTGAAGAACAGCAATATGACCTGCTTTAATGTACACCTTTAAATCTTCATAATTATTTCCATAATTCTGTGCACCGCATAGGATTGTTTTAATAGGCCATTTTTCCATTGCCCATTTCCCCGAACATGTAGTTACACTATTGCTACTGACTATGGGTGGGTATACACCTATATATTGGGGATCCTGTTGTTGTTAGGTTTCATTGAGTCAGTTTCAACTCATAGCGACCTTATGTAAAACAGAACAAAATGCTCCCTGGTCCTGTGTCATCCTCACAATCATTGCTATGTTTGAACCCATTGTTGCAACACTGTGTCAGTCCATCTCATTGAGGGTCATCCTCTTTTCACTGACCCCCTTCTTTACCAAGCATGATATCCTTGCCCAGGGACTTGTCCCTGCTGATATGTCCAAAGTATAGGAGATAAATTCTCACCATCCTCATTTCTAAGGAGAATTCTGGCTGTACTTATTGCTCAATTATTTCATCACTAAAAAATGTCAAGCAATTAAATCCACTGAGATGAGTTGTTTTTTCATTCTTCAATCATACATTTCCGTCAGTTGGCCCTTGTACAACAGACTTCTAAACAAGTTGATGTCTATTCACCTTAGAACTTATATTGGTAAACCAAACAACTTTTTGTTGTTCAATTAAAAGCTATTTGTTGGGCACTGTCTATGTGACAATAGTATCTTCTAGCTCCTTCAGTGGCTCAAAGTCAGTCTTAGAATAAAAGAGGTGATGTTCTCTTGAATACCATGAGTATCTCTTTACATTCATCCGGTAGTGTGTTTATTTTCAAATCATTTCAGTTTTATCATGGAAATTTCTAGGCATTATCTTTCTTATTACAAATTTTCTCTGACATTATTGAAGACATTATGAGTATTTCAGTTTCAAGATTTGTTTTGTTTTTCATTGATAGCAACAGTTTCAATTGATGTTCTGTAGCAAGACAATGATGTTCTCTCCAACAGTATGTACTCAAACGTACTCAAACTTAAACATACTCTACTTCATTTCTGGGTATTTTCTGGTCCAAAATTCAAGTAACTGCTTCTAGATGTCACTCACAGGCTTCTGCCATAAGTTTTAGTCTACTTAACTATAAGTGACAAATACTTTCAATATTATCTGAATGGGACCAAGGATTCAGCTGATGCACCCTAAAACCCATCACCTTGTTTGTGTTGAAGCCATTCATCCAGGAGGCTATCATAGCTCATGAGTGTGACAGCAATACTAAGTAAGGCAGAAACTTTCTTGGGAGTTGTGGAACACCTTTGACAGGGAACTTTGCTTAAGGATTCTCCGATGGTCTTGCTTGGACTGAATAGCAATTTAGGAAGAACACGCGTACTCTTCCCTCCTTCCGTTCTTCCCACAAGTTCAGACAGGCATCATGAGCTTACACCACCCTCAAATTTTCCCAGTCTTCTCTACAGTTCCTCTCACATGGGTGTTTGCCCTCAAAAAATTTCCAAACAAACTTAAATTAATCTTAATGTGTTTTTGTTGGAGGTCCCAGACTTACACATACATTTTAACAAGGGTATTGACAATATGAACCCATTTGTATTGGAAAATATAAAATAACCATGTGTGATAGGTTTATGTGTCAACTGGGCTATTAATAGCCTCCAGTTATTGAATAAAATACTCATCTATGTGTTTCTAGATTTTTGTAAACTTGATTAAAATCCAACATAACTTGACTTTAAGTAAGGACGATTCCCCTAGATAATCTGGATCGACCTTATTCTATCATAGCACAGCTGAAGAAGATGAAATTTCACTGTGGACAACAGATTCATTATTTTCTGAAGATTTCCAGCCTACCTTTCCTGGTAGCCTACCCACTAGACATCAGTCATGCCTAGCCAGTGCCCAAAATTGTCATCCTTCAGAATACACACATCTAGACGACCCATCAACACCTCTTCCCAAAGCCAGAAATGATGGAGGCGACTCACTGACAGTTTAAGAAGTACACAAGATTATTTCAACATTCACATCCTATTGTAACCAAATAACTATTATCATCTTGGCTACTAATCAGCATTTGCGTTTTCCAGATGAGCCCATACACACAGGACAGTGGGGAGATTCCAGGGAAAAATGTGGGTGAGAAAGTCCAGTCAGCCATCCCCGGTACCTGCAGGAGCCAGAAGCTGAGCCACACCTGAGATCCTGAGCCCTGGGACTTGGACCACAGAAACCACAACATCCATTATTTGGGGTGAAGGAGTAAAGGGAGATATGAGAACAAAAATTCAAGAGAAATAAAATTAATTAGGAAAATAAGATACTTCAGAGAAGTTCAGAGTCTGATATGTACACTTCTGTGTAAGGAGGGTCAGGTGTAAATGTATTATGATTTATAGGATACTAACATTGGCATGGGGGCTCTGGTGGTGCAGTGGTTAAGAGCTTGGCTGCTAACCAAAAGGTTAGCAGTTCATATCCACCAGCTGCTCCTTGGAAACCTTATGTGACAATTCTACTCTGTCCTATAGGGTCGCTAGGATTTGAAATCGATACCAAGGCAACACCTTTTGTTTGGTAACATTAACATATCCTCCCTCTTACTTTTATATCAAAGAGTGTTCTCACTAGGGAATCCCACTGAGGTCTGTGCCCTGAGTCTCATTGTAAAAGTCCCATAAGGTCACCTGAGTTTGCTCAGAACTCTGATCCTAGAGAAGCACTGATACGGTCATTCTCCTCCTTAGGTGACATTCTCTACTTTCTCTGCATGTGGGAATATTTCCTTCTTACAATAAAATTTCTCATTCAAAGATATCATTGGTAAGCACAGATCACAATTTTAGATCATAAGTTTTCATAAAGTTCTCTGTGGGAAAGTGTTAGATGGAGAGGAAGCCCCAGACTCTGACAAGAAATTAGCCTTTAGCTTCACTCTATGCTTGCCCCTGGAACTGGGTCCTGAGTTTAGGGAGTCCTGAGTGACCCCTGCATCGCAGCCCACTACTGGATACCAGAAGGAGAGGATCGTGTGTAAGTTCGCACTGACTTCCCCTCACTGTGTATCCTGCACAGCAATACACAGCCATATCTTCTGGTTTCAGGCTGTCCATTTGCAGATACAGCATGTTCTTGACATTGTCTCTGAAGATGGTCAATCAGTCCTTCACAGAGTCTGCATAGTATATGGTACCACCATATTAATAACAACTGAGAGCCACTGCAGGTCATTCACTGGGGCCTGGAAGACCCAGTTCATGCCATAGCTACTGAAGATGAATCCAGAGGCAGCACAAGAGAGTCCCAGAGACCCCCCAAGTTTCTCTCAGGTCTCCAGATTCCACCAGCTGCATCTCAAACTGGACACCTGCAAATACAAGCACATCCTGGTCAGGACAACCATCACACATATCCATTATTTCTCTGATTCATACAACTCGTATACTCAACATCCTTGTTCTTCATAACATGGTCTTTGAAAAGAGCAACATGAAAAAGCCTAGCTCAGCCCAGACTTCGAGGAGACTGGTGTGTGTTCCGTCTGATCACTGAATGGGGACATGTAGAAATCCTGGGGCTAGTATTCCTCTTTCAGAGCTGCAAGATTGGGGCTAGGCTGGTTTTCATCAGCAGAGGGAGGGGGCCTATTTGTATGTCATCCCACTCTGGGGTTGCATGATTTCAGAGAGGGCAGTATACCAGAGCAGACAGGAGGGTACGGGGGAAGTTGGGTAGCAACAGTAACACTAAGGAAATTTTGATTTCTTATTTTGGGATTGTACTGTGGTAAAGTCTTAATGGAGCCTCGGCCGCATAGTGGTTAAGAGCTCATCTGCTAACCAAAAGGTTGGAGGAATATTGAAAAGGCAAATTTTTGTTGCATATATATTTACCACAATAAAATATTTTTGAATGACAGATAAACTTTTTTTCAGACAACCAGAAACTGAAGGAAAATGTTTTTTGGCAAAAACCATCCTTCAAGAAATGACTAAAAATATTCTACAAGCAGAGAGATTATGATATAAACCAGTAATTTGAATTTGCATAGTGCCAAAAATGAAATAAATAAAAGTTATACTTAATATTTTATTATCTTCCATGTTCTAAAATTTAATTCTTAAAACAATAATCAGGACTTCTGGCAAAATGGCACTCTAGGCAGAAGCACCACCCCATCCCTCCACAGGAAAGATCTGAAAAACTAAGCCGAACAGAGAAAACAACAATCCTGAAAGCCTAAAACATCAAATGAACAGATAAAGAACTCAACAAAGCATCAAATGGAGTGAGAAAACTGACAGAGAACGGAGAGCAAGGAGAGATTCATGCAAAGGTCCCCTACCAGCTAACTCAGCAAGGATCTGCCTTCTTGGACTCCTATCAGAGACCAGCAAACGGGGGGCTTACCTCGTGAGACAAAACAACCGGTAATTTGCGATATACGCTTTCCCACCCCCCAGCCTTCTTCACCCCCACTCAGCCTCCTCTGCTTCCTGCGGCCACAATCTCTTCTCCAGGAAAAACCAGCTGCTTGGATTCCACACACCCAAACAGGCCAGCTCTCTGAATGCCATTTGTTGGCTGTTGGTGTTGCTTGTTTCTGCTTCTTTTGATTTCTTCCTTACCTCTCACCACCTCCCCCTCCTTTCGCTCAAATATCTGGCTCTGTGCACCATCTTTGCTTCTTCCTGAGGGGTTGCAGAGAGCCACTAATTTGTGATATACTCTTTCCCACTCCCTAAACTTCTTCACCCACACTCGGCCCCCTTTGCTTCCCGCGGACACAGTCTCTTGTCCAAGAAACACCAGCTGCTTGGATTCCACCAGCCCACATAAGCTGGCTCTCTGAGTGCCATTTGTTGGCTGCTGCTGTTGCTTTTTTTTTTCTGCTTCTTTCGATTTCTTCCTTACCTCTCACCACCACACCCTCCTTTCGCACAAACAGCTGGCCACGTGTGCCATCTTTGCTTCTTGAGGGGCTGTAGAGCTCCGTTTGACTGTGGAGCTCCTTCCCAGTCTGGGCCGCTGCACTGGTGGGATCCCGGGGCTTTGTTGGTTTGTTTGTTTTGAATTGCTTGTTTGTTTTCTTTTCCTTTTCTTGAGTTGGGAGCTCTTTCTGGTCAGGCGGAGCTGCGTGGCAAGGAGACTACCCCTTCGCCTTGTACATACGTGCAGAGGGATCCCTGAGGGCATTTTGTTTTTCACTGTTTTTTTTTTTTCTTTCTATTTTTCGGGGGACTTTTCTTGTTCTTTTTTTTTAAAATTTGTTTTGTTTTCTTTTCCCTCTTTTTCTCTTTTTGTCTTTCTCCATTACTCAGTTTCTCGTATCTCCATATCTTCCTTCTCATTCTGATCCCTGAATACCTGGTGTTTTATACTTCTATGCCTTCTAGCCAGGCTATACTGCAACAAATGAGAGCGACTTCCCCAGACCTCATAGCTGCACCAGTGGGATCCCTGGAAACTTTGAGGTTCTTTAACCTCTCCGATTTTTATTTATTCATTCTTTTCTTTTCTTCCCCTTTGCCTTTCTGTTTCTCTCCATTTCATAGTCTCTCCTCTCTCCACTCCAATGGCAAACTCCCCTAGCATTCTTTTTTGTTGGTTTGTAAGTTTTTAGCTCCTGTTCCTCTGTCCTCTCTTACATATCCATCTTAGCTCCACACATAATAATCTCCCCCCACATCCTGCCTACCTGAACCGTGCTCTTAACATCACACCACCAAGCAGCACAGGCACGGCCTACTGCAACCTTCCCATCACTGATTACTGAGAAGTCCTGGAGGCTGTAGTGACTGCCACAGACAAACTGTCGCAGTAACTCCTCTTCAGCTAGACCTGCCTTGCTGTACCATATCTGAGTGACTGACCATGCCAATTGGAGAAGGAGGCGAAAAGTCTTGTGCCTACAGATGAGCAAAAAACAAAGAACACACAGTCCGCCTGCTCAGACATAGTCAAATTTTAAAAAAAGGGGGGGATGAAACAAACACATATACAATCAATAAACGAGAAAAATAACTACTGAATGCCCCAAAGACAGCAGAAAATATAAAAACATTTACAAAAACAGGACAGGATGGTTACAGTAGGCGTCCAAAATAAAACACCAGATTACTTTCCAGTGGAAGAAAATGCACTAGAACTACCTGATAGGGAATTTAAATCTCTAATACTCAGAGATGTCCAAGAGCTAAGGCAAAAATCTGACAAACATGGGGAAAAAACAGACAGATTCATGGAAAATACAGACAAAAAATTGGAAGAACTCAAGAAAAGAAAGCAGGAACAAAATGCCAAAATAAATTCACAACTAGAAATAATACAAAGACAACAATTAGAAATCTAAAAGATAAACAACAAGATTTCAGAAATGGACGGTGTCATAGAAGGGCTGAGAAGCAGATTTGAAACGGTGGAAGACAGGATCAGTGGAATTGAAGACAAACACTTGGATACAACTCTGTTTCAGGAAAACTCAGAACAAAGAACAAAGAAAAATGAAGAGACCCTGAGAGTTATATGGGACACAATCAAAAGCAAAAATATGTGAGTGATTAGAATTCCAGAACAGGGGTAGAAAACAGAAAACACAGACAGGATCATTGAGGAACTGCTGACAGAAAACTTCCCCAATATCATGAAAGACAAAAAGCTGGCCATCCAAGAAGCTCAATGAACCCATATAGCAGAGATCCCAAAACAAAATCATCAAGGCATATCATAATCACACTCGCTAAAACCAAAGACAAACAAAGAATCTTGAGAGCAGCTCCTGAAAAACAAGAAGTCACATAGAGGAGAAACAATAAGACTAAGCTCAGATGATTCAGCAGAAACCATGCAGGCAAGAAGGCAATGATATGACATATATAAAATCTTGAAAGAAAAAGATTGCCAGCCAAGAATAATATATCTTGCAAAACTCTCATTCAAATTTGATGGTGAAATTAGGTCATTTCCAGATAAACAGAAATTAATGGAATATGTGAAAGTCAAACAAAACTTACAAGAATTATTAAAGGGAGTTCTTCCTTCTGAGGACAAACAACTTCAGCTCACAGGCAGAATCTAGGATGCAGGATCAGACCATCCAGAAAAAAATCTAGGAAATGACCTCTTGAGGACTATCCAAAACAAAAGGAACTACTACAGGGAATCAGAGCAGTTAATCAGTAAATGTCAACAACATCAAAACAATAAAAGAGGGAATAAATGGCATAGGTATAGAACCTTCTAATGGAGAGAAAGGTAAGGCGATACCAAGTAATGGTAGACTGCTTCAAACTTAGAAAGATAAGGGTAAAATTCATGGTAACCACAAAGAAAGTTAACAAACATACTCATAAAAAAAGAGGAAAAACATAAATTCTCAGTAAAAACAAAACCTACAAAAACAAAAGAAATGAAAAAAAATCCACAAAAAAAATTTAACTCAGCACAAGTGTAAGAAGAATGAAGAAAATTTCAGCACTACAAAGTGACACCAACAAACTCACGGCTATCAATAATTACACTGAATGTAAATGGATTCAATGCACCAATAAAGAGATGGAGAGTGACAGAATGTATAAGAAAACAGGATACATCAATATGCTGTCTACAAGAGACACACCTTAGAAACAAAGATGTGAATTTATTGCAACTCAGGGGTTGGAAAAAATATATCAAGCTAATAACTACCAAAAAAGAGCAAGAGTGGTAATTCTACTCTCAGATAAAATAGACTTTAAAACAAAATCTACCATAAAAGACAAAGAAGGATACTATATAATGATTAAGGGGATGATCCATCATGAAGACATAACCGTAATAAACATCTATGCACCCAATAACAGGGCTCCAAAATACATAAAACAAAGTCTATCAACACTGAAAAGAGAAATTGACAGTTCCACAATAATAGTAGGAGACTTCAACACACCACTCTCAGCAAAGGACAGAACAACTAAGAAGAAACTCAGCAAAGATACAGAAGACCTAAAGGGCACAATCAGCCAACTTGACTTCATAGACATACATAGAACACTCCATCCAACCACTGCAAAGTACGCTTTCTTTTCCAATATACATGGAACATTCTCCAGAATAGACCACATCTTAGGCCACAGAGCAATCCTCAACAAGATCCAAAACGTTGAGATAATTCAAAGCATCTTCTCTGACCACAATGCCATCAAGGTAGAAATTAACAACAGAAGGAGCAAGGAAAAAAATCAATTGCATGGAAACTGAATAATACCCTGCTTACACATCACTGGGTAATAGGAGAAATCAGAGATGGAATCAAAAAATTCCTAGAATCAAAGCAGACTGAAAACACATCATACCAAAACCTTTGGGACACAGCAAAGGCAGTCCTCAGAGGACAATTTATAGCAATAGATGCACACATCAAAAAAGAAGAAAGGGACAAAATCAAAACATTAACTACAGAACTCAAACAAATAGAGAACAGCAGAAAAAGCCCACAGTCACTGGAAGAAAGGAAATAGTAAAGACCAGAGCAGAAATTAAATGAAATAGAGAACAGAAAAACAATAGAAAGAATCAACCAAACCAGAAGTTAGTTCTTTGAAAGAATCAACAAAATCGACAAACCACTGGCCAGACTGACAAAAGAAAAACAGGAGAGGAAACAAATAACCAATTAAGAAATGAAATGGGGAACATTACATCAGACACAACAGAAATAAAAAGGATTATAAGAGAATATTTTGAAAAACTATACTCCAACGAATTTGAAAACTTAGAGGAAATGGATAAGTTTCAAGAAACACATCGCCTACCCAAACTACAACAAAGTGATGTTGAAAATCTGAATATACCCATAGGAAGAGAAGAGATTGAAAACATAATTAAAAAAAGAAGCTCCCAACCCAAACAAGCCCTGGCCCAGATGGCTTCACTGGAGAATTCCACAAAACATTTACAGAAGAGCTTGTACCTGTAGTACTCAAGCTATTTCAGAGCATAGAAGAGGAAGCAACACTTCCGAATTCATTCTATCAACCCAGCATAACGCTGATACCAAAACAAGGCAAAGACGTCACAAAAAAAGAAAATTACAGACCAATATCTCTCATGAATATAGATGCAAAAATTCTGAACAAAATTCTAGCCAATAGAATTCAACATCCTATTAAGAAAATAATACGCCACAAGCAAGTAAGATTCATACCAGGTATCCAACGATGGTTCAACATTAGAAAATCAATCAACGTAATCCACCACATAAATAAATGAAAAGGATCACATGTTCATCTCAATTGATGGACAAAAGGCATTTGAAAAAGTCCAACACCAACTCCTGATAAAAACTCTCAATAAAATAGGAATGGAAGGGAAATTTCTCAACATAATAAAGGGTGTCTATGCAAAACCAATGGCCAACATCATTCTTAATAGAGAGGCTGAAAACATTCCCCTTCAGAACCAGAAAAAGACAAGGATGTCCTTTATCACCACTCGCATTTAACATTGTGCTGGTAGTTCTAACTAGAGCAATGAGAAAATAAAAAGAAATAAAGGCCATCTAAATTGGTAATAAAGAATTTAAACTGTCCCTGTTTGCAGATGATATGATACTATACATAGAAAACCCTAAAGACTGCATGAGAAATCTACAGGGACTAATAGAAAGATTCAGCCGAGTAGCAGGATACAAGATATACATTAAAAATCAGTTTGATTCCTATACACCAATAAGGAGAATTATTAAAAGGATATCAGGAAAACAATACCATTTGTAATAGCTCCTAAAAAGATAAAATACTTAGGGATAAATCTGACTGGGGATGTAAAAGACCTATACAAAGAAAACTACAAAACACTACTGCATGAAACCCAAAGGGATCTACATAAATGGAAAAACATACCATGCTCATGGATAGGCAGTCTCAACATTGTGAAAATGACAATTCTACCCAAAGCAATTTACAAATACAACACAATCCCTATCCAAATACCAACAACGTTCTTCAAAGATATGGAAAAACTAATCATTAACATTATATGGAAAGGAAAAAAGCCCCGAATAAGTAAAGCACTACTGAAAAAGAAGAATAAAGTTGGAGGACTCACACTACCTGACTTCAGAACCTACTATACAGCTACAGTAGTCAAAACAGGCTGGTACAGGTACAATGACAGATACATTGACCAATGGAACAGAATTGAGAACCCAGATGTAAATCCATCCACCTACGGTCACCTGATCTTCGACAAGGGCCCAAAGTCCATCAAATCGGGGGAAAAGACAGTCTTTTTAACAAATGGTGCT
Source organism: Dugong dugon (assembly GCA_030035585.1). Lineage (NCBI taxonomy): Eukaryota > Metazoa > Chordata > Mammalia > Sirenia > Dugongidae > Dugong > Dugong dugon. The sequence continues at coordinate 25,918,367 of CM057478.1, read as the reverse complement.
GGAAAAACTGGATATCCATTTGCAAAAAAATGAAACAGGACCCATACCTCACACCGTATACAAAAACTACTTCAAAATGGATCAAAGACCTGAATATAAATCCTAAAGCTATAAAGTACATAGAAGAAAAAATAGGATGAACACCACAGGTCTTAATACATGGCATTAACAGGATACAAACCATAACTATCTTCGCACAAACCCCAGTAGATAAGCTAGATAACTGGGATCTTCTGAAACTCAAATACCTATGCTTTTCAAAGGCTTCACCAAAAGAGTAAAAAGAAAACCTACAGACTGGGAAAAATTTTTGGACAGTACAACTCAAACAAAGGTCTAATCTCCATAATCTACAAGAAAATCCAACACCTCTACAAAGACAAATAATCCTATTAAAAAATGGGCAAAGGTAATGAACAGACACTTCACCAAAGAAGACATTCAAATGCCCAACAAACACAAGAGGAAATGCTCGTGATCACTAGCCATTAGAGAAAAGAAAATTAAAACCACAATGAGATATCATCTCACCTTGGTATTACTGGCTCAAATCAAAAACACCTGAAATAACAAATGTTGGAGGGGATGCGGGGAGATTGGAACTCTTATTCACTGCTGGTGGGAATGCAAAATGATACAAACATTTTGAAAAATGATATGGTGCTTCCTCAGAAAGCTAGAAATAGACATACCGTTCGATCTTGCAATTCCACTCCTAGGAATTTATCCTAGAGAAATTAGAGTCGTCACTCGAATAGACATATGCACACCTATGTTCATGGCAGCATTTTTCACAATAGCAAAATAATGGAAACAACCTAGATGCCCTTCAACAGATGAACTGATAAACAAACTATGGTACTTACACACAATGGAGTACTATGCAACGAGAAAGAACAACAATGAATCCGTGAACCATCTCATAACATGGATGAAACTGGAGGATATTATGCTGAGTGAAATAAGTCAATCACAAAAGGACAAATATTGTATTAGACCTCTATTGTAAAAACCCATGAAAAAGTTCACACACAAAATGTAACAATCTTTGTTGGTTACCAAGAACGGAAGGGGTTGGGGGGAAATACTAACTAGGCACTAGATAAGTGGTATCTTGGGTGAAGGTTGAGACAGTACACAATACAGGGCAAACAAGCACAACTTGTACAAGAAAAGGTCATGGAAGCTCCTTAGACACATCCAAACTCCCTGAGCGACTGACCTGCTGGACGGAGGGCTGTGGGGACCGTGGTCTTTTGGAGATCTAGGTCAATTGTCATAACACAGTTTATAATGTTCTACATTCTACCTTGGTGAGTAGTGTCTGGGGTCTTAAAAGCCTGTGAGCGGCCATCTAAGATACTCCACTGCTGTAATCCCTTCCGGAGCAAGGGAGAGTGAAGAGGACAGGATACAAGGAACAGATTAGTCCAAAGGACTAATGGACCACAGCTACCAATGCCTCCACTGGAATGATTCCAGTACAGCTAGATGGTGCCCGGCTACCACCACTCACTGCTCTGACCAGGATCACAACAGAGGGTTCTGGACAGAGCTGGAGAAGGATGTAGAACATAATTCTAACTCACAAAAAAGACCAGATTTAGTGGCCTAATGGAGACTGGAGAAACCCCGAGAGTATGGTCCCCAGACACCCTTTTAGCTCATTGGTGAATTTATCTGCAGGGTTCACCGTTCAGCCTGGGCGTGGACAGCCCTGTAAAACCAAACAGGAGTAATGAGGCACAGTAGTCCAGTGACAAGGGTCAGAGGGCAGAAGGGAACAAGGAAGCTGGTGATACTGAACCCAAGGTTGAGTAAGGAAATTGTTGATGTGGTGTGAGGTTGTTAACCATTGTCATAGGGCAACATGTGTAGTAACTGTTAAGTGATAAACTATTTTGTTCTGTAACCTTCATCTTAAGTGAGAATAACAGCACAATTTGAAGCGCGTAGTCAATGTCACTGCACTATGCATGTAGAAATTTTTGAAATGATGTATCTTTGGCTATGTGTATTTTCCCCAAAAAAATGTTGAGAATTTCAAGGGTTGACATGTTGTGGGGTTGTTAACCAATGTCATAAAACAATATGTGGACTACTGTTTCATTAGAAACTAGTTGTTCTGTAAGCTTTCATCTGAAGTACAAGAAAAAAAATAAAAATATTTAGTGTATAAATTGCTTCTAGGGAGAGTTTAGAACAGCACTGTCTATATGGTAGACATCAATACATGCAGCTATTGAACACTTGAAATGTGGTTAATCCGAATTGAGATGTGCTGTCAGTTAATACAGAAAAGAGCCCTTAAGCATTCTGCTGCTAACCGAAAGACTGGCAGTTTGAACCCACCCAGCTGCTCTGTGGGAGAAAGACCTGATGATCTGCTCCTGTAAAGATTACAGCCTAGAAAACCTTATGGGGCAGTTGTACTGTGTCACATCTTGTCACTATGAGTCGGAAATGACTTGACGGCACCTAACAACAACATAAGTATAAAATACATGCTAGATTTTTTCAAAGACTTAGTATGCAAAAACCGTAAAATAATCACAATAATAATTTTACATTGATTACATGTTGTGATACTTAGTTTATTTTGGTTTAAATAACATATAATTAATAAAAAAAATAGTAGCCATTCATTGTCTGTCTTTATCTTATGCAAAATTAATGGATCAACAAAGGGACAAGGGATGGGAAAGAGAATTTGGAAATTGTGGAAGGGGTAGTCCAAGTGTAGTCCCAAGTGCAGTCTCCCAATTTTACCTTTAGCCCACAGTGGAACCTTGTGCATAGGATCAGATATGTCAGCCTGACTTCTTGGATTGGATGACTGTGTGGGTTGAGTCCGTTTGCCAGGGCATCTTGACCTAAAGCACATTCCATAATAACTGTTGGCCTACAGCACATCCTTGTCTTCTTGCCATGAGCATATGTCAACATTCCCAGAGATTGCTTATGCATGCATGTCACGTTGCAGATTGACAACCACATTTCTGTATCTGTTACTCAGGAGGAGATGGTGTCTTTCAACTGCAGCACACAAATGGTATGTATGCAAAACACCAGCCCTCTACTGTCTGTAGTGAGACCGGCTGGTCATGGGAGAATAGCACCCATTACTGAGGCTGAACCAGCTGTGTCTCTTCTCCAGAGGAGTAAAGCTTTATTTATTAAAATGTCTGTGGGTAACTTGTGTTTCCATCGGTGACTTCAGGCATTGGCTCCAAAGAAATACATTGTAATAAAGTCCTATACACAAGAAGGGGTATAATACAAATAGAAGGCATAGTGAGATTATTTACAAAGAATATGCATATTGTAAACCATAGGGTAGCCAATAAAATGTTATTAAATACAAAATAATATATCAATAGAAGAGTTATAACAACATTATAAAATGCTAAATTAAAAAAAGAAGTTGCAGAAAAAGAGAAAAGATGAAGCAAAGGGAATTACAACATATACAAAACAACTATCAAATAGGTAGTAGATTCCAGTCCGAGTATAGCAATAAAAATTTTTAAACGGGGAGGCAGGCCCAAGATGGCAGAGAAGTCAGGTGCTTCTGTGGACCCTCTTACAACAAAGACCTGAAAAAACAAGTGTATCAATTATATATAACAATCTAGGAGCCCTGAACATCTAAAACAAAGTTGAGGAACTGGACTGAGTTGCAGGGGGAGGGAGAGAAAGTTCGGAAGCAGTGAGGAGTTGCCAGACCTGACTCGGCAAGAACCTGAGCCCTTCAGGCCTGATCAGCTCATGGGTGAGCAGTGAGGCAGGCAAGCAGTGGTGCTCGGGTGGCGAGTTTTCCACACGGGGAGAGACCCAGTGCCAGAGAGTCTTCTCAGCTATCCAGAATCAATGAGAAACAGCCCAAGATCAGCAAAGGGTAAGTATGTGTGTACAACCTACTTCGGGGATCGAAAACACTCTCCTTAGGGAAAAACTCTCTCCCATTTACCTTCCTACTCCCTGCTCCGCACTGGGTCCCAGACTGGCTTCAGTAATTGCCAAGTCCCCTGGGCTGGAAGTAGGATCCTTCACACACCGTGAGCAATTCTCCTGGCCTTGGAGAGTAAACAAATTAACAAACGGGCTCAAAAAGAAACTGCTGGCTCCACTAAGCCAGAACCCAGGGTAGGCACAGCTCCTTTGCAAAGGCACAGGCATAAAGGATCCACAGACTTTGAGTGGCTTTCCCCCTACAGAGACTTGTGTGGGCCCATTTCAGCAGCTTAGGCACTCATTACCACAGTACAATAGGGTATATACCTGAAGTCTAACTTGAACTGTTTCAGCAGTGAACTGGCAAATTCATGACATTTGACACTACGCTGCCAGTTAAGCAGGGTCTTCACCTACCCACATCAAGGGCCTGAGGACTTGTGGCTCCTCCCACGCCACCTAGCAACCTGTGATGCGGCAAAAGAATAAAAGGTGCTCCCCAGTCCTTACAGCCAACAGCATTAGGTGCTCATAGTCCGACTGCAAAACCCACCCACCTACATGCTGTAGGGAACAGGGAGACGCCTTCCTCCTGAGCACTTGGGGGCAGCCGTCAGCCCCCTGCCTTACTCAGAACGTGTCCTCCTGCTGCAGCCAGATGCCTATGACTACACCAATCACAAAAGCCTGTCTAGGACTGTAGGTAAGAGCCTACACCACACACTTGGTGGCTGTGTACCTGGGCACCTGAGCTAAGTCCATATAGGAGGAGTTGGCGGATTCTTCAGCTTACATACCTAGTAACAGATCTAACCATCTGGCGACAGAACATTAGAGCTCCAAAGATGCCAATAATCAAAATAGCTCTTATGAGTAGCCTATTTGGGCATATCAAAACAAAAGAAGAAACTAGGACCGTAAGCAAATATAAAATAAAAAAAATAATAACTTACTGATGGCTCGGAGACTACAGTCAATATGAAATCACATAAAGAGGCAATTCATGGTGGCTTCAGCAAGCTCCCAAAATAAAGAATCCAGAAATATTCCAGAAGAGGAAAATTTCTTGGAATTACTGGATGCAGAATACAAAAGATTAATATGCAGAATTCTTCAAGAAATTAGAAAGGAAATTAAGCAAAATGCAGAACAGGCAAGAGAGGAAATTAAAAAGATTAGAGAAAGGCATAATGACAATTTTAACAAGCTGCAAGAAACATAGAGAAACAGCAATCAGAAATCAATAAGATTAACAATAAAACTTCAGAATTAGACAACGCAACAGGAAGACATAGGAGCAGAATTCAGGCAATGGAAGCCAGAATTAGTGAGATTGAGGATAAAGCACTTGACACCAACTTATTTGGGGAAAAATCAAATAAAAGAATTTAAAAAATGAAGAAACCCTAAGAATTATGAGGGACTCTATCAAGAGGAATAACCTACGAGTGACTGGAGTACCAGAACAGAGGGAGACAACATAAAATACAGAGAGAACTGTTGAATATCTGTTGGCAGAAAACTTCCCTAGTATCATAAAAGATGATATCTATCCAAGATGTTTATCTAACCCCACATAAGATAGATCTCAAAAGAAATTCACCAAGACATATTATAATCTAACTTGTCAAAACCAACAATGAAGAGAATTTTAAGAGCAGACAGGGATAAACAAAAAGTTATCTATAAAGGAGAGTCAATAAGAATAAGCTCGGACTACTCAGCAGAAACCATGCAGGCAAGAAGGCAATGCGGTGACACATATAAAGTCGTGAAGGAAAGAAAAAAATACTACCAGCCAAGAATTATATATACAGCAAAACTGTCTCTCAAATATGATAGGAAAATTAGGGCATTTACAGATAAATAGATGTTTAGGGAATTTGCAAAAACCAAACCAAAATTACAAGAAATACTATAGGGAGTCCTCCAGTTAGAAAATCAGTAACATCAGCTAACAACACAAGACTAGAACACAAGACAGAGCAACCAGATATGAACCCAGATAGAGAGTCATAAAAATAAATCAAAGCTAAAACACTGAAAATAGGAAAAGAGATGTCAATATGTAAAAGATGACAACACTAAAACAAAAAAGAGGGACTTAAAGAATGTAGACATAGATTTTTCATATGGAGAGGAAGTCAAGGCGATATAAAGAAATTAAAAAACTAGTATAAACGTAGAAAAATAGGGGTAAATATTAAGGTATCAACAAAGGAAAATAACAATTCTACAAGTCAAAATTAAAAAAAAATATAAAGACTCAGCAAACACAAAATCAAGAACAATGAAAAAGATGAAAGGAAAATATGTAAAGGAAAATGACTCAGCACAGAAAATTAAGATGAACCAAAAACTGTGAACAACACACAAAAAAGACCTCAAAATGACATCACTAAACTCATACCTATCAATAATTACGCTGAATGTAAATGGACTAAATGCGCCAATAAAGAGACAGAGTGGCAGACTTGATAAAGAAAATGATCTGTCTATATGCTGCCTACAAGAGACACACCTTAGACTTAAAGACACAAACAAACTAAAACTGAAAGGTTGGGAAAAAAAGTATATCAAGCAAACACCACTCAAAAAAGAGCAGGAGTGGCAATATTATTCTCTGACAAAATAGACTTTAAAGTACAATCCAAAACAAAGGATAAGTAAGGACACTATATAAAGATTAAAGGGTTAATACACCAAGAGGGCATAACTGTAATAAATATTTCAACCCCCAACTACAGGCCTCCAAAATACATAAAACAAACTACAATAACATTGAAAATAAAAAACACAGCTCCACAATAGTAGTAGAAGTCTTCAACACACCACTTTTGGTGAAGGACAGAACATCCAGAAAGAAGTTCGACAAAGACACGGAAGATCTAAATGTTAAAATCAACCAACTTTATCTCATAGACATATACTGAACACTTCACCCAAGAGCAGCCAAGTATACTTTCTTTTCCAATGCACATGGAACATTCTCCAGAATAGACCTCATATTAGGCCATAAAGCAAGCCTTACCAAAATCCAATGCATCTAAACATTAAAAAGCATATTTTCTGAGTATAAAGCCATAAAAGTAGAAATCAACGACAGAAAAAATAAGGAAAAAAATCACACACAGGGAAACTGAAAAATATCTTGCTCAAGATCTACTGGGTTATAGAAGAAATTAAAAATGGGATAAAGAAATTCATAGAATCAAATGAGAATGAAAACACATCCTACGAGAACCTTTGGGACACAGCAAAATCAGTGCTCAGAGGTCAGTTAAGAGCAATAAATGCACACAGATAAAAAGAAGAAAGGTCCATATTCAAAACATTAACCTTAGAACTGCAACAAGTAGAGAGAGAGTAGACAAAGAAGCCCTCAGGCGCCAGAAGCAAGGAAATAATAAGAATTAGAGCAGAATTAAATGAAATAGAGAATAGAAAAAACAATTGCGTTAACAAGACCAAAACCTAGTTCTTTGAAAAGATCAACAAAATTGATAAACCAATGGCCAAACTGACAAAAGAAAAACAGGAGAGGAAGCAGCTATAAGAAATGAGATGGGTGATATCACAGTAATTAAAACTGAAATTATAAGAATCATAACAGACTACTATGAAAATTTGTACTCTAACAAATTTGAAAACCTAGAGGAAATGGACAAATTTGTAGAATCTCACTACCTCCCTCAACTAACACAAACAGAGGTAGAAGAAATAAATAAGCCCGTAACAAAAGAAGAGTTTGTAAATGTAATTTTAAAAATCCCCAAAACTACAACAACAACAACAACAACAAACCCTGGCCCGGATGGTTTCACTGGAGAATTCTACCAAACTTTCAGAGAAGAGTTAACACCACTACTACTAAAGATATTTCAGAGCATAGAAAAGGATGGAATACTCCCAAACTCACTCTATGAATCCAGTATAACCCTGATACCATAACCAGGTAAAAACACCACAAAAAAAATTACAGACCAATAACCCTCATGAACATTGATGCAAAAATCCTTAACTAAATTCTAGCCAATAGAATTCAGGAACATATCAAAATATTAATTCACCATTATCAAGTGGGCTTTATACCAGGTGTGCAAGGATGGTTCAACCTTAGAAAAACGATCAATATAATAAATCACATACATAAAAAATACGAGAACCACACTATCTTATCAGTCGATGGAGAAAAAGCATTTGACAAAGTCCAACACCCATTCATGATAAAAACTCTCAACAAAATAGGAAGAGAAGGGAAATTTTTCAATATAATTAGTGATATTTATAAAAAGCGAACAGCCAACATTATCTTAAATGGAGAGACTTTGAAAGCATTCCCTTTGAGAATGGGAACCAGACAAGGATGCCCTTTATCACCACCCTTATTCAACATTGTGCTGGGAGTCCTAGCCAGAGAAATTAGGCTAGAAAAAGAAATAAAGGACACCCAATGTGGTAGTGAAGAAGTCAAAGTATCTTTATTTTCATGTGATGTGATCTTTTACACAGAAATCCCTAAAGAATCCACAAGAAAACTACTGGAACTGATAGAAGATTTCATCAAAGTTTCAGGATACAAGATAAACATACAAAAATCGGTTGGATTCCAGTACACCAACAAAGAGAATCACGAAGAGGAAATCACCAAATCAATACCATTTACATTAGCCCCCAAGAAGATAAAATACTTAGGAATAAATCTAACCAGAGACATAAAAGACCTATACAATGAAAAGTGCAAGACTCTACCGCAAGAAACCAACAGAGACCTGCATACGTGGAAAAACATACCTTGCTCATGGATAGGAAGACACAACATAGTGAAAATGTCAGTTCTACTCAAAGCGATTTACAGATACAGTGCAATCCCAATCCAAATTACACTGGCATTTCTTACTGAGATGGAGAAACAAATAACCAACTTCGTATGGAAAGGGAAGAGGCCCTGAATAAGTAAAACATTACTCAAGAAGAAGAACAAAGTAGGAGGCCTCACACTACCTGATTTTAGAACCTATTATACCGCCACTGTAGTCAAAACAGCCTGCTAATGGTACAACAACAGAGACATAGACCAATGGAACAGAATTGAGAATCCAGACATATATTCATTCACCTATGAGCAGCTGATATTTGGCAAAGGCCCAAAAGGCCCAAAATCAGTTAATTCGGGAAAAGACATTCTCTTTAACAAACGTCACTGACATAACTGGATATCCATCTGCAAAAAAGTGAAACAAGACCCATAACTCACGCCATTCACAAAAACTAACTCAAAATGGATCAAAGACTTAAATATAAAATCGAAAACGATAAAGATCATGGAAGAAAAAATAGGACAACGCTAGTAACCATACTATATGGCATAAACACAATATGAACCATAAGTAACAATGCACAAGCACCAGAAGAGAGACTAGATAACTGGGAACTCCTAAAAATAAAATATTTATGCTCATCAAATGACTCACAAAAAGAGTAAAGTACAACCTACAGACTGGGAAAAAATTTTGGGTATGACAAATCGGATCAGTGTCTAATCTCTAAAATCTAGAAGGTACTGCAAAACCTCAACAAAAAAGAGACAAATAACCCAATTAAAAAATGGGCAAAGGATATGAACAGGCACTTCGCCAAGAAGATATTCAGGTGGCTAACAGACACATGAAGAAATTCTCACCATCATTGGCCATTAGAGAAATGCAAGTCAAAACTACAATGAGATACCATCTCACCCCAACAAGGCTAGCATTAAACCAAAAAACTCAAAATAATAAATTCTGGAGAGGTTGTGGAGAGACTGGAACATTTATATACTGTTGATGAGAATGTAAAATTGTACAACCACTTTGGAAATCGATTTGGCACTTCCTTAAAAAGCTAGAAATAGAAGTACCTTACGATCCAGCTATCCCACTCATTAGAATATATCCTAGAGAAATAAGAGCCGTGGCACGAATAGATATGTGCACAGCCATGTTCATTGCAGCACTGTTCACAGTAGCAAAAAGATTGAAACAACCTAGGTGCCCATCAACAGAAGAATGGATAAACAAATTATGGTATATCCACACAATGGAATACTGTGCAATGATAAAGAACAACGATGAAGCCGTCGAACATCTTATAACAGGGAGGAATCTGGACATTATGCTGAGTGAATTTAGTCAGCCACAGAAGGACAAATATTGTGTAAAGCCACTGGAATAAGAACTCACGAAAAGGTTTAAACACATAAGACAGCATTCTGTGATGGTTAGTAGGGTGGGGAGGGAGGGTGAGGTTTATTCCCTAACTAGATAGTAGACAAGTATTATTTTAGGTGAAGGGAAGGACAGCACACACTGCAGGGGAAGTCAGCACACCTGGACTAAACCAAAGCTAAGAAGTTTCCTCAATACAATCAAACACTTTGAGGAACAGAGTAGCAGGGGTAGGGATCTGGGAACCATGCTTTCAGGGGACATCTAGGTCAATCTGCTTAACAAACTTTATTAAGAAAATGTTCTTCGTCCTACTTCGGTGAGTGGTATCTGGATTCTAAAAAGCTTGCAAGTGGCCATCTAAGATGCATCAATTTTTCCCAACTACCTGGAGTACAGGAGAATGAAGAACACCAAAGACACAAGGAAAGTATTAGCCCAAGAGACAGAAAGGGTCACATAAACCACAGACTTCATCAGCACGAGACCAGAACTAGATGGTACCAGCCTACACCAATGACTGCACTGACGGAACACAACAGAGTCCCTGATGGAGTGGGAGAAAGGTGGGGTGTAGAACTCAGCTTTTAGTAAGAAGATCAAACTTAATGGCTGGACTGAGACTGTAGGGATCCCAGAAATCATAGCCCCCGGATTCTCTGTCATCCCAGAACTAAAAAAATTTCTGAGGCCAACTCTTCAGACAGGGATTGGACTGAACTGTGGGACATAAAGTGATACTCATGAGGAGTGTGCCTCTTAGCTCAAGTATATACAAGAGACTAAATGGGCGGCTTCTGTCCAGAGGTGAGATGGGAAGGTGGAGAGTGTCAGGAGCTGATAGAATGGGCATGGGGAATCAGGGGAGGAAAGGAAGAGTGTGCTGTCACAGTATGGGGAGAACAATTAGGGTCACATAACAATGTATGTATAAATTTTTGTATAGGAGACTGACTTGAAATGTAAACTTCATTTAAACTATAACAATAAAAAAGTTAAATGGAAATACAATAAAATTACCAGTTAAAAGAACAGTGATTTACATGTTGGATAAAAAATCAAAATCAGGAGGTGAGACCAAAATTGCGGAGTAGTCAGACACTTCCTGTGGTCTCTGTTGCAACAAAGACCAAAAAAAACAAGTGAATAGATTATATATGAAAATCTAGGAGCATGAACATCAAGGGAAAAGTTGAGGAATCAGACTGAGAGTAGTGGGAGGGAGAGACAGTTCAGAAGCAGTGAGAACCTGCCAGACCTGACTTGGAGGGAACCAGGGCTCTGTAGGCTAGATCAGCTAGCATGCATGGTGAAGTAAAAGTGGAACTCAAGACGAGATTTTCACATCAGGAGAGATCAATTGGCAGACATTCTCCTCAAGCCTCCAGAACCAGGGAAAATTGATGATCAATTGGCAAAAGATAAGTATATGCATGTAACTTACCACGTGCATCAAAAAACACCATCTTTGGGAATAACCTATCACCCATTTACCTGCCTTCTCCCCACTCTGCACCTGGTTCTGGGCCGGCTTCAGTGATTGTTGCATCTCCTGGCCCAGAAATAGGACCCTTCATGTGCCCTCTCCTGGCCTTGGAGAGGAAACAAATTTACAAACAGGAAAAAATAATCTACCAGCTCCCCTAAGCCAGGAACTCAGGGCAGGCACAGCTCCATTGCCTATGCACAGGCATAAGGGGTCCACGGACTTTGAATGCCTTTCAATTTAGCAGACTCGTGTGGCTCGTATCAATAGTGTAGGCCCTCATTAGCACAGTACAATAGTGTATATACCTGAAGACTAATTTCAACTGTATCGGCTATATGGCTGATTGGCAGATTCAGATTATTTGACACAGCTTTGCCTATTAAGCAGGGTCCTCACCTACCCACATCAGAGGCCTGAGGACTGGTGGTTCCACCCACACCACAAAGTCACCCACGACACATGTCTAAGAATAAGTGGTGCCTCCTCGTCCTTACAGCCAACAACATTGGATCCTCGTAGTCTGGTTGCAAAATGCACCCACATACACACTCTAGGGAACAAAGAAATGCTTTCTTCCCAGACACGCAGGGGTGGATGTCAGCCCACTTGCCTTGCTCAGCACTTGAAGCCTAACTGTAGTCAGATACCTGTGTTTATTCCAATCACACCTACCCATCTAAGACTGTAGGTGAGAGGCTCCACCACACACTTGGTGACCGTGTACCTGGACACCTAAGCTGAAATGCTGCAAAAAATTAAGCAGACTCTTGGGCTCACATACCTCGTAACAGATTTAACCACCTGGTGACAGGACAATTAGAGCCTCAAAGGTAACAATAATCAAGCTAGTTCACATAAGCAGCCTATTTGGGCATATAAAACAAAACAAAACAAGAAGCTAGGACACAGTAAGCAAAAATAAAATAAAAAAATATAACTTACTGATGTCTCAGAGACAACAGTCAATATCTAATCTCATAAAGAGGCAGACCATGATGACTTCAGCAAGCTTTCAAAACAAAAAATCAAGAAATCTTCTGGAGGAAGAGTTTCTTGGGATTACTGGAGGTAGAATACAAAAGAGTAGTATACAGAACTCTTCAAGATATCAGGAAGGAGATCATTCAAAAGGCAGAAGAAGCCAAGGAACACAAAGACAAAGCAATAGAGGATCTTAAGAAGGTTATTCAAGAGCATAATGACAATTATAACAGGCTTCAAGATTCCATAGAGACATCAAACAGAAATCCAGAAGATTAACAATAAATTTTCAGAATTAGACAACTCAATAGAAAGTTATAGGAGCTGAATTGGAGCAATGGAGGTCAGAATTAGTGAGATTGAAGATAAAGCACTTGACATCAATTTACGTGAGGAAAAATTAGAAAAAATAATTTTAAAAATGAAGAAACCCTAAGAATTATGTGGAACTCTATCAAGATAAATAACCTACAAGTGACTGTAGTACAAGAGCTGGAGGGGGTAAAAGAAAATACAGACAGAATTGTTGAAGATTTGTTGGCAGAAAACTTCCCTGATATCGTGAAAGATGAGAAGATGTCTATCCAAGATGCTCATTGAATCCCACACAAGGTAGGGCCCAAAAGAAAGTCACCAAGATATATTATAATCAAACTTGCCAAAACGAAAGATAAGGAGAGAATTTTAAGAGCGGCTAGGGATAAACAAAAGTCATCTACAAAGGAGAGTAAATAAGACTAAGCTTGGACTACTCAGCAGAAACCATGCAGGCAAGAAGGCAATGGGATGACATATTTAAAATCTTAAAGGAAAAAAAATCAGTTAATAATTACATAGCCAGGAAGACTGTCTCTCAAATGATGATGAAATGGGGGCATTTTCAGATAAACAGAAGTTTAGTAAATTTCCAAAAAACAAACTAAAATTACAAATAATACTTAAAGGAATCCCCCAGTTCGAAAATCAATAACATTAGGTAACAACCCAAGACTAGAACACAGGATAGAGCAACCAGATATCAACCCAGATAGCTAAGTCACAAAAAAAATGAAAGCTAAAACGTTGAAAATAGGGAAACAGAGATGTCAATATATAAAGGATGACAACATTAAGACAAAAAAGAGGGACTAAATAATGTAGTCATAGATCTTTCATAGTTATAGGAAGTCAAGGTGATATAAAGAAATTAAAGATTGAATTAAACTTAGAAAAATAGGGATAAATATTAAGGTAATCACAAAGAAAACTAACAATCATACATATCAAAATAAAAAGTAAGAAACATAAAGATGCAGCAAATAAAAAATCAGCAATAATGAAAATGGTGAAAAGAAAATATATAAAGAAAAATGATTCAGCACAGAAATTTAAGTGGAATAAAGAAACTGTCAACAACACACACAAACACAAAAAATACATCAAAATGACAGCACTAAACTCATATGTATCAGTAATTATGCAAATATAAATGGACTAAATGCACCGATAAAGAGACAGAAAGTGGCAGAATGAATTAAAAAAAAAAACAAAATGTGTCTATATGTTGCCTACAAGAGACATACCTTAGACTTAAAGACACAAACTAAAACTCAAAGGAAGGAAAAAATGTATCAAGCAAATAACAATCAAAAAAGAGCAGGAGTGGCAATATTAATCTCTGACAAAATAGACTTTAAAGAAAAATCCACCACAAAGGACAAGGAAGGACACTATACAATGATTAAAGGGTCAATACCCCAGGAAGACATAACCATAATAATTATTTACGCACCCAATGACGGGGCTCCAAAATACATAAAACAAACTCTAACAGCATTGAAAAGAGAGATAGTAGGAGACTTCAACACACCACTTTCAGTGAAGGACAGAACATCCATAAAGAAGCTCAGTAAAGACATGGAAGATCTAAATTTCACAATAAACCAACTTAACCTCACAGGCATATATTAGGCCATAAAGAAAGAGTCAACAGAATCCAAAGCATTGAAATATTACAAAACATCTTTTCTGACCGTAAAGCCATAAAAGTAGAAATCAGTAATAGAAAAAGAAAGAAAAAAAAAAAAACACACATGGAAACTGAACAACACCTCGCTCAAAAACTACTGGGATGTAGAAGAAATTAAGGATGGAATAAAAAAATTCACAGAATCAAATAAGAATGAAAACATATCCTAAAAAAACCTTTGGGACACAGCAAAAGCTGTGCTCAGAAGTCAATTTATAACAACAAATTCACACTTTCAAAAAGAAGAAAAGATCAAAATCGAAACATCAACCCTACATCTTGAACAAATAGAAAGAGAGCAGCAAAAGAAGCCCTCAGGCACCAGAAGAAAGCAAATAATAAAAATGAGAGCAGAATTAAATGAAATAGAGAATATAAAAGCAATTGAAAGAGTAAACAAAAGCAAAAGCTCGTTCTTTGAAAAGATCGACAAAATTGATAAACCATTGGCCAAACTGAAAAAAACAAAAACAGGAGAAGAGGCAAATAACCCAAATAAGAAATGAGATGGATGATATCACAACAGATTCAACTGAAATTAAAAGAATCATAACAGAATAGTATGAAAAATAGTACACTAAGAAATTTGAAAACTTAGAGGAAATGGACAAATTTCTAGAAAGACACTGCCTACCTAAATTAATACAAACCAACGTAGAACTACTAAGTATATCTATAATAATAGATTGAAAAGATAATTTTAGAACTCCCCCTTTAAAAAAAAATGCGCTGGCCCTGATGGTTTCTCTGGAGCAGTCTATCAACCTGTCAGAAAAGAGTTGACTCCAACACTACTAAAGGTATTTCAGACCTTAGAAAAGGATGGAGTACTCCCAAACTCATTCTGTGAAGCCAACATAACACTGATACCAAAATCAAGTAAAGACACCAAAAAAAAAACAACAACAAAACTTACAAACCAATGTTCCTCATGAGCATTGATGCAAAAATGATCAAGAAATTTATAGCCAATAGACTTCAACAACATATCAAAAAAATAATTCACAATGATCAAGTGGGATTCATACCAGGTATGCAGGGATGGTTCAGCATTAGAAAAGCAATCAATGTAATCCATCACATAAGTAAAACTAAAGACAAGAACCACATGATCTATTGATTGATGCAGAAATGGTGTTTGACCTAGTCCAACACCATTCGTGATAAAAACCCTCAGCAAAATAACAATAGGAGGGAAATTCCTCAACACAGTAAAAAGCATTTATACAAAGCCAACAGTCAACATCATCTTAAATGGAGGAAGTCTGAAAGCATTCCCTTGACAACAGAAACCAGAGAAGAATTCCCTTTATCACCACTCTTATTCACCATTGTCCTGGAGAGCCTATCCTGAGCCATTAGGCTAGAAAAAGAAATAAAGCGCATCCAAATTGGTAGGGAAGAAGTAGAAGTATATCTATGTGTACATGATAGGATCTTATACATAGAAAACTCCAGAGAATCCATAGGAAAACTACTGTAAATAACAGAAGATTTCGGCAAAGTATCAGGATACAAGATAAACGGACAAAAATGAGTTGGATTCCTCTACATCGACAAAGAGAATTTTGAAGAGTAAATCACAAATCAATACCATTTCCAAAGCCCCCAAGAAGACAAAATACTTATTAATAAATCTAACTGGAGACATAAAAGATCTATACAAAGAAAAAGACAAGACACTACTGCAAGAAACCAAAAGAGACCTGCATAAGTGGAAAAACATACCTTGCTCACGATAGGAAGAGTAAACATTGTGAAAATGTCACTTCTACCTAAAGCTATCTACAGATATAATGCAATACCCAACCAAATTCCACTGGCAATTTTTGATGAGATGGAAAAACAAATCACCATCTTCATATGGAAAGGGAAGAGGCCCCAGATAAGTAAAGCATTACTGAAAAAGAGGAACAAAGTAAGAGGCCCCAACAACTTGGTTTTAGAACCTATTATACCACCACAGTAGTCAAAAAAGTACAACAGATATATAGACCAATGGAACAGAATTGAGAATCCAGACGTAAATTCATCCACTTATGAACAGCTGATATTTCGCAAAGGAGCAAAGTCCATTAAGTGGGGAAAAGGCAGTCTTTTTAGCAAATGCTACTGACATAACTGGATATTCATCTTCAAAAAAAGAAAAGAAAGAAAGAAACAAGACCCATACCTCACACCATGCACAAAAACTAACTCAAAATTGATGAAAGACCTAAATATAAAAGTATAAATATCATGGAAGAAAGAATAGAGACAATCCTAGGAGTCCTAATACATGGCACAAACAGATTACAAACCATAACTAACAATGCACAAACACCAGAAGAGAAACTAGATAACTGGGAACTCTTAAAAATCAAACACTATGCTCATCAAAAGACTTCACCAGAAGAGAAAAAAAGACAACCTACAGACTGGGAAAACCTTTTTGGCTACAAAAAATCTGATCAGCGTCTAATTTCTAAAATCTACAATATAGTGCAAAACCTCAACAACAAAAAGGCAAATAACCCAATTAAAAAATGGGCAAAGGATATGAATAGGCACTTCACCAACGAAGACATTCAGGCAGGTAACAGATACTTGAGGAAATACTGACGATCATTAGCCATTACAGAAATGCAAATTAAAACAACAATGAGATACCGTCTCACCCAAACAAAGCTAGCATCAATCCAAAACACATAAAACAATAAATATTGGCGAGATTGTGGAGAGACTGGAACACTTATACACTGCTGGTGGGGATGTAAAATGGTACAACCACTTTGGAAATCAATTTGGTGCTTCCTTAAAAAACTAGAAATGGAAGTACCATACGATCCAGGAATCCCACTCCTGGAATATATCCTAGAGAAATAAGAGCCATCACATGAATAGATATATGCACACCCATGTTCATTACAACACAATTCACAATAGCAAAAGGAAGGAAATAACATAGATGCCCATCAGTGGATGAATGGATAAACAAATTATGGTATATTCACACAATGGAATACTACACAACTATAAAGAACAACAATGAATTCACGATATACCTCATAACATGGATGAATCTTGAAGGCATTATGCTGAGTGAATTTAGTCAGTAACAAAAGGACAAATATTGTATAATACCCCTATTATAAGAACTCAAGAAAAGGTTTAAACAGAGAAAAAAAATTATTTGATGGTTACAAGGGTGGGGAGGGACAAGAACTATCTTAGGTGAAGGGAAGGATAATACACACTACAGGGTTAAATCAGCACAACTGGACTAAACCAAAAGCTAAGAAGTTTCTTGAATACAACCAAACACTTCAAGGGACAGAGTAGTGAGGGCCGGAGTCAGGGGACCATAGTTTCAGGGGACATCTAGGTCAATTGGCATAATAAAGTTTATTAAGAAAATATTCTGCATCCCACTTTGGTAAGGGGCATCTTGGGTCTTAAAAGTTAGCGAGCAGTGTCCCAACCCACCTGGAGCAAAAGCAAGTAAAGAACTCCAAAGATACAACAAAAATATTAACCCAAGAGACAGAAAGGGCCCCATAAACCTGAGACTCCATTAGCCGCAGACCAGAAGAACTAGATGGTGCCTGGCTACCACCAATGACTGCCCTGACAGGGAACACAACAGAGAGTCTCTGATGGAGCAGGACAAAAGTGTGGTGCAGAACTCAAATTCCAGTAAAAAGACCAGACATAATAGTCTGACTGAGACCTCTGGGATCCCGGGAGACGTGGCCCCCGGACTCTCTGATATCCCAAAACTAAAACCATTCCCAAAGCCAAACCTTCAGACAAAAATTAAATTGAAGTATAAGACATAAAAAGATACTTTGAAGGAGTGTGCTTCTTAGTTCAAGTAGCTACATGAGACTAAATGGGTGGCTCCTGTCCAGAGACGAGATGAGAAGCCAGAGAGGGACAGAAGCTGGATGAGTGGACATGGGAAATCTGGGTTGTTGAAAGGAGGAGTGTGCTGTCACATTGTAGGGAGAGCCACTAGGGTCACATAACAATATGTGTATAAATTTTTGTATGAGAAACTGCCTTGAACTGTAAACAATCACTTAAAGCACAATTGTAAAAAATTAATGAAAAAAAGAGTTCCCCTATCCACCACTGCTCATTTCTCCAACTCCCACAAGCCTCATAGCCTTCCTTTAAATGTAGACCCTCCAGAAGCTTAATAAAATGTTCCAAGAGAAAAAAATCAAAACCAGCAATATGCTGGTTAAAAGAAAGTCGCTTTAACTGCATGTACTTAGAAAAGTTAAAAATAAGGCATATTTCAGTATATACTATAAAAATATGGATCAAAAAAAAGCTTGAGTAGAAATATTATTTACTGGCATGCTAGACTTTCAAATAAAGGAAAATTAATAGGGATGAGGGACATTAAATAAAAATTAAGTTGTTGACTCATATAAGGTATAACAGTAATAACAAAATGGAGCTAAAAAGGAAACATATATATATATATACACATATATACTCACACACATATATATGTATATATACACATGTATACTTATTTATATATATACATCTATAGATACATACTTATGTGTGTGTATATATGTATAAATATATATAAAAATAAGTATGTTGGAATTCCCGCAAAATGGCACTCTAGGCAGAAGTACCACTACGTCCCTCCACAGCTAAGATCCAAAAAACTAAGCCAAACAAAGAAAACAAAAATCCCGAAACACTAAAACATCAAATGAAGAGATAAAGAACTCAGCCAAGCACCAAATGGAGTGAGAAAACTGACAGAGAATGGAGATGGAGGAGAGATTCATGCAGAGGTCCCCTACAAGCTAAATCAGTGTGGATCTCTCACCTTGAACTCCTATCAGAGACCAGCAAACAGGGCGTAGGAGAAAGCAGCTTCACGGAGCTTCCAGCGGGAGAAAAAACAACCGGAAATTTGCGATACACGCTTTCCCACCCCCGACCCTTCTTCACCCCCACTCGGCCACCTCTGCTTCCCGCGGCCACAATCTCTTGTCTGGAAAACACCAGCTGCTTGGATTCCACATCCGAACGGGCCGACTCACTCAGTGCCATTTGTTGGCTGCTGGTGTTGCTTTTTTCCACTTCTTTTGATTTCTTCCTTACCTCTCACCACCTCCCCCTCCTTTTGCTCAAATACCTGCTTCCGTGTGCTATCTTTGCTTCTTCCTGAGGAGCTGCAGAGCTCCAGTCATTTGTGATATATGCTTTTCCACTCCCTACCCTTCTTCACCCACACTCGGCCCCCTGTGCTTCCCGTGGACAAAGTCTCTTGTCCGAGAAACACCGGCTGCTTGGATTCCACCAGCCCACACTAGCTAGCTCTCTGAGTGCCATTTGTTGGCTGCTGGTGTTGCTTTTTTTTTCTGCTTCTTTTGATGTATCCCTTACCTCTCACCACCTCCCCCTCCTTTTGCTCAAATTCTTGGCTCCATATGCCATCTTTGCTTCTTCCTGAGGGGCTGTGGAGCTCCCTTCGAGTATGGAGCTCCTTCCCGGTCTGGGCTGTCACTCTGGTGGGATCCCGGGGCTTTTGTTTGTTTGTTTTGAAATGTTTGTTTTCTTTTCTTTTTCTTGAGCTGGGAGCCCCTTCTGGCCAGGCGGTGCTGCCTGGCAAAGAGACTACCCACTCAGCTTCCACAGACGTGCAGAGGGATCCCTGAGGGCACTTCTTTCATTGTTGGTTTTTTTTTTCTGTTTTTTGGGGGGGCTTTCCTTGTTTTTTTTTTTTAATTTGCTTTGTTTTCCTTTCTCTCTTTTTCTCTTTCTTCATTACTCAGTTTCTCATCTCTCTATATCTTCCTTCTCTTTCTGTTCCCTGAATACCTGGCATTGTATACCTCTATGCTTTCTAGCCAGGCTGTACTGCAAACCTGAGAGCAACTTCCCCAGACCTCATAGCTGCACTGGTGGGATCCCTGGGAACTTTGCGGTTCTTTAACCTTTCCGTTTTTTATTTATTCAATCTTTTCTTCCTCTTGACCTTTCTGGTTTTCTCCATTTCATAGTCTCTCATCTCTCCACTCCAATGGCAAGCTCCCCTGAGATACTTTTTTGTTTGTTTGTATGTTTTTGGCTCCTGTTCCTCTCTCCTCTCTTCCACATCCATCTTAGCACCACACATAACAATCTCCCCACTACATTCTGCCTACCTGCACCATGCTCTTAACATCACACCACCAAGCAGCACAGGCACGACCTACTGGAACCTGTTTTGCACTGATTACTGACCTGCCCTGGAGGCTGTAGTGAGTTCCACAGACAATCCGTCCTAGTAACTCCTCTTCAGCTAGACCTGCCCTGTTGTACCATATCTGAGTGACTGACCCTGCCAATTTGAGAAGGAGGTGAAAGGTATTATGCCCACAAGACGAGCAAACAACAAAGAACACAGAGTCCGCCTGCTCAGACAGTCAAATTTTTTTAAAAAAGGGATGAAACAAATCTACAATCAATAAATGAGAAAAATAAATACTGAATGCCCCGAAGACAGCAGACAATATCAAAACATTTACAAAAACACGAAGGAAGGTTCCAATAGGTGTTCAAAATAAAACACCAGATGACTTTCCAGTGGAAGAAAATGCACTAGAACTACCTGATAGGGAATTCAAATCTCTAATACTCAGAATTCCCCAAGAGCTAAGGCAAAAAGCTGATAAACATGAGGAAAAAATAGACAAATTCATGGAAAATACAGACAATAAATTGGAAGAATTCAGGAAAATAATGCAGGAACAAAATGCCAAAATAAATTCACAACTATAAAATATGCAAAAACAACAATTAGAAATCCACAAGATAAACAACAAGATTTCAGAAATGGATGATGTCATAGAAGGGCTGAGAGGCAGATTTGAAATGGTGGAAGACAGGATCAGTGGAATTGAATACAAACACTTGGATACAACTGTGTTTCAGGAAAACTAAAAAAAAAGAAGAAAAATGAAGAGACCCTGAGAGTTATGTGGGA
Organism: Dugong dugon; assembly: GCA_030035585.1. Lineage (NCBI taxonomy): Eukaryota > Metazoa > Chordata > Mammalia > Sirenia > Dugongidae > Dugong > Dugong dugon. The sequence continues at coordinate 25,896,747 of CM057478.1, read as the reverse complement.
TAAAATCAAAAGGAAAAATTTGCAAGTGATTGGAATTCCAGAACAGGGGGAGAAAACAGAAAACACAGAGAGGATCATTGAGGAACTGCTGACAGAAAACTTCCCCAATATCATAAAAGATGAAAAGCTTGCCATCCAAGAAGCTCAATGAACCCCATATAGGAGAGACTGCAAAAGAAAATCATCAAGGCATATCATAATCACACTCGAAAAAACCAAAGAAAAACAAAGAATCCTGAGAGCAGCTCATGAAAAACAAGAAGTCACATACAGAGGAGAAACAATGAGACTAAGGTCAAATTATTCGGCAGAAACCATGCAGACAAGAAGGCAATGGGATGATGTATATAATATCTTGAAAGAAAAAAATTGTCAGCCAAGAATAATATATCCTGAAAAACTCTTGTTCAAATTTGATGGTGAAATTAGGTCATTTCCAGATAAACAGAAATTAATGGAATATGTAAAAGTCAAACCAAACTTACAAGAATTATTAAAGGGAGTTCTTCCATCTGAGGACAAACAACTTTCAGCTCACAGGCAGAATCTAGGAAGCAGGATCGTACCACACAAATACCAATCTAGGAAATGACCTCTAGAGGACTCTCCAAAACCAAAACAAATACAACAGGGAATCAGAGCGGTTAATCAGTAAATGACAATAACATCAAAACAATAAAATAGGGAAAACACAGCATAGGTATACCACCTTCTAATGGAGAGGAAGGCAAGGCAATACAAAGTAATGGTAGACAGCTTCAAACTTAGAAAGATAAAGGTAAAATTCTTGGTAACCACAAAGAAAGTTAACAAACATACTCATTAAAAATGAGGAAAAACATAAAGTCTCAGCAAAAACAAAACCTACAAAAACAAAAGAAATGAAAAGAAAAATCCACAAACAAAAGTAACTCAGCACAAGAGAGTAAGAAGAACAAATAAAACTTCAGCACCACAAAAAAAGCACTACAAAATGACACCAACAAACTCACATCTATTAATAATTACACTGAATGTAAATGGATTCAATGCAGCCATAAAGAGATGGAGAGTGACAGAATGGATAAGAAAACAGGATCCATCAATATGCTGTCTACAAGAGACACACCTTAGAAATAAAGATGTGAATTTATTGAAACTCAGGTGTTGAAAAAAATATATCAAGATAAAAACTACCAAAAAAGACCAGGAGTGGCAATTCTAATCTCAGATAAAATAGACTTTAAAACAAATCTACCATAAAAATCAAAGAAGGACACTATATAATGATTAAGGGGATGATCCATTATGAAGACATAACCATAATAAACTTCTACGCACCCAGTGACAGGGCTCCAAAATACATAAAACAAACTCTAACAACACTGAAAAGAGAAATTGACAGTTCCACAATAATAGTAGGAGACTTCAATACACCACTCTCAGTAAAGGACAGAATAATTAAGAAGAAACTCAGCAAAGATACAGAAGACCTAAAGGGCACAATCAGCCAACTTGACCTCATAGACATATATAGAACACTCCATCCAACCGCTGCAAAGGACACATTCTTTTCCAATGCACATGGAACTTTCTCCAGAACAGACCACATATTAGGCCACAGAGCAATCCTCAACGAGATCCAAAACGATGAGATGATTCAAAGTATCTTCTCTGACCACAATGCCATCAAGGTAGAAATTAACAATAGAAAGAGCAAGGGAAAAAAATCAATTACATGGAAACTGAACAATACCCTGCTTACACATCACTGGGTAATAAAAGAAATCAGAAATGGAATCAAAAAATTTCTAGAACCAAAAGAGAATGAAAACACATCATACCAAAACCTTTGGGACACAGCAAAGGCAGTCCTCAGAAGACAATTTATAGCAATAGATGCACATATCAAAAACGAAGAAAGGGAAAAAATCAAAACAGTAACTACCGAACTCAAACAAATAAAACAGAACAGCAAAAAAAGCCCACAACCACCGAAGAAAGGAAATAGTAAAGATCAGAGCAGAAATAAATGAAATATAGAACAGAAAACAATAGAAAGAATCAACAAAACCAAAAATTTGTTCTTTGAAAGAATCAACAAAATCGACAAACCACTGGCCAGACTGACAAAAGAAAATCAGGAGAGGACACAAATAACCCAAATAAGAGATGAAATGGGGGAATTACAACAGACCCAAATGAAATGAAACAGAATATTATGAATATTATGAAAAACTATACTCCAACTAATTTGAAAACCTAGAGGAAATGGATAAATTTCTAGAAACACACGGCCTACCCAAACTAAAACAAAGTGATGTTGAAAATCTGAACAGACCTATAAGAAGAGAAGAGATTCAAAAGGTTAAAAGACAACTCCCAACCAAAAAAATCCCTGGCCCAGGTGAATTCACTGGAGAATTCTACAAAACATTTACAGAAGATCTTGTACCAATACTACTCAAGCTATTTCAGAGCATAGAAGAGGAAGCAACACTTCCAAATTCATTCAATGAAGCCAGCATAACGCTGATACGAACACCAGGCAAAGATGTCACAAAAAAAGAAAATTACAGGCCAATATCTCTCATGAATACAGATGCAAAAATTCTGAACAAAATTCTAGCCAATAGAATCCAGCATCATATCCAAAAAATAATACACCACGACCAAGTAGGATTCAAACCAGGTATGCAAGGATGGTTCTACATTATAAAATCAATCAACGTAATCCACCACATAAATAAAAGGAAAGAAAAGAATCACATGATCATCTCAATTGACACAGAAAAGGCATTCGACAAAGTCCAACACCCATTCCAGATAAAAACTCTCAATAAAATAGGGAAGGGAAATTTCTCAACATAATAAAGAGCATCTATGCAAAACCAATGGCCAACATCATTCTTAGTAGAGAGAAGCTTAAAACATTCCCCTTGAGAACAGGAACAAGACAAGGATGCCCTTTATCACCACTCATATTTAACATTGTGCTGGAAGTTCTAGATAGAGCAATAAGGCAAGAAAAAGAAATCAAGGGCATCCAAATTGGTAATAAAGAAGTTCAACTATCTCTGTTTGCAGATGATATGATACTATACATAGTAAATCTTAAAGACTCCACGAGAAATCTACTGGAAGTAATAGACAGATTCAGCAGTGTAGCAGGATACAAGACAAACATTCAAAAGTCAGTTGGATTCCTATACAGCAATAAGGAGAACGATAAAAAAGAAATCAGGAAAACAACACCATTTATAGAAGCCACTAAAAAGATAAAATACTTAAGAATAAATCTGACCAGGGATGTAAAAGACCTATACAAAGAGAACTACAAAACACTACTGCATGAAACCCAAGGATCTACACAAATGGAAAAACATTCCACGTTCAGGAATAGGCAGACTCAGCATTGTGAAAATGACAATTCCACCCAAAGCAGTTTACAAATACAACGCAATCCAATCCAAATATCAACAACATTCTCCAAAGAGATGGAAAAGCTAATCGTTAACTTTATATGGAAAGGGAAGAAGCCCCGAATAAGTAAAGCACTACTGAAGAAGAAAAATAAAGTTGGAGGTCTCACACTACCTGACCTCAGAACCTACAATACAGCTACAGTAGTGAAAACAGCCTGGTACTGGTACAACGACAGATACATTGACCAATGGAACAGAATTGAGAACCCAGATGTAAATCCATCCACCTACGGTCACCTGATCTTCGACAAGGGCCCAAAGTCCATCAAATGGGGAAAACATAGTCTTTTTAAGAATCGGTTCTGGCAAAACTGGATATCCATCTGTAAAAAAATGAAACAGGAACCATGCCTCACGCCCTATACCAAAACAACTTCAAAAGGATCAAAGACCTGAATATAAATCCTAAAATTATAAATTTCACAGAAGAAAAAGTAGGATGAACAATACAGGCCTTAATCCATGGCGTTAACTGGATACAAAACATAACCATCACTGCAGAAACCCCAATAGATAATCTAGATAACTGTGATCTTCTAAAACTCAAACACCTATGCTCTTCAAAAGACTTCACCAAAAGAGTAAAAGGAGAACCTATAGACTGGGAAAAAAATTTTGGGCAGTACAAGTCAGACAAATGTCTAATCTCCATAATCTACAAGAAAATCCAACACCTCTACAACAAAAAAAACAAATAATCCTATTAAAAATGGGCAAAGGAAATGAACAGACCCTTCACCAAAGAAGACATTCAAATGGCCAACAGACACATGAGGAAATGCTTGCGATCACCAGCCATTAGAGAAATGAAAATTAAAACCACAATGAGATACCATCTCACCCCGGCATTACTGGCACGAATCAAAAACACTGGAAATAACAAATGTTGGAGGGGCTGTGGGGAGATCGGAACTCTTATGCATTGCTGATGGGAATGGAAAATGATACAACCATTTTGTAAAATGATATGGCTCTTCCTCAGAAAGCTAGAAATAGACATACTATTTGATCCAGCAATCCCACTCCTAGGAATATATCCTAGAGAAATAAGAGTCGTCCCTCGAATAGACATATGCACATCTATGTTCATGGCAGCATTGTTCACAATAGCAAAACGATGGAAACAACCTAGATGCCTATCAACAGATGAGTGGATAAACAAACTATGGTACATACACACAATGGAGTACTATGCAACAAGAAAGAACAACAATTAATCTGTGAAGCATCTCATAACATGGATGAAACTGGAGGACATTGTGCTGAGGGAAATAAGTCAATCACAAAAGGACAAATATTGTATGAGACCTCTATTATAAAAACTCATGAAAAAGTTCACACAAAAAATGTATCAATCTTTGTTGGTTACCAGGGATGGGAGGGGTGGGGGGGAAATGCTAAATAGGTAATAGGTAAGTGATATCTTGGGTGAAGGTTGAGACAGAACACAATACTGGGGAAACCAGCACAACTTGTACTAGGAAAGGTCATGGAAGCTCCACAGACACATCCAAACTCCCTGAGGGACTGATTTGCTGCATGGAGGGCTGTGGGGACCATGGTCTTGGAGAACATCTAGCTCAATTGGCATAACACAGTTTATAAATGAAATTTTCTACATTCTACCTTGGTGAGTAGTGTCTGGGGTCTTAAAAGCCTGTGAGTTACCATCTAAGATACTCCGCTGGTCTCATCCCTTTGGGAGCAAGGGAGAGTGAAGAGAACAGGATATAAGGGAAAGATTAGTCCGAAGGACTGATGGACCACAGCTACCACGGCCTCCACTGGACTGAGTCCAGTACAGCTAGATGGTACCCGACTACCACCACTGATTGCTCTGACCAGGATCACAGCGGAGGGTTCTGGACAGAGCTTGAGAAGGATGTAGAACAAAATTTTAACTCAGAAAAAAAAAAGACCCGATTTACTGGCCTAAAGGAGACTGGAGAAACCCTGAGAATATAGCCCCCAGACACCCTTTTAGCTCAGTGGTGAAGTCACTTCCAGGGTTCACCGTTCAGCTGGGGAATGGACAGCCTCATAAAACCAAATGGGACTAATGAGGCACAGAAGTCCAAGGCCAAGGGCTAGAAGGCAGAGGGGGACAGGAAAGCTGGTGATAGGGAACCCAAGGTTGAGTAAGGATAGTGTTGACGTGTTGTGAGGTTGTTAACCATTGTCATAGGGTAACATGTGTACTAACTCTTTAATGAGAAACTATTTTTTTCTGTAAACCTTCATCTAAAGTGAGAATAGCAGCACAAATTGGAAGAGCATAGTCAGTGTCACTGAACTGTGTATGTAGAAATTTTTGAAATGGTGTATCATTGGCTATGTATATTTTCACCAAAAAAAAAAGAAGAAGGTTTAGAAGGGAGAGGGTTGACATGTCGTGGGGTTTTTAACCAATGTCATAAAACAATAATATGTGTACTACTGTTTCATGAGAAACTATTTGTTCTGTAAACCTTCACTTGAAGTACAATAAAAAAAAAAAAAAGTATGTTGTTGTTAGGCGCCCTTCAGTCAGTTCCAACTTATAGCGACCGTATATGCAACAGACGAAAGCACTGCCGATTCTGCACCAACCTCGCAACAGTTGTTATGTTTGAGCCCATTGTTGTAGCCACTGTGTGAATCCATCCAGCTGTGTGTCTTCGTGTTTTTTTGTTGACTCTCTCCTTTGCTAAGTTTAGTGTCATTCTGCAAGAACTGCTCTCTCCTGATAACATGTGCAAAGTACTGGAAACAGAGTTTCACCGTCCTCAATTCTAAGGGTCATTCTGGCTGTACTTCTTACAAGACATATTTATTCATTCTTCTGGCAGCCCATGCTATGTTCAATATTCTTACCAACCAGATAATTCAAAGACATCAGTTCTTCTTCTGTCTTCCTTAGTAATTGTCCAGCTTTCACATGCATAGGAAGAAATTGAAAGTACCATGGCTTTGGTCAGGTGCACCTTACTCTTCAAAGTGATATATTTGCACACTTTTTTTTCTACTAAGTATCAATGTCTTGGTAATAAATTTAAAGGAGTCCTGGTGGCCAAGGTTAAATGCTTCGATGCTAACTGAAAGGTTCCCAGTTTGAACCCACCCGGTGACTCTGCAGAAAAAAGACCTGGTGATCAGCCCCGATAATGATTACAGCCTAGAAAAAGCTCTGGGACAGTTTTATTGTGTCCATATGGGGTCTCTATGAGTTGAAAAGTGACAAGAAGGCATTCACCAACAACAGAAACCATTATTAATTTATTAATAAATTTAATAAGCAATCATTTTTTAATTTTATGATTTTCATTGTTTTACTGTTGCATTAACACATTTACTGTTTTATAAATGTGTAAGAGCACTTGTCCACATTAAAAAAAAATAAAATGAAAAAAATATAAAAGAAAATATATGTAAATAAACTAAACTCCTCCCCTAGCTAAATTTCAGGCTACAACCTTTAAGAAAGTATATACTGGTACAACTATAAATATATTGACAAAATGTCCACATATTTGTAGAACTAATTTGATTTGGTCCAAGTTTACCTAAGTATAATTTACATACAGCATCATATACTTTCTGCGGATTTCATTTCTATTTATGTTGGCTACTTTTAAGGCTTTATACTAGAGTTCCTCAATCTCAGCTGCATTGCCATTTTGGGCTACATAATTATTTGTTGTGGGGAGCTGTCCTGTGCACTATTATTTTTTTAGATGCATCCCTTGACTTTAATCACTAGTGTCAGCAGTTTCTGCCCCCAGTTGTGAAAACTAAAAAATTAACTCCAATAATTGCCAGATGTTCCTGGGAGCAAAATTGCCCTTGTAATATAAGGAAGCTAATATCGACATATACAACATTATCCAGGTCATTGTAAGTTAAACGCATTGTGCTAACCTAGATTGGGGAACATTTATCAAAATGTAAAGATTGAAGATCTATCTGAAGGTGGGACAAAAGTTTGAGGTTCAACATGGGAATTATGTTCTGCATTAAATATTTCTAAACATGGCAACCAATGGTACTAATTAGTATCCTGAATTGTAAACAGAGGTCTTATCAAGAAATATTACTGAGCAGGCTGTCCTGGGATAGACGGGAAAAGACAAACAAAATTCATTCCTGTGAAAAGCAGTCATGTTCAGAATCATAAAGTTTCCGTATGGAATCACTGCACATAGACGTCCCTAGAGAAGTGTAGATAAGGTGCAAAAAAAAAAAAAAAAACCAGCTTTTGAAAGGAAACTTTTCCTTGACTTTCTTCCCCTGCGTCTGCTGACAAGATGGGACACTAAGCTTAGTGTATCATGAGCGCCCCCTACAGACCAGCTGCATGCTTCCTGCAGGGAGATTTGTGTCTGGGCTCACACTGACTTCCCTTCACTGTGTCTCTTGCACAGTAATACAAAGCTCTGTCCTCAGAATTCACAGAACTCAGTTTTAAATAACCTTGGCTCATGATTATGACTCGGGGTGCCAGAACTGGGTTATAATTTGTGCCTCCACCAGTAGTTATTCTACCAACCCCCACCCCCGTCCCTTTCCTGGAGACTGGTGGACCCAGTTCATATGATAGCTGGTTAAAGAGAATCCAGAGACAGCACAGGTGAGGGACAGGGTCTTCCAAGGCTTCACCAGTCCTGGGCCTGACTCCTGCAGCTGCACCAGAGACAGAATACCTGGAGACAAAGACAACCATAGTGACTCATGTCCTCCCATGCAGCTTCCCCATACCTTCATGTCTGAATCCATGAGACACTCACTTCTGGGAGGTGACACTAGGAAAAGGAAGACTCACAAATATTTCGTGTTCTTTTGGATGAGATCCATGACCCTCAGAGAATATTCTCCAGAGTGAGGAGGAACATGAATTAAAGTAAATGTGTGCTGTGGTTTCATCTGGTTGCCTAAGTGAAATCTGCATGTGGGTGGTGCATCTGTATGTAAGGGTAAAGAGAGGTGAAAGAAGTCCTTGTTTCTGGGTCACTCACTGGAAAAAAGATGCTGGTTGTGCCACTGCTAGAAAAAAGTCCTCTCCCTGGGTCTTCCCTTCACTCAGCCCAGGGCTTTCTTAATCCACACAAGGACATACCCTTGTCAGGGAGCCAGATGCAACCAAAGTCAAGGACAGCTATGGAATTGAGTCAATACACCTTTTCTGCCAAGGATGGATAGAGAAATAGAAAGATATATAGATAGACGGACAAATAAAGATAAACAGTCAGATGGATAAATAAATATTAAATATTCACCACAGATCAGGGCTCTCTAAATGGTCACATATGCATTTTGATCCATTCCACATCTTCCTTAGCTCAAGTTAAAACTACTGGATAATTCAATGTGTTGAGACATTAGCTAAATGACCAAAAACTGAATTCAGACAAATTTTTCAAAATAAAACAACTTTGACTGACTTACAAATTTGGGTGAATATTTCTTCACCTGCAACACCTTTACTACCATGTATATTCAAGGGTTACTGTCGAGGGAAATATCTTCATGCCAACCTAAAGTGCTTCTTGTTTTTTTGTTTCTTGCTCCTTCCTGACACACATACACAGAAACTAGATGTTTCTGACTTGAGAGTAATCGTTCCTAAATCGTTGTAAAAAATGGGCAGAATCCCCTTGATTTTCCTTTTTCCCTGAAGTTGAGCCCCTGCAACAAATCCCTGGGTCTGTAGACTCTCTCATGAAAGAAAATACAAGAAATATAACCTTCTGGACCACAGGCAGATGGAGTTAATGGAAAGTCCTCACCTGATCAATATGTTGGGTCAGTTACCTGGTCTTTGTGTAAAACTTATGTATCCTAGAGGTGTCCATTCTTCGATGTCTGGATGAATAACAATGGATATTGAATTTAGTGAAAATGGTTCACATTTCTTTAGGGGAATAATATGCATTGTTCTTGGAAACACAGCTGTTCTCAAAACGGTATGCAGGAAAGATGAGCTCATTATTTCCAGAAGGAAACTCCTCGGCCGGGAAGTGGGTCCCTTGAGAACTGCCTGCCTGAAGCCCTACATCACTGAATCCTGCGATAATGTCTAAGGTCCTATGACTGTTTCATGTGTGGGAAATTCCTCCTAGTCACAGGGATGGTGAAAATTCTCAGCATGTCAGTTTGCCAACAGGAAAAAATGGGTCATGAAGGAAACTGGAGGAGAACTTCCTACGGACCAGTAACGTTTCATGCAACAGAGGATGTTTCTTCCTCTTTCCTTCAATGCATTGAGAATGAGAGAAATTAGAGGGAAAAATGCAAGAAAAGTCCCTAGTAGCAGCTGAGAGGTGGAAAGGAGAGGCAATCACTGAGAGCTAGGAATGGGAGGAAACCCCTGATACTAACAGGAAGACCATCATCATCCCCTCTCTGTATCACCTTGTGATACTGGATCCCTCCTGTCCTGTGGATCCTGAGCACTTCCTGTAGCACAGCACCCTCTTAGCCTCCCTGCAGGCCAGGTTTATGTCTAGGCTCCCACTGCCTTCCCCTTATTGTTTCTTACACATGGTCATGCCTTCCGCAGTCCTGGAGCTCAGGTGCAGGAAAAGCTGATTCTTGGACTTGTCTTTGGAGAAGGAGACTCTACTTTCGAGGTAAAGATGTATGATTTTATGCCACTAGTACATATGTATCCATCCACTTTAGCCCCTCCCCAGGGGTAGGGAGGCAGGTGGATTCAGGCTCAGCAGTGACAACTGGTTTTCATGGGGAATCCAGAGACAGTTCAAGTGATGGAGAGAGTCTGTCATGGCCTCACAATTTCTGTGCCTGACTCCTGTAGCTGCACATGGGAAATGCAACTGAGGATAGAAAAAAAAATCTTATAACATGGAGGAAGCTGGAGGTCATTATGCTGAGTGAATTCAGTCAGTCACAGAAGGACAAATACTGTATAAGACCACTATTATAAGAACTCAAGAAAAGGTTTAAACACAGAAGAAAACATTCTTTGATGGTTACGAGGGTGGGGAGAGAGGGTGAGGGTTATTCACTAACTAGATAGTAGATAAGAATCATCTTAGGTGAAGGGAAGGACAGCACACACTACAGTGCAAGTCAGCACAACTGGACTAAAAAAAGCTAAGAAGTTTCCTGAATACAATCAAACACTTTGAGGGACAGAATAACAGGGGTAGGGGACTGGGGACCATGCTTTCAGGGGACATCTAGGTCAATTGGCTTAACAAAGCTTATTAAGAAAATGTTCTGCATCCTACTTTGGTGAGTGGCATCTGGGGTCTTAAAAGCTTGCAAGTGGCCATCTAAGATGCATCGACTGGTCTCAACCACCTGGAGTAAAGGAGAATGAAAAACACCAAAGACACAAGGTAAGTATTAGCCCAAGAGACAGAAAGGGCCACATAAACCAGAGACTTCATCAGCCTGAGACCAGAGAGCTAGATGATGTCTGGCTACCACCAATGACTTCCCTGACAGGCAACAAAACAAAGAGTCCCTGATGGAACAGGAGAAAGGTGGGGTGCAGAGCTCAGATTTTAGTAAGAAGACCAGACTTAATGGTCTGACTGAGACTGGAAGAACCCCAGAAAGCATGGCCCCTGGATTCTCTATCATCCCAGAACTAAAACAATTTCCTAGGCCAACTCTTCAGACAGGGATTGGACTGGACTGTGGGACATAAACTGATACTCATGAGGAGTGTGCCTCTTAGCTCAAGTAGATACAAGAGACCAAAAGAGCGGCTTCTGTCCAGAGGTAAGATGGTAAGGCAGAGAGGGTTAGGACCTGGTTGAATGAACATGGGGAATCAGGGATGGAAAGGAGGAGTGTGTTGTCACAGTATGGGGACAGCAATTAGAGTCACATAACAATGTGTGTATACATTTTTGTATTGGAAAAAATTTTTTAAAAAAACCTAGGTTGGAAGAAAAAAAAATCCTTAGTGACAAATATCGACACGTCACTCGGGTTATTTTATTTTGAAAATCTCCAAGACATTTCCGGGTGAAATAACCACTAGGTAGAAGAAAATCAAGAATAATGTTATGATTTTTTTGGAAAAGTTTCATGACTCCTGGAGAATTCAGCTCACAGTGTGAAGGTTCTTATCAGATTCTGAGGTTTAACCTGGAAGGTGAAGACTTGAATTTCAAGTGGACAGACTCAAGTAGGTAGTAGGGAAGCTCCAGTTAAGGTATCAGTTTGGAATTCAGAAGCTGGAAGGAGTAAGCCAGTTTCACAGGATAGGGAAGTTCCTGCCTTTACTGAGATCCCAGGGGCATATAAATGGAGATCATAGATGTTTCCAGTTCAAAGAGAGAGTGAGAGAGCTTTGATGATGGAAACATAAACTCTGATTTTATGTGAAGCCCCCTTTCCTTTCCTAAGGACACAGCTTACTTCTCCTTCTATCCCTCCTTTTGGGGACATATTTATTATTTAACATCCTCATCCTCTTTATTCATCTCAATGTATTGCAGGGTGGCACTTGAGAAGTTACATAAGCAGAACATTATATGGAGCATGCTGCTCCAGAGACCACAGATCTGAGATTACTTCCAAGCTCAGTCCCTTGAGAGCTGCAAATTGTGGTGAGCCACTTAACTCTTCCCAGGTGTCTCCTTATGTCCAGATTTGGACTTGTGAGTACCTATCAACCTGCCTTTAGGGAAACACAAGGGTATGATGGTTCTTCTGGTAAGATATGCACAGAGTTTGTATTCATTGAGGATAAATCATTATTCATAGCCTTGAAGAACCTGGCTTTTTATCTGCCCTTACTCTTACCAGATTGCAGCAACTTCTCCTTTCACACCAAGCTTCCTAAGTTCTAGCCTGAAGGAAGGGTCATGATGTGCCTCAACTCTCTCAGTACCTCTTGGACTCTCAGATTTCCTTGTTTTCAGCTGGAAACCTGCATCAACATTTTGTGGGTGGACTTTGCATGAATGACCATATGTGTAAGTATACATTTTATAGAATATATATTAGTATGGGTGGATGTTGATTTTTCCAGTCAAGTGTGTATGTGTGTGCCTGTGTGCCAGTGTGCCTGTGTGCCTGTGTGTGCAAAGCTAAGGGTTAATAAGAAGTTTCCATCCAATTTGAAGAGAAATTATACTTAGGTCAGGAAGGGATTTTCATGTTTGTGGAAATGTAAGACACCCATATGGTGAGAGTGTTGTGAGCTAGTGAAAATGACAGAAATGAGACAAAACCAAACTCTTAAGTCACTCAAGTCCTAAATCACTTAGCTAAGCCTAACACCACAACCAGTTGCTCTGAAGTTGTGGCATAGGAGACTCGATGATCCCAAGGGTTGGGCCAGTCCCTTCTCTCATTCACTCCTAAGTATCTTGTCAGAGAGAAGGTTATGTGAGGTGAGATCTGGTACATGACGCATTTAGGAATTCCATGGATGGAGGTGCTCTAAGGGGAAGCACAGGCAGGAAAGACAAATTCTTGTGCTGAATAAATGTGATCTCTGTGAGGACACTTAGATGAAGATTAAAGTGCACTTTTCATATAAAAGTACTTTTAATACTTCTCTGTTTTTGTGTATTATTGTGGGGTTGGTATTTGTTCAGGTTAATTTAGTTGGATGAATACCTGTTCATATCATATGGTTAATGCAGCTTTATTACCAGAATTACCAATATGGGGATAATCTAATGGAATTCCAGCAAATCCTCTTTGCTTACCATGTAACAAAATCAAGACCAGGCCTGCATAAGCCTTCACATACAGTTGAACACAAGAACAAGGGTGATATCTTCCCTAATGCTCCTTCTCTCAGTGACAAGCTATCCTAGTTAGAGAAGAGAGAAAAAAAATATCACCATGCGTCAAAGTTATCTTCTAGGTGTAAAATCAGAATAAAAAAGAGGGTTCCTCTGGATGCTGTTATTTGTGGGAGTGGAAAAAAAACCTCAGTCAATAAAAGGAAGCTCCTTTATCATTCTCTGGATCTGCCCTTGGAAGGGGGCCTGGGCTCAAAAGTTCCTGAGAGTCCCTTGCTTACAGCCTCCTACCACATTCAGGAGAGATATGTGCTGGGTTTACACTGTCTTCCTCCCTCTGTGCTCTTCCACAACAATGTATTCTCTGGTCCTATGCATTCAGGCTGTTGGTCATAGGTGGTACCTGGAGCTGTTTTTGAAGATGTCCTGACCATGAGTGATTGAACTCCAGGTGTGCTCAGTACAATTGTTATAACTGAGCAGCCACTGTAGCACCATGTCAAGCTGCACTCCAATCCAACTCAACCAGCAGACATCACAGCTGCTCACTGTGCTCTTCAACTATTCAACACTATTCTCCTGAGGACCATGAATCACTGGGTCAAAACAAATGTTTGCTGTAGAGAAATGTAAACTTAAACCCTGATAATAAACCCCACCTCCTTCTGCACCTGATCCAGAGACTGATGGGTCCAGAGCACCCCCTGCTGGTCGGTTCCCTCCTTCCATAGAATTTTGTTTTTGGGCTCTCACTGACTTCCCCTCAGTATGGGTCTTGTCCAGTAATACACACCCATATTCATGGCTCTAAGACGAAGCATGCTCTTGGCTTTATTTCTGGAGATGGTGAACCTTCACTGAGTCTACCTAATATGTGTTACTTCCATCATACCGTATACCTGTCATCCACTGTATCCCCTTTCCTTGAGCCTGCCGGATCCAGTGCATGTCACAGCTGCTGAAGGTAAAGTCAGAAGCTCCACAAAAAAGTATCAGGGAACTCCCAGGTTTTCACAGGTCTCCTCCAAACTCCATCAACTGCACCACACAACAGACACTTGCAAACACACCCTGGGCCTCAGGAGACCCACACTGTACACACACTGGTGCACACAACATGCATCAGTCCCTTATATTTATAACAATAACCTTGTTGAAAGATGAGAAGAGATCCCCAGATCACTTTAAACACTGTGGTATAACCACTTGGCTTATGGATGCTTAGGAACAGCACAGAACTTCGGCCTGGGACTCTCCTCCCAGGGCTGCAGGGAGGGATTCTTAAAGAGATTTTGTTAAGAAGAAGAGGGCAGGGCCCTATATGCATGGCTCCCTTGATGTAGAGGGCTATTGGCTGTGGATGGCTTGTACTGAGAGGTTCCTCTAGGACAGACAAATGTTTCAGGATAGAAGGGTGGGATGAGTAGTTGTAGAAACAATATTGAAAGCAGACATTTCTCAAGAATTCAGTAAAGTTTGTAATGTATTTTTTCCTTTATATACAAACAAGAAAGCTAAAGCCATTCTCAGAGCAGTTAAAACAATTGCCCTTCTCTGCAGCATTAATAATTGACAGAACCAAGACCTGAGTACTCTCAGTCCACACCCACAATCCACTGAATGGAGTAGCCCAGCCATAAGGTAATCAGTACTTATATAATGTCACCACGTGGTCATTCTTAATGTGACTGTACTGTTGTTGTTTTGTGCCCTCGAGTTGATTCAGACCCATAGCAATCCATATTTATATTTGAATCATAAAAAAAAGGTTTTTGTGATGCTGGTATGAAGAACTCTGTAAGTTCATAACTTTTCCATGACACATCATACACAAGGCAGGGCACTATTTGCTAAGGAATGAGGTGAAGTTGCTGTCCAGTAAATGAGAGTACAGGTTTGGATAATAAAATGCATTATTGCACAAAAAACAAACAAACAAACAAACATGCTAACATCACATGGACAAGGTGCCTCAATGTAATAGAGGAGTGTGTGTGTGTATGTGTGTGTGTGTGTGTGTGTGTGAGTGAGTGAATGCAAGCTCCTCGAAGCCCTGTAGGTGAGATTTGCATCTGGACTAACAATGCCTTCCCCTCATTGTGTGTTACTCTTACAGTAATACATGGCTCTGTCCTTGGCTCTCAGGCTGTACATTTTCAGATGCAGCATGTTCTTGGCTTTGTGCCTGGAGATGGTGAAACAATTCTTCGTGTACTCTTCATAGTATGTATTCCTTCTATTATACTGTATATCTGCCAGCCACTTCAGCCCTTTCCTGGGAACCTGGTGGACCTACTTCATTGTGTGATCATTGAAGGTAAAAATAGAGGCTGCACAGGAGAGTTTCAGGGAATCCTTGGCTTTCTCATGTCTCCCCCAAGACTCCAATAGCTCCACCTCACACTAGACACCTGAAAACACATATACATTGTACTCAGGAGACTTACACTCTTAACTAACTTGTACATACAGCATGCTTCCATCCAGTAAATTTCTAAAAATAACCCTGCAGAAGGATGAGAAGGAATTCTCAGATTAGTTTAAACTGTATGGTGCAGCCACTGGGCTCACAGATCCTGAGAAGAGCACAGCATCCAGGCCTGGGGCTCCTCTGACAGGGCAACAGGGACAGACTCTGGGAGGATTTTTATGAAAAGAAGGTGGGACCCTATTTTCATGTTTCCTTTCTTATAGAGGGTTATTTCATGTGAGTGCCAGACATAAAAGAGATTTCAAAGGACAAACAAGTGTCCTGGGACAGAAGGGTGGGAAGAGTAGTAGTGTAGACAAATATGGTATCATACATTTGTTGAACTTTATGCCTGAAACTAATGAGCACCTTCCGTCATTACCTTATTTAATTTTCTCAACAGTTCACTAAAGTTTGCAGTATATTATTTCCTCTGTATACATATTTGAAAGATAATGTCATGCTCAGAGCTGTTAAAACACTTACCCCTCTCTACATCATTAATAATTGGAATAGTCATGGCCAAGATTAAATCCGTCCACGTCCACAATCCCATGCATGGATGAGCTCAGCCTCAAGCTTATCAGTACTTATTTAATGTCACAACAATTTCATTCCTACTATGATTGTACTACATGCATTTTTATTTGTTATTATAAAAATGGAATATTTTTTCACCCAGGTGATCTTCATGTTGTTTCTATTAAAAACATTATGAGTTCATAAGTCTTTCATGACATAAATGATATTTAAATTCACATCAAGTACAAGACAGGACACTCTGTGCTAAGGAAAAAAGTTCAGTTGATACTTGCTGTCCAGAAATGAGAGTTCAAGTTTGGATAATAAAGTGCATTATGGCACAAAGAACGATGCTATCATCACATGGAGAAGGTATCTCAAAGTAACAGAGGAGAACATGTGTGTGTGCATGTGTTACAATGATAACATTCTATGTGTCTTATTTATACAGTGTTGCTATAACAGAAATAACACAAGTGGATGTCTTTAAGAAACAATTTATTCTTTCAATATCTAGGAGGCCAGAAGTCCAAATTCAAGGCACTTGCTAAAGGAGAAGGCTTTTTCTCTATGTTGGCTCTTGGGGAAAGTAATTGTCATCAATCTTCCCTTGGTCTATGAGATTTTCAGTGCAGGGACCCAGGGTCCAAAGGAGATATTCCACCTTTGCCTCTGCATTCTTGGTTCTAGGAGGTCCTTCTGTGTCTCTGCTCAGTTCTCCCTTTTATATCTCAAAAGAGATTGACTCAAGATACAACCTAATCTTGTAAATTGAGTCCTGCCTCATTAACATAACTGTCATTAATCCTACCTCACTAATCTAACAGAGGTAGGATTTACAACACATAGAAAAATCACATCAGATGACAAAATGGTGGACAATCGCACAATACCAGGAATCATCACCTAGCCAAGTTGACATACGTTTTTAGGTGACAAAATTCAATCCAAAGCATCGTGCAAAATAATCATAATTTATATATAGTGCCTTAAATTAGAGTGCACCGGTCCATGGTGAACACATGGGCTGAATAAATCAAAGTGAGACACTTGGATAGTGCACCTAAAGCCATGACATCCTTTCCCCTCTCCTCCTTCTTTCCCTTGTGTACCTGGAGCCTCTCCATCATGTGTGGGAGGGACTAAGTCTGGAGAACAAGGACACTGAAGTAGTCATGTGAGGAGAAACTGCCATGTTCTCCTGCGCTTTGTGAAATGAATATGCTGGGGATTGAATTAGGTTTCCCAAAAATATGTGTTGAATTCCTGACTCATGTACCTGTAGCATGTGAGCCTGTTTGAAAATAGGATTTATCTTTGGTAAAGTTAATATGGTCTTAATGCTGTAGGATGGATCCTAATCCTAATCAGTTCTGAGACATAAAAAGAGCAGACTAGACACAGAGACACATACAGAGAAAGAGAGATACCACTTGAGGATCATCTACAAGTCAAGGAACCAAGGAATGCTCAGGGCTATCATCAAGGAAAGAATACACATAGTCGAGACCCTGATTTGGAATTTTAGACACAAGAACTGTGACAACACTAATGTCTGTTCTTTAAAACCACACACTGTAGTATTTGTGGTACAGGAGTAAAGGCAAATAATACAGAATATGTGCAGTTCAATTTTCAATTCAGAAGCATTTATTCTACCATAGAAAATCTGTCCTCACAGTAACTGAATATGCATGTTATTTTTTATTTTATGTACGATTATTATCATCATTATTATACCTAATAGTAGTACTGGTAATAAAAATAATAGTACTATGCCTTGTTATCTTTAGGTCAGTGACCTAAGTTCAGAGAATTAACTGCATAGTGCCAATTTTATGCAAGTTATGTTCACACTTCAAGACAAAATTATACAAATAGGATAAACTAAAAAATAAATATATAAGAAATAACTTTTTAAATACATATGTACTGTGTTTGAAATTTGGATACATCATGGCATTGCTTTAGAAAGGTGTAATGGCTGTACAATGTAATCGAAGTCACTGAATTGTATATGTAAAAAATGTTTAATTGGCAAATGTGTTATATATATCTTTACCACAATTTAAAAAAAAAGATGTAGTGGATAGTTCCCAGGGATTACATGCTGTTAATGAAAGAGATGAACCTCTGTGCCATGACAAGAGCCCCTGACCCTGAATCACCTGCTCTTGAGCTGGACTCCTTTGCTCTGTGGGTCATTGAGGGTCCCTTTGCTGTGTATGCCCTCCTGCATCCCCAGAGAGGTTTTGGTTTGGATTCTCTCTGTCTTCCCTCACTATGTTTATTACCCAGTAATAGATGGCTGTTTCCTCAGCAGTCATGGAGCTCAGCAGCAGGGAAAAATGGTTATTGGATTTTTCTCTGGAAAAGCTGACTCTACTCTTGAGAGATGGTTTATAGTGTAAGTTTCATCATATCAATACACCCCATCCACTGCAGTACCTTCCCTGGGAGCTGGCGCATTCAGCTCCAGCACCACTTACTGGTGATGGAGTAACCAGAGACAACACAGGTGAAGGACAGAGTCTACAATAGGTTCACCAGTCATAAGCCAGACTCCTGCAGCTGCACCTGGGACAGGACTCCTAGGGACAAGGAAGACCACAGCGAGTCATGTGCTCAGATTCAACTCCCTCGACCTTCATGTCTGAATCCTTGAAACACTTGACCATGGGAGCTGACACCAGGAAAAGGAAGAATCACAAGTGTTTCATGTTCTTTTGGATGAGGCCTGTAACTTCCCAAAAATACAAAAAAAAGGACAGAATACCCAAGAACTGTGGAATAATTTCAAAATATGTAACATACTTGTATTTAGACTCCCAGAAGGAGAAGAGAGAACAGAAGAATTATTTGAGGAAGTAATAACTAAGAATTTTACCAAATTTGTAACAGACAGAAAACCATAGATCACAGAAGCTGATAGAACAACAAAAAGAATACATCACAACAAAGAAAACAAGACATACCAAAGAAAACACATCTAGGTATATCGTATTCAACTGCAGAGAATCTTGAAAATCTACATTTAGAAAGTAAACAAAGACAAGAAAGCTTTCAATAAAAGAACATGGATAGGAATTAGAGAAGGGTTTCTCACCAGAAACCATGCAAGCAGGGAGAGATTGGATTGAAATGAAGTGTTGGAAAACAAAAAAGGCTAGAATTGTGTATTCAGCTAAACCAACCTTCAAAAATGAAGGGAGTACCAGATGGAAGCCTTGTTGTTTCTCTCTCAGGCCAGACTTAAGCGCCAGGCTAGGGACAAACATCATGACCAAGGGGACCCCTAACCTCCCCCAGCCCCTTGGAGTGTGAAAGTGTTCTGTGGGGATGGTGGGCCTGGGACTTTAAGGCATCCTGGACATGGATTAGATTGGTGAACGCTTTGTGTGTATATATGTGTGTGCATGAATTGTATGAGTGTTCTGAAGGCTCAATTAGATGATAGGTGCCACCTTCCAGCCCTTGGTGTCCCCACACTGGCCCGCCTCCTGGTGGAAATGAAAGGAACACAAGGAAAGAAGCCTATAGAGGAGGCCAGAGCAGAAAGATGACCTTCTAAACAGGAATGGATAAAAATTATGTGACATATCCTCACAATTATGATTGTTATTAGGTGCTGTTGAATTGGTTCCGAATCACAATGATCCTATGAACAACAGAAGAAAACATTGCACATTCCTATGTCATCCTCACAATAGTTTCTATGTTTGAGCCCATTGTTACAGCAACCGTGTCAATCAGTCTCTTTGAGGTTCTTCCTCTTTTTTGCTGATCCTGTACTTTATCGAAAAAGATGTCCTTCTCCAGGGACTAATCCAGCCTGATATCATGTCCACAGTATATGAGATGAAGTCTTGCCATCCTTGCTTCTCAAGAGCATTCTGGCTGTGGTTTTTCCGAGACAGCCTTGTTGGTTCTCTGAGCAGTCCGTAGTATATTCAATGTTTTTCACCAACACCATAATTCAAAGGCGTCAGGGAAGGGGGTCATGAGATGTGCAAGGACCAGTTTGGTGCAGACCCTGCTCACACTCCTTCAGCATGGAAGAGAAGGGACTCATCTCAATCCAAGTAAAATGCTGCTAAAAAGAGAACATAGCAATTTGAATTGGTGTCTTGTGAATTGAATATTAAATATGCTGCCATCATTGGCTTCCAGGCTTTACATTATAGATACATTAGGGTCTGATTCTATCATCTGTTTGTATAAGGAGCACTCCCTTCAAGATCAACATGTAGACCAGGGTAATGCCAACAGCAGTGGTGAGTGGGAAATCTCAGTTGTGTGACAAAAATGTCCAAGGTGCACACAGACCTATGGACTCAGGCTTTCTGGAGGGAGGCAGATCCCTGGTGGACTGGAGTCATGGCCAAGAGTGGTCTTATCGAGGAGACCTTCTGCCCTTCTCTGAGTTAGTCCGTTCCTTCTGGATACTCTGACCACACCTGCCTATTTTCCAGGCTCCGCTGTGTGTCTTAGTGAGTTTTCCATGTCCAGTGCAGAGCAGTGTTTACAGAGTAGAGTTTGCAGAGCTCGGAGTACCCTCGTGTCACCATTGATGAAGGATCCATTTTCTCCCCCTTCCTGTGCCAAGGACCACTGAAACAATCCTCGCCAGATATTTTTTTCAGACTTTGAGTGGAACACAGGATTATCCCACTTTTTGAGGTTAAACCAGATGGATATCCACAATGTCAATTCACATGCCAGTTAAAGTGCAAGCCAGTGTGCAATAACATATTTTTAAAAATGGATGTGACTGGCACAAGCGGGAAACACTTATGTTTAAAGACCTGCCTCAGGCAGATTGTTAAACCCAGTGGGGGAAGAATAAGATCACCCAGGCTGTGCCACACAATGCCCCTTTTAGTCAAATGACCATTCTATCCAGAGTTTCCCATAACATGGCTACAGTGTTTCACTCTGTTGGTCACATCCTGCCTCCCACAGAAACTGTAGCACTTGTATGAGACAAAAGGCTCAAAACATGAAGGCGTGACTCTAGTTAATACTTTCATCACTATCCATCTTTCCCTCATGTTCCCATTTGTTATCCAGAGGTGAGCAGATCAAGACACACAATTGTATGAAAGACAAAAGACCATTCTCAAACAACGCCCCAGCAGAGTTGTCAAGCCACCTGGGCTCATTGACGTGTACCACCTGCAAACTACATTATGGAAAGTGCCTCCTCTTTCCTTGCCCTTGAGTTTGTTTATTTATAAGATGAATAGTATCTTACCGTAAACTTATAGTGCACATTGATTTAATATTAACTGGTTAATCAACTTTTGGATGATTGCTGGTTTTAGATTACTATGAATAATGTTCTGTGAGCATTTGCATCGAATATTTTTTGTGGATTTATTTTTTTTTCTTTAGTAGATACGTAGGAGTATAATTTCTGGGCTATATCATTCGTGTATGTTTACTTTTTAAAAGAAACTGCTCAACTCTTTTCCATAGTACTATTATATATTCCACCTGCAATTTACGAGGGTTCCAGTTTCTCCAAATACTCAATTCTCAATATTGTTAAAATTTTATATTATATTTTAGATGGTATTATGGATTGAATTTCCACCCAAAACTGTTTGTCCCAGTATTGTATATTGTCTGCTATTTCCTCATCTGCTGTGTTGTAAATCCTACTCCATGACGTTAATGAGGCAGGATTAGAAGCAGTTATGTTAATAAGGCAGAAATCAATTTCCAGGATTAGGTTGTATATTGAAGTAACCTCTTTTGAGATATAAAATAGAGAAGCTAGCAGAGAGGAAAGTGACCTCATTACTACCAAGCAAGAATAGCCAGAAGTGGAGAGTGTCATTTGGACCAGGGTCCCTGCCCTGAGAAACTCCTAGACAAGAAGATTGATGAAAAGGACCTCTCTCAGACTTGACAGTGAGAAAAAGCCTTCCCTATAGCTGGCGCCATCAATTGGACTTCTGGCCTCCTAAACTCTGAGAAAATAAATTTTTGTTTGCTAAAGTCATTCCACTTGTGGTATTTCTGTTATATTAGCACTGCATAACTAAGACCGTCCTCAAAGTGACATCTATGCTTTGTCACACTTTAAAGAAGTGTTTTTGCAGCATATTTGCCCAATGCAATACATCATTTGATTTCTTGACTGCTTCTTCCATGGACATTGATTGTGAATCCAAGTGAAATGAAATCCTTGACACTTCAATGTCTTCTCCGTTTATCACGATGTTGCTTATTTATCCAGGTGTGATGATTTTTGTTTTATGTTAAGGTGTAATCCATACTGAAGGCTGTAATCTTTGATCTTCGTTAGTAGATGCTTCAAGACCTCTTCACTTTCAGCTAGCAAGTTTGTGTCATCTGCATATAGCAGGTAGTTAATGAGTCTTCCTACAATTCTGACACCTGTTCTTCTTCATATACTCCAGCTTCTCGGATTATTTGCTCAGCATACAGATTGAATACGTATGGTGAAAGATACAACCTTGACACACACTTTTCCTGATTTTAAACTATACAGTATCCTCTTGTTCTGTTCAAATCTGTTGGTGTACTTACAGGTTCCTCATGAGCATAATTAATTGTTCTGGAATTTCCATTCTTCAAAATGTTATCCATAATTTGTTATGATCGACACAGTCAAATGCCTTTGTATAGTCAGTAAAACAAAAGAAAACATCTTTCTACTATTCTCTGATTTCAGTCAAGATCCATTTGACATCAGCAATGATATCCCACATTCCATGTCCTCTTCTGGATCCAGTTTGATTTTCTGGCAGTTCCCTATTGATATACTGTTATTAACGTTTTGAATTATGTTCAGCATAATTTCACTTGCATGTGATATTATTGATATTGTTCGATAATTTCCACATTATGTTGGATCACCTTTCTTGGGAATAGGCATAAATATGGATCTCTTCCAGTAGGTTGGTCAGGTAGCTGTCCTGCAAATTTCTTGGCATAGAAGAGTGAGCATTTCCAGCACTGCATCCATCTATTGAAACATCTTAATTGATATTCCTTCAATTCCTGGAGACTTGTTTTTGCCAATGCTTACAATGCAGCCTGGAATTCTTCTTTCAGTACCACTGGTTCTTGATCATATGCTACCTCCTGAAATTGTTGAACTTTGACCAGTTCTTTTAGGTACAGTGACTCTGTAATCTTTCCATCTTCTTTTGCTGCTTCTTGTGTCTTTTTTTTTTTTTTTGCAAACAATTATGTAATACTTTAATTTTTCAGACACTGTTCTAAATATTTTACATGTATTAATACATTTCATCCTCAATACAACCCTATAAGGTAGGTATTATTACTATCCTCCATTTTACAGGTCAGGATACCAAGGCACAGCAATTATGTAATTTGTCCAAATAAAAAAAGTAGTCAGTAGCACAACTGGGATTTGAAACAAGTTTGACTCTAGTGTCCTTGCCCTTAACCATTGTGTTCTTTGCTTTGCTGTGGAGGGAAAGCATTCCAGGCAGAGCAGTAAGTGCAAAGGCCCAGATGCTTGGCATACTGTGAAATCCAGAAATCAGGCCATGCAGGTGAAGCACAGTGAATGTGGGAGAGGATGAAATGTGATGGGGATGAAGAGGGTACATCATGTAGGGCTTTATAGCTACATTTTAAAGAGATCAATCCGTTTGCTCTGTGAATTGGTTATGGAGGGGCAGAAGTAAACACAGATCAGTTAGGATGCTATTATAATAGTCCAGGGGAGAGATAATAGTGGCTTGGCACAGGGTGGTAGCAGTAAAGATTTAGCAAAGTGGATGAATTTGATATCTAGTCTGGAGTTAGAGTCAACAGGACATGTTGAAGGATTGTACTGTAGATCGTGAGGGAAAGAGCTGAATCAAGGATGACTTCCAGGTTTGGGGTCTGTAAAAATTGCTACACATTATCTCATTTATTCTTCATAGTGATTCTTCAGACAGCGATCCACTTTACAGCTGAGGAATCCAGGACATGATGTAGGAATCCAGGATAAAACAGTAGAGCACCAGGACACGACGAATCCCAGGTTTGGCAGATAAGCTGACAGCTCAAGTCCCAAGAACAGAAGATGAGATGACAGGAAGCAGCCGCAGGATCCAGAGAGAGCAAAAAGCCAGAACGTCTGCTTATATACAGATTTGGGCCACACGTCCAAAGAGACTCCCTTTCATCTGATTGGCTACTTACAGTATATTCAATCATGGGAGTGATTACATTAAAACACTGAGAAACATGGCCCAGCCAAGTTGACACACAACCATCACAGAGCAGTTAAAACAATCTCCTCTCTCTGCAGCATTAAGAGTTGGAACAGTCATTACCAGAGTTCAATCATTTCGTACTGCAAAACATTCACATGGACAAGTCCAGCCCCAAGCTATTCACCACTTATATAATGTTATATAATATTCACTGCATCTATAATTTCACTTCACATATTTTCTTAAAATATTTTATTACTTTTTTGATGAAAATATGTACAGCAAAACATACACCTATTCAAAAATTTCTACATGAAGAATTCAGTAACATTTATTACATCCTTCAAATTGTGCAACCATTCTTTCTATTCTTTTCCAAATTATTCCCCTACCATTAACATAAAATCACTATCCCCAATCTTCTCATTTAATCTTCCTAGATGTTGTCAATTTGATCACATATATATAATTCTTTTAAAAAGCACACTGCTCAAGGCAGTCATTCTTTACTAATTAACTAAGGTATTGTTTGGTTTAAAAAAAATACTTCAGGAGATAGTTTGGGTTTAAAGTTTATTCTAAAAGTTGAATATATTTAGTCTAGGTGGTTTCTCAACAGTTGATATGAAGACTGTAACAAGTTCATGAGTTCTTGCATGACACAAGCAATGTTTAAGTTCCCATCAAGCACAAGGCAAGACACTATTTGCTAAGGAACAAAGTCAACTAATGTGGTTTTTTTTGTCCAGAAATGAGAGTCCAGGTTAGGATACTAAAGTGCATTATTGCAAAAGAGGCCATTCTAACATCACATGGACAAAGTGCCTCAGTTCAACAGAGGAGTAACTGTGTGTGTGTGCGCATGAGCGCATGTGAGTGTGTTTGTGTGTGTATGCTTGTAAGGCAATGGTAACATGTTATACAATGTATTCATAATTTATTTATTTACAGTCCCTGTTCTTGGTGATCACATAGGACAGAGAGAACAAAGTGGACACTGCACTTAACTCCAGGCCAGGCTTTCCCTTCTCCTCCTCCTTTCCCATGGGCAACTGGGGCCTCTACCTAGTTGTGGAGAGAACTAAATCTAGGGACTGGGAATTCTAAAGTAGCTTGGATGAAGAGGGATTGTCATATTCTCGGGCACATTGAGAAAAAATGTGTTATGGACTGAATTATGTTCCCCCAAAATATGTGTTGAATTACTATCCATTGTACCTTTGGATGTAACCATGTTCAGAAATAGAGTTTTTCTTTTGTTGTGTTAATGAAGTCATAAAAGTGTAGGGTAGAACCTATGCCTAAATCACTTCTCTATTATACAAAGATTAGAATAAAGACAGAGACACATAAAAAGGAAGACAAATTCCATGTGAATATCAATATTTGATTTATCAAATTAAGCAAGGGGTTTTTAATAATTAATCTATATTTAAGGGTTAATATATATTCTAATATATTAAAAGCTCTGAAGGACAAGGATTTTTAATAATTAATATATATATAATTCTATATATACAATTTAAATATATATATTTAAAAATTAATATATAGTGTAATATATTAAAAGCTCTGAAGGAAAAGGTAGACTGACTGGGGTCTGATAGTCAACTTCAGGAAAATTGTAGAACGTATAAGGAACGAGCAAATGGAAATGCAAGAAATTATTTTTATTGTACTTCAGGTGAAGGTTTACAGAACAAATAGTTTCTCATGAAACAGTAGTACACATATTGTTTTATGACATTGGTTAACAAACCCACACCATGTCAACCCTCTAACTTCTCAACCTTTCTTTTTTTTTGGTGAAAATACACATCACCAAAGATACACCATTTCAAAAATTTCTACATGCACAGTTCAGTGACATTGACTACGCTCTTCCAATTGTGCTGCTATTCTCACTGAAGATGAAGGCTTACACAATGGAATAGTTTCTCAGTTAACAGTTACCACAAATGTTGCCCTATGACAATGGTTAACAATCTCACAACACATCAACAATATCTTTACTCAACCTTGGGTTCCCTATCACCAGCTTCCTTGTCCCATTCAGCCTTCTGGCTCTTGTCACTGGACTACTGTACCTCATTAATCCCATTTGGTTTTACCGGGCTGTCCACTCCCAGTCTGAACGGGGAACCTCGGAGATATCTTCACCACTGAGCTAAAAGGGTGTCTCGGAGCCATACACTTGGGGTTTCTCAGTCACCTTTACGCCAGTAAATCTGATATTTTTGTATGTGTGTGAGTTAGAATTAAATTTTACATCCTTCTCCAGGTCTGTCCAGAACCCTCTGTTGTGATCCTGGTCAGAGGAGTGAGTGGTGGTAGCCGGGCACCATCCAGCTGTACTGGACTCAGTCTGGTGGAGGCCTTGGTAGCTGTGGACAATTAGTCCTTTGGACTAATCTTTTCCTTGTATCCTGTTCACATCACTCTCCCTTGCTCCCAAAGGGATGAGACCAGTGGAGTATCTTAGATGGCCGCTCACAGGCTTTTAAGATCCCAGACACTAATCACCAAGGTAGAATGTAGACATTGCCTTTATAAACTGTGTTATGCCAATTGAGCTAGATGATCCCCGAGACCATGGTCCCCACAGCCCTCCGCCCACTAATTCAGTCCCTCAGGGAGTTTGGATGTGTCTATGGGGCTTCCATGACCTTTCCTCGTACACGTTGTGCTAGTTTCCCCTGTATTGTGAACTGTCTCACCCTTCACCCAAGATACCACTTATCTATTGCCTATTTAGTATTCCCCCCCACCCCTCCCATCCCTGGTAACCAAGAAAGATAGTTACATTTTGTGTGAGAACTTTTTCATGGGTTTTTACAATAGAGGACTTATATAATATTTGTCATTTTGTGATTGACTTATTTCCCTAAGCATAATGTCCTCCAGCTTCATCAATGTTATGAGATACTTAACAGATTCATTGTTGTTCTTTCTCATTGCGTAGTACTCCACTGTGTGTATGCACAATAGCTTATTTATCCATTCATCTGTTGATGGGCATCTAGGTTGTTTCCAAGTTTTCGCTATTGTGAACAATGCTGCCATAAACATAAGTGTGCATATGTCTATTCGAGTGACGAGTCTTATTTCTCTAGGATATATTCCTAGGAGGGGAATTGCTGGATAGAATGGTATGTCTATTTCTAGCTTTCTGAGGAAGTGCCATATCATTTTCATAAATGGTTGTATCATTTTACATTCCCACCAGCAGTGCATAAGAGGTCCAATCTCCCCACAGCCCCTCTAACATTTGTTATTTCCAGTGTTTTTGATTCGTGCCAGTAATGCCGGAGTGAGATGGTATCTCATTGTGGTTTTAATTTGCATTTCTCTAATGGCTAGTGATCGCGATCATTTCCTCATGTGTCTGTTGGCCATTTGAATGTCTTCTTTGGTGAAGTGTCTGTTCATTTCCTTTGACCATTTTTAATAGGATTATTTGTCTTTTTGTTGAAGTCGTGTTGGATTTTCTCATGGATTATGGAGATTAGACCTTTGTCTGACTTGTACTGTACAAAATTTTTTTCCCAGTGTGTAGGTTCTCTTTTTATTCTTTTGGTGAAGTCTTTTGAAGAGCATAGGTGTTTGATTTTTAGAAGATCCCAGTTATCTAGCTTATCTATTGGGGTTGATGGTTATGGTTTGTATCCTGTTAATGCTGCGGATTAAGGACTGTAGTGTTCATCCTATTTTTTCTTCTATGAACTTTGTACTTTTAGGCTTTATATTCAGATATTTGATCCAATTTGGAGTAGTGTTTGTATAGGGCGTGAGGTATGGGTCCTGTTTCATATTTTTGCAGATGGATATCCAGTTTTGCCAGCACCATTTGTTAAAAAGACTGTCTTTTCCCCATTTGATGGACTTTGGGCACTTGTCGAAGATCAGGTGACTGTAGGTGGATGGATTTATATCTGGGTTCTCAATTCTGTTCCATTGGTC
Source organism: Dugong dugon (assembly GCA_030035585.1). NCBI lineage: Eukaryota > Metazoa > Chordata > Mammalia > Sirenia > Dugongidae > Dugong > Dugong dugon. The sequence goes on along the minus strand of CM057478.1, from coordinate 25,868,411 downwards.
AATGTATCTATCGTTGTACCAGTACCAGGCTGTTTTGACTACTGTAGGTGTATAGTAGATTCTGAGGTCAGGTAGTGTGAGTCCTCCAACTTTATTCTTCTTCAGTAGTGCTTTACTTATTCAGGGCTTCTTCCCTTACCATATAAACTTAATGATCAGTTTTTCAACCTCTTTTAATAATACTGTTGGTATTTGGATTGGGATTGCGTTGTATTTGTAAATTGCTTTGGGTAGAATGTATTTTCTCAATGTTGAGTCTGCCTATCCATGAGCATGGTATGTTTTTCCATTTATGTAGACCCCTTTGGTTTTCATACAGTAGTGTTTTGTAGTTTTCTTTGTATAGGTCTTTTACATCCCTGGTCAAATTTATTCCTAAGTATTCTATATTTTTAGGGGCTGTTGAAAATGGTATTGTTTTCCTGATTTCCTTTTCATCGTTCTCCTTATTGGTGTATAGGAATCCAACTGATTTTTGAACGTTTATCTTATATCCTGCTACTCTGCTGAATCTCTCTTTTAGTGCCAGTAGATTTCTTGTGGAGTCCTTAGGGTTTTCTATGTATAGTATCATATCATCTGCAAACAGGGACAGTTGAACTTCTTCATTACCAATTTGGATGCCCTTTATTTCTTTTTCTTGCCTTATTGCTCTAGCTAGAACTTCCAGCACAATGTTAATTAGTAGTGGTGATAAAGGGCATCCTTGTCTTGCTCCAGTCCTCAAGGGGAATGTTTACAGGCTCTCTCCATTAAAAATGATGTTGGCCATTGGTTTTGCATAGATATCCTTTATTATGTTGAGAAATTTCCCTTCTATACCTATTTTATTGAGAGTTTTTATCAGGAATGGGTGTTGGACTTTGTCGAATGCCTTTTCTGTGTCAATTGAGATGATCATGTGATTCTTTCCTTTCCTTTTATTTATGTGATGGATTACGTTGATTGATTTTCTAATGTAGAACCATCCTTGCATACCTGGTTTGAATCCTACTTGGTCGTGGTGTATTATTTTTTGGATATGATGCTGAATTCTATTGGCTAGAATTTTGTTCAGAATTTTTGCATCTGTATTCATGAGAGATATTGGCCTGTAATTTTCTTTTTTTGTGACGTCTTTGCCTGGTGTTCGTATCAGCGTTATGCTGGCTTCATTGAATGAATTTGGAAGTGTTGCTTCCTCTTCTATGCTCTGAAATAGCTTGAGTAGTACTGGTACAAACTCTTCTGTAAATGTTTTGTAGAATTCTCCAGTGAAGCCATCTGGGCCAGGGCTTTTTTGGTTGGGAGTTTTTTTTATTACCTTTTCAATCTCTTCTCCTGTTATGGGTCTGTTCAGATTTTCAACATCACTTTGTTGTAGTTTGGGTAGGCTGTGTGTTTCTAGAAATTTATCCGTTTCCTCTAGGTTTTCAAATTTGTTGGAGTATAGTTTTTCATAATACTCTGTTATAATCCTTTTTATTTCAGTTGGGTCTGTTGTAATGTCCCTCATTTCATTTCTTATTTGGGTTATTTGTGTCCTCTCCTGTTTTTCTTTTGTCAGTCTGGCCAGTGGTTTGTCGATTCTCTCAAAGAACCAACTTTTGGTTTTGTTGATTCTTTCTATTGTTTTTCTGTTCTCTATTTCATTTATTTCCGCTCTGATCTTTACTATTTCTTTTCTTCCGGTGTTTGTGGGCTTTTTTTGCTGTTCTATTTGTTTGAGTTCGGTAGTTATTTTTCCCTTTCTTCTTTTTTGATATGTGCATCTATTGCTATAAATTATCCTCTGAGGACTGCCTTTGCTGTGTCCCAAAGGTTTTGGTATGATGTGTTTTCATTCTAATTGGATTCTTGGAATTTTTTTATCCCATCTCTGATTTCTTCTATTACCCAGTGATGTTTAACCAGGGTATTATTTAGTTTCCATGTAATTGATTTTTTTCCTTGCTCTTTCTATTGTTAATTTCTACCTTGATGGCATTGTGGTCAGAGAAGATTCTTTGAATTATCTCAACGTTTTGGATCTTGTTGAGGATTGCTCTGTGGCCTAAGATGTGGTCTATTCTGGGGAACGTTCCATGTGCATTGGAAAAGAATGTGTACTTTGCAGCGGTTGGATGAAGTGTTCTATATATGTCTATGAGGTAAAGTTGGCTGATTGTGCCCTTATGTCTTCTGTATCTTTGCTGAGTTTCTTCTAAGTTGTTCTGTCCTTTACTGAGAGTGATGTTTTGAAGTCTCCTACTATTATTGCGGAACTGTCAATTTCTCTTTTCAGTGTTGTTAGACTTTTTTTTAATGTATTTTGGAGCCCTATCATTGGGTGCGTAGATGTTTATTATGGCTATGTCTTCATGATGGATCATCCCCTTAATCATTATATAGTATCCTTCTTTGTCTTTTATGGTAGATTTCGTTTTAACGTCTATTTTATCTGAGATTAGAATTGCCACTCCTGCTCTTTTTTGGTAGCTGTTAGCTTGATATATTTTTTTCCAACCTTTGACTTTTAATAAATTCACATCTTTGTTTCTAAGGTGTATCTCTTGTAGACAGCATATTGATGGATCCTGTTTTCTTATCCATTCTGTCACTCTTCTTCTCTTTATGGGTGCATCGAGTCCATTTACATTCAGTGTAATTAATTATAGATGTGAGTTTGTTGCTGTCATTTTGTAGTGCTTTTTTTGTGGTGCTGAAGTTTTCTTTGTTCTTCTTACTCTCTTGTGCTCAGTTACTTTTTTAGTGGATTTTTCTTTCATTTCTTTTGCCTTTGTAGGTTTTGTGTTTGCTGATACTTTGTTTCTCCTCTTTTTTATGAGTATGTTTGTTAACTTTCTTTGTGGTTACCTTGAATTTTACCCATATCTTTCTAAGTTTGAAGCAGTCTACCATTACTTGGTATCGCCTTGCATTCCTCTCCATTAGAAGGTTCTCTACCTATGCTGTTTATTCCCTATTTTATTGTTGTGATGTTGTTGTCATTTACTGATTAACTACTCTGATTCCCTCTCGTACTTCTTTTGGTTTTGGATAGTCCTCGAGAAGTCATTTCCTAGATTTGTATCTGGTTGGCATGATCCTGCATCCTAGATTCTGCCTGTGAGCTGAAGTTGTTTGTCCTCAGATGGAAGAACTCCCTTTAATAATTCTTGTCAGTTTGGTTTGACTTTTACATATTCCCTTAATTTCGAATTATTTGGAAATGACCTGATTTCACCATAATATTTGAAAGAGAGTTTTGCAGGATATATTACTCTTGGATGGCAATTTTTTTATTTCAGGATTTTATATGAGTCATCCTGTTGCCTTCTTGCCTGCATGGTTTCTGCCGAATAGTCTGAGCTTAGTCTTATTGTTTCTCCCCTGTATGTGACTTCTTGTTTTTCATGAGCTGCTCTCTGGATTCTTTGTTTGTCTTTGGTTTTGGCGAGTGTGATTATGATATGCCTTGGTGATTTTCTTTTGAGGTCTCTCCTATATGGGGTTCTTTGAGCTTCTTGGATGGCCAGCTTTAGATTTTTCATGATATTGGGAAAGTTTTCTGTCAGCAATTCAATGATCCTCTCTGTGTTTTCTGTTTTCTCCCCCTGTTCTAGAATTCCAATCACTTGCACAGTTTTGCTTTTGATTGTATCCCACATAACTCTTAGGTTCTCTTCATTTTTCTTTGTTCTTTTTTCTGAGTTTTCCTGAAACATTTTTGTATCCAAGTGTTTGTCTTCAATTCAAGTTATTCTGTTTTCCACCATTTCAAATCTGCTTCTCATCCCTTCTATGACACCATCCATTTCTGAAATCTTGTTGTATATCTTTTGGATAATATTATCTGAAAGCAGATTCAGATTAACTTAAAACATATATTGTAAACCCTAGGGTAACCACTAAACAATTCATAAAGGATGAAATAAATAATAAGCCAATATATGATATATTAGTGCTATAATTAAAAAATTATATTAAGACAAGAGATAGTAGACAAAAGATAGATAAATATAAACCATGAAAGCAAAGCTTCAGAAATAAAATTAATTTCATAAAAATGAGACTTCCAAAAATGTAAAGAAGAAAAGTTACACATGAAGGGGCACATTACATTATGATAAAGGGGTCGTTTTCCAAAAGACATAAAAATCTTTTTTTTATTGTACTTTTAGTGAAAGTTTACAATTCACATTAGTCTCTTATACAAAAATTTATACATACACTGTTATGTGACCCCAATTGCTCTCCCTATACTGTGACAGCACACTTCTTTCCACCCCTGATTTCCTGCGTCCAGTCACCCAGCTCCTAACTCTCTCTGCCTTCTCTTCTCACCTCCGGACAGAAGCTGTCCATTTAATCTCATGTACGTACTTGAGCTAAGAAGCACACTCTTCACGAGTATCATTTTATGTCCTACAGTCCAGGCCAATCTTTGAAGCGTTGGCCTCGGGAATTGTTTTAGTTCTGGGTTGACAGAGTCCTGGGGTGATACTTTCTGGTATTCCTCCAGTTTTAGTCAGACGAGTAAGTCTGGTCTTTTTACTAAAATTTGACTTTTGCAACCCACCTTTCTCCCGTTCAGTCAGGGACTCTTTGTTGTGTTCCCTGTCAGGGCGGTTGTTGGTGACAGCTGGGCACCATCTAGTACTTCTGGTCTCAGGCCGATTAAGCCTCTGGTTTATATGTCCTTTCTGTCTCTTGAGATAATACTTTCCTTGTGTCTTTGGTGTTCTTCATTCTCTTTTACGCCAAGTGGCTGGAATAAATTGATACATCTTACATGGCCAGTTGCTAGCTTTTAAGACCCCAGACGCCAATCACCAAGGTAGGATGCAGAATATTTTCTTAATAAACTTTGTTATATCAGTTGACTTAGATGTCCCCTGAAAGCAAGGTCCACACTCCCACCCCTACTACTCTGTCCCTGAAAATGTTTGATAGTATTCAGGAAACTTCTCAGCTTTGCTTTAGTCCAATTGTGCCGAATTCCCTGTAGTGTGTGCTGTCCTTCCCTTCACCTAAGATAATTATTGTCTACTATCTAGTTACTGAATAACCTTCTCCCCCCACACACACTAGTAATCATCAAAGAATGTTTTCTTCTGTGTTGAAACCTTTTCTTCGAGTTCTTATAATAGTGGTCATATACAATGTTTTGTCATTTTATAACTGACTAAATTCACTCAACATAATGCCTTCCAGATTCCTCCATGTTATAAGATGTTTCATGGATTCATCATTGTTCTTTATTGTTACGTATTATTCCATTGTGTGAATATACCATAATTTGTTTATCCATTCGTTCATTGATAGGCACCTAGGTTGCTTCCATCTTTTTGCTGTTGTGAACAGTGATTTAATGAACATGGGTATGCATATTTCTATTTGTGGGATGGTTCTTATTTCTCTAGGATATATTCCAAGGACTGAGATAGCTTGATTGTATGGTACTTCTATTTCTAGATTTTTAAGGAAGTGCCAAATCGATTTCCAAAGTGGTTGTACAATCTTACATTCCAGCCAACAGTGTATAGGTGCTCCAGTCTCTCCATAACCTCTCCAGAATTTATTATTTTGTGTTTTATGGATTAATGTTAGCCTTGTTGGGGTGAGATGATATCTCGTTTGTAGTTTTGATTTGCATTTCTCTAATGGCTAATGATACTGAGCATTTCTTCATGTGTCTGTTATCTGCCTAAATGTCTTCTTTGCTGAAGTGCCTCTTCATACCCTTTGACCATTTTTTAATTGGGTTATTTGTCTTTTGTTATTGTGGCTTTGCAGTATTTTATGGATCTTACAGATTAGATTCTGATTGGATTGGTTGTAGCCAATTTTTTTTTCCAGTCTGTAGGTTGCCTTTTGACTCTTTTGGTGAAGTCTTTTGATGAGCATAAGTGTTTGTTTTTTTTTGAGCTCCCAGTTATCTAGTCTCTCTTCTGGTGCGTGTACATTGTTACTTATGGTTCATATTCTGTTTATGCCATGTATTAGGGCCCCTTGCATAGTGCCTATTTTTTTCCATGATCTTTAGCATTTTAGACTTGATATTTAGGTCTTTGATCCATTTTGAGTCAGTTTTTGTTCATGATGTGAGTTATGGGTCTTGTTTCAGTTTTTAGCAGATGGATATCATGTTATGCCAACACCACTACTAAGGAGATTATCTTTTACCCAGTTGATGGACTTTAGGCCTTTGTCAAATAGCAGCTGCTCACAGGTTGATGAATGTATGTCTGAATTCTCAATTCTGTTCCACTGATGTACGTATATGTTATTGGACCAGTATCAGGCTGTTTTGACTACTGCGGTGGTATAATAGGTTTTAAAATCAGAAAGTGTGAGACCTCTCACTTTGTTCTTCTTCTTGAATAACGCTTTACTTATCCAAAACCTCTTCCCTTTCCATATGAAGTTAGTGATTTGTTTCTCAAAAAAAGTCATTGGAAGGTGGGACCAAGATGTCAGAGTAGTCAGACTCCTCCAGTGGTCCCTCTTATGACAAAGACCCAAATAAATAGGTAAATCGAATATATATGACAATATAGGAGCTCTGAACGTCAAAGACAAAGTTGAGGAATCAGATTGAGTGGGGGGGGAGGGAGACTTTGTTAGGAAGCAGTGAGGAGTTGGCAGACCTGACCCAGGGAGAGTCTGAGCCTTTCAAGACTGAGCAGCTGGTGGTGCGCAGTGAGGCAGGCAAACAGCAGCACTTGGGAGGTAATTTCCACACCAGGAGAGAACCAGCGGTGGAGAGTCTACTTGGCCATCCAGAACCAGTGAGAAGCAGCCCTCGATCAGAAAAGATAAGTAATTTCTTCTGGCCTACCATGTGGATCAAAAGCAGCCACCTTAGGGAACAACCTCTCTCTCTTTTACCTCACTATTCCTTGCTCTACAGTGGGCCTGGGACTGTCTTCAGCAATTGCTCAGTCTCCTTTGCCAGAAGTAGGACCCCTCACATGCCCTGAGACATTCTTCCAGCTTGGAGAGTGAAAAAATTAATAAACAGGGGAAATATAATCTTCTGGCCCCTCTAAGCCACTATATCAGTGTAAGCACAGCTCCTTTGACTAGGCCCAGGCATAAGGGATCCACCAACTTTGAGTGCCCTTTCGCCCTGCATAGACTTGTGTGGGCCCATTTTAACAGCATAAGCCCTCATTACCATGCTACAACAAGGTATATATTGAAGTCTAATATGAACTGTTTCAGCTGTGAAGTGGCAGGTTTCTGATGTTGCTTTTTTTCTGATTCTTTTGATTTCTTCCTTACTTCTCACCACCTCCCCCTCCTTTGGCTCAAATACCTAGCTAGGTGCTCCATCTTTGCTTCTTCCTTAGGGGCTGCAGAGCTCAGTTCCAGTGTGGAATTGCTTTCCAGTCTGGGCTGCCATGCTGGTGGGATCCTGGGGCTTATGTTTGTTTGTTTGTTTTGCATTGTTTGTTTTCTTTTCCTTTTCTTGAGTTGGGAGCCAGTTCTGACCATGTTTTTTGTATGTTTGTTTTGGGGGGGAGGTTCTGTTTTTTTTTAATTTGTTTTGTTTTCTTTTCCCTCTTTTTCCCTTTTTGTCTTCATTACTCAGTTTATAGTCTCTCTATACCTTTCTTCTCTTCCTGTCCCTTGAATACCTGGTGCTGAATACCTCTACGCCTTCTAGCTAGGCTGTACTGCAACAACTGGGAACAACTTCCTCAGACTTTGTAGCTGCACCAGTGGGATCCTTGGGAGCTTTGCTGTTCTTTTTACTTTCTAATTTTTTATTTATTCATTCTTTTCTTTTCTTCTTCTTCCCCTTTTTGTTTTTCTCTGTTTCATAGTGTCTCATCTCTCCACTCCAATGGCAAGCTCCCCTAGCACTCTTTTTTGTTTGTTTGTATGTTTTTGGCTCCTGTTCCTCTCTCCACTCTCTCATATCCATCTGAGCTCCACACATCACAATCTCCCCCTCCATCCTGCCTATGCGCTTAACTATGCGCTGGACTATGCGCTTAACATAACACCACCAAGTAGCACAGGCACTGCATACCAGAACCTGTCCTGCATTGATTACCGACCCGCCCTGGTGGCTGCAGTAAGTGCCACAAACAACCCATCCCAGCAAGTACTTTTCAGCTAATCCTGCCCTGACGTACCACATCTGAGCGACTGACCCTGCCAACTGGTGAAGGAGATGACAAGTATCGTGCCAACAGATGAACAAACAACAAAGAACACACAGCCTTCCTGCTCAGACATAGCCAAATAAAAAAGGACAAAACAAACAAACCTAACATCAACAAATGAAAAGAATAACTACTGAATGCCACGAAGACAGCAGACAATATCAAAACGTTTACAAAAACAGGACAGTATGGTTCCAGTAGGCTTTCAAAATAAAACACCAGATGACTTTCTAGTGGAAGAAAAGACACTAGAACTACCTGATAGTGAACTCAAATCTCTAATACTAAGAATTATCTGAGTTAAATAAAAAATCAGACAAACATGAGGAAAAAATAGACAAATCCATGGAAAAGGCAGACAAATTCATGGAAAATACAGACTAAAAAAATGGAAGAATTCAGGAAAATAATGCAAGAACAAAATGCCAAAATAAATTTACAACTAAACATCATACAAAAACAACAATTAGAAATCCAAATGATAAACAGCAAGACTTCAGAAATGGACAGTGTCATAGAAGGGCTGAGGAGCAGATTTGAAACTGTGGAAAACAGGACCAGAAGAATTGAAGACAAAAACTTGGCTACAACTCTGAGGAAATCTCAAAAAAAAAAAAAAAAAAAAAGGACAAAGAAAAATGAACAGACCCTGAGAATTATGTGGGATACAATCAAAAGCAAAAATTTGCCACTGATCGTTGTTTCAGAAAAGGGGGAGAAAACAGAGAAGATCATTGAAGAACTGCTGACATAAGACTTCCCCAATATCATGAAAGATGAAAAGCTGGCCATCCAAGAAGCTCAATGAACCCAAAAATAGGAGAGATCCCAAAAGAATATCACCAAGCCATATCATAATCACACTCGCAAAAACCAAAGACAAACAATCCTGAGAGTATCTCATGAACAACAAGAAGTCACATACAGAGGAGAAACAATAAGACTAAGCACAGATTATTCGGCAGAAACCATACAGGCAAGAAGGCAATAGGATGACGTATATAAAACCTTGAAAGAAAAAATGGCCAGCCAAGAATATATATATATATATATATTCTGAAACACTCTTGTTCAAATATAGTGAAGAAATTAGGACATTTCCAGATGAATATAAATTAAGAGAATATCTAAAATCCAAATCAAACTGAAAAGAATTATTAAAGGGAGTTCTATCCGAGAACAAACAACTTCAGCTCAAGAGCTGAATCTAGGACGCAGGATTGTAACAGCCAGATACACAATCTAGGAAATAAATTCCCAAGGACTATTCAAAGCCAAAAGCAATACAACAGAGAATCAGAGCAGTTAATCAGTAAATGACAACAACATCAGAACAATAAAAGAAAGAATAAATGGTATAGGTATAGAACCTTCTAATGGAGAGGAAGGCAAGGTGATACCAAGTAATGGTGGACTGCTTCAAACTTAGAAAGGGTAAATTTCATGGTAACGACAAAGAAAGTTAACAAACATACTCATAGAAATAAAGAGGAAAAACATAAAGTCTCAGTAAAAACAAAACCTAGAAAGACAAAAGAAATGAAAAAAATCCACAAATGGAATTCAGCACAGGAGAATAAGAAGAACAAAGAAAACGTCAACACCACAAAAAAAGCACTACAAAATTACAGCAATAAACTCACATCTATCAATAATTACACTGAATGTAAATGGACTCAATGCACCCATAAAGAGAGAGAGTGTGACAGAATGGGTAAAAAAACAGGATCCATCAATATGCTGTCTACAAAAGACACACCTTAGAAAAAGACATGAATTTATTAAAAATCAAATGCAGGAAAAATATACCAATCTACCAACTACCAAAAAAGAGCAGGAGTGGCAATACTAATCTCAGATTAAATAGACTTAAAAAGAAAATCCACCATAAAAGACAAAGAAGACACTATATAATGATTAAGGGGATGATCCATCAGAAAGACATAACCATAGTAAACATGTGCGCACACAATGACAGGGCTCCAATATACATAAAACAAACTTTAACAACACTGAGAAGAGAAAATGACAGTTCCACAATAATAGTAGGAAACTTCAACAAACCACTCTCAGTTAATGACAGAACAACTAAAAAGAAACTCAGCAAAGATACAGAAGATCTAAAGGGCAAAATCAACCAACTTGACCTCATAGACATATACAGAACACTCCTTCAAATAGTTGCAAAGGACACATTCTTTTCCAATGCACATGGAATGTTCTCCAGAATAGACCACATCTTAGGCCACAGAGCAATCTTCAACGAGATTCAAAACGTTGAGATTGTACAAAGTATCTTTTCTGACCATAATGCCATCAAGGTAGAAATTAACAACAGAAAGAGCAAGATAAAAAATTAATTACATGGAATCTGAATAACACCCTGCTAAAAAAACAACTGGCTAATAAAAGAAATCAGAGATGGAATCAAAAAATTCCTAGAATCAAATGAGAATGAAAACACATCATACCAAAACCTTTTGGACACAAAAAAGGCAGTCCTCAGAGCACAATTTATAGCAATACATGCACACACAAAAAAAGAAGAAAGAGACAAAATCAAAACATTAACTACAGAACTCAAACAAATAGAAAGAGCACAGCAAAAAAAGCCCACAGCCACTGGAAGAAAGGAAATAATAAAGATCAGGGCAGAAATAAATGAAACAGAATAGAAAACAATAGAAAGAACTAACAAAACCAAAAGTTGGTTCTTTGAAAGAATCAACAAAATCGACATACCACTGGCAAGACTGACAAAAGAAAAACAGGAGAGAACACAAGTAACCCAAATAAGAAATGAAATGGGCTACATTACAACAGACCCAACTGAAATAAAAAGGATCATAACAGAGTATTATGAAAAACTGTATTACAACAAACTTGACAACCTAGAGGAAATGCAGGAATTTCAAGACACACTACTTACACTAACTACAACAAAGTGATGTTGAAAATCTGAACAGACTGGAACGAGAGAAGAGATTGAAAAGGTAACCACCCCCTCCAAAAAAAAGCCCTCGCCCAGGTGGCTTCACTGGAGAATTCTACAAAATATTCAGAGAAGAGTTTCTACTAGTACTACTCAAGCTATTTCATGGTATAGAAGAGGAAGCAACACTTCTGAATTCACTCTTTGAAGCCAGCATAATGCTGATACCAAAACCAGGCAAAGAAGCCACAAAAAAGAATATTACAGATCAATATCTCTCATGAATATAGATGCAAAAATTCTCGATAGAATTCAGCATCATATCAAAAACCATTATACATCACGACGAAGTAGAATTCATACCAGGTATGCAAGGATAATAAACGTTAGAAAATCAATCTACGTAATCCACCACATAAATAAAATGAAAGAAAAGAATCACATGATCTGCTCAATTGACCCAGAAAAGGCATTCGATAAAGTCCAATACCCATTCCTGATAAAAATCTCTAAATAAAATAGGTATAGAAGGGAAATTTCTAAACATAATAAAGGGCATCTATGCAAAACCAATGGCCAATATCATTCTTAATTGAAAGAGGTGGAAAACATTCCCCTTAAGAGCAGGAACAAGACAAGAATACCCTTTATTACCACTCCTATTTAACATTTAGCTGGAAGTTCTAGCTAGACGAATGAGGCAAGGAAAAGAAATCAAGGGCATCCAAATTGGTAATGAAGAAGTTAAACTGTCCTTGTTTGCAGATGATATGATACTATACACAGAAAACCCTGAAGACTCCATGAGAAATCTACTGGAACTAACAGAAAGATTCAGCAGAGTAGCAGGACACAAGCTAAGCATACAAAAATCAGTTGGATTCCTATACACCAATAAAGAGAATGACGAAAAGGAAATGAGGAAAACAATACCATTTATAACAGCCCCTAAAAAAATAAAATACTTAGGAATAAATCTAATCAGGGGTGTAAAAGATCTATACAAAGAAAACTACAAAACACTACTGCATGAAACCCAACGGGATCTACATAAACGGAAAAAAATCCCATGTTCATGGTTAGGTAGACTCAACATTGTGAAAATGACAATTCTATGGAAAGAAATTTACAAAACAATGCAATCCCGATAAAATATCAACAACATTCTCTAAAGAGATGAAAAAACTAAACATTAATTTTATACAGAAAGAGAAGGAACCCCGAATAAGTAAAGCACTACTGAAGAAGAAGAATGAAGTTGGAGGACTCACACTACTTGACCTCAGAAACTACTGTACATCTACTGTAGTCAAAACAGCCTGATACTGGTAGAATGACAGATAGAATGACCAATGGAACAGAATTGAGAACCCAGATGTAAATCCATCCACCTACGGTCACTTGATCTTCGACAAGGGCCCAAAGTCCATCAAATGGGGAAAAGACAGTCTTTTTAACAAATGGTGTTGGCAAAACTGAATATCCATCTGCAAAAAAATGAAACAGGACCCATACCTCACACCATATACAAACACTAATTCAAAATGGATCAAAGACCTATATATCAAGCCCAAAACTATAAAATTCATAGAAGAAAAAATGGGACAAACTCTACAGGCCCTAATACACTGCATTAACAGGATACAAATCATAACCATCAACACACAAAACCCAGAAGATAAACAAGATAACTGGGATCTTCTAAAAATCAAACACCTATGCTCTTCAAAAATCTTCACCAAAAGAGCAAAAAGAGAACCAACAGACTAGGAAAAAATTTTGGACAGTATAAGTCAGACAAAAGTCTAACCTTCATAATCTACAAGAAAACCCAACACCTCTACAACAAAAAGACAAATAATCCTATTAAAAAATTGGCAAATGAAATGAACAGGCACTTCACCAAAGAAGACATTCAAGCGACCAACAGACGCACGAGGAATGCCCATGATCACTAGCCATTAGAGAAACGCAAATTAAAACCACAATGAGATACCATCTCACCCCAGCATTACTGGAATGAATCAAAAACACTGGAAATAATAAATGTTGGAGAGGCTCCAGGGAGATCGGAACTCTTATGCATTGCTGGTGGAAATGCAAAATGATACAACCATTTTGGAGAATGATATGGCGCTTCCTTGGAAAGCTGGAAAGAGAAATACCATTCGATCCAGCAATCCTACTCCTAGGAATATATCCTAGAAAAATAAGAGTCGTCACTTGAATAGACATATGGACACCTATATTCATGGCAGCATTGTTCACAATAGCAAAAACTTGGAAACAACCTAGATACCCATCAACAGACGAATGGATAAACAAACTATGGTACTTACACACAATGGAGTTCTATGCAATGACAAAGAACTACGATGAATCTGTGAAGCATCTCATAAGATGGATGAAACTGGAGTATATTATACTTAGGGAAATAAGTCAATCACAAAAGAACAAATATTGTATGAGACCTCTATTGTAAAAACCCATGAAAAAGTTCACACACAAAATGTAACAATCTTTGTTGTTTACCAGGGATGAGACGGGTTGGGCGGAAATACTAAATAGGCAATAGATAAGTGGTAACTTTGGTTAAGGGTGAGACAGTACACAATAGTGGGGAAACCAGCACAACTTGTACAGCGAAAGGTCATGGTGGCTTCATAGACACATCGAAACTCCCTGAGTGACTGAATTGCTGGGCCGAGGGTGGTGGGACCATTGTCTCAGGGAACATCTAGCTCAATCGTCATAGCACAGTTTATAAAGACAATGTTCTACATTCTACATTGTTGAGTAGCATCTGGGGTCTTAAAAGCCTGTGAGCAGCCATCTAAGATACTCCACTCTTCTCACCCCTTCAGGAACGAGGGAGAGTGAAGAGAACAGGATACAAGGAAAAGATTAGTCCAAAGGACTAATGGACCATAGCTACCAAGGACTCCACCAGACTGAGTCCAGTACAGCTAGATGGTGCCCGGCTACCACCACTGACAGCTCTGACCAGGATCACAACAGAGGGTTCTAGAAAGAGCTGGAGAAGAATGTAGAGAATAATTCTAACTCACAAAATAAAAAGACCAGATTTACTGGCCTAAAGGAGACTGGAGAAACCCCGAGAGTATGGCCCCCAGACACCCTTTTAGCTCAGTGGTGAAGTTACCTCCGAGGTTCACTGTTCAGCCTGGGAGTGGACAGCCCTGTAAAACCAAATGAGACTAACAAGGTACAGGAGTCCAGTGACAAGGTCCAGAAGGCAGAAGGGGACAAAGAAGCTGGTGATAGGGAACCCATGGTTGAGTAAGGACAGTGATGATGTGTAGTGGGATTGTTAACCATTGTCATAGGGTAACATGTGTGCTAATTGTTTAATGAGAAACTATTTTGTTCTGTAAACCTTCATCTAAAGTGAGAATAGCAGCACAATTGGAAGAGCATAGTCAATGTCACTGAACTGGGTATGTAGAAATTTTTGAAATGGTATATCTTTGGCTATGAATATTTTCACCAAAAAAAAAAAGGTAGAGAAGGGGGAGGGTTGGCATGTCGTGGGGTTGTTAACCAATGTCATAAAACAATATGTGTACTACCGTTTAATGAGAAACTATTTGTTCGGTAAACCTTCACCTGAAGTACAATAAAAAAAAAAGATCATGGAGGAAAACATAGTGACAATACTAGGAGCCCTAATACATGGCATAAACAGAATCTGAACCATAAGTAGCAATGCACAAGCACCAGAAGACAGAGTAGACAACTGGGAGCTCCAAAAAAATCAAACACATGCTCATCAAAAGACTTCAGGAAAAGAGTCAAAAGGCAGCCTACAGACTGGGAAAAAATTTTGGCTACATCAAGTCTGATCAGTGTTTAAGCTCTAAAATTTACAAGATACTGCAAAACCTCAACAAGAAAACGAGAAATAACCCAATTAAAAAATGTCAAAGAATATGAACAGGCACTTCGCCAAAGAAGACATTCAGGCAGATAACAGACATATGAAGAAACGCTCATGACCATTAGCCATTAGAGAAATGGAAATAAAAACTATAATTAGATACCATCTCACCCCAATGAGGCTAACATTAATCCAAAAAATACAAAATAATAAATGCTGGAGAGGTTGTGGAGAGACTGGAACTCTTATACACTGTTGGTGGAAGTGTAAAATGGTGCAACAACTTTGGAAATCAATTTGGCGCTATCCTAAAAAGCTAGAAATAGAAGTACCATACTATTCAACAATCCCTCTCCTTAGAATATTTCCTAAAGAAATAAGAACCATCACAGGAATAAATACATGCACACCCATTTTCATAACAGCACTGTTCGTGATAGCAAAAAGATGGAAACAACCTAGGTGCCCATCAACTGATTAATGGATACGCTAATTATGGTGTATTCACCCAAGGGAATATTATACAACCATAAAGAACAATGATGAATCCATAAAACATACCATGGAAGAATCTGGAGCCACTACCCTGAGTGAATTTAGTCAGTCTCAGAAGGACAAATGTTGTATAAATCCCCTGTTATAAGAACTCAATAAAGGTTTAAAAACAGAAGAAAACATTCTTTGATGCTTACTAGGGTGGGGAGGAAAGGAGATGGTTATTAACTAACTAGATAGTAGACAAGAATTACCTTAGATGAAGGGAAGGTTAGCACACACTACAGGGGAAGTCAACACAACTGGAGTAAACTTAAGGTAAGAGTTTTCCTGAATATGATCAAACACTTTAGGGACAGAGTAGCAGAGGCGGGGGTCTGTTGGACCATGCTTTCTGGGGACATCTAAGTCAACTGGTACAACAAAGTTTATTAAGAAAATATTCTGCATCCTACTTTGGTGAGTGGCTTTTGGTGTCTTAAAAGCTAGCAAGTGTCCTTCGAAGATGCGTGAATTGCTCCCAACCACCTGGAGAAAAAGGGAATGAAGAAAACCAAAGACCCAAGGAAAGTATTAGCTCAAGAGACAGGAAGGGCCACATAAACCAGAGACTTTATCAGCCTATGACAAGAAGTACTAGATGATGCCAAGCTACCAACAATGATCACCCTGACAGGGAATAAAACAGAGTCTCTGATGGAGAAGGAAAAAGGTGGGCTGCAGAAGTCAAATTCTAGTAAAAAGACCAGACTTAATGGTCTGACTGAGACTGGAGGAATGCCAGAAAGCACGGCTCCTGGACTCTCTGTCAACCAGAACTAAAACAACTTGTGAGGCCTTCTCTTCTGACAAAGATTGGACTGGATTATGGGACATAAAATGATACTTGTGAAGAGTGTGCTTCTTAGCTCAAGCAGATACATGAGACTAAATGGGCAGCTTCTGTCTGGAGGTAAGCTGAGAAGGCAGAGAGTATTATGAGCAGGTTGAATGGACATGAGAAATCAGGGGTGGAAAGGAGTGTGCTGTCTCAGTATAGGGAGAACAATTAGGATCCCATAACAATGTATGTATAAATTTTGTTTGAGAAACTAAATTGAAATGTAAACTTTCACTTAAACTACAACAATAAAGAAAAAATTGTCTTTGGAATTTGGATCAGGTTTGCATTGTATGTGTAGATCACTTTGGGTAGAATTGAAATTTTCACAATATTGCGTCTTCCTATCCATGAGCAAGGTATATTTTTCCACTTACTAAGGTCTCTTTTGGTTTCTTGCAGTAGTGTCTTGTAATTTTCATTGTATAGGTCTTTTACATCTCTGGTTAGATTTTTTTCTGTTTTATCTACTGGGATGTTATTGTAAATGGTATTGATTTGGTGATTTCCCCTTTGAGGTTCTCTTTGTTGGTGTTAAGGAATCCAACTGATTTTTGTATATCTTGTATTCTGATACTTTGCTGAAATCTTCTTTTACTTCCAGTAGTTTTCTTGTGGATTCTTTGGATTTTCCGTGTATAAGATTCTATCATGTGCAAATAGAGATACTTTTACTTCTTCCCTACCAAGTTAGATGCTCTTTATTTCTTTTTCTAGTCTAATGGTTCTGTCTAGGACCTCCAGCACAACGTTGAATAAGAGAGGTGATAAAGAACATCCTTGTCTCGTACCTGTTGTCAAGGGGAATGCTTTCAAACTCTCTCCATTTAGGATGATGTTGGCTGTTGGCTTAGAATGAATGCCCTTAATTGTGTTGAGGAATTTCCCTTCTATTCCTATTTTGTTGAGAGTTTTTATCATGAATGAGTGTTGGACTTTGTCAAATGCCTTTTCTGCATCGATTGATAAGATCATGTGGTTCTTGTCTTTAGTTTTATTAATGTGATGGATTACATTGATTGTTTTTCTAATGTTGAACCATCTCTGTATACCGGGTATAAATCCAGCTTGATCATGGTGAATTATTTTTTTCATATGCTGATAAGTTCTATTGGGTATAATTTTCTTGCGGATTTTTGTGTCAATGTTCATGAGGGATATTGGTCTATAATTTTCTTTTTTTGTTGTGTCTTTAACTGATTTTGGTATCAGGGTTATGCTGGCTTCATAGAATGAGTTTGGGAGTACTCCAACCTTTTCAATGCTCTGAAATACCTTTAGTAGTATTGGTGTTAACTCTTTTCTGAATGTTTGGTACAATGCTCCAGTGAAGCTGTCCTGGCCAGAGCTTTTTTTTTTTTGGTTGGGAATTTTTAAATTACTTTTCAATCTCTCCTTTTGTTACGGGTTTATTTAATTGTTCTACCTCTGTTTGTGTTAGTGTAGGTTGTTAATTTGTCCATTTCCTCTGTTTTTTCCAATATGTTACAGTACCATTTTTCGTAGTACTCTGTTAGGCTTCTTTTAATTTCAGTTGGGTCTGTTGTGATATCACCCATGTCATTCTTATACCGGTTATTTGCTTCCTCTCCTGTTTTTCTTTTGTCAGTTTGTCCGGTGGTTTATCAATTTTGTTGATCTTCTAAAAAAAAAAAAAAAAAAAAAACAGCCTTTGTTCTTGTTAACCCTTTCGATTATTTTTCTTTTCTCTATTTCATTTAATTCTGCTCTAATTCTTATTATTCCCTTTTTGTGGTGCCTGAGGGCTTATTTTGCTGTTCTCTTTCTATTTGTTCCAATTGTAGTGTTAATGTTGTGATTTTGGCCCTTTCTTCTTTCTGGATGTATGCACTTATTGCTATAAACTGACCTCTGAGCACTGTTTTTAATGTGTCCCAAAGGTTTTTGTAGGATGTGTTTCTTTCTCGTTTGATTCTATGAATTTCTTTATTCCATCCTTAATTTCTTCTATAACCCAGTAGTTTTTGAGCAAAGTGTCGTTCAGTTTCCATGTGTTTGACTTTTTTCCTTGCTTTTTCTAATGTTGATTTCTACTTTTATGGCTTTATGGTCAGAAAAGATGTTTTGTAATATTTCCATTGTTTGGATTTTGTTAAGGCTTGTTTTATGGCTTAATATGTGGTCTATTCTGGAGAATGTTCCAGAATATTTGGGAAAGAAAGTATACTTGGCTGCTGTCAGGTGGTGTGTTCTGTATATGTCTATGAGATCAAGTCGGTTGATTTTATCTTTTAGATCTTCCATGTCTTTGCTGAGCTTCTTTCTGGATGTTCTGTCCTTCACCGAATGTGGTGTGTTGAAATTTTCTACTACTATTGTGGAGCTGTCCATCTCTCTTTTCAATGCTGTTAGAGTTTGTGTTATGTGTTTTGGAGCCCTGTAGTTGGGTGTCGAATTATATATTATAGTTATGTCCTCCTGGTGTATTGACTTTAATCATTATATAGAGACCTTCCTTGCCCTTTGTGGTGGATTGTACTTTAAAGTCTATTTTGTCAGAGATTAATATTGCCACTCCTGCTCTTTTTTGAGTATTGTTTGCTTGATTTTTTTTTTTATCCTTTGAGTTTTAGTTTGTTTGTGTCTTTAAGTCTAAGGTGTCTCTCTTGTAGGCAGCCTATAGACGGATAAAGTTTTTATAATCCAATCTGCCACTTTCTCTCTTTATTGGTGCATTTAGTCCATTTATGTTCAGCATAATTATTGATAGGTATGAGTTTAGTGCCGTCTTTTTGAAGTCTTTTTTGTGTGTTGTTCACAGTTTGTTTGTTCAACTTAATTTTCTGTGCTGTTATTTTTCTTTATGTATTTTCATTTCATCTTCTTCGTTGTTGATTTTGTGTTTGCTGAGTCTTTATATTTTTGTTCATTTTTTTTTTAAACTTGTAGGATTTTTAGTTTCCTTCATGGTTACCTTAATATTTACCCTTATTTTTCTAAGTTTAAGCATGTCTTTTATTTCTTTACATCACCTTGACTTTCTCTCCATATGAAAAATATGTCTACATTTTTAATCCTTCTTTTTTGTTTTAATGTTTTAATTTCTTACGTGTTAACATCTCTGTTTCCTTATTTTCAGTGTTTTAGCTTTGATTTATATTTGTAATTTCCCTATCTGGGTTAATATCTGGTTGCTCTGTTCTGTGTCCTACTTTTGAGTTGTTAGCTGATGTTATTGATTTTCTAACCGGAGGACTCTCTTTAGTAATTCTTGTAATTTTGTTTTAGTTTTTGCAAATTCCCTAAACTTCTGTTTATCTGGAAATGCCCTAATTTAGCTATCATATTTGAAAGACAGTTTTGCTTGATATACAATTCTTTGTTGGCAATTGTTTTCTTGCAAGGTTTTATATATGTCATCCCATTGTCTTCTTGCCTGCATGGTTTCTGCTGAGTAGTCCAAGCTGATTCTTATTGACTCTCCTTCGTAGATGACTTTTCGTTTATCCCCAGCTGCTGTTAAAATTGTTTCTTTTGGTAAATTTGATTATAATATGTCTTGGTGACTTTCTTTTAGGATCTACCTTATTTGGGTCCTATGAGCATCTTGCATTGATATCTTCTCATCTTTCATGATATGAGGGAAGTTTTCTGCCAATAAATCTTCAACAATTCTCTCTGTATTTTCATTATACCCCTCTGTTCTGGTACTCCAATCACGCACAGGTTATTCCTCTTGATAGAATCCCATATAATTCTTAGGGTTTCTTCATTTTTTTAAATTCTTTTATCTGATTTTTCCTCTAATAAGTTGGTGTCAAGGGCTTTATCTTCAATCTCACTGATTCTGACTTTCATTGTCTCAATTCTACTCCTATCACTTTGTATTTAGTTGTCTAATTCTGAAATTTTATTGTTAATCTTCTGTATTTCTGACTGCTGTCTCTCTATGGATTCTTGCAGCCTGTTAAATTTGTCATTATGCTCTTCTGTAATCTTCTTAAGTTTCTCTATTGCATGTTCTTCATTTTGCGTAATTTCCTTCTTCATATTTTGAAGAATTCTGTATATTAATCTTTTGTAGTCTGCCCCCAGTAATTCCAAGAAATTTTCCTCTTATGGAAAATTTCTAGATTATTTTGAGAGCTTGCTGACGTCATTATGGTCTGCCTGTTTATGTGATTTGATATTGACTGTTGTTTCTGAGTCATCAAGTTATTAAATTCATTTATTTTATGTTTGCTTACTGTGTCCTAGCTTCTGGTTTTGATATGCCCAAATAGACTGCTTGTGTGAGTTAGCCCAATCACCAGAGCCTCTGAAGCTCCAATGTCCCGTCATCAGGCGGCCAGACCTGCCAGTAAGTATGTGAGCCCAGAAGTTGGCCCACTCTTTCTGTATGGATTCAGCTCAGGTGTCTAGGTAGTCAGCCAGAAAGTGTGTGGTGCAGGTTCTCCCCTACAGTCCTAGACCGTCATGGGTGATTGGTGTAGACAGAGACTTGTGGCTGCAGCATTGAGACACACACTGAGCAAGGCAAGAGGCCAACGGCCACCCCCAGGTTTTCAGGAGGAAATCATGCCTCTGTTCCCTAGAGCGTGCAGGTGGGTGTTTTTGAAGCCAGACTCTGAGCACCCAATTCATTACCTGTAAGGACTGGGGAGCATCTCTTATTCTTGGGCCCTTGTCACTGTTGGCTAGGTGACGTGGGTGGAACAACCAGTCCTCAGGCCTCTGATGTGAGTAGGCGAAACCCTGCTTAAGGGGCAGAGCAGTATCAGATGTCACAAACCTGCCATTTCACAGCTGAAACAGTTGTAGTTAGACTTCAGGTATATACCCTGTTGTACTGTAGTAATGAGGGCCTACTCTGCTGCAATGGTTCCACTTAAGTCTATGCAGGAGGAAAAACACTCAAAGCCAATGGACCCCTTATGCCTGTGCCTATGCAAAGGAGCTATGCCTTCCCTGAATTCCTGGCTTAGGGGAGCAGGCAGATTATTTTTTCCCCTGTTTGTTAATTTGTCCACTCTCCAAGATTGGGAGAATGGCTCAGGGAGTGTCACAGGTCCTATTTCTGTCCCAGAGGACTCAGCAATTGCTGAAGCTGTCCCAGACCCAGTGCAGGGCAGGGAGCAGGGAGGTAAAAGGGAAAGAGGTTTTTCCCTAAGCGGGGGTGTTTTTGATCCACATATCGGTCAGAAGCAAGTACTTATCTTTCATTGATCGATGGCTGCTTCTCATTGGTTCCAGATGGCTGAGTAGACTGTTTGCTGCTGGGTCTCTCCCAGTGTGGAAAATGTCTCCTGATGGCTGCTGCTTGCCTGCATCACTGTGCACCAGTAGTTGATCCGGCCTGAAGGGCTTAGGTTGTCACTGGGTCAGGTCTGACAACTCCTCGCTGCTTCTGAACTATCTCTCCCTCCCCCTGCCATGTAGTCCCATTCCTCAACTTTGCCTTTGATGTTCAGGGCTCCTTTATTGTCATATATAATCAATTCAGTTATTTTTTGTGTCTTTGCTGTGAATGGACCACCAGAAAGTCTGAGTACTCTGCCATCTTGGCCCTGCCTCGACATAAAAATCCTTATTAATAGAACCTAAAAGAGACATAGGCCAGTTCCCAGTTATAGTTGGAGACCTAAACACTTCACTCTCCATGACTGATGGGAAAAGTGGGAAGAAAATAATTGTGGATATAAATGAACAAAATAGCACTATCAACTTACCTGACTGTCATCTATAGATCACTTCATCAGAAAACAGTAGAGCATACATAGTGTCACCGAACAGAAGAGACTCAGGAGATATGATAGCTGAATGCAATGTGATGTCTTAAACTGAGTCTCGAAGCAACAACAAAAGACATTTCTGGAAAACTGGGAAAATTCTAACAAAGTCAGCAGTTTGGTAAATATAAGTTTAAAAATGTTAATTTCTTAGTTATTCAAATGTACCATGGTTATGTAAGATGTTAGTTATAGGAGAAAGCAGGAGAGAGGTATATGAATACCCCTGTATTTTCTTTGAAATTGTTCTGTTAATATAATATTATTTCAAACGAAAAGTCTATAAAGGCCCCATAATCAAAAATAAAAAATACAAGAACTTATGGAATCTATGTACAGTATGACCTGATTGCCTTCTTCATAGTCAATTTTCAACTTTAAGTTAACTTACTGTCTGAACAGATGACAGAGATATTTGTATCAGCAATTTATGCAAAACACTTAATCTTAAACTCTGTAGATGGAGATGTTATTCATTAATTTATCTTATTTTCTCTTACATGATGTGTAAATTTTGTATTACAGTTAGCTTTTTCTTGACCAGTGTGAATTAGTGCATTGTATCTTTAGAAATTTTGTACTGATATTCAGTTCATTGCAAGGTGAGATTTTCTAAGACTGGAGTATTTTTTATTTAATTTAGATATTTTGTTCATTATTAAGAACACATGCAATATGTATTAGATATCATAACATTATCAATCAAAATCTCCTTATGATTTTTCTCTTAGCTGGGTTTCAATATCTTTCAGAATACCAAAAATTTAGATTTTATGTACTCAGATAATTTTACAATATACTGTAAAATTTAAGAAGCACACACACCCTCCCCACACACACATCTCCAGCACTGACACACAAGTAAACATGCAAAAACAAACACATACACTCACACACATCACAAACATATCCTCCATATCACTCTAACTAATCTATTTGAAGTGGTGTTTATAGTGTGAGGTAGGTTTACAAAATTAAGTTATTCTATCTGCATGCTTGTTTATTTCAATCCCAATTAACATATATATTTAAATATATGTTTTGCTGCATCTAAATATAAAGAATATTCTTGTTAAAGTAACGTTTATGTGTAAAAATTATTTATTTCAAAAATATGTACTATAAATATAGCATTTTGTTTAATGTCAATGACTTCATGATATATATAAAATATATTATATATTTTAAAACATATATAATATAAAATAATGAATGAGAATTAACTGAAATTAGCCTAGAATTTCAAGGATTCGTTGACCCCAGCAACATGTCATGGGGTGTTCTGAGCGTGTGTAAGAACACTGGGGGACTTCATTATCACAACAGTAATGACTTCCACAATGTATACTCAAAAGTCAGCATGAGCAGCACCTGCCCTCTCTGCTGTGTTTATTAGGGAGTTAATAGGGTGTGGGAGTCACAGTTGCAGTACCCTAGAAAATAAACTTGTGGGAGGCGAGTTTGCAGGTGAAGGAGGATATTCTAAGGAACAGTATTAGCTGCCTGAACTTCGTTGGTGACATTGGTCGGAATGAAAAGAAGTAAACTGAATCACTGCATATGGAGGAGATAAAATTAAAGGAATTTATTTTTATTTCATGGAGAATGTGAAAGGTAAGACATAAAACACGAGGAGCCCAACAAATACGGAGGATTGTTATTGTTCGTTGCTATCATGTTGACCCCAACCAATGGTGACTTTATATATAATAGAACAAAACGATGCCCAGTAGTGTGCTATTCATAATTACTGGTATATTTGAGTTCATTTTTGTGGCTACTTAGTCAATCCATCTCACCTCGTTTTTGCTGACCCTTTACATTATTGTCGTTTTTGCTGACATATAACTTTACCAAAAGTTGTAAAATGTAATTTAATTAATCCACAAACTCAATGCAATATCAGTCAACTTTTCATCATATGTTTTTGGGAATTATTGAACTGATTTCAAATATATTTGGAAATGTAATGAAATAAGAATAGCTAGACTGTGGTAGAATAAAATAATCAACTTCAAAAGTAAGCAAAAACAAAAATCCGGAAGACTTCCTCAACCTGATATCAGCTCCTGCCTTTAGGACTGTGTCCACTGGCACAGCTACAAAAATACTGTCCAGGTATCTACATAGTCATTGATCCCAGGAAGCCTGCCGTAATGAAACACATCTATGGAGTCAAAGCAGTAACTTGTCTTCTGGGACAGAGTCATTGAGAATCCAAGGCCCAAAATCCCCTCAATGCCATGAGGGAGTCAGAATACAAACTTATCTCAACCTTGTCTACAGGGGACTAGAAGTCAGCAACAGACATAGCCAGCCTGAGCACCCATTGTCCCTGCAGAACACTGACCGCTCTCTCCTATGACTAGTCTCTGCCATGGGCACCCCATTCACTCGTAGGTTCTCACTAAGGCTATCCACCATCCATGTGCTCAGTAACACGCCAGTAATGCGTGGATATTCGAGGTCCTCTGAGTGTATAGAAGATCAGTGATTGGTGTGTTTGTTCCAGGTTTACTGAGGGTAATGTATCTACAGCAAATTCACCTCCTGTGGGTGCTTCTGTGAGTACACACCTCTATGAGTGTTGACAAGTTTTAAGGTTATCAGCATTCCTCAAACTTAGCACTATTGACATTTTAGTTCAGATAATTCATTGTTCTGTGGGATTTTCTATGCATTGTAGGATGCCTGGAGAATCGCTGGACTCTGCCCACTACACTGCAGAACACCCCTCCCATACTATGACAACGAAAAATGTCTCCAGGAACTGCCAAGTGTACCTTGGAGGCAAAATATCTTTGGTAAATTAAGAACCTCATGTCAACATATAAAACATGATCTGGATCATCACAAGTCAAAGGTATTATGTAAATGAGACCAAAAGGCACTGGTCAGGGTGAAAAGATGGGTATCCACCTGAGGGTGCAGGGCATATTTGAGGATGATCAGATTACTAGTGTAAGATATTAAGTCTTTTCTCAACTGGGCACCTAATAGCACTCTATAGTAACCTGAGTTGTAAACAGAAGTCTCCTTAAGACAGATTATTGTGGGGTCTGCCCTGGGGCAGAAGGGGAAAGATATACAAGACTGACTCCATGAAAATAAAAGGTCTGATGCTCAGATCTGGAAAGATCCTTAGAATCATTGTGTATGGTGATCACTGGGGAGACATTGACGGAATGCGGAAGCAACAACTTCTGAGAGAAGCCTCCCTCCTTTCCTCTGCACCTGTTACCCAGAAGGCTCCTGTGCTCCTCAATGGGCTGTGAGCACCACGTACAACCAACTACCCTCCTGTCTCCTGCAGGGAGGTTTGCGACTGGGCTCCCAATGACTTCCACTCACTGTGTGTCTTGCGCAGTAACACAGGGCTTTGTCCTTGGCAGTCATGGTTCTTGGATGAGTCAGCAGTGATAAAGATGCGACCCTGAGTGTAAAGGCCATAGTTTGTTAGCCAAGATGTTCTATTGTATAACGAAGTCCCAGCTATTCCAGGCCCTTCCCTGGGGGTTGTCGGATCAAGCTCCAACTATAACCACTACAGATGGAGTAATCAGAGACAGCACAGATGAGGGACAGTGTCTGTGATGGCTTCACCAGTCCTGGGCCTGACTCCTGAAGCTGCATCTGGGACACGACACCTGGGAAGAAAGGAAAAATTTTGTGAGTCACACACTGAGCACACTCATCCATATCACCCCATTTCAGGATGAGATACTCACACTGGGAAGCTGCCACCAGAAAAAAGAGAAAACATAACTATTTAATCTTCTAGCAGGAGAGAATAGTGCCTTTCCTGAGAGAGTGAAGACACCCACACCATGCAGCATAGTTGCTGTGATACACACAGAGCTGAGGGGAAATTTACATGTGTCAGGAGAACTGGACTTACAAGAGGAGGGAACCACAGGTGACCCTTAGCCTCACAGGCTCTTCCCTGGGTGAGTCTCTGCTCAGACATCAGAGAAACCAGACTCCTTCTTCTTCAGAAACCTCCTCACACTCCTTCGTTTCTGGGTCTTCCGTCCTACTTCAAGGGCTGGGAAAGAGACGAGGGAAGCAGGTACGTTAGTGGGGTGCAGAGGGAACCAGAGTCACTTGTAATCTGGGTAACACATCACACAAAGGGTAGTGTTACAATCCCCTTTGTCCTTTTTGGAGTCTAACATACAGACATCTCCTCACATTTACTTGCCTGGTAGATTTGATGCTCTAGGTAGGAGGCCTGTTCTCTCCTTTCCTAAGGGCACAGTTATGCTTTGTTCTCACCCTCCCTCACTGTTGATCCAGTCCCTGCTCTCCCTTCTCCTATCATTCCCCAGGTTTTGTTTCCTAATTCTCTTCTTCCCATCTCTCTTTTAGTCCCCGTCTCTGTTTCCTTCTCTTATATTCTCACGAGAGAATGTCCTTATTTCTACTGTAGGTCAACTTTCCTTTCTCTTAAAAGAAACTTTGTCTAATCTCCCAGCCCACAAACATTCTGAGGGAACATACTCTTCCAGCTTGCCTCGTCTCATTTCTCTATGTAAGATCAATTCTTCAGCTGCCACAAGTGCTGCAAACTCTTCTAGCAAAAAAAAAAAAAAAAAAAAAAAATGCTGTTCTTGGATCTTAATTATTTCTCAGACACTGTCCTTATTTCTCTTCCTTACAACATAGCATCGTGGCACCAATTCCTAGACTCACCATGGTCTTGTCAACCCCTCATTCCATCCCAATACGGTGCCTTCCATAATGTGCCTCTTCCCTCTCATGGTGCATCTCACATGTCTGGTTTGTGTTGCTGGGAAACCATTGTGAACTACACTGACAATGACACCTCTAACACATGACCAGTAGCTCATTGACTTCTGTTTGGGAAGTCACTGAGAAGCCATATCAAGTGCAAGTATTATTAGGATTTTTTTTCCTAGCATATTCTACAGAAGGAAAAAATGTCAGTTTTCCTGAAGTGTTGAGAATCTGAAAGTTACTGGTAAGAGTTGAGGTTAGAAAACAAAACAAAAACTACACAATGTTATATCTTTTTGGTCATATTATTTTTGTTTTATTATAAGTGGAAATGCATTTAAGTAAATGAATAGCTTAAAATGATTTATGTAACAGAAATCTCCTGATTACAGTTGTGTTGTTATTATTATTAATAATAATGTTAATATTATAGGATAATACCATGAAATATTTTGGGGAGAACCCATCTTTAATTCATCCACAGTTCAGTTTTTGCCCCATTTATTGATCTGCTTTCACCACTTTTTGGTAGCTGAATTAACATCCACACTGCAGGAGACAGGGAGGTAAGTTAGCATCTTGGAGGAGGACAACTAATAAGTAATTTTAGTAAAGATGCAGGATACAAGGCAAAGTGATTTTCTACATACTAGCAATTGTCAATCAAAGTTTGAACTTAAAGTATATTATTTACACTGTACCAATAATACTAGTATTTAACTATATATTTAAATAAGAGTATGTTTAAAATATGAGTGATTAACAATGATAACAGGTATGGAATCTGTATAGAGAAAATATAATAAGATCTAAATAAATACAGATACATTCTGTGTTCATGGATTAGAAGAATATTGATGTGGTGTACATTCTTGCTAATTTGAATCGTACATCTGTAGATTTCCAATCAAAATTCCAGATAGCATCTTTGAGTCTTGACAAATTGATTCCAAAATTTGAGTAGTAAAGTAAAATTACTAAACTATTGAAAGAATTCTGAAGCAAACAAGACCAACAGCAACAACAAGAAAAAGCTCATTTTCAAAACTAACTATAAAGTGGAGACATGAATGTAGTATGGTATGTATTAGTAAAAGGATGGATACATAGATCAATTGAACAGAATAGAGAACCTAGGAGTATTCCCACACAAGTATGGCCAAATGATTTTTGCAAGTGTTCAAAAACTATTCAATGGATAAAATATAATGTTTTTAACAAACGCTGCTGTAGCAACTGGACACTTGTAGGGGGAATAATGAACATTGACCTAAACCTCATGCTGTATGCAAAAATCGACTCAAAATATGTCATAGGTTTAAATGTAAAAGTTAAAATTATAAAGCTTTAAGAAGATAACATTGTAGAAAATATGTGCCCTGTGGGTCTTGTAAAGAGTCCTTAAGACATGGCAACAAAAGAATGATCCATTAAAAAATGATAAAGTGGCATCTACTGAATTTTTTTCTAACTGCTCTGTAAAAAAAAAAACTTTCCTGCCATTTCTTCTTCAAATTAAGATCTTTTGGGGGTTTGAGTATATGATTGATACTTTACTGAAATCAAATATATGGAAGATTGTACTATGTATCTCAATATCCTATTAAATTCTTCTGGACAACATTGATTTTTCTGTGTTTTTTTTTTTAAGCAGAATATGAACCTAGTTTGATCCAGACTGTGAGTACTGACCCACCTCTGGTGGTTTTAGTACCAATGTCAGTTAATTCACAAAGTAATTATAGTATATTTATGAAGTGTTCTATGTGTACGCTCCCAGGAGCCAGACTGAAACCTGGACAGTGGTTTATACCTTAATTCAGTTTTCACAGCTTTTGCTTTCTGTATCTCACACAAAGGCAGGTCAGGAAGTGAGCCAGATTTGAAAGTTTCCTTTTTTCTTTCTAACTTCTCTCTCTGCCCTTCCCTCCACTGTCTGCTTCCTAAAGGTTTCTTTCCTGATACCTTGACCTGAAAACCAATGTCTTCACTGTGGCTGGTGCTTAGCTGGTATAGGACTGAGAGATTCAACAGATCTCCACCTCCCCATGACCTTAGCTACTGTCTGCTGAATGCTAAAAGGGAGTTACCTTGTTGACGCTTATGGTTTATTTTGAAGAGAGCTATCAGTTCTCTGACTTGCATTGGCAACTATTCCTGTGTACAGTTAGGGGCTGTTGCTGTATGGTTGGTCCTTAGCTGGTGAAGGAGGGACAAATGCCTAAAATCTCTTGCCCTCAGTCCTCAGCTTTTCCTAAAGTCCCCTCGGTCTCTGGCTGGTCTCTTTTCTGGGTCTGGGTGTCCCCCCAGGACAAACAGGGATATATAGAAAAAACAAAGAAACTGAGCACCAGATCATCTCTCCAGGGTTAAGGTTCCTGCTCTGTACAGCAGTTCTTGCCTATTTTTCAGTTTTCTGGTATGTGTTTCATGCATATAGTTTTAGTCACAGAGAGTAAATGGAACGAATATTCCTTCTTGAGTAGAACCAGGACCCTAAAGAACATTTTAAAGCTCCTTTGTTTCCCTACTCTTTGAAATTTTAAAAATATTTTGTATTACATTTTATAGAAATTAAATACGTCTGTGGATCTTCTGTTTTCGGCTGTGACATATAAAGAGCTTGGAAGACACTGGTTTTGTCATTATAACAAGATAACTGAACAAACAGAAAACTGATGACTCTCTTGGTACTATCTGGGAACTGAGGGAACAAGTCAAAGTGTCTGTGTAGAGACACTGATGAAACATTACACTTCACTTTTTGCATAACACATTTATATACTCAATTGCCCTTAGTTAATATTGATTTAAGGCTTTTGAGATTATATTAAGGGGTAAATATGTTTTGCATGTGGCAACAATATAATTCTGGGGGGCTAAAGCATGGAATGTTATGGATTGAATTGTGTCACCACAAAATATTTGTCAATATATTTTGACCAGGGTAAGATTGATGTCAAGGAACTTTCCCCACAAACGACAGAGAAAGAAAGCCTTCCCTGGAAGCTGGTGCCCTGAATTTGGGTTTATAGCCTACTAGACTGTGAGAGAATAAACTTATGCTTGTTAAAGCAATTCACTTGTGACATTTCTGTTACAGCAGTTGTAACTAAGACACCCAACCAATTTATCATTCAAAAAGGGGGAGAGAGACCGAATCGCAAGACTGAGGGCTGTGGAGACCATGACCTAGGTGAACATCTAGCTTAATTGGCATAATATAGTTTATAAAGAAAATATTTCTACATTCAACTTTGGTGAGTAGCGTCGGGGGTCTTAAAAGCCTGTGAGCGGCATCTAAGATACTCCACTGGTCTCACCCCTTCAGGAGCAAGGGTTAATGAAGAAAACATGATACAAGGGAAAAATTAGTCCAAAGGACGAGTGGACCACAACAACCACTGCCTCCACCAGACTGAGTCCAGTACAACTAGATGGTGTCTGGCTACCACAACTGACTGCCCTGAAAGGGATCACAATAGAGAGTTCCAGACAGAGCTGGAGAAAAATGTAGAACAAAATTCTAACTCACAAAAAAACACCAGACTTACTGGCCTGACAGAGTTGAGAAACCCAGAGACTATGGCCCCCGAATTCACTTTTAGCTCAGTAATGAATTCACTCTTGAGGTTCACTGTTCATCCAAAGATTAGACATGCCCATAAAGCAAAATGAGATAAAATGACACACCAGCCCAGGAAAAAGAACTATAAGGCAGGAGGAGACAAGAAAGCTGCTAACAGGGAACCCAAGGTCAAGAAGAGAGAGGATTAACATGTCATGGGGTTGTTAACCAAGGTCATAAAACAATATGTGTACTGTTTAATGCGAAGCTAGTTTGTTCTGTAAAACTTCATCTAAAGTTCAAGGAAAAAAAGAGGAAGAGAGAGAGTCATAAAGACATTCACAAAAAAGATAAGTCCTAGGAATTTGCCACTACTAAACCAGTTTTGCAAGAATTAATCAAGTGAGAGGAGGTGTGGTCAACATGGCAGAGTAGTTAGACGCTTCGTATATCCCTCTTACAACAAAGAAAAACAAGTGATTTGATTCTATGTGAATATCTGGGAGCCCTGAACAAGACAAGCCTGAGAAATCTGTCTGAGTGATACAGGAGAGGGAGACCATTTGGAAGAAGTGAGGAGGGCTGCAGCCGCAGCAGTGAAACAGCAGCTCTGCAGACAAGCCGGTCCATGGTGAAGCAGGCAAACAGCAGTGCAGTGCACATGCTAGGGAAGCAGTTCCACATCGAGAGAGACACGGTAGCAGAGATTCTGCTTGGACACTCCGAAGCAGTGAAAAGCGTCTCCCAAGAGGCTAAGACAAGTACATGCGTGCACCCTTTCGCGGGGATTAAAATAAAAAAGGCCATTTGGGAAAAACCTCTCCCCTTTTATCTTGTCTCTCCACGCTCTACACAGGGAGTCCGCATGGCCAGAAGTAGATCCTAAAAGGCACCCTAACTCATTCTCCTGGCCTTGGAGAGGGAACAAATAAGCTGCTGGCTTCCCTAGGTCAGGAACACAGGGTGGGCACAGCTCCTTTGCTGGGCACAAGTACCAGGGGTCTGCAGACTCTGAGTGCCTTACACCTCTGTATAGACTTGTGGGGAACCATCTCAACAACGTTAGTCCTCACTGCCACAGTACAACAGGGCAAACATCTGAAGTTTAACTTCAACTGCTTCAGCTGTGAACTGGCAGATATGTGACCTTCAAAACAGCCCTGCCCCTTAAATAGGCACTTTTATTGATCTGCAGCAGGGGCTTGAGGACTGGTGGTAGCACCTAAAGAGCCTGGTCACCTGCTACAGGAGTCCAAGAAAAAGTGGTGCCCTAGAGTCTTTACAGCCAACAGAGTGGGGTGCTCACTGTCCGGCTGCAAATTCGCCTATCTACTCACCCTAGAGAACAAGAACACTCTTTCTTTTCAGACTCTCAGGGGCAGCTGTCAGTCCTCTGCCTGGCTCAGCACATGATCCCCTACCACAGCCAGAGTCCAGTGCCTGCACCAATCACCTATGCCTCTCTAGGATTGGGAGTGAGAGCCTCCATCACACACTTGGTGACCGATCTCCTGAACACCCGTGCTGAACCCATATAGGAAAATTTAATGGACTTCTGTAGGCAAATACTTAGTTACAGAACTAACTACCTGGTGACAGGACGTTAGAGATACAAAAGTGACAAAAATCAAACTTCAGCACACGAGCAGCTTATTTGGGAGTATCAAAACAAAACAAAATAAGAAGCTAGGCCTCACTAAGCAAATACAAAATAAAATTATAATAAATTATTGATGGCTTGGAGACAACAGTCAATATCAAATCACATAAAGTGGCAGTCCATGATGGCTTCAGCAAGCTCCCAAAATAAAGAATCAATAAGTTCTCTGGAGGAAGACTTCTTGGAATTACCACAGGCAGAATACAAAAGATTAATATACAAAACTCTTCTAGAAATAAGAAAGGAAAATCTACATAATGTAGAAACAGCCAGGGAACATACAGACACAGTAGTAGTGGAACTTAAAAAAGTTATTCAAGAACATAATGCCAAATTTAAAGGCTGCAAGAATCCATAGAGAGACAGCAATCAGAAATCCAAAAGATTAACAATAAAATTTCAGAATTAGACCACTCAATAGAAAGTCATAGGAGCAGAATTGAGGCAATGGAAGTCAGAATTAGTGACATTGAAGATGAAGCTCTTGAAGCCAACTTATTTGAGGAAAAATCAGATAAGAGAATTAAAAAGAATGAAGAAACTCTAAGAGTCATGTGGGACTCTATCAAGAGAAATAACCTACGAGTGACTGGGGTACAAGAACAGGGAGGATAACAGACAATACAGAGAAAATTGTTGAAGATTTGTTGACAGAAGACTTCCCTGATATCATGAAAGATAAGAAGATATCTAGCCAAGATGTTCATAGAACCCCACATAAGGTAGATTCCAAAAGAAAGTCACCAAGGTATATTTTAATCAAACTTACCAAAACCAAAGATAAAGAAAGAATTTTAAGAGCAGCTAGGGATAAAAGAAAAGTCATCTACAAAGGAGAGTCAATTAGAATAAGCTTGGACTACTCAGCAGAAACCATGCAGGCTAGAAGGCAATGGGATGATATATTTAAAGCCTTGCAGGAAAATAACAGTCAGCCAAGAATTATATATCCAGCAAAACAATCTCTCAAATATGATGGTGAAATTAGAGCATTTTCAGATAAAGGGACGTTAGGGGAATTTGCAAAAGCCAAACCAAAATTACAAGAAATACTAAAGGGAGTCCAACTGTTAGCTAATCAATAACAACATCTAACAATGCAAGACTAGAACACAGGACTGAGCAACCAGATATTGACTCAGATACAGAAATCGAAAATTCATCAAAGCTAAAACACTGAAAATAGAGAAACAGATATCAATATGTAAAAAAGGATACTATTAAAACAAAACAGAGGGTCTTAAAAAATGGAGATATTGATTTTCTATATGGAGGGGAAGTAAAGGCAATATAAAATAATAAAAGACTGCTATGAACTTAGAAAAATAGGGGTAAATATTAAGGTAACCACAAAGGAATCTAACAATCCTACAAATCAAAATAAAAAAGTAGAAAAATATAAAGACCCAGCACACACAACATCTACAACAAAGAAAAAGATGAAAAAAAAATACATAAAGAAAAACTACTCAGCACAGAAAATTGAGAACAAAGAAACTGTGAACAACACATGAAAAGAGATATCAGGATGACAACACTAAACTCATACCTATCAATATTTACACTGAATGTTAACGGACTTAATACACCAATAAAGAGATGGAGAGTGGCAGACTGGATAAAAACGCATGATCCATCAATATGCTGCCTACAAGAGATGCACCTTAGACTTAAACAGACAAAGAGGCTAAAACTCAAAGGATGGAAAAAAATACATCAAGCAAACAACACTCAAAAAAGAGCAAGACTGGCAATATTAATCTCTGACAAAATATTCTTTAAAGTAAAATCCACCACAAAAGATAAGGAAGGGCACAATGTAATGATTAAAGGGTCAATACACAAGGAGGACATAACTATAATAAATACTTACACAACCAAAAGCAGGGCTCCAAAACACATAAAACAAACTCTAAAATCTTTGAAGAGAGAGATAGACAGCTCCTCAGTAGTACTAGGAGACCAACACGCCACTTTCGGTGAAGGACAGAACATCCAGGAAGAAGTTCAACAAAGACACGGAAGAGCTAAACGTTACAATCAACCAACTTAATCTCATAATCATATACTGATCACTGCACCCAACAGCAGCCAAGTATACTTTCTTTTCCAAGGCTCATGGAACATTCTCCAGGATAGACCACATGTTAGGCAATAAAGGAAATCTTAACAAAATCTAAAACATCGAAATATTACAAAGCATCTTTTCTGACCATAAAGCCATAAAAGTGGAAATCAACAACACAAAAAGCAAGGGAAAAAATCAACGACCTGGAAACTGAACAACACCTTGCTCAAAAACTACTGAGTTATAGAAGAAATTAAGGAGGGAATAAAGAAATTCATAGAATCAAATGAGAATGAAAACACTTCCTACCAGAATCTTTGGGACACAGCAAAAGCAGTGCTCAGAGGTCAGTTTATAGCAATCAATGCACACATCCAAAAAGAAGAAAAGCTCATAATCAAAGCTTTAACCCAACAACTGGAACAAGTAGAAAGAGAACAGCAAAAGAAGCCCATAGGTTCCAGAAGGAAGGAAATAATAAGAATTAGAGCAGAATTAAATGATATAGAGAATAGAAAAACAATTGGAAGAGTTAGCAAGTCCAAAAGCTGGTTCTTTGAAAAAATCAACAAAATTGATAAACCATTGGCCAAACTGACAAAAGAAAAACTGGAGAGAAAGCAGATAACCTGTATACCAAATGGGATGGCTGATATCACATCAGACCAAACTGAAATCAAAAGAATCATAACAGATTACTATGAAAATTTGTACTCTGACAAATTTGAAAACCTATAGGAAATGGACAAATTTCTAGAAAGTCACTCACTACCTAAATTATAAAAAAAAAAAAAAAACAGAGGTAGAACATCAAAATAAACCCATAACAAAAGAAGAGATTGAAAAGGTTATTAACAAACTACCAACAAGAAAATGCCTGGCCGGGATGGCTTCACTGGAGAATTTTACCAAACTTTCATAGAAGAGATAACACCACTTCTACTAAAGGTACTTCAGAGCACAGAAAAGGATGGAATACTCCCAAACTCATTCTATGAAGCCAGGATAACCCTGATACCAAAACCAGGTAAAAACACCACAAAAAAAAATAAATAAAATTACAGACTGATATCCCTCATGAACATTGACGCAAAAATCCTCAACAAAATTTTAGCTAATAGAATTCAGCAACATATCAAAAAAAATAATTCACCATGACCAAGTGGGATTTATACCAGGTATGCAGAGATGGTTCAACATTAGAAAAGCAATCAATGTAATCCACCACATAAATTAAACAAAAGACAAGTACCACATGATCTTATCAAGCGATGCAGAAAAAGCATTCGACAAAATCCAACACCCATTCATGATAAAAACTCTCAACAAAATAGGAATAGAAGGCAAATTCTTCAATATAATTAACGGCATTAATACAAAACCAACAGCCAACATCATACTAAATGGAGAGAATTTGAAAGCATTCCTCTTGAGAACAGGAACCAGACAAGGATGCCCTTTATCACCACTCTTATCCAACATTGTACTCGAGGTCCTAGCCAGAAAAAGAAATAAAGGTCATCCAGATAAGTAGAGAAGAAGTCAGAGTATTTCTATTTGCAGGTGATATGATCTTATACACAGAAAACCCCAAGGAATCCAGAAGAAAACTACTGGAACTAATAGAAGATTTCATCAAAGTTTCAGGATACAAGATAAACGTACAAAAATCAATTGGATTCCTTTACATCAACAAAGAGAACTTTGAAGAGACAATCACCAAATCAATATCAGTTGCAATAGCCCCCAAGAAGATAAAATACTTAGGAATAAATCTAACCAGAGATGTAAAAGATCTTTACAGAGAAAACTACAAGACACTACTGCAAGAAACTAAAAGAGACCTCCATAAGTGGAAAAATATACCTTGCCTATGGATAGGTAGACTCAACATAGTGAAAATGTTAATTCTATCCAAAGCCATCTACAGATACAATGAAATCCCGATCCAAATTCCAGCAGGTTTTTTAATGAAAAGGAGAAACAAATCACCAACTTCATATGGAAATGGAAGAGGCCCCGAATAAATAAAGCATTATTCAAGAAGAAAAACAAAGTGGGAGACCTTACACTACCTGATTTTAGGACCTATTATACTGCCACAGTAGTCAAGACAGCCTGGTACTGGTACAACAACAGATACATAGACCAATGGAACAGAGTTGAGAATCCAGATATAAGCTCATCCACCTATGAGCAGGTAATATTTGACAAAGACCCAAAGTCAATTAATTGGGGAAAAGACAGTCTCTTTAACAAATGGTGCTGGCATAATTGGACATCTATATGCAAAAAAACTGAAACAAGACCCATATCTCACACCATGTACAAAAACTAACTCAATATGTACCAAAGACTTAAATATAAAATGGAAAATAATAAAGATCATGGAAAAAAAAAAAGAGACAACGGTAGGAGCCCTAATACATGGCATAAACACAATACGAACCATAAGTAACAATGCACAAGCACCAGAAGAGAAACTAAATAAATGGGATCTCCTAAAAATGAAATACTTATGCTCATCAAAAGACTTCACCAAAACAGTAAAAAGAGAACCTACAGACTGGGAAAAAATTTTTGGCTATGACAAATCCGATCAGCGTTTAATCTCTAAATTCTACAAGATACTGCAAAACCTCAACAGCTAAAAGACAAATAACCCAATTTAAAAAATGGGCAAAGGATATGAACAAGCACTTCAACAAAGAAGATATTCAGGCAGCTAACAGACACATGAAGAAATGCTCACGATCATTAGCCATTAGAGAAATGGAGATCAAAACTACAATGAGATATCATCTCACCCCAACAAGGCTAGCATTAATAATAAAAAAAAAAAACCACAAACTAACAAATGCTGGAGAGGTTGTGGAGAGACTGGAACACTTATACACTCTTGGTGGGAATGTAAAATGGTACCACCACTGTTGAAATAGATTTGGCCCTTCCTTAAAAAGCCATAAATAAAAGTACCATACCATCCAGCTATCCTGGTCCTTGGAATATATCCTACAGAAACAAGAGCCGTCACACGAATAGATACATGCACACCCATGTTCATCGCAGCACTGTTCACAATAGCCAAAAGATGAAAGCAACCTAAGTGCCCATCTATGGACGAATGGATAAACAAACTATGGTATATCCACACAATGGAATATTATGCAATGATAAAGAACAATGATGGAGCTGTGAAACATCGTAAACCTTGGTGGAAGCTGGAGTTCTTTATGCTGAGCAAATTTAGTCAGTCACAGAAGGACAAATACTGTATAAGACCACTACTATAAGAACTCAAGAAAAGGATTAAACACACACACAAAAAAATGCCTTGACAGTTACAGGGGTGAGGAGGAGGGTGAGGGTTATTCACTAAATAGGTAGTAGATAAGAAGCATCTTAGGTGAAGGGAAGGATAGCACACACTACAAGTGAAGCCAGCACAAATGGACGAAACCAAAGCTAAGAAATTTCCTCAACACAAATACTTTGAGAGATTGAGTAGCAGGGATGCGTAGTCTGGGGACCATGCTTTCATGGGACATCTATGTCAATTGGCATAACAAAGCTTATTAAGAAAATATTCTGCATCCTACCTTGGTGAGTGGCGTCTGGGGTCTTAGAAGCTTGCAAGCGGCCATCTCAGATGCATCAGTTGGTCCCAACCACTTGAAGTAAAGGAGAACGAAGAACACCAAAGACACAAGGAAAGTATTAGCCCAAGAGAAAGAATGGACCACATAAACCAGAGACTTCATCCGCCAGAGACCAGAAGAACTAGATGGTGCCTGGCTACCACCAATGAACGTCCTGACAGGGAACACAATAGAGGGTCCCTGATGGAGCAGTAGAAAGGTGGGATGCAGAACTCAAATTCTAGTAAGAAGACCAGACTTAACGGTCTGACTGAGACTGGAGGCACCCCGGAAAGCATGGCCCCTGGTCTCTCTATCACCCCAGAACTTAAACAATTTCTGAGCCCGACTCTTTAGACAGGGATTGGTCTGGACTGTGGGACATAAAGTGATACTTGTGAAGAATGTGCCTCTTAGTCAAGTAGATACAAGAGATCAAAGGGGTGGCTTCTGTCCAGAAGTGAGATGGGAAGGCAAAGAGAGATGGGAGCTGGTTGAATGTTCATGGGAAAGCAGGGGCAGAGGAGAGGAGTGTGCTGTCACAGAATGGGGTGAGCGGTTGGGGTCTCATAACAATGTATGTAAAAAAAAATTCTGTATGGGAGACTAACTTGAAATGTAAATTTCATTTAATTACAACAATAAAAATAAAGAATTACTCAAGGGAGTACTCCAAATGGAAAGGTAACAGTATTAAATAGATACTCATATCTATACATGGAAAAAAAAAAAGACAGCCGTATAAAAAAATGCAACACGTGTGGTCATATGGGCCAAGCATGTGATATTTTCAGGGAATAAACTGTAATTAAATCATGCAAAAAATACATCACATTTGTAAGAAATAAGCACAAAGTAAACTTATCAAATACATGTTGTAGATTGTTAATGAAGACACATGAACAGAAATGGAGGAGGGAACAGTATATTAGTTGGTTCCATGCAACCAATAAACAAAAAGAAGAGAGGTGGCTGTACTGATATCAGATAAAGTCAACTTTAAATCAAAATCAATTATGAGAAACACTGATATTACGTAATAATAAAATGGTTAATCCAGTAAGAAGAAAAAGCAATTATAAATATATACTCCCCTAATAACAATTCTCCAAAATACATGAAACAAATACTAACATGAAAAGAGAAAAAGACAAGTCAGGTTCGAGGGAGGGGCAAGATGGCGCTCTAGGCAGAAACACCACGCCGTCCCTCCACAGCAAAGATCCGAAAAACTAAGCCTAACAGAGAATCAACAATCCTGAAACCCTAGAACACCAAATGAAGAGATAAAGAACTCAGCCAAACACCAAACGGAGTGAGAATACTAAAAGAGAACGGAGAGCGAGGACAGACTCAGGCAGAGATTCCGTACCAGCTAACGCAGCGCGGATCCACCATCTTGGATTCCTATCGGAGACCAGCAAACGGGAGAGCAGCCTTGCAGAGCATCTGGTCGGAGACAGAACGACTGGTAAACTGCGGTGCGCGCTCTCCCACCACCCACCCCTCTCCGCTTCAGCTGGGGATCCCCTGCTTTCCGTGGCCAGGGTCCCTGGGCTGGGGGGTGCTGGTGCTTGGATTCCGCGCGCCTGGGCTGGCGGCTTTCTGGGAGCCGTTTGCTGGCAGCTAGCGAACCTTTCTCTGCCGCCTCCCCCTCCTTTTGCCTGGGTGCCTGGTTCCGAGTGCTGTCTCTGCTCTCTCCTGCGGGGCTGTAGGGCTGCGTGCGGGCGTGTGGCTGTTTCTAGGTCTGGGCTCCCGCGTGGGTGGGATCCCGGGGCCTTTGTTCGTTCGCCCCTCTGCTTTCCGTGGCCGGAATCCCTGAGCAGGGGGGCGCCGGTGCTTGGATTCCGCGCGCCCGGGCTGGAGGCTTTCTGGGAGCCATTTGCTGGCACCTAGCGAACCTTTTTCTGCCGCCTCCCCCTCCTTTTGCCTGGGTGCCTGGTTCCGAGTGCCGTCCCTGCTCTCTCCTGCGGGGCTGTAGGGCTGCGTGCGGGCGTGTGGCTGTTTCTAGGTCTGGGCTCCCGCGTGGGTGGGATCCCGGGGCCTTTGTTTGTTCGCCCCTCTGCTTTCCGTGGCCGGAGTCCCTGAGCTGGGGGGCGCCAGTGCTTTGATTCCGCCCGCCCGGGCGGGGGGCTTTCTGGGAGCTGTTTGCCGGCCGCTAGCGAGCCTTTTTCTGCCG
Source organism: Dugong dugon (assembly GCA_030035585.1). Classification (NCBI taxonomy): domain Eukaryota; kingdom Metazoa; phylum Chordata; class Mammalia; order Sirenia; family Dugongidae; genus Dugong; species Dugong dugon. Next base: position 25,828,468 of record CM057478.1, on the reverse strand, counting down.
CCTCCCCCTCCTTTTGCCTGGGAGCCTGGTTCCGAGTGCTGTCTCTGCTCTCTCCTGCGGGGCTGTAGGGCTGCGTTCGGGCGTGTGGCTGTTTCCAGGTCTGGGCTCCCGCGCGGGTGGGATCCTGGGGCCTTTGTTCGTTGGCCCCTCTGCTTCCCGTGGCCACGGTCACTTAACCCCGAGACTACCGGCTTCTTGGAATTCGCGCCCCTGAGTGGGGGCTCTCTGGGTCCCATTTGTAGGCACTGACTGCTGGTGTTGCCCTTTTTTTTTTTTTCTCTCAATTTTATTTTTCTTCCTTTTTTGATTAGTTTTGTCATCTTTTAACTCTTTTTCTCTTTTGTCTTTCTTCATTGCTTAATTTCTTGTCTCTCTATCTCTTCCTTCTCTTTCTGATCCCTGAATTCCAGGCGATGTATGCCTCTGTACCTTCTGGCCAGGCTGAGCTGTGAAAATTGAGACCGACTCCCCCAGACCTCATAGCTGCATCGGTGGGATCCCTGGGAACTTTGCAGTTCTTTAACTTTTCTGATTTTTATTTGGTCATTCTTTCCTTTTCTTTCTCTTCCCCCTTCTGGTTTCCTCCATCCCATAGTCTCTCATCTGTACATTCCAACGACAAGCTCCCCTAGCATTCGTTTATGTTTGTACGCTTTTTGCTCCTCCTCCTCTCTCCTCTCTCCCATATCCAGCTTAGCTTCACACATAACCATCTTCCCGCTGCACCCTACCTACCTGCACCGTGCACTAGACATCACATCACCAAGCGGTGCAGGCACGCCCTATCGGAACCTGCCCAGCACTGACTACCGACCGTCCTGGTGGCTGCAGTGAGTGCCACAAGCAACCCATCCCAGTGGCTCCTCCTCAACTAGATCTGCCCAGCTGTACCACAAGAACGAAAAAAAAAAAAATCTACAATCAATAAACGAGAGAAATATCTACTGAATGCCCCGAAAACAGCAAACAATATCAAAACATTTACAAAAACAAGACAAGATGGCTCCAATAGGCATCCAAATTAAAACACCAGATAACTCTCCTGTGGAAGAAAATGCACTAGAAGTACCTGATACGGAACTCAAATCACTAATACTCGGAATTTTCCAAGAACTGAGGCAAAAAGCTGACAAACATGAGGAAAAAATAGACAAATTTATGGAAAATACAGACAAAAAATTGGAAGAATTCAGGAAGATGATACAAGAACAAAATGCCAAAATAAATTCACAACTCGAAATTATACAAAAACAACAATTAGAAATCCAAAAGATAAACAACAAGATTTCAGAAATGGACGGTGTCATAGAAGGGCTGAGAAGTAGATTTGAAACCATGGAAGACAGGATCAGTGGAACTGAAGACAAACACTTGGATACAACTCTGTTTCAGGAAAACTCAGAAAAAAGAACAAAGAAAAATGAAGAGACCCTGAGAGTTATGTGGGACACAATTAAAAGCAAAAACTTACGTGTGATTGGCATACCAGAACAGGGGGAGAAAACAGAAAACACAGAGAGGATCATTGAGGAACTGCTGACAGAAAACTTTCCCAATATCATGAAAGATGAAAAGCTGGTCATCCAAGAAACTCAACGAACCCCATATAGAAGAGACCCCAAAAGAAAATCACCAAGACATATCATATTCACACTCGCTAAAACTAAAGACAAACAAAGAATCCTGAGAGCAGCTCGTGAAAAACAAGAAGTCACATACAGAGGAGAAACAATAAGACTAAGCTCAGATTATTCAGCAGAAACCATGCAGGCAAGAAGGCAATGGGATGACATATATAAAATCTTGAAAGAAAAAAATTGTCAGCCAAGAATAATATATCCTGCAAAACTCTCATTCAGATTTGATGGTGAAATTAGGTCATTTCCAGATAAACAGAAACTAAAGGAATATGCAAAAGTCAAACCAAACTTACAAGAATTATTAAAGGGAGTTCTTCGATCTGAGGACAAACAGCTTAAGCCCTCAGGCAGGACCTAGGACCTAGGATGCAGGTTAACATGAACCAGATACCATTCTAGGAACTGAACTACAGACGACTTTCCAAAAACAAAAGATATACAACAGGGAATCAGAGAAATCAATCAAAGGATGACAACAACATCAAAACAATGAAAGAGGGAACAAACGGCATAGGTATAGAACCTTCTAAAGGAGAAGAAGGCAAGGCGATACCAAGTAACGGTAGACTGCTTCAAAATTATAAAGATAAGGGTAAAATTCATGGTAACCACAAAAAAACTTAACAAACCAACTCATAAAAATAAAGACGAAAAACATAAAGTCTCAACAAAAACAAAACCTACAAAAACAAAAGAAATGAACACAAAATCCACAAATGAAAGTAACTCAGCACAAGAGAGTAAGAAGAACAAAGAAAACTTCAGCATCACAAAAAAAAGCACTACAAAATGACAGCAACAAATTCACATCTATCAATAATTACACTGAACGTAAATGGACTCAATGCACCCATAAAGCGACGGAGAGTGGCAGAATGGATAAGAAAACAGGATCCATCTATTTGCTGTCTACAAGAGACACATCTTAGAAACAAAGATGTGAATTTATTAAAAATCAAAGGTTGGAAAAAAATATATCAAGCTAACAACTATCAAAAAAGAGCAGGAGTGGCAATTCTAATCTCAGACAAAATAGACTTTAAAACAAAATCTACCATAAAAGACAAAGAAGGACACTATATAATGATTAAGGGGATGATCCATCATGAAGACATAACCATAATAAATATCTATGCACCCAATGACAGGGCTCCAAAATACATAAAAAAAACTCTAACAGCACTGAAAAGAGAAATTGACAGTTCCACAATAATAGTAGGAGACTTCAACACACCACTCTCAGTAAAGGACAGAACAACTAAAAAGAAACTAAGCAAAGATACAGAAGACCTAAAGGACACAATCAGCCAACTGGACCTCATAGACATATATAGAACAATCCATCCAACCGCTGCAAAGTACACATTCTTTTCCAATGCACATGGAACGTTCTCCAGAATAGACCACATCTTAGGCCACAGAGCAATCCTCAACAAGATCCAAAATGCTGAGATAATTCACAGTATTTTCTCTGACCACAATGCCATCAAGGTAGAAATTAACACTAGAAAGAGCAAGGAAAAAAAATCAAACACATGGAAACTGAATAATAATCTGCTTACACATCAATGGGTAATAGAAGAAATCAGAGATGGAATTAAAAAATTCCTAGAATCAAATGAAAATGAAAACACATCGTACCAAAACCTTTGGGACACAGCAAAGGCAGTCCTCAGAGGACAATTTATAGCAATAGATGCACATATCAAAAAAGAAGAAAGGGACAAAATCAAAACATTAACTACAGAACTCAAACAAATAGAAAGAGAACAACAAAAAAAGCCTACAACCACCGGAAGAAAGGAAATAGTAAAGATCAGAGCAGAAATCAATGAAATAGAGAACAGAAAAACACTAGAAAGAATCAACAAAACCAAAAGTTGGTTCTTTGAAAGAATCAACAAAATCGACAAACCACTGGCCAGACTGACAAAAGAAAAAGAGCAGAGGGCACAAATAACCCAAATAAGAAATGAAATGGGGGACATTACAACAGACCCAACTGAAATAAAAAGGATTATAACAGAATATTATGAAAAACTATATTCCAACAAATTTGAAAACCTAGAGGAAATGGATAAATTTCTAGAAACATACGGCCTACCCAAACTACAACAAAGTGATATTGAAAATCTGAACAGACCCGTAACAAGAGAAGAGATTGAAAAGGTAATAAAAAAACTCCCAATCAAAAAAAGCCCTGGCCCAGATGGCTTCACTGGAGAATTCTACAAAACATTTACAGAAGAGCTCGTACCAGTTCTACTCAAGTTATTTCAGAGCATAGAAGAGGAAGCAACACTTCCAAATTCATTCTATGAAGCCAGCATAACGCTGATACCAAAACCAGGCAAAGACATCACAAAAAAAGAAAATTACAGACCAATATCTCTCATGAATATAGATGCAAAAATTCTGAACAAAATTTTAGCCAATAGAATTCAGTATCATATCAAAAAAATAATACACCACGACCAAGTAGGATTCATACCAGGTATGCAAGGATGGTTTAACATTAGAAAATCCATCAACGTAATCCACCACATAAATAAAAGGAAAGAAAAAAATCACATGATTATCTCAATTGATGCAGAAAAGGCATTTGACAAAGTCCAACACCCATTCCTGATAAAAGCTCTCAATAAAATAGGTATAGAAGGGAAATTTCTCAACATCATAAAGGGCATCTATGCAAAACCAACAGCCAACATCATTCTTAATGGAGAAAGGCTGAAAACATTCCCCCTGAAAACAGGAACAAGACAAGGATGCCCTTTATCACCACTCCTATTTAACATTGTGCTGGAAGTTCTAGCTAGAGCAGTAAGGCAAGAAAAAGAAATAAAGGGCATCCAAATTGGTAATGAAGAAGTTAAACTCTCCCTGTTTGCAGATGATATGATACTATACATAGAAAACCCTAAAGACTCCACGAGAAATTTACTGGAAGTAATAGAAAGATTCAGCAGAGTAGCAGGATACAAGATAAACATTCAAAAATCAGTTGGATTCCTATACACCGGTAAAGAGAACGATGAAAAGGAGATCAGGAAATCAATACCATTTTCAATAGCCCCTAAAAAGATAAAATACTTAGGAATAAATCTGACCAGGAACATAAAAGACCTATACAAAGAAAACTACAAAACACTGCTGCATGAAACCCAAAGGGATCTACATAAATGGAAAAACATACCATGCTCATGGATAGGCAGACTCAACATTGTGAAAATGGCAATTCTACCTAAAGCAATCTACAAATACAATGCAATTCCGATACAAATACCAACAACATTCTTCAAAGAGATGGAAAAACTAATTATTAACTTTATATGGAAAGGGAAGAAACCTCGAATAAGTAAAGCACTACTGAAGAAGAAGAATAAAGTTGGAGGACTCACACTACCTGACTTGAGAACCTACTATACAGCTACAGCACTCAAAACAGCCTGGTACTGGTACAACAACAGAGACATTGACCAATGGAACAGAATTGAGAACTCAGATGTAAATCCATCCACCTACGGTCACCTGATTTTTGACAAGGGCCCAAAATACATCAAATGGGGAAAAGACAGTCTTTTTAACAAATGGTGCTGGCAATACTGGATATCCATTTGTAGAAAAATGAAACAGGACCCATACCTCACACCATATACAAAAACTACTTCAAAATGGATCAAAGACCTGAATATAAAGCCTCAAACTATAAAATTCATAGAAGAAAAAATAGGACCAACACTTCAGACCTTAATACATGGCATTAACAGGATACAAACCATAAACATCAACACAAAAAACCCAACAGATAAACTAGATAATTGGGATCTTCTAAAAATCAAACATCTATGCTCTTCAAAAGATTTCACCAAAAGAGTTAAAAGAGAACCTACAGACTGGGAAAAAATTTTTGGACAGTACAAGTCAGACAAAGGTCTAATCTCCATAATCTACAAGAAAATCCAACACCTCTACAACAAAAAGACAACCAATCCTATCAAAAAATGGGCAAAGGAAATGAACAGACACTTCACCAAGGAAGACATTCAAATGGCCAACAGACACATGAGGAAATGCTCGCCATCACTAGCCATTAGAGAAATGCAAATTAAAACCACAATGAGATACCATCTCACCCCGGCATTACTGGCACGAATCAAAAACACTGGAAATAACAAATGTTGGAGGGGCTGCGGGGAGACGGGAACTCTTATACACTGCTGGTGGGAATGCAAAATGATACAGCCATTTTGGAAAATGATATGGCGTTTCCTCAGAAAGCTAGAAATAGACGTACCATTCGATCCAGCAATCCCACTCCTAGGAATATATCCTAGAGAAATAAGAGTCATCACTCGAATAGACATATGCACACCTATGTTCATGGCAGCATTATTCACAATAGCAAAACGATGGAAACAACCTCGATGTCCATCAACAGACGAATGGATACACAAACTATGGTACATACACACAATGGAGTACTATGCAACGAGAAAGAACAATGAATCGGTGAACCATCTCATAACATGGATGAAACTGGAGGACATCATGCTGAGTGAAATAAGTCAATCACAAAAGGACAAATATTGTATGAGACCTCTATTGTAAAAACCCATGAAAAAATTCACATGCAAAATGTAACAATCCTTGTTGGTTACCAGGGATGGGGGGGGGGGAATACTAAATAGGTAATAGGTAAGTGGTAACTTGGGTGAGAGATGAGATAGTACATAGTACAGGGGAAACTAACACAACCTGCACAAGGAAAGGTCATGGAGGCCCTATAGACACATCCAAACCCCCCGAGGGACTGAGTTGTTGGACGGAGGGCTCTGGGGACCATGATCTCAGGGAACATCTAGCTCAATTGGCATGACACTACTTATAAAGATAATGCTCTACATTCTACCTTGGTGAGTAGTGTCTGGGGTCTTAAAAGCCTATGAGCGGCCATCTAAGATACTCCACTGATCTCATCCCTTCGGGAACAAGGGAGAATGAAGAGAACAGGATACAAGGAAAAGATTAGTCCGAAGGACTAATGGTCCACAGCTACCAAGGACTCCACGGGACTGAGCCCAGTACAGCTGGATGGTGCCCGGCTACCACCAATGACTCCTCTGACCAGGATCACAACAGAGGGTTCTGGGCAGAGCTGGAGTAGGATGTAGAGCATAATTTTAACTCCAAAAAAAAAAAAAAAAAAAAAGAAGAAGACCAGATATACTGGCCTAAAGAATACTAGAGAAACCTCGAGAGTGTGGCCCCCAGACACCCTTTCAGCTCAGAGGGGAAGTTACCTTCAAGGTTCGATGTTAAGCCTGGGAACGGACACCCCAGTAAAACTAAATGGGACTAACGATGTACAGGAGTCCGGTGACAAGGGCCAGAAGGCAGAGGGAGAGTAGGAAACTGATGATAAGGAACACAAATTGAATAAGGACACTGTCGATGTATTGTGAGATTGTTGACCACTGCTATAGGGCAACATTTGTAGTAACTATTAAATGGGAGGCTGTTTTGTCCTGTAAGCCTTCATCTTGGGCGAGAATGGCAGCACAATTGGAAGAGCATAGTCAATATCACTTAAATGTGTAAGTAAAAAGTTTTGAAATGGTGTTTAAATAAAATAAAAATAAATAAATAAATAAATAAACAAATGAGACTAAAGAGGTACAATAGTCCACTGACAAGGTCCAGAAGACAGAAGGGGACAAGGAAGCCCCCTGGTGATAGGGAACACAAGGTGGAGTAAGGATATTCTTGATGTGCTGTGAGATTGTTAACCATTGTCATAGGGCAACATGTGTAGTAACTGTTAAATGAAAAACTATTTTGTTCTGTAAGCCTTCATCTTAAGTGAGAATAACACCACAGTTGGAAGAGCGTAGTCAATGTCACTGAACTGTGAATGTAGAAAATTTTGAAACGGTGTATCTTTGGCCATCTGTAATTTTCATAAAAAAAAAAGGTTGAGAATTTAGAGGCTTAATACGTTGTGGGGTTGTTAACCAATGTCAAAAAAAAACAACATGTGTACTACTATTTCATGAGAAACTATTTGCTCTGTAAGCTTTCACCTGAAGTACAATAAAATATATATTAAAAAAAAAAAGAAAAGAAAAGAGAAAAAGACAATTCCTCAATAATAATATGCGACTTCAACACAGCACTTTCAACTCTTGACCAAATATTTAAAAAGAAGATCACTAGGAAGATTGAGAACTTAAGTAAATCCATAAGTCAGTTGGACCTAAAGGACACATATTGAACCCTCCACCCAGCTCAGAACAATACATATTCTTCTCCAGTACACATAGATCATTTTCCAGAATAGACCATGTGTTAGGACACAAAACAAATCTCAACAAACTTAAAAAGACTTAAATCAGGCAAACCGTATTTTCTGATCATAACAAAATGAAGCTAGAAATTAACAGCAGAGAAATAAGAAAAAATAAATACATGGAAACTAAATAATATAGTACTAAAAATAATTGGGTCACAGATGAAATCAAATGTGAAATTAAAAAATTCCTAGAATAAAACAAAATGAAAACACAACATAGCAAAAGCTGTGGGACACTTCAAAAGCAGTTCTAATGGGTAAACTCATAGCAATAAATACCTACATTAAAAAAAGGAAAGATTCAAAATCACTAACATAAAATTACAACCAGAACAAACAGAAAAGGAAGAGTAAAAGAAGCAAAAGTTTACCAGGAAAAGGAAATAATAAATATAGATCAGGGCAGAAATAAACTAAATGGAAAACAGAAAAACAGTAGAAAGAATCAACAAAAGCAGACGTTGGCTGTTTGAAAGGATCAAGAAAATAGACAAACTACTGGATATCCTGACTAAAACAAAACAAAAGAGGCAAAGAAATATATTATGAAATTAAATTGGTAACATTACCACCAATCCAACAGAAAAAGACGATCGCAACTGATTACTGTGAAAAATTGAACTCTGACAAGTTTGAAAACCTAGATGAAACGGACAAATTCCTAGAAACCTTACTACCTACCCAAACCAAAACAAACAGAAGTATAAATTTAACAGGCCCATTACAAAAGAAAAGATTAGAAATGTCATTAAAAAAACTGCCAATAAAAACAACAAAAAGCGCAGGGCCAGATGGTTGCATTGGATAATTCTATCAATCATTCAGAGAACAGTTGACACCAATCCTACTAAATCTCTTCAAAAACATTGAAGAGGAAGGAACAGTACCAAATTCTTTCTATGAAGCCGGCATAATCCTGATACATAAACTGGGCTAAAGACATAAAAAAAAAAAAAATTACAGACAAACATCCTTTATAACATAAATGCAAATATTTTGAACAAAATATTAGCCAACAAACTTCAACATATCAAAAAAATCATACGCCATCATCAATCGATATTAGTATCAAGATTACAAGTGTGGTTCAACATTAGAAAATCAATCAGTATAAACTACAGCATAAATGAAGCAAAGGAAAGGACCATAACAATTGGTTCAGAAAAATCATTTGATAAAATTCAACACCTTTCCTGATAAAAACTCTCAGCAAAATAGGAAGAGAGGAGAAATTTCTCAACAGAAATAAGGGCATATATGTAAAACTAACGGCCAACATTCTACTCAGTGGAGAAAGGCTGAGAGCCTTCCCTCTAAAAACAGGAACAAAACAAGAGTGCCCATTATCACCACTTTTATTCAGTATTGTACTGGAAGTCCTAGCCTAAGCAACAGGACAAGAAAGAGAAATAAAATGTATCCAAATCAGAAAAGAAGTAGTAAACATTATCTCTATTTGAAGATGACATGATCCTATACAAAGAAGACCCTAAAGATTAAACATGAAAACTGCTGGAATAGAAGAATTTAGCAACAATACAGGCTACAAGATCAAAACAGAAAAACCACTTGGGTTCCTCTACACTAACAAAGGCTATTCTGAGAAAGGAAATAAGAGAACATTAACATTTATAACAGCTCCAAAATTGATAAACTACTCAGGAATTAACCTAAACAGGGACATAACAGACTTATACAACAACAATTATGAAACATTACTACAAGAGACTAAAACAGATCTTCAAAAATGGAAAGGTATCCAGTGCTCATGGATTCGAAGGCAATATAGTGAAAATGTAAATTCTACCTAAAGCAATATGTAGATACAATGCAATCCTGATACAAATGTCAACAATATTCTTTCCTGAAATGGAAAAATTAATGACCAACTTAATATGGAAAGAAACCTCGAATAACCAAAACAGTATTGAAAAAAGAATAAAGCAGAAGGCCTCACGTTCCCCGATATCACAACATGCTATAAAGCCACTGCAATCAAAACAGCCTTGTATTCCATCAATGATAGATGCATAGACTAATGAAATAGAATTGAGAACTCAGAATTAAATTCAACCATCTATGGATAACTGATTTTTGACAAGCAAAGTCCATTCAGTTGGGAAAAAAAGATCTTTCATAAACAATGCTGAAAAAACTAGATATCCACCTATAGAAAAATGAAACAAGGACGCAAATTCAACATGGCTCTATAGACAGAAGCACCACGCCATCCCTCCACAAAAAAAAAAAAAAAAAACCTGAAAAACTAAGTGAAACAGAAACAAACATCAGTTCTGTAACCATAAGTGTCAAATGAAGAGACAAAGGAGCCAGATACCAACCTAGGTAATGAATTCTCCAGATTTAATTAAAACTAAAAGATTTACTATAAGGAACCAGAGAGGTTAATCTGTAAATGACAAAAATGTTAGAACAATAAAAGATGAAAAAACTGGTGTAAGTATAGAACTTTACAATGGATAGGAAGACAAGGCAATTCCAAGTTACAAAAGACTAGTTCAACCTTAGAAACATAAGGGTAATTTTCAAGAAAAATATGAATAAAGGTAACAAATCTAATCAAAATATAGAATAAAAACATGAAGTCTCAGTAAAAACAAAATCTAAAAAAAAAAAAAACCCAAAAGAAATTAAAAATCCACAAACAAAAGGAATTCAGCACAAGAGAGTATAAGAGGAACAAAGAAAACGTCAGCACTACCAAAAAAAAAAAAAAGACAGTAATAAACTCACACCTATCAATAATTACACTGAATATAAATGGCCTAAATGCACCCGTAAAGAGACAGAGAGTGACAAAATGGAATTTTGAAAAAAAAGTATCCATCAATATGTTGTCTACAAGAGACACACCTTAGAAATAAAGACAAACTTATTAAAAATGAAAGTATGGGAAAAACATATACCAAGCAAACAGCTACCAAAAAAGAGCAGGAGTGACAATATTAATCTCTGACAAAATAGACTTTAAAATAAAATCCACTATGAAAGACAAAGAAGGGCATTACATAATGATTAAAGGGACAATCCATCAGGAAGACATAACCATGATAAATATTTACACACCCGATGACAGGGTTCCAAAATACATAAAACGAACTCTAAAGCACTGAACATAGAAATTGACAGTTCCACAATAATAGTAGGAGATTTCAATACAATTCTCGATAAAGGATAGAACATCTAGAAAGAAACTCAACAAAGATACAGAAGATTTAAAGGCCAAAATCAGCCAACTTGACCTCATAGATAGAACACTCCACCTAACGCCTACAAAGTATGCAATCTTTTCCAACGTCCATGGAATGTTCTCCAGAAAAGACCACACCTTAGGTCACAGAGATACTCTCAACAAAATACAAAACATTGAGATAATGCAAAATATCTTCCTGATTACACCATTAAAGTAGAAATTAACAACAGTAAGAGCTAGGGAAAAAAGTTAAACACTTGGAAACTAAATAACACCCTGCTTAAAAACCCTGGGTAATAGAAGAAATCAAACATCGAATCAAAAAATTCCTAGAATCACCGTGTGCCATCTTTGCTTCTTCATAAGGGGCTACAGAGGTCTGTTCCGGTGTGGAACTTCTTTCCAGTCTGTGCTGCCATGCTGGTGGGATCCCAGGGCTTTTTTGTTTGTTTGTTTGCTTGCTTGTTACCTTTTTTTTTCTCGAGTTCAGAGCCCGTTCTGGCCGGGCACTGCTACACGGCTTGGGACCTACCCCCTCAGCTTGTGCAAACGTGCAGAAGGATCCCTAAGAGCATTTCTTTTTTCATGGGTTTTTTTTTTTTTTTTTTGGAGGCTTTTCTTGTTTTTTTTTTTTTTTAATTTGTTTTATTTCCTTTTCCCTCTTTTCCCCTTTTTGTCTTTCTTCATTTCTCAGTTTCTTTTCTTTCTATACCTTCCTTCTATACCTGTCCCCTGAACACCTGGTGCTGAATACCTCTACACCCTCTAGCCAGGCTGTACCTCAACACCTGGGAACAACTTCCTCAGACCTCATTGCCACACCGGTAGGATCCCTGGGAGCTTTGTTTTTCTTTTTTCTTTCTAATTTTTATTTATTCTTTCTTTTCTTTTCTTCTTCTTCCCCTTTTTGTTTTACTCCATTTCACAATCTCTCATCTCTCCACTACAATGGCAAGCTCCGCTAGCACTCATTTTTGTTTCTATGTTTTTGGCCCCTGTTCCTCTCTCCTCTCTCCCATACCCATCTTAGCTTCACACATGACAATCTCCCCCCTCCATCCTGCCTACCTGTACCGTGTGCTTAACATCACACCACCAAGCATCACAGACATATCCTACCAGAACCTGCCCTGCACTGATTACTTGCCCACCCTGGTGGCTGTAGTAAGTTCCACAAACAACCTATCCCAGAAACTCCTCTTCAGCTAGACCTGCCCCTGCTGTACCACATCTGAGCAACTGACCTTGCCAATTGGAGAAGGAGGCTAAAAGTATAATTCCAACAGATGAGCAAACAACAAAAAACACAGCCACCCTGCTCAGACATAGCAAAATTTAAAAAAAATTAAACAAACAAATATGCAATCAATAAATGGAAAAATAACTACTGAATGCCCGGAAGACAGCAGATGATATCAAAACATTTACAGAAACAGGACAGGATAGTTCCAGTAGGCTTCCAAAATAAAACACCAGATGACTTTGCAGTGGAAAAAAATACACTAGAACTAACTTATAGGGAATTCACATAGCTAATACTCAGGATTATCCAAGAGTTGAAACAAAAAGCAGACAAAATAGACAAATCCATGGAAAATACGACAAAAAATGGAAGAATTCAGGAAAATAATGCAGGAACAAAACGTCAAAATAAATTCACAACTAGAAAGTATACAAAAACAACAGTTAGACCCAAAAGATAAACAAGATATCAGAAATCGACAGTGTCATAGAAGGGCTGAGGACCAGATTTGAAATGGTGGAAGACAGGATCAGCAGACATGAAGACAAACACTTGGATACAACTCTGAGGCAAACTCAGAAAAAAGAACAAAGAAAAATGAAAAGACCCTGAGAGTTATGTGAGATACAATCAAAAGCAAAAATTTTCGAGTGATTGGAGTTGCAGAACAGGGGGAGAAAACAGAAAAAACAGAGAAGATCACTGAAGAACTGCTGACAGAACACTTCCCCAATATCACGAAAGATGAAAAGCTGGCCAACCAAGAAGTTCAATGAACCCCATATAAGACAGACCCCAAAAGAAAATCATCAAGGAATATCATAATCACACTTGCAAAACCAAAGACAAAGAATCCTGAGAGCAGCTTGTGAAAAACAAGAAGTCATATACAGAGGAGAAACAATAAGACTAGTCTCAGATTATCCAGCAGAAACCATGCAGGCAAAAAGGCATTGGGAAGAAATATACAAAACCTTGAAAGAAAAAAAAAAGGCCAACCACGAATAATATATCCTTCAAAACTATTGCTCAAATATGATTGTGAAGTTAGGTCATTTCCAGATAAACACAAATTAAGGGAATATGTAAAAAACCAACCAAACTTACAAGAATTATTAAAGGGACTTTTTCAATCTGAGAACAAACAATTTCAGCTCACAGGCTGAATCTAGGATGAAGGCTCCTACCAGCCAGCTAGAATCTAGGAAATGAACTCTCAAGGACTATCCAAAACCAAACAATATACAACAGGGAATCAGAGCATTCTATCTATAAATGACAATAACATCATAACAATAAAAGAGAAAATAAGTGGTGTAGGTATAGAACTTCCTAATGGAGAGGAAGGCAAGACGATACCAAGTAATAACAGACTGCTTCAAGTTTAGAAAGATGAGGGTAAACTTCACAGTAGACACAAATAAAGTTAACAAACATTCTCATAAAATTAAAGAGGAAAAACATCAAGTTAGTAAAAACAATACCTAGAAAAACAAAAGAAATTAAAAAAAAAACTCCACCAACAAAATGAATTCAGCACAGAAGAGTAAAAAGAACCCAGAAAAAAACAGCACCACACACACACACACACACACACACACACAAAACACTAAACAATGACAGCAATAAACTCACATCTATCAATAATTACACGGAATGTAAATGGAATCAACGCACCCATAAAGAGATGGAGAGTGACAGAATGGATAAAAAAACAGGATCCATCAATATACTGTCTACAAGAGACACACCTTAGAAACTAAGACATGAGTTTATTAAAAATCAAACATTGGAAAAAATGTATCAAGCAAACAGCCACCACAAAAGAGCAGGAGTGACAATATTAATCTCATATAAAATAGACTTTAACACAAAATCCACCATAAAAGACAAAGAATGACACTATATAATGATCAAAGGGATGAGCCATCATGAAGCCATAACCATAATAAACATGTATGCACCCAATGACAGTGCTCCAAAATACATAAAACAAACTCTAACAACACTGAAAAGAGAAACTGACAGTTCGACAAACATAGTAGGAGACTTCAACACACCACTCTCAGGAAAGGACAGAACAACTAAAAAGAAACTTATCAAAGATACGGAAGACCTAAAGGACACAATTAGTCAACTTTACCTCATAGACATCTATAGAACACTCCATCCAACAGCTGCAAAGTACACATCCTTTTCCAATGCACATGGAACATTCTCCAGAATAGACCACATCTTAGGCCACAGAGCAATCCTCAACAGGATACAAAATGTTGAGATAATATAAAGTATCTTCTCTGACCACAATGCCATCAAGGTAGAAATTAACAACACAAAGAGCAAGGAAAAAAATCAGTTATGTGGAAAATGACTAACACCCTGCTTAAAAACCACTGGGTAACTGAAGAAATCAGAGACAAAATCAGAAAATTACTAGAATAAAACGAGAATGAAAACACAGCAAAAGTAGTCCTCAGAAGACAATTTATAGCAATAGATGCACACATCAAAAAAGAAGAAAGGGACAAAATCAAACTATTAATTACACAATTCAAACAAATAGAAAGAGAAAAGTAGAAAAAGCCCACAGCCAATAGAACAAAGGAAATAATAAAGATCAGAGCAGAAATAAATGAAACAGAGAACAGAAAAACAATAGAAAGAATCAACAAAACCAAAAGTTGGTTCTTTGAAAGAATCAACAAATTTGACAACCTACTGAACAGACTGACAAAAGAAAAACATGAGAGGACACAAATAACCCAAATAAGAAATGAAATGGGCGACATTACAACAGAACCAATGGAAATAATAAGGATCATAACAGAATATTATGAAAAACTATACTCCAACAAATTTGAAAACCTACAGGAAATGGATAAATTTCTAAAAATACACTAACTACCTAAACTAGCACCAAGTGATGTTGAAAATCTGAGCAGACCCATAACGAGAGAAGAGATTGAAAAGGTAATAAACAAATCCTCAACCAAAAAAAAAGCCCTGGCCCAGATGGCTTCACTGGAGAATTCTAAAAAACATTCAGAGAAGACCTTGGACCATTACTACTGAATGTATTTCAGAGCATAGAAAACGAAGCAACACTTCCGAATTTATACAATGAAGCCAGCATAACCCTGATACCAAAACCAGGCAAAGGTGCCACAAAAAAATAAAATTACAGACCAATGTCTCTCATGAAAATAGATGCAAAAATTCTCAACAAAATTCTAACCAATAGAATTCAGCATCATATCAAAATAATAATAATAATAATTAACCACAACCAAGTAGGATTCACACCAGTTATGCAAGGATAGTTCCACATTAGAAAATCAATCAACATAACCCACCGCATAAATAAAACGAAGAAAAGAATCACATGATCTGCTCAATTGACACAGAAAAGGCATTGGACAGACTCCAACAGCCATTTCTGAGAAAAACTCTCAATAAAATAGGTACAGAAGGGAAATTTCTCAAATAATAAAAGGTATCTATGCCAAACCAACAGCCAAAATCATTTTTAACGGAGAGAGGCTGAAAACATTCCCCTTGAGAATAGGAATAAGACAAGGATGCCCATTATCACCACTTTTATTTAACAGTGTGCTGGAAGTTCTAGCTAAAGCAATAAGGCATGAAAAAGAAATAAAGGTCATCCAAACTGGTAATGAAGAAGTTAAACTGTCCCTGTTTGCGGCTGATATGATACTATACAATGAAAACCCTAAAGACTCCACGAGAAATCTACTGAAACTAATATAAAGATTCAGCAGAGTAGCAGGATACAAGATAAACATACAAAAATCAGTTGGATTCCTATACACCAATAAGGAGAACTATGAAAAGGAAATCAGGAAAACAATAACATTTATAATAGCCCCCCAAAAATAAAACACTTAGGAATAAATCTAACCAGTGATGTAAAAGACCTATACAAAGAAAACTACAAAACACTGCTGCAAGAAACCCAAAGGATTTACATAAATGGAAAAACATGCCATGCTCATGGCTAGGTAGACTCAACACTGTGAAAATGCCAATTCTACCCAAAGCAATTTACAAATACAATGCAATACCTATCCAAATACTAACAACATTCTTTAAAGACAAGGAAAAACTAATCATTATCTTTATATGGAAAGGGATGAAGCCTCGAATAAATAAAGCACTTTTGAAGAAAAATAAAGCTGGAAGACTCACACTACCTGACCTCATAAACTACTGTACATCTACTGTAGTCAAAACAGCCTGATACTGGTAGAACGACAGATACATTGACCAATAGAACAGAATTGAGAACCCAGATGTAAATCCATCCACCTATGGTCATCTGATCGTCGACAAGGGCCCAAAGTCCATCAAATGGGGAAAAGACAGTCCTTTTAACAAATGGTGCTTTGAAAACTGGATATCTTCCTGCAAAAAAAATGAAACAGGACCCATACCTCTCACAATATTCAAAAACTAATTCAAAATAGATCAAAGAAGTAAATATAATGCCAAAAACCATAAAGTTCATAGAAGAAAAAGTAGGATCAACCAACACTACAGGGAGTTAACAGGATACGAACCATAAGCATCAACACACAAACCCCAGAAGATAAGCCAGATAACTGGGATCTTCCAAAAATAAGACAACTATGCTCTTCAAAAGACTTCACCAAAAGAGTAAAAGAGAACCTAAGGACTGGGACAAAATCTTTGGACAGTACAAGTCAGACAAAGGTCTAATATCAATAATCTACAAGAAAATCCAACATCTCTACAACAAAAAGACAAACAATCCTCTTAAAAAATGGGCAAGGGGGATGAGAAGATACTTCACCAAAGACGACATTCAAGCGACCAACAGGCACATGAGAAAATGCTCACTATCACTAGCGTTAGAGAAATGCAAATTAAAACCACAATGAGATTCCATCTCATCTCGGCATTACTGCCATGAATCAAAATCACTGGAAATAACAAATGTTTGAGGGGCTGCGGGGAGATCGGAACACTTATGCACTGCTGGTGGGAATGTAAAATGATACAACCATTTTGGAAAATGACATGGCGCTTCCTCAGAAAGCTAAAAATAGAAATAGCATACGATCCAGCAATCCCACTCCTAAGAATATATCCTAGAGAAATAAGAGTAGTCACTCGAATAGACATGTTCACACCCATGTTCATGGCAGCATTGTTCACAATAACAAAAGATGGAAACAACCTAGAAGTTCATCAACAGATGAATGGATAAACAGACTATGGTACATACACACAATGGAGTACTATGCAATGATAAAGAACAACGACGAATCTGTGAAGCATCTCATAACATTGATGAAACTGGAGGACATTATGCAGAGTGAAGTAAATCAATCACAGGACAAATATTGTATGAGACGTCTATTGTAAAAACCCATTAAAAAGTTTACACACAAAAAGTAACAATCTTTGTTGGTTACTAGTGATGGGAGAGTTGTGGGAAATGCTAAATAGGCAATGGATAAGTGGTATCTTTAGTGAAGGGTGAGGCAACACATTATACTGGGGTAACCAGCACAATTTGTACAAGGAAAGGTGTTGGAAGCTCCTTGGTCACATCCAAACTTCCTGAAGGACTGAAATGCTGCACAGAGGGCTGTGGGGACCGTGGTCTCTGGGAACATCTAGCTCAGTTGGCATAACACTGTTTGTAAAGACAATGTCCTACTTTCACTTTGGTGAGTGGCGTCTGGGGACTTAAAAGAATGAAGAGAACAAGATACAAAGAAAAGATTAGTCCAAAGGACTAATGGACCACCACTACTAAGACCTCCACCAAACTGAGTCCAGTGCAGCTAGATGGTGCCTGGCTACCACCACTTACTGCTCTGACCAGGATCATAACAGAAGCTTCTGGACAGAGCTGGAAAAGGATGTAGAACAAAATTCTAACACACACAATAAAGACCAGATTTACTGGTCTGAAAGAGACTGGAGAAAGCCCCAGAGTATGGCCCCCGGACACCCTTTTAGCTCAGTGGTGAAGTCACTTCCAAGGTTTACCATTCAGCCGGGGATTTGACAGCCCCATAAGACAAAATGGGGCCAGTGAGGCACAGCATTCCGAGGACAGGATCTAGAGGGCAGAAGAGGATGGAAAAGCTGGTGATATGGAACCCAAGTTTGAGTAAGGACCGTGTTGACATGTAGTGGGGTTGTTAACCATTGTCATAGGGCAACACGTGTACTAACTGCACAACTGGAAGAACATAATTGGTCACTGAACTGTGCATGTAGCAATTTTTGAAATAGTGTGTCTTTTGCTATGTATATTTTCACCAAAAAAAACAGGTCAAGAAGGGAGAGGGTTGACATGTGGTGGGTTTGTTAACCAATGTCATAAAACAATATGTGTACTGACTTTTTAATGAGAAACTATTTGTTCTGTAAACCTTCACTGAAGTTCAATAAAAAAATTCCTAGAATCAAACAAGAATGAAAATATATCACACCAAAACCTTTGGGACAGAGCAAAGGCAGTGCTCAGAGGTCAATTTATAGCACTAGATGTGCACATCAAAAAAGAAAGGACCAAATAAAAACATTAGCACATAACTCAAACAAATAGAAAGAGAATAGCAAAAGAAGCCTACAGCCACCAGAAGAAAGGAAATATTAAAGATCAGAGCAGAAATAAATGAAATAGAGTATAGAAAAAGAATAGAATAAATGAAATCAAAAGTTAGTTCTTTGAAAGGATCAACAAAATCAACAAACCTTTGGCCTGACTGACAAAAGAAAAACAGGAGATGGTGCAAATAAGAAATTAAGTGAGGGACATTACAACAGACCCAACTGGAAAAGAAGAAAAAAGAATCATAATAGAGTACTATGAAAAATTATATTCCTAGAGGAAATGGACAAATTTCTAAAACACATTACCTACCAAAAGTAACACAAACTGATGTTGAAAATCTGAACAGACTAGACCCATAACAAGAGAACAGATTGAAAAGTAATTAAAAAAAAAAACTCCAAAAAAAAAAACCCCTGGCCCAGATGGCTTCACTGGAGAATTCTACCAAATATTCAGAGAAGAGCTTATGCCAGTACTACTCAAATTATTTGAGAAATGATAAAGGAAAGAATACTTACAAATTCCTTTTACAAAATCAGCATAACCTTGATACCAAAGCCAGGCAAAGACACCACAAAAAAAAAAAAAAAGAAAGAAAGAAAATTACAGACTAATATCTCTCATGAATATAGACAAAAAAATTAGCAATGAAATATTAGCCAATAGGATTCAGCATAATATCATGTAAATAATACACCACAACCAAGTAAGATCATACCAGCTAAGCAAGGATGGTTCAACACTGAAAATCCATCAACGGAATTCACCACCTAAATAAAAAAATCACGTGATCATCTCAATCACTGCAGAAAAGTCACTCATTCTAACACTCATTCTTGAAAAAAACACTCTCAATAAAATAGGTATAGAAGGGAAATTTCTCAACGTATTAAAGGAAATCCATACAAAACCAACAGTAAATATCATTCTTAATGGAGACACGCTGAAAAATTTTCCTTTTAAAAGGAACAAGACAAAGATTCCTTTATTACCACTCCTATTTAACACTGTGCTGGAACTCCTAGCTAGAGCAAAGGCAGGAAAAAGAAATAAGGCACATCCGAATGGTAATGAAGAAGTTAAACTGTCCCTATTTGCCAGTGATATGATACTATACATAGAAAATCCAAAAGACTCCATTAAAAAACCATTGGAACTAATAGATTCAGCAGAGTAGCAGGATACAAGATAAACACAAAAATCAATTGGATTCCTATACACTAATAAAGAGAACAATGAAAAGGAAATCGGGAAAACGATATCACTTATAAAAACCCCTAAAAAATAAAATAATTAGGAATAAGTCTAACCAGGGATGTACAACATATATGCAAAGAGAACTACAAAACACTACTGCAAGGAACCAAAAGAGATCTACATGAACAGAAAAATATACCATGCTAATGGATAGAAGGCTCAACATTGTGAAAATGATCATTCTACCCAAAGCAATTTACAAATACAATGCAATCCCTATCCAAATACCAACAACATTCTTTAAAGAGATGGAAAAACTAATCATTAACTTTAAATTGTAAGAGAAGAAGCCCCTGATAAGTTAAACCCTATTGAAGAAGAATAAAGTAGGACGACTAGAACAACCTGACCTTGGAACCTACTATAAAGCTACAGTCAAAACAGCCTGGTACTGGTACAATGACAGATACTTTGACCAATGGAACAGAATTTAGAACCTAGATGTAAAATTATCCACGTACAGTCACTCGATCTTGAACAAGGGCCCAGAGTCCATCAAATGGGGAAAAGACAGCATTTTTAACAAATGATCCTCAGCAAACTGGATGTTCATAAGCAAAAAAAGTGAAACAGAACCCATACCACACAACATACACAAAAACTAATTAAAAGTGGATAAAAGACCTAAGTATATGCCAAGAAGTATAAAGTTCATAGAAGAAAAAATGGGATCAGCACTAGAGGCCTTAATATATGGCATTAACAGGATGTGAACCATAACCAACAACATACAAACTCCAAAAGATAACCTAGATAACTGGGATCTTCTAACAATTAAACACAAATGCTCATCAAGACTTCACCAAAAGAGTAAAAGGACAACTTACAGACTGGGAAAATAATTTTGGGTATTGAAAATTTGACAAAGTTCTAGTCTCTAAAATCTACAGGAAAATCCAACACCTCTGCAACAAAAAGACAAATAATCCAATTAAAAAATGGGCAAAGGAGATGAACAGACAGTTCACCAAAGAAGACATTCGAGCAGCCAACAGACAAACAAGGAAATGCTCACAATTACTAACCATTAGAGACATTCAAACTAAAACCACAATGAGATACCATCTCACCCCGGCATTACTGGCACGAATCAAAAAAGCAGGAAATAACAAATGTTTGAGGGGCTATGGGGAGATTGGAACTCTTACGCACTGCTGATGGGAATGGAAAATGATACAACCATTTTGGAAAATGATATGGTAATTTCTTAGAAAGCTAGAAATAGAATACCATATGATCCAGCAATCCCACTCCTAGGAATATATCCTAGACAAATAAGCGCTGTCACACGAATAGACATATGCACACTCATGTCCATTGCAGCATTGTTCACAGTAGCAAAAAGATGGAAACAACCTAGATGCCCATCAATAGATTAAGGGATAAACAATCTATGATACAAACACACAATGGAGTATTATGCAACCCGAAAGAACAATGATGAATCTGGGAAGCATCTCATAGCATGGATAAATCTGAAAGACATTATGCTGAGGGACTTAATCATGAAAGGACAAATATTGTATGAGACTACTACTGTAAAAATCCATGAAAATGTTTATACACAAAAAGAAACAATCTTTAATGGTTATGAGGGAGGAGAGGGATGTGGATGAAAAAACAATAAATAGACAATAGATAAGTGGTAACTGGTGAAGGGTAAGACAGTATACAATACTGAGGAAGCCAGCACAACTTGTACAAGGAAAGGTCATGGAAGCTCCACAGACACATCCAAACTCCCTGAGGGACTGAATTGCTGGGCGGAGGGCTGTGGGGACCATGGTCTCAGGGAACATCTAGCTCAATTGGCATAACACAGTTTATAAAGACAATGTTCTACATTCTACCTTGGTGAGTAGCATCTGGGGCCTTAAAAACCTGTGAGCAGCCACCTAAGATACACCCCTGGTCTAACCCCTTTGGGAACAACAGAATGAAGACAACAGGATACAAGGAAAAGATTAGTCCAAAGGACTGACTAATGGACCACAGCTACCAAGGCCTCCACCAGACTGTGTTCAGTACAGCTAGATGGTACCCGGCTACCACCATTGACTGCTTTGACCTGGATCACAACAGAGGGTTCTGGACAGAGCTGGAGAAGGATGTAGAACAAAATTCTAACACAGAAAAAAAAGACCAGATTTACTGGCCTGACAGAGACTGGAGAAACGCTGAGAGTGTGTCCCCCAGACACCCTTTTAGCTCAGTGGTGATGTCACTCCAGAGGTCCACAGGTCAGCGAGGGATTGGACAGACCCATAAAACACAATGGCACATGAGGCACAGCAGTCCAGGGACAAGAACTAGAAGGCAGAATGGGACAGGAAAGCTGACGATAGGGAACCCAAGTTTGAGTAAAGACAGTGTTGACATGTAGTGGGGTTGTTAACCATTGTCATAGGGCAAGATGTGTTTTAACTGTTTAATGAGAAACTGCTTTGTTCTGTAAACTTTCATCTAAAGTGAGAATAGCAGCACAACTGGAAGAACATAATCTATGTCACTGAATTGTACTTGTAGAAATTTTCAAAATGGTGTAGCTTTGGATATGTGCTTTTTCACAAAAAAAAAGGCCCTCCAATGTCGAGAAGGGAGGGTGTGACATGTTGTGGGGTTGTTATACAATGTTATAAAACAATATGTGTACTGACTGTTTAATGAGAAACTATTTGTTCTGTAAACATTCACCTAAAGTACAAGTTAAAAATTTAATCAAAAAAAGAAAGCTTGTGACCATCCAAGATACAACTATAGGTCGCTACTTGCAAGGAGCAAGACAGTAAGAAGATAACCAAAAACTCAAAGAAGAAATAGGTGTTCACGAGCCACAACCTCATCTACCCTGAGACCAAGAGAACTAGATGGTGCCCAGCTTCCACTACTGACCTTTCTGAACATGATCACAATAGATTGTTGCAGATAGAATGGGAGAAATATGTGAAGCAGAACTCCATTTCTTATTTTAAAAAATGCCAGACAAACTGAAACAATAGAGAACAGAGGACTTACTGAGACTATCACCCTAGACCAAGCTTATCCCGAGATCAAGCTTTAGTGAAATAGCAGAGTGACACACAAAATAAAGGATAGTAGGCATAAGATCAGTGCTCTACATAAAAAACCATCAGTATGAGAACAAAAGTCAACAATTACTCAAAAGCAAAGATGAGACGATGTAACTAATGTCACTGAACAATATATGTGGAAATTGTCAAATGAGAACCTAATTTGCTGTGTAAACTTTCACCAAAAACTCAATAAAAAATCATTGAAGCAAGAAAACGATGGAGTCCTGTATTTCATATTGGGGGCAGGAGGAGTCCACATAATTCTAAATCCTGAGCTTATGTTAAGGGTGATAGTAAAATTTGGAAACAGAAAATGGTAATGACTGAACAACATAATAAACCAAAGTAATGTCTCTGAACTGTACATATGAAGAATGTTGAAAAGGCAAAATTTTGTTGCATATGTATTTACCACAATAAAATATCTTTTAAATGACAGATAAATGTTTCCTCAGACACCCAGAAACTGAGGGGAATTTTTGTCAGCCCAAAAAACATCAAGAAATTACTAAAAAATATTCTACAGGAAGATAGATTATGATATAAACCAGAAACTTGAATTTATACAGTGTCAAAAGTGGAATAAATAAAGGTTATATTTAATATTTCTATTATTTCCTTGTTCTAAAAAATAATTCTTAAAACAATAATAATAATAGTCAAGCATTATCTGTTTGTAGCGTATGCAAAAGTGAATGGATCACCAAAGGGACAAGAGATGGGAAAGAGGAATTGGAAATTGTGGAAGCGGTAGTCTAAGTGCAGTCCCAAGTGCAGTCTGTCACATTTCCCTGTGGCTTACAGTTGAACTTTGTGCATAGGACCAGATGTATCATCCAGACTTCTTGAAGGGGAAGAGTGTGTGGGCTGAGTCCATTTGCTAGGGTATCTTGACCCAAAACGTATCCCGTATTAGCTGGTGGCCTATAGCACATCCCTCTGTTCTTGCCATGAGCACATGTCAACATTTCCAGAAACTGCTTATGCATGCACATCACATTGCACCTGCACAACCCCATTTCTTTATCTTTTACTAACAGAAGGGAATGGTGTCTTTCAACTGCAGCACACAGAAGAGGTGTGTGCAGAGCACCAGCCTGTGTTGGCTGCAGAGTTAGGCTCGCTGGGCATGGGAGACCAGCACCTACTATTGACGCTGACTCTGCTCTGTCTCTTCTCTATAAGAGTAAAGCATTATTCCAAAAAATGTCTGTGTGTAACTTGTGCTTTTGTTGGCGACCTCAGACATTGGCTCGAGAGAAATACATTGTAATAATGTCCTATACAGAAGAAAGGGTATAATAAAATTTGAAGGCATAATAGGATTATTTAAAAAGAAAATGCATATTGTAAACCATAGTGTAGGCAACAAAATGTTATTAAAAATGAAATAGTTAATATGTCAATAGAGGAGTTATAAATAGCATCATAAAATGCTATGCTAAAACAAGAGTTCCCAGAAAAAGAGAAAAGAAGAAGCAAATAGAATTATTACACATATAAAACAACTGCCAAGATAGTACATTCCAATCTAAGTATAGCAATAAAAAAATTAAAAGGAAATACTATAAAATTACCAGTTAAAAAACAGAGATTGACACGTTGGATAAAAAATCAAAACAAGCAATATGCTGTTTAAAAGAAAGTCACTTTAAATACATGTATGTAGAAAAATTAAAAGTATTGATAAGTATATATCATGAAAATACAGACCAAAAGAAAGCTGGAGAAGAAATATTATTTTCAGAAAGACTAGACTTTCAAATAAAGGATGATTAATAGGGAAAAGGACATTAAATAAACATGAAGTTATCAACTCACAAAGGGTATAACAGTCCTCACTAGTGTAAATGAAAAAGAAATACTCATTTGATTTGAGTATTCCAACATTTTCCCTTATGTGGTTCATAGAATAAGTAAAAAATAAATAGATACATACATACATAAACATATGTATGTATATATGTGCATATATATGTATATATGTGTATGTATATACTCGTTCATATTTATTTATATATACACATTTATATATGTATACACATATGTGTATGTTTATATATATGTATATATAAATATGTTGTTTTTGTTAGGTGCTCTGAAGGCAGTTCCCAATTTTAGTGAGACTACATACAACAGAATGAAACACTGATGTCCTGTGCTATTCTGACAGTGGTTGCTATGTTTGATCCAATTTTTGCAGCCACTGTGTAAATCCATCTGTTGAGTATCTTCCTCTTTTTTTGTTGACCCTCTGCTTTGCCAAGCATGGTGTCACTCTGCAGGAACTGCTCTCTCCTAATAACGTGCAAAGTACATGAGATGAAGGCTTGCCATCCTCAATTCATCCTCAATTCTATTTGTACTTCTTCCAATACAAATTTGTTCATTCTTCTGGCAGCCCATCAATTCTTCTTCAGTCTTCCTTATTAATTGGCCAGCTTCCCATGCATATGAAGCAATTGAAAATACTATGGCTTTGGTCAGGTCCACCTTAATCCTCAAAGTGACATCTTTGCACACTATTTTTTTCCATAAGTATCAATGTCTTAGTAATAAATTTAAAGGAGCCCTGACGGCACAATGTTAAGTGCTCGACTACTAATCAAAAGGTTCCTAGTATGAGCTCACCCAGTGACATTGCAGGAGAAAAATCTGGTGATCTGGCCACATAATGATTACAGACTAGAAAACAATATGGGACAGTTTTGCCCTGTTCACAGGGGGTCGCTATGAATTGAAAATCTACTGGAAGACACCTACTAACAACAAAAATCTTTATTAATTTATTAATAAATTTAATAAGTAATCAGATAAATTTTATTTAATTTTATAATTTTCATTATTTTACTGGTTATATTCACACAATTTCCATTTTCAAAAAGTGGTAAGTGTACTTGTCCATGTTTTTAAAAAAATCATGTTCAAATTTAAAAAAATAAAAGAAAAATATATGTAAATATACCCCTTCTCTAGCTAGATTTTAGGCTCTGACATTTAGGAAAGTATGTACTGGTACAACCATAAATATATCGAGCAAATATCTACATATTTGTAAAACTTTAAGTGTCCTACTTTGATTTGGTCCACGTTTACCATAATATAATTTACATACATTATCATATATTTTCTGCAGATTTCCGTTTCTATTTATGTTGTGCATTTTTAAGGCTTTATACTAGAGTTTCTCAATCTTAGCTCCACTGCCATTTTGGGCCACATAATTATTTGTTGTGAGGAGCTGTCCTATGCTTTGTATGTATTTTTTAGAAGCTTCCCTTGACTGTACCCACTAGTGTTAGCAGTACCTGCCCCCAGCTGTGAAAACTGAAATTTACTCCAACAATTGTCAGATGATCCTGGGAGCAAATTTGCTCTTGTAATCTATGGATGCTAATACTGGTATTAACAGCATTGCCCAGGTCTTCTAAGTTAAAAGCATTGCCTGAAACTAGATTGAGGAGCACTCATCAAAACGTGAAGATTGAAGATCCTTTTGAAGATGAGGCACAGTTTTGAGATTCAACATGAGAATTATGTTCAGCATTAAATTTTTCTAAACGTGGCAACCAATGGCACTAATTAGTGTCCTGAATTGTAAACAGATGTTTCATCAAGAAATATTACTGTGAAGCCTGTCCTGGGGGACATGGAGAAAGACAGACAAAACTCATTCCTGTGAAAAGTAGTCATGTTCAGAGACGTGAAGGTTCCCTAGAATCACTATGCATAGGAGTCCCTGGAGAGGTTCTAAATGGTGGGGAAACCACAACTTCTGAGAGGAAACCCTTCCCTGACTTCCTTCCCCTGCATCTGCTGACAAGATGGGACACTAAGCTTAGTGGGTCCTGAAAGTCCCCTACAGACCAGTACCTTGTTGGCCCCCTGCAGGAAGGTTTGTGTCTGGGCTCACACTGACTTCCCCTCACTGTGTCTCTAGCACAGTAATACACTGCCGTGTCCTCAGAATTCACAGAGCTCAGTTTTAAATAATATTGGCCCTTGGAGGTGTCGCTGGTAATGCTGACTTTTGATGCCAGTTTGGTTATAATATGTCCCTCCACCACCCCTTATTTCACTGACCCACTCCAGTCCCTTTGCTGGAGCTTGGCTGGCCCGTCCACAATATAGCTGGTTAGAGACAATCCAGACAGCACAGATGAGGAACAGTGTCTGCGATGGCTTCACCAGTCCTGGATCCAAATCCTGCATCTGCACCTGGTACAGAACACCTGGGGACAAAGACAACCACAGTGAATCATGTTCTCTGATGTAGCATCCCCATACCTTCATGTCTGAATTCCTGAGACACTCACCTCTGGAAGTTCACACCAGGAAGAGGAAGATCCATAAATGTTTCATTTTCTTGTGGATGAGATCCCTGACTCTCAGAGAATATTCTCCAGGGAGAGGAGGAACCTGAATTAAAGTAAATCTGTGCTGTGATTTCACCTGGTTGCTTAACTGAAATTTGCATGTAAAGGTGAAGAGGGGTGAAGGAGGTCCCTGTGTCTGGGGCACTCACTGGAAAAAAAAATCTGGCTATGCTAGTGGGAGAACAAAGTCCTCTCCCTGGGTCTTCTTTTCACACAGCCCAGGGTTTTCTTAATCCACATCAGGACATATTCTTGTCAGGGGGCCAGATGCAATCAAATATCAAGGACAGCTTTGGAATAGAGACAATGCACATCCACTCTCAAATACGGATAGAAAAATAGATACATAGAGAGAGAGAGACAAATATAGACAGACAGATATATAAATAAATATCAAATATTCACCACAAATCCAGTGTTCTCTGAATGGTCACATACTCATTCTGATCCATTCCATATCTTCATGAGCTCATGTTAAAACTATTGGATATTTCAGTGTGTGGAGACAGTAACTAAATTACCAGAAACTCTGAACTTAGACAAAAATTGTATAACTCAATGTTTTTTTTTCCCCCAAAACAAAACTACTTTGTGTGACTTACTAATTTGGGTGAATATTTCTTTACCTGAAGCACCCTTACTGTATTTAAAGTTTACTGTTGAGAGAAATAGCTTAATGCCAACCTGAAGTGCTTTTTGTTTTTTTATTCTTGTTCCACCCCCACATACACTCAGACTAGATATTTCTGCCTTGAGGGTAATCATTCCTAGTGTTGTTAAAATGGCCAGAAACTCCCTGATTTTCCTTTTCTTCTGATGGTGAGGGCCTGCAAAAAATTCCTGGGTCTGTAGGCTCTCTCATGAAAGAAAACTTTTAGGAACATAAACCTTCAGGACCACAAGAACATTGAGTTAGTGAAAGGTCCTCACCTAAAAAATATGTTGGGTCAGTATTATGGTCTTTGTGTAAAATTCATGTATCATACAGGTGTCCATAGTTTGTTCTCTGGATGACTAACAGTGGATACTGAATTTAGTGAAAACAATTTCCATTACTTTGGGAGGAATGATATATATGGTTCTTGGAAATACACCTTTCCTCAATATGGATTGCAGCTCACTATTCCAGAGAGAAACTCCCTGCCCTTGAAGGAGGTCCCCTTGGAAAACCTACTTGAGAAATGCTGCCCTGAGGCCCTAGTCACAAAATCCTAGGGTTACGTCTAAGATCCTACGGCTGTTTCTCTGTGTGGAAAATGCTTTCCAATCACAGTGATTGTGAGAATTCTCAGCATGTTTCTTTGTCAACATAAAAAAATGGATCACGAAGGAATCTGAAGAAGTTCCTGCTGACCAGTAATATTTCATGCAACAGAAGATGTTGCTTCCTCCTTCCTTGACTGCATTTAGAATGTGAGAAATTAGAGAGACAAAACTGCAAGAAAAGTCCCTGGTGGCAGCTGAGAGCTGGAAAGATGAGGAAACCGTTGGGAGCTAGGAAAGCGAAGAAATGGCTGATCCTGACAGGAAGACTCTCATTGGCCCTTCTCTGCACCTACTCCTGGTACTGTGTCCCTCCTGCTCTGTGGATCCTTAGTACCTTCTGCAGAACAGCCCCTTTACAGCCTCCCTGCAGGCCAGGTTTGTGTCTAGGCTCCCACTGCCTTCCCCTCACTGTGTCTAACACATAGTCATGTCTGCAGGTCGGAACAGGAAGACTTGATTCTTGGAAATGTCTTTGAATATGGAAATTCAACTCTGGAAGGACATTTATATACTTTTATGCCACTAGCACATATGTATCCATCCACTTTATCTCGCTTCCAGGGGAGAGGAGGCTGGTGAATTCAGGTCCAGCAGTGACCACTGGTTTTCATGGAAAATTCAGAGATAGAGAGAGTCTGTGATGACCTCACTATTTCTGTGCCTGACTCCTGTAACTGCACCTGGAACATGACATCTGAGTACAGAAGAAAAAAAAATCTTTAGTTAGAAATATTGACACCTATCCAAGTCATCTCTTTCTGGAAATCTCTGAGACATTCATGGGGTAAAGTAGCAACTAGGTTGAAGAACATCAACAGGAATCTTATGATCTTTTGGACAAGGTTCATAATTCCTGAAGAATTCAGCTCAAATTGTGAAAGTTCCTGTCAGATTCTGAGATTTAACCTGGTAGGTGAGTACTTTGATTTCATACAAGAGTACCCAGATAGGAAGTGGGAAAGTGCCAGGTAAAGTCTCAGTCTCAAATTCAGAAGGTGAAAAGAGAAAGCCTGTCTCACTCCACAAGGATGGCTCTGGCTTTACTGAGAGCCCAAATTCATTGCCATCCATTCGATTCCAACTCAGCTACCCCATAGTGTTTCCAAGGAGCAAGTGGTTGATTCGAACTGCTGACATTTGGTTAGCAGCCAAGCTATTGACCACTGAGCCACCGGATCCCAGGGACATAGATATGAAAACCATAGAAGTTTACAGTCCATAGAGAGAGAGAGCTTTGATGATGGGAAAATAAACTCGGATCCCATGAGAAATCTTTCTTTGATAGAACACATCTAACTTCTTCCTTCCCTCCTTTCAGAAACTTATTATTGACATGGTCCTCCTCATTATTCACCTTAATATACCATAGGGTGGTATTGAGAAGTTGTTGGAGCAGACCATATTATATGGAACATGCTGCTCCAGAGACCACAGATCTAAGATCTCTTCCAAGCTCAGTCTATTGAGAACTACAAACTTTGGGCGGGTCACTGGACTCTTCCCTTGTGTCTCCTCATCTCCAGAATGGGCCTTGTGAATACTTATTAATCTGCATTTAGGGGAACACAAGTGAATGATGAATCTTCTTGTAGGATGTACACAGAGTTTTTATTCAGTGAGGGTAAATCATTATTCATAACCTTGAACAACCTCGCTTTTTTATTTGCTCCTACTGCTACAACAGATATGAGAAACTTCTCCTTGCACACCAAGATTCCTGAACTCTGGCCTGAAGTAGGGGCCATGAGGTGCCTCAGTTCCCCCAGTATCTCTTTGATTCTCAGAATTCCTCGTTGTCAGCTGGAACCCTGCATGCACATCTCTAGTGTGAACTTTGCCTGAATGACAATTTGTGTAAGAGTAGTTTTTCCAGAATGAATATTAATACGAGTGGATGTTGGTTTTTGCATGTCAAGTGTGTGTGTGTGCCTGTGTGTGCGTACATGCTTAAGGTTAAAGAGAGGTTTCCATGCAATGTGAATAAAAATTATAAATGGTTAGGTCATGAAAGAGTTTTCATGTTTGTGGAAATGTAAGAAACCTATATAGAGAGAGTACTGTGAACAAGTGAAAATGACAAAAATGAGGCTAAATCAAACTCTTATGTCCCTCAAGTCCTTAGAGTCCTTCCTTTTCCACACCATGACTAAGGTGACCAGTATCTTTGGAAGGCCTCAAACTGGGTTATGCTTCCCATTTACTATCCAGAATCTAGAACTAAGAATTCACTTAGCTAAGCCGAACACCACAATGAGCTGATTTGAGGTTGTGGCACAGGGGATTCGATGACTCCATGGTCTGGGCCAGTCCCTTCTCTTATTCACTCCTAAGTATCTTCTCAGAGAGAAGGTTGTGTGAGGTGAGCTCTGGTGTATGAGACATTTAGGAATTTCATTGATGGAGGTGTTCTGAGGGGAAGTACAGACAGGAAGACAAATTCTTGTGCTGAATAAATATGATCCTTGTGAGGACACTTTGCTAAAGATCAATGTGAATTTTTCATAGATAAAGTACATCTAACACCTCTCTGTTCTTGTGCATTATTGTGTAGTTCATATTTGTTCACGTTAAATTAGTTGGATGAAAACATGTTCATGTTGTGTGGTTAATGCAATTTTATCATCAGAATTACCAATATGGAGATGATCTAATGGAATACAAGCAAATCCTCTATCTTCACCATGTAACAGAATCAAGACCAGGCCTACATAAGCCTTCCAATAGAGTCGAACACAGGAACAAGTCTGATATCTTTCCTAAAGCCCCTTTCCCTGTGACACTCCATCCTAAGTAGAGAAGAGAGAAAAAGTAATCTCATGCTTCATACTTAACTTCTCAGTTTAGAATCAGAATAAAAAGAGGTTTCCTTTGGATGTGCTGGCTTGTGGGATTGGAAAAAAACTCAGACAGTAACAGGAAGCTCTTTTATCTTTCCCTGTATCTGCCCTTTTGATGGTCCCTGGGCTCAATGAGTCCTGAAAGACCCCTGCTGAAAGTCTTACACTACATTCAGGAAAGGAATGTGCTAGGCTCATACCGTCTTCCCCTCACTTTGGGTCTCACACAGCTATATCTTCTCAAGTCCTAAGCACTCAGGTTATTGGTCGGTGATGAACCTGGTGTTGTCTTTGAGAGTGTCATGGCAATGGGTGGTTGAGCTACTGTTGTGGTCACCACAGCTGTTATAACTGACCAGCCACTGCATCTCCATGACAGTCTTCTCTCTGATCTGACTTATCTAGCAAACATCACAGCTGTGCACTGTGCTCTCCCACTGTTCAACTCTATCTGTGTCTAAAGGCTGTGAATTACAGGATGAAAGTAAATGTCTGCTGAAGAGAAAAGTAAATGCAGACCTGGTAGGAATCCCTAGATGACATAAAAAAAAAAATTCCTCCCTCACCACTTTCTGCATAGATTCAGGAGTTGATGTGTCCTGAGTATCCCCTGATGAACAGCTTCCTCCCTACAGGGAGTTTTGTGGCTGTGTTCACACTGACTTCCCCTCACCGTAGGTCTCCCACAGTAATACAAGGCCATGTCCTTGGCTCTCAGATGCAGCATGCTCTTGGTGTTATCTCTCGAGATGGTGAACCTTCATTTAGTCTGCCTAGTATGTGCTTCTTCCATCATATTGTATACCTGTCAGTCACTCTATTCCCTTCCCTGGAGCTAGCCAGATCCAGTGCATGTCTTAACTGCTGAAGGTAAAATCAGGGAATTCACAAGTCTCAGAGAACTCACAGGTTTTCTCAGGTCTCCTCCAGACTCCACCTGCTACATCTCACAATGAACACATGCAAACAGACACATTGGGCTCAGGATACCTGCTCTCTCCACACCTTGTGCACACAACAAGCATCGCTGCCTTATATCTCTAACAATAACCTTGCTGAAAGATGAGAAGGAATCCCGAGATCAGTGTAAACCTGATAGTGTGGCCAATGGGCTAACGGATGTCTAGTAATAGCACAGCAACTGGGAATGGGGCTCCTCTCCCAGGACTGCAGGGAGGGGTTCTGTGAGGGTTTTTACGAGAAGAGGGCAGGGCCCTATATGCATGTTTCCCTTGCTGTAGAGGACTACTGGCATTGAACTGCGTATACAGAGAGTTTCCCAAGACAGAAAAATACTTCAGGACAGAAGGGTGGAAGGAGTATTTGCAGAAACAATCATGGCAGCAGACGTCCATTGAGATTTTCTGTACATATGACACTGTGCTTAGCATTTCCATCGTTGTTGTTGGTAGTTGCCATTGTGATGGTCCCAACTCATAGCAACCGTATGTACATCAGAACGAAACACTACCCGGTCCTGCAATCCTCATAATCATTGTTATGCTTGAGCCTTTGTTGTAGCCACTGTGTCAATCCATCTCACTGAGGGTCTTCCTCTCTTTAGCTGACCTTCTACTTTACCATGCACGATGTCCATCTCCGGGGACTGGTACCTCCTTATAATATGTCCAAAGTAAGTGTGACAAATTCTTGCCTTTCTTGTTTCTAAGGCACATTCTGGCTGTAATTCTTCCAAGACAGATTTGTTTATTCTGGCAGTCCATGGTATATTCAACATTCTTCTGATCCATCAGTTCTTCATCTGTTTTCCTTATTCATTGTCCAGTTTTTGCATGCATATGAGGTGACTGAAAACACTGTCTTGGGCCAGGTGCACCTTAGTCTGTAAAGTGACCTCTTTGCTTTTGAACACTTTAAAGAGGTCTTTTGTAGCAGATTTCCCCAATGCAATATGTCATTTGATTTCCTGACTGCTGCTTCTATGGGTATTGATTGTGCATCAAAGTAAATCAAAATCCTCGACAGCTGCAATACTTTCTCCCTTTATCATGATGCTGCTTATTGGTCCAGTTGTGAGGATTTTTATTTTCTTTATGTTGAGTCGTAATCCATACTGAATGCTGTAATCTTTGATTTTCATCAATAAACACTTGAAGTCCTCTTCGTTTTCAACAATCAAGGATGTGTCATATGCATATCACAGTTTGTTAATGAGTCTTCCTCCTATCCTGATGCCAGCTTTTCAAGTTACTTACTCCGGGTAGCGACTGAATAAGTATGATGAAAAGATACAACCCTGAAACACACGTTTCTTGCCTGTAAGCCACTCAGTATCCCCTTGTTCTGTTTAGAATGACTTCGTCTTGGTCTATGTATGATAAAAAGAAATGAACTATCAACTCATGAAACTAAAAAACAACTGCACCATACAGGCACTCCATGGAACTGCCAGAAGTCTAAGCCAGATTCAGAGAAGTCATGGAAGAAAAGATATCGTTGCTGATGTCAGATTGATCATGGCCGAAATCAGAGACTACCAGAAAGGTGTTTACCTGTGTTTTACCAACTTCATGAAGGAATTCCACTGTATGGATCATAAATAAATTTTAGATAACATTACAAAGAATGGGAATTATAGAACACATAATTGTGGTTATATGAGACCTGTCCAATAAAAAAGAAAGACAGAATAAGAATTGATGTGTTTGAACCGTGGTGTTGGAAAAGAAAATTGAACATACTGTGGACTGCCAGAAGAATGAACAAACCAGTCTAAAATGAAATATAACTGGAATGCTCCTTAGAATGGATTATGGTGAGACTTCTGCATAGTTGCATTGGACTTATCCAAAAGAAAGATCAATTTCTAGAAAAGGATATCTTCGTTCACAAAGCTGAGGGTTATCAGAAATGAGGAAAATCCTCAATGTGATGGTTTAACAATATATAGCCAGAACAACTGGCTCAAACATACCAATGTGATTAGAAAGATGGCTCAGGACCGGGCTACATTTCTTTCTCATATACATAAGTTTGCCATAAGTAAGAGCCAATTAGACAGCAAGTAACAACGTCAAGCCATGAAAGACATGGATAATCTTAAATGAAAGGTGCCAGAATGAAAAGTTTGAATATGACATGATTTTATGCATATGACAATCTATACAATAGAATACTATAGACAGGATGAGTTTACCAATGGTTGGAAGAAATTGGGGAAGAGGGTATTGAATAGATGAAGCACAGGCAATTCTTTAGAGTGGAGAAGAATTCTGTATGATATTACCATGGTGGCTAAGTGACACTTTGCATTTATCAAAACCCTTAGAAAGTCACAGCTCTAACAGTGTAACTTAATGTGCAAATTATAAAATTCATCTAGAAGGTCAAAAATCCCAGGATTGGATGCAGGACATATAAAAAATTATAAATATATGAGACAGCCTCAATGAAGGAGATAGGAGAGTAGACACTAACCTATATAAATTTAGAAATGAATGGGGTCTGTACAACTAAAAGCAAGAGAGTTGCATATAAGAATTTTACTTCATAAAGTTGTTTACCACAGGAGTATTGGTTAACAATTCTGAAACCACTGTGTATTTACAACGTAGTTGAACAGTTAAGTAAATGGATGTAATATGGTGGAGGCCCACCTGAGAGCTCTCAATTGCTAAAACAGCTAGGAAATTTTGAGCAACAACATAAATAATATGGCATTGGACTTAAACTATGAAATAAATATCCCTGAGTCCATACTGTTATCAGTAAACGATTGAATAAATAAAGCAAATGGAGGATAAGAGAAAAATATCTCATACATAAAAATTCAAAATGACTTATGTAGATACCCACCACAAAATATACAGCTTAGCTCTCCATCCCTTGAATGTGACCTGTATTTAAGGACGTGGGAAAAATTCTAGATGATCTTGGATTTGACACCAAAAACACGTTCCATGAAAGAAAATAACATTGATAAATTGGATGGAATCAAGAGTAAAATTTTTCTATTGTGAAAGACAATGTTAAGAGAATAAAAAGACAAGCCACAGACTGATTTGAAAATTAAATACTCTGTGAAGAAATTGTATTGTGAATATACTAGCACACTTAAAACTGAACAAAATAAAATGGACAATCCCACTTTTAAAAATGAGTCAAAGATCTAAAGAGACACCTCAACAAAGAAGGTATGAAAAGATGTTCAACATGATCGTTCATTAGGAAAATGTAAATTAAGACAACAATCAGCTAGCACTACATACCTATTAGAATGGCTAAAATCCAAAATACTGACAACATCAAATACTGACAAGTATGTGGGTGCCTCAAAATTCTCATTCATTGCTGATGGGA
Organism: Dugong dugon; assembly: GCA_030035585.1. Taxonomy (NCBI): domain Eukaryota; kingdom Metazoa; phylum Chordata; class Mammalia; order Sirenia; family Dugongidae; genus Dugong; species Dugong dugon. Next base: position 25,792,276 of record CM057478.1, on the reverse strand, counting down.
ACCCAAAATGATTCAGCCACTTTGAAATATAGTTGGGCAATTTCTTAAGGTGTTATACATGATCTTACCATAGTATCTATTAGTTATGCTCCAAGATATTTTACCCAAATAATTTGAAAATTATATTAACATAAAAACCTCCATGTGATTATTTGTGCCAAATTTATTTATTTGAACCTCTCCTCTCTCTCTGAATTTTACTTACAGCATAATTGTTGTATTTTTTCATCTAGGATGGAAATTTTCCATCAAATTAGAGGCAATCCATGTTTCCTGAATCATTTTTCTCAGTTACTTAAGGAAGTAGTCACCAGAATTGCCTACGTTATTTCGTTAGTCTAAACACAGCTGATTCCTCCCTGAGGATTTCTGTTACATTCAAGATGTGGTTATCACACTGTTCTAGCCAAGTGAAACATGGCCACATCCTCAGAGGTCAGATTGCTCAGTTCCATGTAGGCTATGCTGGAGGACAAGTCCCTGGTCATGGTGACTGTGCCCTGAAACTTATGTGCATAGTTAGTTCCACCAGTGTCCCTAGACTCATTCCATCCACTCAAATCCTTGTGCAAGGCTGCCACATCCAGTGCATTTCACAGATAGTGAAGGTGTACCTGGAAGCCTTGCAGGAGAACTTCATTGATGCCCCAGGATTCCTCAGCTCTGTTTCAGACTGCAACAGCTAAACCTGGGAATGAACACCTGTGGAGATGAGACACGAGTCTATGAAATCCCACTTGAGTATTCACAACACCCTTGTCAGCTCTGGGACAGGAGACACCCTTACTGTAGGTACTATCCATTAGAAGAGGATTCTCCATCTCTAGTTCCATGGTAAGGGAGATATGTTCTCTGGGGACTCCGTAGGGGAGGAGGTGTGTGCGGTTATTGAGTGATTCTCTGGGGGTCACACACATATCCATACTTAACTCAATAGACCTCAGAGTATTTGAATATTCAAGAGGCAGAATATTCTGTAGCTCAAAATAGAGTTTAGCTTGAATAGGAGAAGATTCAAGATACAGGAACAAAGCAATAATATAATCCTGAGGGTGCAAATCCTAAACCTTTTTGATAACTGTGCCCCATGTAACATTCACAAACACTGTGAAGACAAAACTCTTCCCATTCAGGAAACAGCACTCACAGAGCCTGCTCCTTCTTGTGTCTCACCTTTGAATGGTGCAAATACTCCTAGAGAAGAAATTTGGTTGTCCCAGGTGAGAGCCAACAGGATCTACAGGAAGCTGTGAAATCGGCTCCTCATCCTGAGACAATTTTCTCCAAGCCCCTATCTGGGTGTCCTGAGCCCCTAGGGTATTCAGTAAAAAGATTCTTGATTTTCAGACCCACTCTTGTGATGAGTGACCAGGGGCTGTGTTACTCATCCCAGCGATAATAGTAATTTTATGGAGCTCTTGTTAAACTCACAGCTTCCAAAACTTTTCCCAGGAATTTCTGTTTTTGGTAACTTTAGGTCTCACACCCAAACTCCATATAATGAAGTTTATCACGGTATTTATATACTTTCAGCCCTTCCATCATTGCTCATCTTTATTAATTTATCTCTGATCACTTTGGATCCATGCACCTGCCACCATCTCTGACCCACCCCCTCCCTGTCACAGGCACCCCAGGCAACATCATCCAAGCTTGATATCTGAATGCCTTCTTCTTGGGGTCATAGTGTCTCCTACAATTCTGGACACACTGAATGAATTACACTAGCTTATACTGCACCTTCTCAGTCTTATGATATCCATAAACACTAGAAATCCCCCTTTAAGTGTGGTGCTCATTGTTGCATTGTTTTAGGTGAATACTCCTGGTAGAATATGATATTTATATACATATCAGCAGCACTTATCAAATTCTTATTTTTGAAAAAGGAAAACCCAGATCCTTAGAAGAAGCACCTCCCCATCCTTCCTTTGTCCCTGCCCTGGAGCTGATTCCCTGAGCTCAACTGGGTCTTTAGCGCCCACTGCTGGTCATACTCAATTCTTGCAGAGAGGTCCTGCCTGTGCCTCCCCTTGGCAGCATCTCCACATATCAAGACCTGCCATGTGCCAAGGTGATTTTAGGAGCTTTCAAGAACCTGAGAACCTATTCTTCTTCAAGGCAGTGACTGCTGTTTGTGCATTTACATGACATATGGGAAAGGTTCCAGTGACCCTTCCTTGAACTATAAGGATTTCTTCTATGTGTAAATAGTTGATTGTATTGATTTTGGAGACAGACGGTCTGTTCTATAATACTCAAGGTATTCCTACCTGCTATGGGACCTTTTGGTGCTTGTGTAAAATCTCCAAACCTCGTTTTCCTCCTCCTTCAAAAAGACAATCAAGTTATTAACTTGATGTAAGTCCCTCCAGGGCCATGTTATGCTACACAGGACTGAGTTCACATAACCCCATGGAGTCTTGTCCTCCATTCAGCTCTCTAACTCTTCTCCCTTATCACCAACAACACCCAATGAGTGACCTATATGGAAGGGGGTCATGCAACATGCAAGGACCAGTATGGTTCAGACCCTGCTCAAACATCTCTAGCAGGGAGGAGGCGGGACTCATCTCAATCCAAATAAAATACTGCTAAAAAGAGAACGTGGCACTTGGAATTGGAGTCCTGTGAAGAGAATATTAAACATACTGCTATCATTGGTTTCTTACACATGTCTGTCAGTTTGTCATACTTTGGGGGCTTGCATGTTGCTATGATTCTGGAAGCTATGCCACCTGTATTCAAATACCGGCAGGATCACCCAAGGTAGACAGGTTTCAGCTAAGCTTCCAGACTAAGACCCAGCAGTCTACTTGTGAAAATAATTAACCAGTGGAAATCTGATGAATAGCAGCAGAACATTGTCAAACATAGTGCTGGAAGATGAGCTCCTCAGGTTGAAAGATACTCAAAATATGACTGAGGAAGAGAGGCCTCCTCAACTTAGAGTCAATCTTAATGACATGGATAGAGTCAAGCTTTCGGGAGTATCATTTGCTGATGTGGCACGATTCAAAATTAGAATAAACAGCTCCAAACATCCAATAATAAATGGAGCGTGGAAGGCACAAATTATAAATCTAGGAAAATTTGAAATCATCTAAAATGAAATGTAATGCATAAACATGGATATCCTCGGCATTAGTGAGCTGAAATGGAGTGGTATTGGAGAGTTTCAATCAGACAATTGTATGGTCTACTATGCTGCGAATGACAACTTGAAGAGGGATGGCATTGCATTCATCATCAAAAAGAGCATTTCATGATCTATCCTTAAGTACAATGCTGTTAGTGATAGGCTAATATCCATATGCCTACAAGGAAGACCAGTTAATGCAAATATTATTCAAATTTATGCTCCAATCTCCAAGGCCAAAGATGAAGGAATTGAAGATATTTACCAACTTCTGCAGTCTGAACTTGATCACAAATGCAGTCAGGATGCTTTGATAATTAGTCTTGATTGGAATGTGGAATTTAGAAAGATGGATTTGTAGTTGGAAAATATGGCCTTGGTGAAAGAAACGGTGCCTAAGATGGCATGATAAAATTTTACAAGACCAACTACTTCTTCATTGCAAATACCTTTTATCAGCAACATAAACAACGACTCTACACATGGATCTCACCAGATGGAATACATAGGAATCAAATTGACTACATCTGTAGACAGAGACAATGGAAAACCTCAATATCATCAGTCAGAACAAGGTCAGGGGCTGATAGCAAAAAAAGCTCTCAATTGCTCATATGCAAGTTCAAGTTGAAATTGAAGAAAATTAGAACAAGTCCATGAGACCCAAGTACCACCCTGAGTATATCCCGTCTGAATTTAGAGACCATCTCAAGAACAGATAGCTGCATTGAACACTAAAGACTGAAGATCAAACAAGTTGTGGATGATATCGAGGACATCATACATGAAGAAAGCGAAGTTATTAAAAAGACAAGAAAGAAAGAAAAGAATAAAATGGATGTCAGAAGAGACTCTGAAACTCGCTCTTGAAAGTCGAGTAACTAAAGTGAAAGGAAGAAATGATGAAGTAAAACAGCTCATCAGAAGATTTCAAAGGGCTGCTCCAGATGACAAAGTAAAGCATTTCAATGACATGTGCAAAGACCTGGAATTAGAAAACCCAAAGGGAAGAACACACTCAGCATTCCTCAAGGTGAAAGAACTGAAGAAAAAATTTAAGCCTCAAGTTGCAATACTGAAGGATTTTACAGGGAAAATATTAAGCAACACAGGAAACATCAAAAGAAGATAGAAGGAATGCACAGAGTCACTATACCAAAAAGAATTGGTCGAAGTTCAACCATTTTAGGAGGTAGGATATGATCAAGAATTGACGATGCTGAAGGAAGAAGTCCAAGCTGCACTGAAGGCATTAGCAAAAAACAAGGCTCCAGGAATTGATGGAATACCAGTTGAGGTGTTTCAACAAATGGATGCAGTGCTGGAAGGGCTAACTCATCTATACCTAGAAATTTGGTAGACAGCTACCTAGCCAACCGACTGGAAGAGACCCATAAATAAGCCTATTCCCAAGAAAGAAGATCCAACTGAATGTGGAATTATCGAACAATGTCATTAATATCGCATGCAAGTAAAATTTTGCTGAAGATCATTCAAAAGCAGTGTATTGACAAAGAACTGCCAGAAATTCAAGCCTGATCCAGAAGAGGACCTGGAACCAGGGATATCATTGCTGATGTGAAAATTGAAGTTGCCAATGTGTAAAATGAAGTTGTTTATTTTACTTGGATCCACAATCAACATCCATGGAAAAAGCAGTCAAGAAAACAAACAACACATTGCATTGGGAAAATCTGCCGCAAAAAACTCTTTAAAGTGTGGAAAAGCAAAGATGACACTTTAAGGACTAAGGTGTGCCTGACCCAAGTCATGATATTTTCAATTGCTTCATATACATGTGAAAGCTGAGCAATGAATAAGGAAGGCGGAAGAAAAATTGATACCTTTGAATTATGATGTTGGCGAAGAATATTGAATATACCATGGACTGCCAAAAGAATGAACAAATCTGTCTTGAAAGTACAGCCAGAATGCTTTTTAGAGTCAAGAATTGTGAGACTTTCGTCTGACATACTTCGGACATGTTGTCAGGAGGGACCAGTCCCTGGAGAAGAACATCATGCTTGGTAGAGGATAAGTGAGAAAGAAGACCCTCAACAAGTTGGATTGACAGAGTGCTTGCAGCACTGGGCTCAAACATAACGATTTTGAGGATGGTGCATGACGGAGCAATGTTTTGTTATGTTGTACATAGGGCCTCTGTGAATCAGAACTGACCAGATGGCACCTAACAACAATAACAATTGTTTCATTTGTATCTAATCAAACAATACTTTTTGCATTGTTATTGACAAAATATTTAACTAAATATCAAAAATATCAATATTTAACTAAATATCAAAAATAATGTTGTTTATTCACTTCACTTCTAGTATTTCCTAATAACCTGTGGGATTTATTCTCTTCTTACTACATTATTTGTTGATTTAAAACATTTAACATTAATATACTCATTTTTGTTGGTGAGATTTTATATTTTTCTTTGCTTGAAGATCTTAAATGTTTTCTATTCTATTTCGTTCAAATCGTATAATTTTGATTAAATTTTATATATATTCAAGATATTCATATATAACTTCTTCGTATGACAGAAGTTTATGTCAGGGCTTAGACTTTTTCTAGCACCAGGTATTTTTTTTTTTTAATTTTATTGTGCTTTAGGTAAATGTTTACCGTTCAAGTTAATTTCTCATTCAAAAATTTATACACATATTGTTTTGTGACATTGATTGCAATCCCCATAATGTGACAGCATGCTCCCACTTTCCACCCTGGCGTTCCCTGTGTCCATTTTTCCAGTTTCTGTTCCTTCCTGCTGTCTTGTCTTGTTTTTGGACAGGAGTTGCCCATTTGGCCTTGTATATTTGATTGAAGTTTGTTTCTCAAGTGTGTGTGTGTGTGTGTGTGTGTGTGTGCTTTTTTTTAATAGGTCTGTCTAATCTTTGTCTGAAAATTGGGTTTTGGAAATTGTTTCAGTTCTAGATTAGCAGAGTGACCGGGGGCCACAGTGAGGGTTCCTCCATCTCTGTCAGACCAGTAAGTCTGGTCTTTGGGAATTTGAATTTTGTTCTACATTTTTCTCCCACTCTGTCCGGGGCTCTCTGTTGTGATAGTGTTCAGTGAGGTGGTTAGTGGTAGCCAGGCATAATCTAATTTTTATGATTTCAGGCTAGTGGACTCTGGTTCATGTGGTCCTTTAGTCCTTTGGACTAATATTTTCAATCTGTCTTACAGTTTCTTCATTCTCCTTTGCTCCGGATGGAATAGGACGAATTGATGTATCTTAGTTGGCCGTTTGCAGGATTTTAAAACCCCAGACACTACTCACCAAAGCGGAAAGCAATGCATTTTCTTTATAAACTATGCCATGCCAATTGACCTAGATGTCCCCCAAGACTGCAGTCCCAGCCACCAACCCCAGCTACTCAGTCCCTCAAAGTGATTGGATGTGTCTAGGAAACTTCTATGCTTTTGCTCTGGTTCCATTGTGCTGATTTCCCCTATATTGTGTGTTGTCCTTCCTTTCACCTAAGTTTCACTTACCTACTGTTAGTTAATGATTTCCTCTCACCCTCCTTCCCCAACTTCGTAATCATCAAATAACATTTTTTCCTGCGTGTAAAACTTTGTTTGAGTTATTATAATAGTGGTCTCATACAGTATTTGTTCTTTTGTGACTGACTTCTGTCACTCAGAAAAATGCCCTCCAGATTCGTCCATGTTGTGAGATGTTTCATGGATTCATCATTGTTCTTGATCATTGCATACTATTCCCTTGTGTGTATGTACCATAAATTTTTATGTATTCATCTGTTGAAGGGCGTTTAGGTAGTTTCCATCTTTTTGCTATTGTGAATAGTACTGCAATGAACACGGATGTGCATATGTCTATTCATCTGACAGATCTTATTTCTCTAGGGTATATTCCTAGGAGTGGGATTGCTGGATTATATGGTATTTCTATTTCTAGCTTTTTAAGGAAGTATCATATCATTTTTCATAGTGGTTTACAACATATTGTAAAGTTTCAGAAGCACATACACACACACAACTCCACCACTGACACACACAGTTAAAAATGCAGAAAGAAACACATATCCTTACATGGATCAGAAACATTTCCTCCATATTGCTCTAACTAATCCATTTGAAGTTGTGTTTATACTGTGAGGTACAATTCCAAAATTATATTCTTCTATCTGCATGCCTCTCTATTTCAATTCTAATTAACAAATATATGTATTTATTTTAATTTTTTTTAATTGTACTTTAGATGAACGTTTAGAGAGCAAATAGTTTCTCATTAAAAAGTCAGTACACATATTGTTTTATGAGATTCATTAACAACCCCATGACATGTCAACACTCTCCCTTCTTTACTTGGAGGACCTTTTTTTAGTAAAAATATACAAAGCCAAAGTTACACCATTTCAAAAATTTCTACATGTACAATTCAGTGACATTGATTACATTCTTCCAGTTATGCTGCCATTCTCACTATCCTTTTCCAGATTATTCCATCACTATTATCTTCAACTCACTGTCCTCTAGACTTCCCATCAAAACTTTTGAGTTTCTGTTGTCAATTTGATCTCACATAGATATATCTTTTTGTGTACCCTAGATGAAGATTTAGAGAACAAATAGTTTCTCATTAAACAGTATACATATTGCCCTATGACAATGGTTAACAACTCCACAACATGTCCACACTGTCCCTTCTCAAACTTGAGTTCCATATCACCAGCTTTCCTGTGTCCTCCTGTCTTCTAGTCCTAGTCCCTGGACTGCTGTGAATCATTAGCCCCATTTTCTTTTATGGGGCTCTCCAATCCCAAGCTGAACTGTGAACCTTAGGAGTGACTTCACCACTGAGCTAAAAGGGTGTCACACACAAGGGCAGGTCAAGAAGTGAGCAAGATTTGGAAGTTCCCTTTTTCTTACTGCATTTTCTCCCTGCCCTTCCCTCCACTTTTGCTTCCTAAAGGTTTGTTTCCTGATACCTTGACCAGAAAACCAATGTTTTTGCTGTGGCTGGTGCTCACCTGGTATAGGACTGGGAGATTCAACAGATCTCCACTTCCCCATGACCCCAGCTATTGTCAACTGAATGGTAAAAGGGAATTAGCTTGTTGGTGCTTATGATATATTTTGAGGACAGCTAACCAGTCCCTAACTCACATGGACCACTGTCCCTGGTACCTGTGGGTAGTTACCGGCTGCTGCTTTATTGCTGGTGCTCAGCTGGTGAGGTGAGGGGTTGAATTCCCAAAGGTTCTTTCCCTCAGTCCTCAGCTTTTCCTGAAGTTACTTTGGTCTCTGCCTGGTCTCCTTTCTCAGTCCGGGTGTCCTCCCAGGCCAAACAGGGATACACCAGTGGAACGAAAAAAGGAACCAAGCACCAGATCATCCCTCTGGGGTAATTCTTACAGGTCTGTACAGCAGTTCTTACCCACTTTTCATAGTGTTCTGGTATGTGCTTCATGTATATAGTTTTAATCACAAAGAGTGAATGGAGTGAATATTCCTTCTAGAGTATAACCAGAACCCTCAAGAATATTTCAGAGACTTCCTGGCAACATGGTGCTCTAGGCAGAAGCACCACACCATCCCTTCACAGTAAAGATCTGAAAAACTAAGCCAAACAGAGAAAAGAGCAATCCTGAAACCCTAAGCAACAAATGAAAAGATAAAAAACTCAGCCAAGCACCAAATGGAATAAGTAACTGACAGCAAACAGAGTGAGGAGAGATACATGCAGAGGTCTCCTATCAGCTAATGCAGCACGGATCCACCATCTTGGACCCATATCAGACCAGCGAACAGGAGGTACCAGAACACAGATTCACAGAACTTTCAGCAGGAGACAGAACAACCGATAAACAGCGATATATGCTTTTCCACCCACCACTCTTCTTCACGCCCACTTGGCCTCCTTTGCTTCCCGTGTCCACAGTCTGTTAGGCAGGAAGCACAGGCTGATTGGATTCCACCCGCCTGCAATGGCCGACTCCCTGAGTGCCATTTATTGGCTGCTGGTGTTTCTATTTTCTGCTTCTTTTGATTTTTTCCTTACCTCTCACCACCTCTCCCTCCTTTCTCTCCAATACCTGGCTCCATGCACCATCCTGACTTCTTCCTAAAAAGCTGTGAAACTCCGCTTAAATGTGAAACTGCTTCCTGGTCACTGCTGCCACACTGGTGGGATCCTGGAGCTTTTGTTTGTTTTGTTTTGAATTGTTTATTTTCTTTTCTCAAATTGGGAGCCCAGTCTAGCTGGTCAGTACTGCTTGGTTTGCAACGTACCCCCTCAGTTTGCACGGACGTGCAGAGGAATCCCTGAAGGCATTTCTTTTTTCTTGTTTTTTTTTTTTTAAATTTGTTTTGTTTTCTTTTCTCTCTTTTTTGCTTTGTGTCTTAATTCATTACTCATTTTCTCACCTTTCTATACCTTCTTTCTCTTCCTGTCCCCTGAATATTTGGTGCTGAGTGACACCTCTATGCTTTCTAGACAGGATATACTTCAATGCCTAGAAGCAACTTCCCCAGACCTCATAGGAAAACTGGTCAGATCCCTGAGAGCTTTCTCACTCTTTTTTCTTTATAAATTTTATTTATTAATTCTTTTCTTTTCTTTTCTTTTTTTATTCTTCTCCTTTTTTTTTCTCCATTTCATAGTCTCTCATCTCCACTCCAATGGCAAGTTTCCCTAGCACTCTTTTTGTTTGTGTGTGTTTATTTCCTGTTCCCTTCTCGTCTCTCTCCTCTCTCCCAAACCCATCTTAGCTGCACACATCACAATCTCCCTACTTAACCCTGCCTACCTGCACCGTGTGCTTGACATCACATAACCAAGCAGCACAGGCATGGCCAACCAGAATCTACCCTGCACTGAACATCAGCCCACCTTGGTAACCATGGTAAGTGCCACAAACAACCCATCCCAGCAACTACTCTTCAGCTAGACCTGCCCTGCTGTACTATATCTGAACTACTGCCCTACCAATTGGAGGAGGTGAAAAGTATACAGTCCACAGATGAGCAGACAACAAAGAACACACAGCCCACCTGCTCATATATAGCCAAATACAACAAAAAAGTACAAAACAAACAAATCTACAATCAATGAATGAGAAAAATAACCACTGAGTGAGCGAAGACAACAGACAATATCAAAACATTTAAAAAAACAAGAGAGGATGGTTCAAGTAGGAACCAAAATAAAAAATAAAAAACCAGATGACTATCCAGTAGAAGAAAAAGCACTACAACTAACTGACAGGGAATTCAAATCACTAATACTCACAATTATCCAAGACTCGAAGCAAAAAGCAGACAAAAATGAGGAAAAATAGACAAATTCATGGAAAAGGCAGACAAATGCATGAAAAATACAGACAAAAAATGGTAGATTCAGGAAAACAAAGCAGGAACAAAATGCCAAAAAAAAATCAAAACTAAAAATTATACAAAAACCACAATTAGGTATTGAAAAGATAAACAGCAAGATTTCAGCAATAGACAGTGTCATAGAAGGGCTTAGCAGCAGATTTCAAACAGTGGAAGACAGGATCAGCAAAATTGAAGACAAACATTTGGATACAACTCTGTTTGAGGAAAACTCAGAAAAAAGAATAAAGAAAAATGAAGAGAACCAGAGAATTATGTGGGATACAATCAAAAGCACAAATTTACAAGTGACCACAGTTCCAGAACAGGGGGAGAAAACAATTCACAGAGAAGATCAATGAAAAACTGCTGACAGATAACTTCCCCAATATCATGAAAGATGAAAAGTGGACTATCCAAGAAGCTCAACCCCAAAAGAAAATCACCCAGGCATATCATAATCACACTCACCAAAACCAAAAACAATCCTGAGAGCATCTGGTGAAAAACAAGAAATCACATACAGAGGAGAAACAACACGACTAAGCTCAGATTATTCAGCAGAAACCATGCAGGCAAGAAGGCAATGGAATGACTTATATAAAACCTTGAAAGAAAAAAATTGGCAGCCAAGAACAATATATCCTGCAAAACTCTCTTTCAAATATGATGGTGAAACTAGGACATTTCCAGATAAACAGAAATTAAGGCAATATGTAAAAACCAAACCAAACTTACAAGAATTATTAAAGGGAGTTCTTCCATCTGAGGAAAAAAAAGTCAGCTCACATGCTGAAACTAGGACACAGGATTGTACAAGCCAGATACCAAACTAGGAACTGAACTCTCAAGGACTATTCAAAACCAAAAGAAATAGAACAAGAAATCAGAACAGTTAATCTGTAAATGACAATAACATTAGAACAATAAAAGAGGGAATAAACGGTGTAGGTATAGAACCTTCTAGTGGAGAGGAAGTCAACGTGATACCAAGTAATAATAGACTACTTAAAACTTAGAAAGATAAATAACCCTAAAATGGCGCTCTAGGCAGAAGCACGACTCCATGCTTCCACAGCAAAGATCCGAAAAACTAAGCCAAACAGAGAATACAACAATCCTGAAACCCTAAAACATCAAATGAAGAGATAAAGAACTCAGCCAAGCACCAAATGGAATGAGAAAACTGACAGAGAATGGAAAGCGAGAAGAAATTCATGCAGAGGTCCCCTACCAGCTAACGCAGCACGGATCCACCATCTTGGACTCCTATCGGAGACCAGCAAATGGGGGTACAAGAAAGCAGACTCACGGAGCCTCCAGGGGGAGACAAAACAACCTGTAATTTGCAGTGTGAACTTTCCCACCCCCACCCCCTTCGCCCCGATCAGCCTCCTCTGCTTCCCACGGCCACAGTCTCTTGACTGGGAAGCGCCGGCTGCTTGGATTCCACACACTCAAGCAGGCGGCTCTCTGGGTGCCATTTGTTGGCTCCTAGTGTTACTTTTTTTTTCTGGTTCTTCTGATTTCTCACTTGCCTCTCGCCACCTCCCCCTCCTTTCACTCAAGTGCCTGGCTCCGTGAGCCATCTTTGCTTCTTCCTGAGGGGCTGCAGTGTGCCGGCAATTTGTGATATACGCTTTCCCACTCTCCAACTTCTTCACCCATGCTCGGCCTCCTCTGCTTCCCATGGACACAGTCTCTTGTCCAGAAACACCAGCCCGCACTAGTTGGCTATCTCAGTGCCATTTGTTGGCTGCTGGTGTTGCTTTTTTTTTTTTTTTTTAATGCTTCTTTGAATTTCTTGCTTGCCTCTCGCTGCTTCCCCCTCCTTTGACTCGAGTGCCTGGCTCCCTGGGCCATCTTTGCTTCTTCCTGAGGGGCTGCGGAGCACCATTCAAGTGTGGAGCTGCTTCCTGGTCTGGGATACCGCAGTAGTGGGATCCTGGGACTTTGGTTCATTTCTTCATTTTTAATTGTTTGTTTTCTTTTCCTTTTCTGGAGTTGGGAGCCCTTTCTGGCCAAGCGGGGCTGCATGGCAAGGAACTCCCCTTCAGCTTCCACAGATGTGCAGAGGGATCCCTGAGGACATTTCTTTTCTCGTTGGTTTTTTTTTTTCTGTTTTTTTGGGGGGAGCCTTTCTTGTTCTTTTTTTTTAATTTGTTTTGTTTTCTTCTCCTTCTTCTTCCCTTTTTGTCTTTCTTCATTGCTCAGTTTCTCGTCTCTCTTTATCTTCCTTCTCTTTCTGATCCCTGAATGCCAGGCCTTGTATACCTCTACGCCTTCTAGCCACGTTATACTGCAACACCTGAGAGCGACTTCATCAGACCTCATAGCTGCATCGGTGGGATCCCTAAGAACTTTGCGGTTCTTTAATCCTTCTGATTTTTATTTATTCATTCTTTTCTTTTTTTCCTCTTCCTTTTTTGTTTTTCTCTATTTCATAGTCTCTCATCTCTCCATTCCAAAGGCAAGATACCCTAGCATTTTTTTTGTTTCTTTCTAAGCTTTTGGCTCCTGTTTCTCTCTCCTCTCTCCCACATCCATCTTAGTTTCACACATAACCAAATCCCCGGTGCATCCTGACTACCTGCACTGTGTGCTTGACATCACACCACCAAGCAGTAAAGGCACGGCCTACTGTGAACCTGCCCTATGCTATTACTGACCCGCCCTGGTGGCAGTAGTAAGTGCCACAAACAACCCGTCCCAGTAACTCCTCTTCAGCTAGACCTTCCCAGATGTACCATAACTGAGTGAGTGACCCTACCAGTTGGAGAAGGAGGCGAAAAGTATCATGCCCACAGACGAGCAAACAACAAAGAACACACAATCCACCTGCTCAGACATAGTCAAGTTTTTCTTAAAAAAAAGGATGAAACAAAAAAATCTACAATCAATAAATGAGAAAAATAAGTACATAATGCCCCGAAAACAGCAGACAATATCAAAACATTTACAAAAACAGGACAGGATGGTTCCAGTAGGCTTCCAGAATAAAACAACATATGACTCTCCTGTGGAAGAAAATGCATTAGAACTACCTGATAGGAAATTCAAATGTCTAATACTCGGAATTCTCCAAGAACTGAGTTAAAAAGCTGACAAACATGAGAAAAAAATAGACAAATTCATGGAAAATACAGACAAAAAATTGGAAGAATTCAGGAAGATGATGCAGGAAAAAAATGCCAAAATACATTCACAACTAGAAATTATACAAAAACAATAACTAGAAATCCAAAAGATAAACAACAAGATTTCAGAAATGGATGATGTCATAGAAGGGCTGAGAAGCAGATTTGAAACCGTGGAAGACAGGATCAGTGGAATTGAAGGCAAACACTTGGATACAACTCTGTTTCAGGAAAACTCAGAAAAAAAGAAAAAACAAAGAAAAATGAAGAGACCCTGAGAGTTATGTGGGACACAATTAAAAGCAAAAATTTACGAGTGATTGAAATTGCAGAAGAGGAGGAGAAAACAGAAAACACAGAGAGGATCATTGAGGAACTGCTGACAGAAAACTTCCCCAAAATCATGAAAAATGAAAAGCTGGTCATACAAGAAGCTCAACGAATCCCATATAGAAGAGACATCAAAAGAAAATAACCAAGACATACCATATTCACACTCGCCAAAACCAAAGACAAACAAAGAATCCTGAAAGCAGCTTGTGAAAAACAAGAAGTCACATACAGAGGGGAAACAGTAAGACTTAGATCAGATTATTCGGCAGAAACCAAGCAGGCAAGAAGGCAATGGGATGACATATATAAAATCTTGAAAGAAAAAAATTGTCAGCCAAGAATAATATATCCTGCAAAACTCTCATTCAAATTTGATGGTGAAATTAGGACATTTCCAGATAAACAGAAATTAAGGGAATATGTAAAAGTCAAACTAAACTTGCAAGAATTTTTAAAGGGAGTTCATCGATCTGAGGACAAACAACTTCAGCTCACAGGCAGAACCTAAGACGTAGGATTGTACGAGCCAGATACCAATCTAGGAAATGAACTCTCGAAGGCTATCCAAAACCAAAACAAAGACAACATGGAATCAGAGCAGTTAGTCAATAAATGAAAACAACATCAAAACAATAAAAGAGATAATAAACAGCATACGTATAGAACCTTCTAATGGAGAGGAAGGCAAGGCGATACCAAGTACTGGTACACTGCTTCAAACTTAGAAAGATAAAGGTAAGATTCATGATAACCACAAAGAAAGTTAACAAACCAACTCATAAAAATAAAAACAAAAAACATAAAGTCTCGGCAAAAACAAAAGAAATGAAAAAAAATCTACAAACAAAAGTAACTCAGCACAAGAGATTAACAAGAACAAAGAAAATGTCAGCAGCACCAAAAAAAAACACTACAATATTACAGCAACAAACTCACATCTATCAATAATTACAGTGAATGTATATGGAATCAGTGCACTCATAAAGAGCCAGAGAGTGACAGAATGGATCAGAAAACAGGATCCATCAATATGCTATCTACAAGAGACACACCTTAGAAACAAAGATGTGAATTTATTAAAAGTCAAAGGTTGGAAAAAAATATATCAAGCAAACAACGACCAAAAAAGAGCAAGAGTGGCAATTCTAATCTCAGATAAAATAGACTTTAAAACAAAATCCACCATAAAAGACAAAGAAGGACACTATATAGTGATTAAGGGGATGATCCATCCTGAAGACATAACCATAATAAACATCTATGCACCTAATGACAGGGCTCCAAAGTACATAAAACAAACTCTAACAACACTGAAAAGAGAAACTGAAAGTTCCACAGTAATCGTAGGAGACTTCAACACACCACTCTCAGTAAAGGACAGAAAAACTCAGAAGAAACTCAGCAAAGATACAGAAGACCTAAAGGGCACAATCAGCCAACTTGACCTCATAGACATATATAGAACACTCAATCCAACTACTACAATGTACACATTCTTTTCCAATGCAAATGGAACATTCTCCAGAATAGACCACATCTTAGGCCACAGAGCAATCCTCAACAAGATCCAAAACGTTGAGATAATTCAAAGTATCTTCTCTGACCACAATGCCATCAAGGTAGAAATTAACAATAGAAAGAGCAAGGAAAAAAAATCAACTACATGGAAACTGAATAATACCCTGCTTACACATCAGTGGGTTATAGAAGAAATCAGAGATGGAATCAAAAAATTCCTAGAATCAAATCAGAATGAAAGCACATCCTACCAAAACCTTTGAGACACAGCACAGGCAGTCCTCAGAGGACAATTTATAGCAATAGATGCACATATCAAAAAAGAAGAAAGGCACAAAATCAAAACATTAACAACAGAACTCAAACAAACAGAAAGAGAACAGCAAAAAAAGCCCACAACCACCGGAAGAAAGGAAATAGTAAAGATCGGAGAAGAAATAAATGAAATAGAGAACAGAAAAACAATAGAAAGAATCAACAAAACCAAAAGTTGGTTCTTTGAAAGAATCAACAAAATCGACAAGCCACTGGCCACACTGACAAAAGAAAAACAGGAGAGGACACAAATAACTCAAATAAGAAATGAAATGGGGGCATAACAACAGACCCAACTGAAATGAATAGGATTATAACAGAATATTATGAAAAACTATACTCCAACAAATTTGAAAACCTAGAGGAAACGGATAAATTTCTAGAAACACACTGCCTACCCAAACTACAACAAAGTGATGTTGAAAATCTGAACAGACCCATAACAAGAGAAGAGATTGAAAAGGTAATAAAAAAAAACTCCCAACCAAGAAAAGCCCTGGCCCAGATGGCTTCACTGGAGAATTCTACAAAACATTTACAGAAGAGCTTATACCAGTACTACTCAAGCTATTTCAGAGTTTACAAGACAAAGCAACACTTCCTAATTCATTCTATGAAGCCAGCATAACGCTGATAAAAAAACCAGGCAAAGATGTCACAAATAAGAAAATTACAGACCAATATCTCTCAAGAATATAGATGCAAAAATTCTGAACAAAATTGTAGCCAATAGAATTCAGCATCATATCAAAAAAATAATACACCACTTACAAGTAGGATTCATACCAGGTATGCAAGGATGGTTCAACTTTAGAAAATCAACCAACGTAATACAGCACATAAATAAAAGGAAAGAAAATCACATGATCATCTCAATTGACGCAAAAAAGCATTTGACAAAGTCCAACACCCATTCATCATAAAAACTCTCAATCAAATAGGTGTAGAAGGGAAATTTCTCAACATCATAAAGGGCATCTATGCAAAACCAACGGCCAACATCATTCTTAATGGAGAGGGGCTGAAAACATTCCCCTTGAGAACAGGAACAAGAATAGGATGCTCTTTATCACCACTCCTATTTAACATTGTGCTTAAAGTTCTAGCTAGAGACATAAGGCTAGAAAAAGAAATCAAGGGCATCCAAATTGGTAATGAAGAAGTTCAACTGTCCCTGTCTGCAGATGATATGATACTATAACATAGAAAACCCTAAAGACTTCACGAGAAATCTACTGGAACTAAAGAAAAATTCAGCAGAGGAGCATGATACAAGATAAACATTCCAAAATCAGTTGGATTCCTATACGCCTGTAAGGAGAATGATGAAAAGGAAATCAGGCACACAACACCATTATCAATAGCCCTGAAAAGACAAAATACTTAGGAATAAACTCACCAGGGATGTAAAATAACTATAAAAGAAAACTACAAAACACTGCTGCATGAAACCCAAAGGGATCTACATAAATGGAAAAACATACCATGCTCATGGATAGGCAGACACAACATTGTGAAAATGTCAATTCTACCCAAAGCAATTTACAAATACAACGCAATCCCGATCCAAATACCAACAACATTCTTCAAAAAGATGGAAAAACTAATCATTAACTTTATATGGAAAGGGAAGAGGCCCCGAATAAGTAAAGCACTACTGAAGAAGAAGAATAAAGTTGGAGAACTCACACTACCTGACTTCAGAACCTAGTATACAGCTACAGTAGTCAAAACAGCCTGGCACTGGTACAACGACAGATACATTGACCAGTGGAAAAGAATTGAGAAACCAGATGTAAATCTATCCACCTACGGTCACCTGATCTTCGACAAGGGCCCAAAGTCCATCAGATGAGGAAAATACAGTCTTTTTAACAAATGGTGCTGGCAAAACTGGATATCCATTTGCAAAAAAAAAAAAAAATGAAACGGGACCCATACCTCACCCTGTATACAAAAACTACTTCAAAATGGATCAAAGACCTGAATATAAAGCCTAAAACTATAAATTTCATAGAAGAAAAAATAGGACCAACACTCCCGGCCCTAATACATGTCATTAACAGGATACAAACCTTAACCATCAACACACAAACATCAATAGATAAGCTAGATAACTGGGATCTTCTAAAAATCAAACACCTATGCTCCTCAAAAGGCTTCACCAAAAGAGTAAAAAGAGAATCTACAGACTCTGAAAACACTGTTGGACAGTACAAGTCAGACAAAGGTCTAATCTCCATAATTTACAAGAAAATCCAACACCTCTACAACAAAAAGACAAATAATCCTCTTAAAAAATGGGCAAAGGAAATGAACAGACACTTCACCAAAGAAGACATTCAAGTGGCCCACAGACACATGAGGAAATGCTCGCGATCAATAGCCATTAGAGAAATGCAAATTAAAACCACAATGAGATACCATCTCACCCCGGCATTACTGGCACAAATCAAAAACACTGGAAATAACAAATATTGGAGGGACTGTGGGGAGATCGGAACACTTATGCACTGCTGGTGGGAATGAAAAATGATACAACCGTTTTGGAAAATGATATGGTTCTTCCTCAGAAAGCTACAAATAGACATAGCATTTGGTCCAGCAATCCCACTCCTAGGAATATATCTCACAGAAATACGAGTCGTCACTCGAATAGACATATACACCCCCTACGTTCATGGCAGCATTGTTCACAATAGCAAAACGATGGAAACAACCGTGATGCCCATCAACAGATGAATGGATACACAAACTATGGTACATACACAATGGAGTACTATGCAATGAGAAAGAACAACAATGAATCTGTGAAGCATCTCATAACATGCATGAAACTGGAGGACATTATGCTGAGTGAAAGAAGTCAATCACAAAAGCACAAATACTGTATGAGACCTCTATTGTAAAAACCCATGAAAAAGTTCACACACAAAATGTAACAATCTTTGTTGGTTACCAGGGATGAGAAGGGTGGGTGGGAAATACCAAATAGGCAATAGATAAGTGGTATCTTGGGTGAAGGGTGAGACAGTACACAATACAGGGGAAACTAGCACAACTTGTACTAGGAAAGGTCATGGAAGCCCCATAGACACATCCAAACTCCCTGAGGGACTGAATTGCTGGGCAGAGGGCTGTGGGGATCATGGTCTCTGGGAACATCTAGCTCATTTTGTATGACACATCTTATAAAGACAATGCTCTACATTCTATGTTGGTGAGTAGTGTCTGGGGTCTTAAAAGCCTGTAAGTGGTCATCTAAGATACTCCACTGGTCTCATCCATTCGGGAGCAAGGGAGAATGAAGAGAACAGGATACAAGGAAAAGATTAGTCCGAAGGACGAAGTGTCCACAGCTACCAAGGCCTCCACCGGACTGAGTCCAGTACTTCTAGATGGTGCCCGGCTACCACCTCTGACTGCTCTGACCAGGATCACAACAGAGGGTTCTGGACAGAACTGGAGAAGAATGTAGACCATACTTCTAGCTCACAAAAAAAAAAAAAAGGCCAGATTTACTGGCCTAAAGGAAACTGGAGAAACCTCGAGAATATTTCCCCCAGACACCTTTTAGCTCAGTGGTGAAGTTACCTCCGAGGTTCACTGTTCAGCCTGGGAGTGGACAGCCCCATAAAACCAAATGAGAATAACGAGGTACCGGAGTCCAGTGACAAGGGTCAGAAAGCAGAAGGGGACAAGGAAACTAGTGATAGGAAACCCAAGGTTGAGTAAGGATATTGTTGATGTGTTGTGAGGTTGTTAACCATTGTCATAGGGCAACATTTGTAGTAACTGTTAAATGCGAAACTTTTTTGCTCTGTAAGCCTTCATCTTAAGTGAGAATAAGAGCACAATTGGAAGAGCGTAGTCAATGTCACTGAACTATGCATGTAGAAATTTTTGAAATGGTGTATCTTTGGCTATGTGTATTTTCACCAAAAAAAAAAAAAAGAGGTTGAGAAGTTAGAGGGTTGATATGTTGTGGGGTTGTTAACTAATGTTATAAAACAACATGTGTACTTCTGTTTCATGAGAAACTATTTGTTCTGTAAGCCTTCACCTGAAGTACAATTAAAACATAAATAAATGAAAAAAAATAAATTTAATAAGTAATCAGACAAATTTTCTTCAGTTTTATAATTTACATTATTTTATTCATTGTATTAACACACTTTCTATTTTATAAAAGTGATAAGAGCACTTGTCCATGTTGAAAAAATCATTTTCAAGTAAGAAATATACAAAATATATATGTATTTAAAAAACTATACCCCTTCCCTAGCTAGATTTCAGGCTACAATATTTAGGAAAGTATGTACTGGTACAACCATAAATATATTTACCAAATGTCTACATATTTGTAAAACTTTAAGGGTCCTAGTTTAATTTTGTCCAAGTTTACCTATTATTTTCATACATCTTCATATATTTTCTGCAGATTTTCCTTTCTATTTATATTTACCATTTTTAAGTCTTTATACTAGAGTTTCTCAGACTCATCTTCATTGTCATTTTGGGCCACATAATTATTTGTTGTGGGGAGCTGTCCTGTGGATTATATATATATATATTTTTAGAAGCATCCCCTGGTGTGTTGGCATACTTGTTAAGTGCTGCTCCTGCTTACCAATAGGTTGGCAGTTGAAATCCACCAGCCACTCCTTGGAAATCCTATGGAGCAGTTCTATTTTGTACTATAGGATCGTTATGAGTTGGAATCAACTCAACAACGATGGGTGTCTGAGTTCTTGACTCTACTCACTAGTGTCTGCATTACTTGCCCCTAGTTGTGAAAACTGAAATTAACTCTAAGAATTATCAGATGTTCCTGGGAGCAAAATTGTCCTTGTAAAATGTGGATGCTAATATTGACATGTACAGCATTAGCCAGGTCATTCTAAGTTAATGACATTGAGTGAAACTAGATTGGGGAAAACTGACCAAAATCTGAATACTGAAGATCCATCTGAAGATGGGGCACAGGTTTGAGGTTAAACATGAGAATTATGTTCTGCATTAAGTGTTTCTGAACCTGGCAACGAATGGCACTAATTAGTATCCTGAATTGTAAACAGAGCTCTCATCAAGAAGTATTACTCCAGAGCCTGTCTTGGAGGAGATGGGGAAAGACAAACTCATTCCTGGGAAAACAGTCATGTTCAGAATCATGAATATTCCCTAGAATCACTATGCAAGGGGGCCCCTAGAGAGGCGCTGAACAGGTGTGGAAACCACAGCTTCTGAAAGGAAACCCTTCCCTGACTTTCTTCCCTTGTATCTACTGACAAGATGGTACACTAAGCTTAGTGGGTCCAGAGAGCCCCCTACAGACAAGCCCCCTGCTGGCTCCCTGCAGGGAGGTTTGTGTCTGGGCTCACATTGACTTCCCTTTACTATGTCTCTTGCACAGGAATACATGGCTCTGTCCTTAGAATTCACAGAGCTCAGTTTAAAAAAAAAAAACTTGTCTCTTGGAGGTGTTCCTCGTGATGCTGACTCGTGATGTCAGAGATAGGTTACAGTCTGTGCTTCCACCACTACTTATTAAACCAACTCACTCCAGTCCCTTTCCTGGAGTTTGACAGACCCAGTGCATATGATATCTGGTTAAAGAGAATCCATAGACAGCACAGGAGAAGGATAGGGTCTGCGAGGGCTTCACCAGTCTTGGGCCCGACACCTGCAGCTGCACCTGGGACAGAACACCTGGTGACAGAGACAATCAGAGTGAGTCGTGTGCTCAAATACATCATCCCTATACCTTCATGTTGGAAACTCAGAGACACTCACCTCTGGGAGATGACATCAGGAAGAGGAAGACCCACAAATGTTTCATGTTCTTGTGGATGAGATCCATGACACTAACACAATTTTCTCTAGGGCAAAGAGGAACCTCAATTAAAGTAAATGTGCGCTGTGATTTCATCTGGTTGCCTAAGTGAAATTAGCATGTGAGAGGTACATTGGTATGTAAAGGTTAAGAGAGATGAAGGAAGGTCCATGTCTCTGGGACACTCACTGGAAAAAAAGATGCTGGCTGTGCCCTTGGGAGAACACAGTCCTCTCGCTGGGTCTTCCCTTCACCCAGCCCAGGGTTTTCTTAATCCACACCAGAACGTATCCTTGTCAGGGAGCAAGATACAACAAATTGTCAAGGACAGCTATGGAAAAGAATCAGTGCACCTATACTCCCAAGGATGGATAGAGAAATAGAGAGATTTATAGATAAAGAGATAGACCAATAAAAATAGACAGACAGATGAATAAATATCAAATGTTCACCACAAATTCAGGGCCTTCTGAACCATCACTTACCTATTTTGATCCATTCCACACATACATTAGCTCATGTTTAAACTACTGGATATTTCAATGTGCTGAGATGGTAACTAAATGACTGAAAACATCGAATTCAGACAAAAATTGTCAAATGCAACATTTTTTATTTTGTTCAAAATAAAACAACTTTGAGGGACTTACTAATTCAGATGAATATTTCTTCACATGAAATACCTTTACTACTATGTATATTCAAGGGTTACTGTCAAGAGAAATACCTTCGTGCCAACCTAAAGTGCTTTTTGTTTCTTGTTACCCACACACACATAGACTAGATATTTTTGCCTTGAGAGTTATCATTCCTAGTGTTGTTAAAATGGCCAGAAACTCCGATTGTCATTTTTCCCTGAAGCTGACTTCCTTCAACATATCCCTGGGTCTGTAGACTCTCTCATGAAAGAAAACTTTGAGAAACATAAACCTTCAGGACGACAAGCAGATTGAGTTAGTGGAAGTTCCTTGTCTCACCAATATGTTGTGACAGTATTCTGGTCTTTCTGTAAAATTCATCTATCTTAGAGATGTCCACTCATTGTTGTCTGGGTGACTAACAGTGGACATTAAATTTAGTGAAAATGGTTTCCATTATTTTGGGAAGAATAATATGATGGTTCTTGCAAATATGGCTTTCCTCAAAGTGGATTGCGGAAGGGATGAGCTCACTATTTCCAGAGGGATCTCCCAGCTCAGAAAGTAGGTCTCCTTGGAAAACCTTCTTGAGAGATGCCCCCGCGAGTCTCTAGTCACTGAATCATGGGATTATGTCCGAGATCCTATGACTGTTTATCTCTTTGAGAAATGTTTTCCAATCACAGTGATGATGAGAATTCTCAGCATGTCTGATTGTCAACAGAAAAAAAATGGGTCATGAAAGAATCTGAAGAAGTTCCTACTGACCAGTAACATCTTATGCAACAGAGGATGTTGCTTGCTCATTCCTGGGCTGTAGTGAAAATGTGAGAAATTAGGGGGACAAAAATACAAAAATAGTCCGTGGTGGAAACTGAGAGATGGGAAGGAGAGGAAACCACTGATCCTAACAGGAAGACACCCATCAGCGACTCTCTGCACCAACTCCTGGTACTAGATCCCCCCTACTCTGTGGATCTTAGGTACCTCCTGCAGAACAGCCCCCTTATAGGCTCCCGAGGGCCAGGTTTTAATCTATGCTCCCACTTTCCCCCTCACACTTCCTCACACATGGTCATGTCCTCCAGAGAACTGGAGCTCAGGCTAAGGAAGACCAGATTATCAGACATGTCTTTGGAGATGGCGACTCACTTTGGAAGGACAGTTATATGATTTTATGCCACTACTACATACGTATCCATCCACTTTAGCTTCTCCGGAAGGGACGGGAATCTTGTGGATTAAGGCCTAGCAGTGACAACTGGTTGTCATGGAGAATCCAGAGACAGCTCGGGTGATGGAGAGAGTCTGAAATGGCTTCACTATTTCTGTGCCTGACTCCTGTATCTGCATCTGGGAAATGCAACTGAGGACAGAAAAATATATATATATATATAAAATCACTAAATATATATGTATATATATTTAGTGATAAAAATCAACACCTCATCCAGGTCGTTTCATTTGGAAAATCTCTGAGATATTCATGGGGTGAAATAACCACTAAGTGGAAGTACATCAAGAAGCATCTTATCAAAAGAAGCCATCGGGCACACAAAAAAAAGAGAAAGAAAGGAAATAAGAATTAGAGCAGAATTAAATGAAATCAAGAATAGAAAAACAATTGAAAGAGTTAACAAGACCAAAAGTTGGTTCTTTGAAAAGATCAATAAAATTGATAAACTGCTGGACAAACTGAGAAAAGAAGAACAGGAGAGGAAGCAAATAACTTGAATAAGAAATGAAATGGGCAATATCACAACAAACCCAACTGAAATTAAAAGAATCATAACAGAATACTATGAACAATTGTACTCTAACAAATTTTAAAACCTGGAGGAAATGGAAAAATTTCTAGAAACGCACTACACACCTAAACTAACACAAAGGTGGTAGAACTAAATAAACGTATAACAAAAGAAGAGATTGAATAGATAATTTTTAAAATCCCCACCAAAAAAAAAAAAAAAAAGCACTGGCCTGGATGGTTTCAATGGAGACTTCTACCAAACTTTCAGAGAAAAGTCAAAACCACTACTGCTAAAATATTTCAGAGCATAGAAAAGGATGGAATACTCCCAAACTCATTCTAGGAATCCAGTGTATCCCTGATACCAAAACCATGTAAAGACACCACAAAAAAAGAAAATTACAGACCAATATCCCTCATGAACATTGATGAAAAAATCCTCCACAAAATTATACCAAACAGAATTCAACAACATATCAAAAAACAATTCACAATGATCAAGTGGGAATTATACTAGGTATGCACGGATGCTTCAACATTAGAAAAACAGTTAATGTAATCCATCGCATTAATAACACAAAAGGCAAGAACAACCTGATCTTATCAATTGATGCAGAAAAGACATTTGACAAGGTCCAACACCCATTCACGATAAAAACTCTCAACAAAATGGGAATAAAAGGAAAATTCATCAACATAATTAAGGGCAGTTATACAAAGACAACAGCCAACATCATCCTAAATGGAGAGTGTCTGAAAGCATTCCCCTAGAGAACAGGAACCAGATAAGGATGCCGTTTATAACCACTCTTATTCAACGTTGTGCTTGAGGTACTAGCCAGAAAAATTAGGCCAGAAAAAGAAATAAAAGGCATTCAAATTGGTAAGAAAGAAGTAAAAGTATCTATATTTGCAGATGATATGATGGTATACACAGAAAACCCCAAAGAATCCACAAGAAAACTACTGGAATTTATAGACGATTTCAGCAAAGTATCAGAACACAAGATAAACACACAAAAATCACATAAATTTCTCTACACTAATAAAGACAACTTTGAAGAGGAAGCACCAAATCAATACCATTTACAATAGCTCCCAAGAAGATAAAATACTTAAGAATAAATCTAACCAGAGAAGTAAAAGACGTATACAATGAAAACTACAAGACACTACTGCAAGAAATCAAAAGAGACCTGAATAAGTGAAAAAAACATACCTTGGTCATGGATAGGAAGACTCAACATTGTGAAAATGTCACTTCTAGCCAAAGTGATCTACAGATACAAGGTAATTTCAATCCAAATTCCAACGGAGTTTTTTAATGAGATGGAGAAAAAATAATAATCTTCGTATGGAAAGAGAAGAGGCCCCAGATAAGTAAAGTTATTACTTAAGAAGATGAATAAAGTGGGAGTCCTCACACTACCTGATTTTAGAACCTATTATACTGCCATGGTAGTCAAAACAGCCTGGTGCTGGTACAACCACAGATATATAGACCAAAGGAAGAGAATTGAGAATCCAGACATAAATTCATCCACCTATGAGCAGCTGATATTTGACAAAGGCTGAAAGTCCATTAATTGGGGAAAAGACAGTCTCTTTAACAAATGGTTCTGGCATGACTGGACATCCATTTGCAAAAAAATGAAACAACAACCATACTTCACACCGTGTATAAAAACTAACTCAAAATAGATCAAAGACCTAAATACCAAATAGAAAACGATAAACATCGTGGAAGAAAAAATAAGGCTTCCAGGCAACATGAGGCTATATTCCGAAGCACCAAGCCATCCCTCCACAGCAAAGACCCCAAAAACTAAGTCAAACAGAGTCATACGTCAATCCTGAAACCCAACGCATCAGATAAAGAGATAAAGAATTCAGCCAGGCACCAAATGGAATAGGAAACTGACAGAGAACAGAGCGTGAGGAGAGATACATGCAGAGCTCCCCTATCAGCTACTGCAGCACGGATCCGCCATCTTGGACTCCTATCGGAGTTCAGTGAAGAGGAAGTACGAGAAAGCAGCTTCACGGAGCTTACAGCAGGAGACAGAACAATTGGTAGCCCACAATATAGGCTTTCCCACCCCCCACCCTTCTTCACCCCCACTTGGCCTCCTCTGCTTCCTGCAGCCACCGTCTATGGGCCGGGAAACACAAGCTTCCCCCAGCTCCACTTGGATTCCATCAGTCTGCACTGACCAGCTCCCTGAGTGCCATTTGTTGGCTGCTGGTGTTGCTTTTTCCCTTTTCTTTAGATTTCTTCCTTACTTCTCACCACAGCCCCTCCTTTTTCTCAAATACCTGCCTCTGTGCTCAATCATTGCTTCTTCTTGACAGGCTGCAAAACAGGGCTCGACTGTGAAACTGCTTCCAGAACAGGGGGAGAAAACAGAGAAGATCATTGAAGAACTGCTGACAGAAAACTTCCCCAATATCATGAAAGATGAAAAGCTGACCATCCAAGAAGCTCAATGAACCCCATATAGGATAGATCCCAAAAGAAAATCACCAAGGCATATCATAATCACACTCACTAAAACAAAAGACAAAGAATCCTGAGAGCGCTAGAAAAAAACAAAAAGTCACATACAGAGGAGAAACAATAAGACTAAGCTCAGATTATTTGCAGAAACCATGCAGGCAAAAAGTCAATGGGACGACATACATAAAACCTTGAAAGAAAAAAATTGGAGCCAAGAATAATATATCTTGCAAAACTCTCATTCAAATATGATGGCAAAATTAGGTCATTTCCAGATAAACAGAAATTAGGGGACTATGTAAAAACCAAAACAATCTTATGAGACTTATTAAAGGAAGTCCTTTGATCTGAGAACAAACAATATCAGACCACAGGCTGAATATAGGACACATGATTGTACTAACCAGACACCAACCTAGGAAATGAACTCTTAAGGACTATCCAAAACCGAAAGAATTACAACAGAGAACCAGAGAGGTAAATCTGTAAATGACAACAACATCAGAACAATAAAAGAGGGAATAAGCGGTGTAGGTATAGAACCTTCTAATGGAGGGGAAGTCAAGTGATACCAAGTAATAATAGACTGGTTCAAATCTAGGAAGATATGGAAATTTCAAGGTAACCACAAAGAAAATTAACAAACCTACTCATTAAAATAAAGAAGAAAAACATAAAGTCTCAGTAAAAACAAAACATACAAAAACAAAAGAAATGAAAAAAATCCACAAACAAAAGGAACTAAGCACAGGAGAGTAAGAGGAACAAAGAAAATGTCAGCACTACAAAAAAAAAAAAAAAGCACTACAAAATGAAATCCCAGTCCTCGGAATATATCCTAGAGAAAAAAGAGCTGTCACACTAATAGACATATGCACACCCATATTCATGGAAGCACTGTTCACAACAGCAAAAAGATGGAAACAATCTGGATGTCCACCAACAGATGAATGGATAAACAAACCGTGGTACATACAAAGGAGTATTATACAAAGATAAAGAACAATGATGAATCTGTGAAGCATCTCATAACATGGATGAAATGAGGACATTATACTGTGAAAAAAATCAATCACAAAAAGGACAAATATTGTGAGACCTCTATTGTAAAAGCTCATGAAAAAGTTTACACACAAAAAGTAAAAATCTTTGTTGTTTACAAGGGATGGGAGGGGTGGGGGAGAACTAAATAGACAACAGATAAGTGGTAACTTTGGTGAAGGGTAAGACAGTACACAATCCTGGGGAAGTCAGCACAACTTTTCCAAGGCAAGGTCATGGAAGCTCCATAGACACTTCCAAACTCCCTGAGAGACTGAATTGCTGGGCAGAGGGCTGTGGGGACTATGGTCTCGGGGAACATCTAGCTCAACTGGCATAACACAGTTTATAAAGACAATGTTTTACATTCTACCTTGGTGAGTAGCATCTGGGGTCTTAAAAGCCTATGAGCAGCCATCTAAGATACTCCACCACTCTCACCCCTTCCGGAGCAAGGGAGAATGAAGAGAACAAGATACAAGGAAAAGATTAGTCAAAAGGACTAATGGACCACAACTACCACAGCTTCCACCAGACTGAGTCCAGTACAGCTACATGGTGGCCGGCTACCACCCCTGACTGCTCTGACCGGGATCACAATACAGGGTCCTGGACAGAGCTGAAATAGGATGCAGAACAGAATTCTAACTCACAAAAAAAAAAAGACCATATTTACTGGCTTGACAGACTGGAGAAACCCCAAGAGTATGACCCACACACCATTTTAACTCAGTAGTGAAGCCGCTCCCAAAGTTCACCGTTCAGCCGAGGATTGGAGAGCCACATAAAACAAAACAGGACTAATGAGGCACAGCAGTCCCATGACAAGGAATAGAAGGGAGGAGGAGACAGGAAAGCTGCTGATAGGGAACCCAAGTTGGAGAAGGGACAGTGTTGACATGTTATGAGGTTGTTAACTATTGTCATAGGGCAATATGTGTACTAACTGTTTAATGAGAAACTATTCTGCAAACCTTCATCTAAGGTACAAAAAAAAAAGAATTATCAAAGTGAGATCAAATTGACAACAGCAACTCAAAAAGTTTGATGGGAAGCCTAGAGGACAGTCAGTTGAAGATAATGTTGATGGAATAATTTGGAAAAGGACGGTGAGAATAGCAGCACAAGTGGAAGAATGTAATTGATGTCACTGAATTGTACATGTAGAAACTTTCGAAGTGGTGTGACTTTGGTTATGTATATTTTCACCAGAAAAAGGTCCTCAAGGTCGAGAAGGGAGAGTGTTGACATGTTGATGGGGTTGTTAACCAACGTCATAAAACAACATGTTACTGTTTAATGAGAAACTATTTGTTCTGTAAACCTTCATCTAAAGTACAATAAAAAGAAAAAATAGGGACAACGCTGGAGGCCCTAATGCATAGCATAAACAGAATACAAACCGTAAGGAACAGTGCACAAACACCAGAAGAGAAACTAGATAGCTGAGAGCTCCTAAAAATCAAACACTTACGCTCATCAAAAGGCTTCACCAAAACAGTAGAAAGACAACCTACAGACCAGGAAAAAAAATTTGGCACTGACAAATCTGATCAGTGTTTAACCTCTAAAATCTACAAAATACTGCAAAACCTCAACAACAAAAAGACAAATAACCCAATTTAAAAATGGGCAAAATATGTTAACATGCATTTAACGAAAGAAGACATTCAGGTGGCTAATAGACACATTAGGCATTAGCGAAATGCAAATCAAAACTACAATGAAATACCATCTCACCCCAGCAAGTCTAGCATTAACCCAAAAAACACAAAACAATAAATGTTGGAGAGTTTTGGGGAGACTGGAACACTTATTGACTACTGGAGAGAATATAAAATGGTACAACCACTTTGGAAATCGATTTGGCACTTCCTTAAAAAGCTGGAAATAGAAGTACCATACGATCCAGTAATCCTGCTCCTAGGAATATATCGTAGAGAAATAAGAGCCGTCACATGAATAGGTATATGCACACACATGTTCATTGCTGCATATTCGCAATAGCAAAAAGATGGAAACAACCTAGGTGCCCATCAACAGATGAATGGATAAACAAATTATGGTATACTCACCCAATGGAATACTACACAAAGATAAAGAACAAGGATGGATCTGTGAAATATAACATAGAGGAATCCGGAAGGTATTATGCTGAGTGAATTTAGTTAGAAGCAAAAAGACAAGTATTGTATAAAATCACTATTATAAGAACTCAAGAAAATGTTTAAACACAAAATATAACGTTATTTGAGTGTTACAAGGATGGGGACTGAGGGAGAGTTGTATTCACTACCTAGATAGTAGATAAGAATTATCTTAGGTGAAGGAAAGGACAACACACACTACAGAGGAAGTCGACACAATTGCACTAAACCAAAAGCTAAGAAGTTCCCTGAATACAACCAAACACTTCAAGGGACAGAGTAGCCAGGGCGGGGGTCTGGGGTACATGGTTTTGGAGACATCTAGATCAATCTAGGTCAATTTGCATAACAAAGTTTATTAAGAAAATGTTCTGCATCCCACTTTAGTGAATGGTGTCTGGGGTCTTAAAAGATAGTGAGTGACCATCTAAGATGCATCAATTGGTCCCAACCCACCTGGAGCAAAGGACAATGAAGAACACCAAAGACAGAGGGAAATTATTAAGCCAAGAGATAGAAAGGGCCACATAAACCAGAGACTTCATCAGCCTGAGACCAGAACTCGATGGTGCCTGACTACCACCAATGACCGCCCTGACATGGGACACAACAGAGAGTCCCTGACAGAGCAGGAGAAAAGTGTTGTGCAGAACTCAAATTTTGGTAAAAAACCAGACTTAATGTTTTAATTGAAACTGGGAGGGACCCCGGAAGACATAGTCCCCGGACTCTCTGTTATCCCAAAACTAAAACCATTCCCGAGGCCAACACTTCAGACAAAGATTAGATTGAATTATGGACATAAAATGATACTGGTGAAGACTGTGCTTCTTAGCTCAAGTAGATACATGTGACTAAATAGGCAGCTCTTTTTGGGAAGTGAGATGAGAAGAGAGTCAGGAGCTGGTTGAATGGACATAGGAAATCCAGAGTGGAAAGGAGGGGTGTGCTGTCACAGTATAAGGAGAGCAACTAAGGTCACATAGCAATGTGTGTAAAATTTTCATATGAGAGACTAACTTGAATTGTAAACTTTCACTGAAAGCACAAATTAAAAAAAAGTAGAATCTTATGATTATTTGAAACGGTTCATGAGTCCTGGTAAATTCAGCCCGCAATGTAAATGTTCTTATCAGATTCTGAGATTCAACCTGGAAGGTGAAGACTTGAATTGCATGTGGAAGAACTCAGGTAGGTTGTAGGGAAAGGCCAGGTAAGGTCTCAGTCTCGAATTCAAAAGCTGGAAGGAGTAAGCCAATCCCACTCCCCAGGGAAGGTTCTGTCTTTACTGACAGTCCAGGGGCCTAGAAATGGAGATCATAGAGTTTCCAGTCCAGAGAGTTTAATGATCAGAAAATAAACTGATTCCATGTGAAGTCCGCTTTTCATTTGATAAGGACGTACCTTACTTCTCTTTCTTTCCCTTCTTTTAGGAACATATTTATTACTTGACACGCTCATCCTCTTTATTTATCTTACCATACCACAAGGTGGCACTTGAAAAGTTACTGGAGCAGAACATATTATATGGATAATTCTGCTCCAGAGACCACAGATCTGGGATCATTTCCAAGCTCAGCCCCTTGAGAGCTGAAAACTTTGGGAAAGTCACTTGACTCTTCCCAAGTGTCTTCTCATCCCTAGAATGGGCCTTGTGAATATATATTAACCTGCCTTTAGTGGAACACAGGTGAATGATGGTTCTTCTGTTCGGATATGCACAGAGTTTGTATTCATTAAGGGTAAATCATTATTCATAGCCGTGAAGAACCTGGCTTTTGATCTGCCCTTATTCCTACCACAGATATCAGCAGCTTCTCTTGGCACAAGAAGCTTCCTGAGTTCTGGCCTGAAAGAGGGGTCATGAGGTGACGCAACTCTTCTAGTATCTCTTGGACTCTCAGATTTCCTTGTTCTCAGCTGGAAACCAGAATGCGCATTTCTGTGGGTGGCCTTTGCATGAATGACCATTTGTGTAAGCATAGATTTTCAAGAATGTATATTAGTTTGAGTGGATGTTTGTTTTCATGAGTCAAGTATGCATGTGAGTGTGTGTATGTGTGTATGCACACGCGAGTGCACGCAGGAGAACTCCTGGATGCCCCGCAGAGGAGACTTGTTTCTAGGCTCAAATTGCCTTCCCCTCACTGTGTGTTACTCTTACAGTAATACATGGCTATGTCCTTGATGTTTAGGCTGTCCATTTACAGATACAGCAAGTTCTTGGCATTGTCCCTGGAGATGGTGAAAAGGTTCCTCATGTATTCTTCATAATACGTATTACTTCTATTATACTGTATACCTGCCAGCCACTCCGGCTGTTTCCCAGGAAGCTGGTGGACCTAGTTCATTGTGTAATCCTTTAAGGTAAAAATAGAAGTTGCACGGAAGAGTCTTAGGGAACCTCTGGGTTTTCTCACTTCTTCCCCACACTGCAACAGCTACACTTCATACTGGGCACCTGAAAACGCACAGACATTGGATTCAAGGGACTTGCACTCTCCACTAACTTGTACACACAACGCACATCCATCCTTTGTATTTCTAACAATAACTTTACAGAAAGATGAGAAGGAATCCCCAGATCAGTTTAAACTGTATGGTGTGGTCACTGGGCTCACAGATGCTGAGAATAGCACAGCATGCAGGCCTGGGCTCCTCTGTTGGGGCGGCAGGGACAGGTTCTGGGAGGATTTTTGTGAAAAGAAGGTAAGGCCCTGTTTGCATGTCTCCCTCCCTGTAGGTGGTTATTTGTCATGCACAAAGAGGTTTCCCAGGATAAACAAGTGTCCTGGGGAAGAAGGGTGGGAGGGGTGGTTGTGGAAGCAATCATGGCAGCAGACATTTATTGAGACTTACTCTATGCATGAAACTGCTGAGCACTTTCCATCATTACCTTATGTAGTTTCCTCAAAAGTTCATTGAAGTTGACAGTATATTATTTCCTCTGCATACAGATGGGAAAGTTAACACCATGCTCAGAGCAGTTAAAACACCACTCTCAGCATCATTAATAACTGGAACAGTCATAACTGAGGTTTTATCAGTCCACATCCACAATCCCATGCATGAACCAGCTCAGCACCAAGCTAATCAGTACTAATATAAGGCCACAACAAGTTCATTGCCACTGTGATTGCACCACATGAATTTTTATTTGTTAAAAGAATGGCATATTTTTCATCGAGGTAGTCTTCATGCTGTTTCTATTAAAAATTTTATGAGTTCATGAATGTTTCATAGCACAAATGACATTTAAATTCACTTCAACTACAAGAAAGAACACTTTGCTAAGGAACAAAGTCGATTCAGGTGGTTATTGCTGTACAGAAATGAGAGTACAGGTCTGGATAATAAAGTGCATTATTGCACAAAAGACCATGCTAACTTTACATGAACAAAGAGCCTCAATACCATAGAGGAGTGTGTGTGTGTGTGTGTGTGTGTGTGCGTGTGTTACAATGATAACACGCTACGCATCTTAGTTATCTAGTGTTGCTATAACAGAAATAACACAAGTGGATGGCTTTAAGAAACAGAATTCATTCTCTCACTATCTAGGAGGCCAGAAGTCCAAATTCAAGGTGACAGCTCCAGGGGAAAGTGTTCTCTCTCCATCAGCTCTGGGGGGAGGAAGTTGTTATCAATCCTCCACTGATCTATGAACTTCTCACTTCAGGGACTCAGGATCCAAATGATGTGCTCTGCTCCCGGCTCTGCTTTATTGGTGGTAGGAAGTCCTTCTGTCTCTCTGCTCATTTCTCTCTTTTATATTTCAAAACAGATTGACTCAAGATACAACCTAAAGCAGATTGAATCCTGCCTGATTAAAACTGATTCTGATGCTGCCTCACTAACATCATAGAGGTAGGATTTACAACACATAGGAAAATCACATCAGATAATAAAAAGGTTTACTACAGTCAAACAGTACTGGGAATCCTGACCCAGTCAATTTGACATATTTTGGGGGGAAACAATTCAATCCATAACATTATGCCATATAATCATAATTTATACATACTGCCTTAAAGTAGAGGGCCCTGGTCCATGGTGAACACACGGACTGAAGAAATTAGAGTGAGACACTTGGATACTGCACCTAAGGCCATGAATTCCTTCTCCCTCTGCTCGTTTTCACCTCTGTGTACCTGGAGTTTCTCCATCATGTGTGGGAGGGACTAAGCCTGGGGAATAAGATCCCTGAAGTAGCCATGAGAGGAGAGATTACCATCCTCTCAAGCATTTTGTGGAAAAAAATGTGCTATGGATTGAATTACCTTCCCCAAAAATGTGTGTTGAATTCCTGACTCCTGTACCTCTATATGTGACCCTGTTGGGAAATAGGGTTTTGCTTTGGTTACGCTAATATGGTCTTAACGGTGTAGGATGGCTCCTAAATCTAACAAGTTCTAAGTTATAAAAAGAGCAGAACACAGAGGGAAAGAGATACTGAGTAATCATCTACATGTCAAGGAACCAAGGAATGCTCAAGGAATCATCAAGGAAGGAATCTACTAGGTCAAGACCCTAGTTTCAACGTTTTGCCACAAAAATGTGACAAAATCAATGTCTGTTCTTTAAAGTCACACATTGTGGTAACTGCAGGACAGCAGGACAAGGCAAATGATACAGAATTCATGCAGTTCAATTTTCAATTCAGAAATGCTTATTCAACCATAGAGAATCTATCCTCACAGTGACTGAATAGGCATGTTATTTTTTAGTTTATGTATCTTTATTATTATCACTGTTATAACTAGTATTAGAACTGGTAATAACAATAATAGTACTATGCCTGGGCATCCCTAGGGCAGTGACCTAAGTTCAGAGAATTAAGTGCACAGTGCCAATTTTATGCAAGTTCTGTTCAAGTCAAAACAAATTTATACAAAGAAGTTATACTCAAAAATAAACGTAAAAAATAACTTTTATAATTTTCTATGTTTCTTTATTGTTGTAGTTTAAGTGAAAATTTATATTTCAAGTTAATCTCTTATGCAAAAATTTATACATACATAGTTGTGACCCTCATTGCTCTCCCTATACTGTGACAGCACACTCCTTCTTTCCACCCCTGATTTCCCATGTCCATTCAACCAGGTTGTAACCCTCTCTGTCTTCTCATCTTACCTCCATACAGAAGCTGCCCGTTTACTCTCATGTATTATTTGAGCTAAGAAGCACACTCTTCACTAGTGTCATTTTATGTCCACAGTTCAGTCCAATCTTTTCCCGAAGAGTTGGCCTCAGAAACTGTTTTAGCTCTGGGCTGACAAAGAGTCCAGGGGCCATGCTTTCTGGGGTTCCTCCTATCTCAGTCAGATAATTAAGTCTGATCTTTTCATTAGAATTTGACATCTGCACCCCACCTTTCTCCAGTTCCATCAAGGACTCTCTGCTGTGCTCCCTGTCAGGGCCGTCATTGGTGGTAGTCCGGCAGCATCTATTTCTTCTCGTCTCAGGCTGATGAAGTCTCTGGTTTATGTGGCCCTTTGTGTCTCTTGGGCTAATACTTTCCTTGTGTCTTTGGTGTTCTTCATTCTCCTATATACTCCAGGTGGTTGGGACCAATTGATGCATGTTAGGCTGCCGCTTCCAAGCTTTTAAGACCGCAGACGTCCCTTACCAAAGTGGGATGCAGAATATTTTCTTAATAAATTTTGTTATGCCAACTGACCTAGATATCCCCTGAAAACATGATCCCCAGACCCCCACCACTGCTACTCTGTCCCTCAAAATGTTTGATTGTATTCAAAAAACTCCTCAGTTCATTTTGGTCCAATTATGCTGACTTCCCTGCAGTGTGTGATGTCCTTCGTTTCACCAAAGATAATTCTTGTCTACTATCTAGTTAGTGAATAGCCATCACCCTACCTCCCCCCTCCCCGTAACCATCAAAGAATGGCTTTTTCTGTGTTTAAACCTTTTCTTGAGTTCTTATAAGAGTGGTATTATACAATATTTATCCTTCTCTGACTGACTAAAATCACTCAGCATGAAGACCTCCAGATTCCTCCATGTTATGTTTCATGGCTTCATCACTGTTCTTTATCATTGTATGGTATTCCATTGTGTGACTATACCATAATTTGTTTATTCATTCATCAGTTGATGAGCACCTAGGTTGTTTCCATATTTTTGCTATCATTAACAGTGTTGCAATGAACATGAGTGTGCATATATCTATTTGTGTGATGGCTCTTATTCTTATAGGATATATTCCAAGGACCAAGATAGCTGGATCGTATGGTACTTATATTTCTAGCTTTTTATGGAAGTGCCAGATCAATTTCCAAAGTGGTTGTACCATTTTACATTCCCTTCAGAAGTGAATAAGTGTTTCAGTCTCTCCACAACCTCTCCAGAGTTTAGTATTTTGTGTTATTTGGATTAAGGCTAGCCTTGTTGGTGTGAGACGGTATCTCATTGAAGTTTTGATTTGCATTTCTCTAATGGCTATGATCCTGAGCATTTCTTCATGTGTCTGTGAGCTGCCTGAATATCTTCTGTGGCGAAGCCCCTGTTCATATCCTTTGCCCATTTTTTAATTGAGTTGTCTTTTTATTGTTGATGTTTTGCAGTATCTTGTAGATTTTCGAGATTAGACACTGATTGGATTTGTCGTAGTCAAAAGTTTTTTCCCAGCCTGTAGATTGTCTTTTAACTCTTTTGGTGAAACCTTTTGATGAGCATTAGTGTTTGATTTTTTAGGAGCTCCCAGTTATCTAGTCTTTCTTCTGGTGCTTGTGCATTGTTACTTATGGTTCGTATATTCTTTCTGCCATGTATTAGGGCTCCTAGCCTTGTCCCTATTTTTACTTCCATGATCTTTATCGTTTTCAATTTTATATTTAGGTCTTTGATCCATTTAGAATTAGTTTTTGTGCATGGTGTGAAGTATGGGTCTTGTTTCAGTTTTTTGCTGATGGATATACAGTTATACCAGCACCATTTGTTAAAAGATACTGTCTTTTCCCCCAGTTAATGGAATTTGGGCCTTTGTCAAATATCAGCTGCTCATAGGTTGATGAATTTATGTCTGGCTTCTCAATTCTGTTCCATTGGTCCATGTATCTGTTGTACCACTACCAGGCTGTTCTAACTACAGTGGGGGTATAAGAAGTTCTAAAATCAGGAAGTGTGAGGCCTCCCACTTTGTTCTTCTTAGTAATGCTTTACTTACCTGGGACTCTTCCCTTTCTATATGAAGATTATTATTTGTTTCTCCATGTCATTAAAAAATGACGTTGGAATCTGGATCAGGATAACATTGTATCTGTAGATCACTTTGGGTAGAATTGATTTTTTCACAATGTTCAGTCTTCCTATCCATGAGCATGGTATGTTTTCCCACTTATGCAGGTCTCTTTTGTTTTTTTATAGTAGTGTCTTGTAATTTTCCTTGTATATGTCTTTTATGTCTCTGGTTAGATTTATTCCTAAGTATTTTATTGTCTTGGGGTCTACTGTAAATGGTATTGATTTCGTGATTTCCTCTTTGAAGTTCTTTTTATTGGTAAAAGGGAATTGAAATGATTTTTGTGAGTTCATCTTGTA
The DNA here is from genome assembly GCA_030035585.1 of Dugong dugon. Taxonomy (NCBI): domain Eukaryota; kingdom Metazoa; phylum Chordata; class Mammalia; order Sirenia; family Dugongidae; genus Dugong; species Dugong dugon. The sequence goes on along the minus strand of CM057478.1, from coordinate 25,755,018 downwards.
TCCTGATACTTTGCAGATATCTTCTATTAGTTCCATTAGTTTTCTTGTGGGTTCTTTGGGGTTTTCTGTGTATAATATCATATGATCTGCACATAGGTATACTTTGACTTCTTCCCTACCAGTTTGGACCCCCTTTATTTCTTTTTCTAGCTTAATTGCCTTTGCTAGGACCTCCAGCACAATGTTGAATAAGAATGGTGATAAAGGCTATCCTTGTCTGTTTCCTGTTCTCAAGGGGAATGCTTTCAGACTCTACATTTAGGATGATGTTGGCTATTGGCTTTATATAAATGTCCTTAATTATGTTGAGGAATTTCCCTTCTATCCCTATTTTGTTAAGAGTTTTCATCATGAATGAGTGTTGTACTTTGTCAAATGCCTTTTCTGCACCAGTTGATAAGATCATGTGTTTCTTGTATTTTCTTTTATTAATTGATGGATTACACTGATTGTTTTTCTAATGTTGAGCCATTCCTGCAGACCTAGTATAAATCCAACTTGATCATGATGAATTATTTTTTGATAATTTTCTCAATTCTATTGGCCAGAATTTCATGGAGGATTTTTGCATCGATGTTCATGAGGGATATTGGTCTGTACTTTTCTCTTTTGCAGTGTCTTTACCTGGTTTTTGTATCAGGGTTATGCTGGATTCATAGAATGAGTTTGGGAGTATTCCATCCTTTTCTATGCTCTGAAACACATTTAGTAGTAGTGGTATTAACTCTTCGCTGAAAGTTTGGTAGAATTCTCCAGTGAAGCCATCAGGGTCAGGGCTGTTTTTTGTTGGGAGTTTATTAATTACCTTTTCAATCTCTACTTTTGTTATGAGTTTATTTAGTTGTTCTACCTCTGTTTTGTGTTATTTTAGGTAGTTAGTGAGTTTCTGGAAATTTATCCTTTTCCCTTAGATTTTCAAGTTTGATAGAGTACAATTTTTCATTGTATTCTGGTATAAGTCTTTTAATTTCAGTTGGGTCTGTTGTGATATCACCCATCTCATTTCTTATATGTGTTATCTGCTTCCTCTCCTGTTTTTCTTTTGTCAGTTTGGCCAGTGGTTTACCAATTTTGGTTCTTTTCAAAGAACCAACTTTTGGTCTTGCTAACTCTTTCAATTGTTTTTCTATTCTCTACTTCACTTAATTTTGGTCTAATTCTTATTATTTCCTTTCTTCTGGTGCCCGAAGTCTTCTTTTGCTGCTTTCTTTCTACTTATTCAAGCTGTAGTGTTGAAGTTTTGATTTTGGCCCTTTCCTCTTTTTTGACGTGTGAATTTATTGCTATAAAATGACCTCTGAGCACTGCTTTTGCTGTGTCCCAAAAGTTCTGGTAGGATGTGTTTTTATTCTCATTTGATTCTATGAATTTCTTTATTTTGTCCTTAATTTCTCTATAATCTAGTTGTTTTTTAGCAAGGTGTTGTTCAGTTTCCATGTGTTTGTTTTTTTCCTTGCTTTTTCTGTAATTGATTTCTACTTTTATGGCTTTATGATCAGAAAAGATGCTTTGTAATATTTTAATGCTTCGTATTTAGTTTAAGGCTTGATTTATGGCCTAATATGCAGTCTTTTCTGGAGAATGTTCCATGTCCATTGGAAAAGAATGTATACTTGGCTGCTGTTGGGTGGAGTGTTTGGTATATGTCTATGAGATCAAGTTGATTGTAGCGTTTAGATCTTCTTTTATTTTGTTGAGCTTCTTTCTGGATATTCTGTCCTTCACTGAAAGTGATGTGTTGAAGTCTCCTACTGGTATTGTGGAACTATCTCTCTTTTCAATTGTGTTAGAGTTTGTTTTATGTATTTTGGAGCCCTGTGGTTGGGTTCATAAATATTTATTATAGTTATGTCCTCCTGGTGTATTGATCCTTTAATCATTATATAGTGTCCTTCCTTACACTTTTTGGTGGATTTTATTTTAAGTTTCTTTTGTCAGAGATTAATATTACCACTCCTGCTCTTTTTTGAGTGATGTTTGCTTGATATATTTTTTCCGTCCTTTGAGTTTTAGTTTGTTTGTGTCTTTAAGTATAACGCGTGTCTCTTATAGACAGCCTATAGACTGGTCATATATTTTTACACAATCTGCCACTCTCTGTCTCTTTATTGGTGCATTTAGTCCATTTACATTCAGCGTAATTATTGATAGGTATGAGTTTAGTGTTCTCACTTTGATGTCTTTTTTGCGTGCTGTTCACAGTTTCTTTGTTCCACTTAATTTTCTGTGCTTAGTAGTTATTCTTTATGTATTTTCTTTTAATTTGTTTCATTTTTATTGATTTTGCACTTGCTGAGTCTTTATATTTTTCTTGTTTTTTAGTTTAACTTATAGGATTGTTAGTTTCCTTTCTGGTTACCTGAATATTTACCCCTATTTTTCTAAGTTTATACATGCCTTTTATTTCTTTATATTGCATTGATTTCCTCTCCATATGAAAAATCTGTGTCTACATTTTTTGTCCCCCTTTTTTGTTTTAATGTTGTCACCTTTTACATACTGACATCTCTATTTCTCTATTTTCCGTATTTTAGCTTTGATTTATTTTTATGACTTCTTTATCTGGGTTGCTATCTGTTTGCTCTGTTCTTTGTTTTAGTCTTGGGTTGTTATCTGATGTTACTGATATTCTAACTCGATGACTCCCTTTAGTAGTTCTTGTAATTTTGGTTTGGTTTTTGCAGATTCCCTAAACTTCTGTTTATCTGGAAATGCCCAATTTGAGAAACAGTTTTGCTGAATATAGAATTCTTTTTATATATATATATATATTTGATTGTACTTCAGGTGAAGGCTTACAGAACAAATAGTTTCTCATGAAACAGTAGTACACATGTTGTTTTATGACATTGGTTAACAACCCCACAACATATTAAGCCTCCAAATTCTCAACCTTTTTTTTTTTTTGATGAAAATACAGATAGCCAAAGATAAACCGTTTCAAAAATTTCTACATACACAGTTCAGCGACATTGACTACGCTCTTCTAACTGTGCTGTTATTCTCACTTAAGATGAAGGCTTACAGAACAAAATAGTTTCTCATTTAACAGTTACTACACATGTTGCCCTATGACAATGGTTAACAATCTCACAACACATCAAGAATATCCTTACTCCACCTTGTGTTCCCTATCACCAGGGGACTTCCTTGTCCCATTCTGTCTTCTGGCCCTTTTCACTGGACTACTGTACCTCATTAGTCTCATTTGTTTTTTTTTTTTTTAACACCATTTCAAAACTTTTTACTTACACATTTAAGTGATATTAACTATGCTCTTCCAATTGTGCTGCCATTCTCGCCCAAGATGAAGGCTTACAGGACAAAACAGCCTCCCATTTAAAAGTTACTACAAATGTTGCCCTATAACAGTGGTCAACAATCTCACAACACATCGACAGTGTCCTTACTCAATTTGTGTTCCTTATCATCAGTTTCCTACTCCCCCTCTGCCTTCTGGCCTTTGTCACCGGACTCCTGTACCTCGTTAGTCCCATTTAGTTTTACTGGGCTGTCCACTCCCAGGCTTAACATCGAACCTTTAAGGTAACTTCACCTCTAAGCTGAAAGGGTGTCTGGGGGTCACAATCTTGAGGTTTCTCCAGTATTCTTTAGGCCGGTAAATCTGGTCTTTTTTCGGGGGGAGGGAGTTAAAATTATGCTCTACATCCTTCTCCAGCTTTGTCCAGAACCCTCTGTTGTGATCCTGGTCAGAGCAGTCAGAGGTGGTAGCCGGGCACCATCTAGCTGTACTGGACTCAGTCCGGTGGAAGCCTTGGTAGCTGTGGACAATTAGTCCTTTGGACTAATCTTTTCATTGTATCCTGTTCTCTTCATTCTCCCTTGCTCCCGAAGAGATGAGACCAGTGGAGTATCTTAGATGGCCGCTCATAGGCTTTTAAGACCCCAGACACTACTCACAAAGGTAGAATGTAGAGCATCACTTTTATAAGTAGTGTCATGCCAATTGAGCTAGATGTTCCCCGAGACCATGGTCCCCAGAGTCCTCCGTCCAACAACTCAGTCCCTCGGGGGGTTTGGATGTGTCTATAGGGCCTCCATGACCTTTCCTTGTGCAGGTTGTGTTAGTTTCTCCTGTACTGTGTACTATCTCAACTCTCACCCAAGGTACCACTTATCTATCGCCTATTTAGTATTTCCACCCCTCCCCTCCCATCCCTGGTAACCAACAAAGATTGTTACATTTTGCATGTGAATTTTTTCATGGGTTTTTACAATAGAGGTCTCATACAATATTTGTCCTTTTGTGATTGACTTATTTCACTCAGCATAATATCCTCGAGTTTCATCCATATTATGAGATGGTTCACAGATTCATTGTTGTTCTTTCTCGTTGTATAGTACTCCATTGTGTGTATGTACCATAGTTTGTGTATCCATTCATCTGTTGATGGACATCGAGGTTGTTTCCATCGTTTTGCTATTCTGAACAATGCTGCCATGAACATAGGTGTGCATATCTCTATTCGAGTGATGACTCTTATTTCTCTAGGATATATTCCTAGGAGTGGGATTGCTGGATTGAATGGTATGTCTATTTCTAGCTTTCTGAGGAAACGCCATATCATTTTCCAAAATGGTTGTATCATTTTGCATTCCCACCAGCAGTGTATGAGAGTTACCATCTCCCCGCAGCCCCTCCAACATTTGTTATTTCCAGTGTTTTTGATTCGTGCCAGTAATGCCGGGGTGAGATGGTATCTCATTGTGGTTTTAATTTGCATTTCTCTAATGGCTAGAGATCGCGAGCATTTCCTCATGTGTCTGTTGGCCATTTGAATGTCTTCCTTGGTGAAGTGTCTGTTCATTTCCTTTCCCCATTTTTTGATAGGATTGTTTGTCTTTTTGTTGTAGAGGTGTTGGATTTTCTTGTAGATTATGGAGATTAGACCTTTGTCTGACTTGTACTGTCCAAAATTTTTTTCCCAGTCTGTAGGTTCTCTTTTGACTCTTTTGGTGAAGTCTTTTGAAGAGCATAGATATTTGATTTTTAGAAGATCCCAGTTATCTAGTTTATCTGTTGGGTTTTTTGTGTTGATGGTTATGATTTGTATCTTGTTAATGCCGTGTATTAGGACCTGTAGAGTTTGTCCCATTTTTTATTCTATGAATTTTATAGTTTTGGGCTTGATATATAGGTCTTTGATCCATTTTGAATTAGTGTTTGTATATGGTGTGAGGTATGGGTCCTGTTTCATTTTTTTGCAGATGGATATTCAGTTTTGCCAACAACATTTGTTAAAAAGACGGTCTTTTCCCCATTTGATGGACTTTGGGCCCTTGTCGAAGATCAGGTAACCGTAGGTGGATGGATTTACATCTGGGTTCTCAATTCTGTTCCATTGGTCAATGTCTCTGTTGTTGTACCAGTACCAGGCTGTTTTGAGTACTGTAGCTGTATAGTAGGTTCTCAAGTCAGGTAGTGTGAGGCCTCCAACTTTATTCTTCTTCTTCAGTAGTGCTTTACTTATTTGGGGTTTCTTCCCTTTCCATATAAAGTTAATAATTAGTTTTTCCATCTCTTTGAAGAATGTTGTTGGTACTTGTATCGGGATTGCATTGTATTTGTAAATTGCTTTAGGTAGAATTGCCATTTTCACAAGTTGAGTCTGCCTATCCATGAGCATGGTATGTTTTTCCATTTATGTAGATCCCTTTGGGTTTCATGCAGCAGTGTTTTGTGGTTTTCTTTGTATAGGTCTTTTACATTCCTGGTCAGATTTATTCCTAAGTATTTTATCTTTTTAGGGGCTATTGAAAATTGTATTGATTTCCTGATCTCCTTTTCATCGTTCTCTTTACTGGTGTATAGGAATCCAACTGATTTTTGAATGTTTATCTTGTATCCTGCTACTCTGCTGAATCTTTCTATTAGTTCCAGTAAATTTCTCGTGGAGTCTTTACGGTTTTCTATGTATAGTATCATATCATCTGCAAACAGGGAGAGTTTAACTTCTTCATTACCAATTTGGATGCCCTTTATTTCTTTCTCTTCCCTTATTGCTCTAGCTAGAACTTCCAGCACAATGTTAAATAGGGGTGGTGATAATGGGCATCCTTGTCTTGTTCCTGTTTTCAAGAGGAATGTTTTCAGCCTCTCTCCATTAAGAATGCTGTTGGATGTTGGTTTTGCATAGATGCCCTTTATTATGTTGAGAAATTTCCCGTCTATACCTATTTTATTGAGAGCTTTTATCAGGAATGGGTGTAGGATTTTGTCAAATGCCTTTTCTGTGTCAATTGAGATGATCATGTGATTTTTTTCTTTCTTTTTATTTACATGGTGAATTACGTTGATGGATTTTCTAATGTTAAACCATCCTTGCATACCTGGTATAAATCCTACTTGGTCGTGGTGTATTATTTTTTTGATATGATACTGAATTCTATTGGCTAGAATTTTGTTCAGAATTTTTGCATCTATATTCATGAGAGATATTGGTCTGTAATTTTCTTTTTTTTTTATGTCTTTGCCTGGTTTTGGTATCAGCGTTATGCTGGCTTCATAGAATGAATTTGGAAGTGTTGCTTCCTCTTCTATGTTCTGAAATAGCTTGAGTAGAACTGGTACAAGCTCTTCTGTAAATGTTTTGTAGAATTCTCCAGTGAAGTCATCTGGGCCAGGGCTTTTTTTGGTTGGGAGCTTTTTTATTACCTTTTCAATCTCTTCTCCTGTTATGGGTCTGTTCAGATTTTCAATATCACTTTGTTGTAGTTTCAGTAGGCCGTATGTTTCTAGAAATTTATCCATTTCCTCTAGGTTTTCAAATTTGTTGGAATATAGTTTTTCATAATATTCTGTTATAATCTTTTTTATTTCAGTTGGGTCTGTTGTAATGTCCCCCATTTCATTTCTTATTTGGGTTATTTGTGCCCTCTGCTGTTTTTCTTTTGTCAGTCTGGCCAGTGGTTTGTCGATTTTGTTGATTCTTTCAAAGAACCAACTTTTGGTTTTGTTGATTCTTTCTATTGTTTTTCTGTTCTCTATTTCATCTATTTCTGCTCTGATCTTTACTATCTCCTTTCTTCCGGTGATTGTAGGCTTCTTTTGTTGTTCTCTTTGTATTTGTTTGAGTTCTGTAGTTAATGTTTTGATTTTGTTCCTTTCTTCTTTTTTGATATGTGTATCTATTGCTATAAATTGTCCTCTGAGGACTGCCTTTGCTGTGTCCCAAAGGTTTTGGTATGATGTGTTTTCATTTTCATTTGATTCTAGGAATTTTTTAATTCCATCTCTGATTTCTTCTATTACCCATTGATGTGTAAGCAGATTATTATTCAGTTTCCATGTGTTTGATTTTTTTCCTTGCTCTTTCTAGTGTTAATATCTATCTTGATGGCATTGTGGTCAGAGAAGATACTGTGAATTATCAGAGCATTTTGGATCTTGTTGAGGATTGCTCTGTGGCCTAAGATGTGGTCTATTCTGGAGAACGTTCCAAGTGCATTGGAAAAGAATGTGTACTTTGCAGCGGTTGGATGGAGTGTTCTATATATGCCTATGAGGTCCATTTGGCTGATTGTGTCCTTTAGGTCTTCTGTATCTTTGCTGAGTTTCTTTTTAGTTGTTCTGTCCTTTACTGAGAGTGGTGTGTTGAAGTCTCCTACTATTATTGTGGAACTGTCAATTTCTCTTTTCAGTGCTGTTAGAGTGTTTTTTATGTATTTTGGAGCCCTGTCATTGGGTGCATAGATATTTATTATGGTTATGTCTTCATGATGGATCATCCCCTTAATCATTATATAGTGTCCTTCTTTGTCTTTTATGGTCGATTTTGTTTTAAAGTCTATTTTATCTGAGATTAGAATTGCCACTCCTGCTCTTTTTTGATAGTTGTTAGCTTGATATATTTTTTTCCAACCTTTGATTTTTAATAAACTCACATCTTTGTTTCTAAGGTGTGTCTCTTGTAGACAGCAAATTGATGGATCCTGTTTTCTTATCCATTCTGCCACTCTCCGTCTCTTTACAGGTGCATTGAGTCCATTTACGTTCAGTGTAATTATTGATAGATGGAAGTTGGTTGCTGTCATTTGGTAGTGCTTTTTTTTTGTGGTGCTGAAGTTTTCGTTGTTCTTCTTACTCTCTTGTGCTGAGTTACTTTTGTTTGTGGATTTTGTGTTCATTTCTTTTGTTTTTGTAGGTTTTGTTTTTGTTAAGACTGTATGTTTTTCGTCTTTATTTTTATGAGTTGGTTTGTTAACTTTCTTTGTGGTTACCATGAATTTTACCCTTATCTTTATAAGTTTGAAGCAGTCTACCCTTACTTGGTATCGCCTTGCCTTCCTCTCCTTTAGAAGGTTCTATACCTATGCCGTTTGTTCCCTCTTTCATTGTTTTGATGTTGTTGGCATCCTTTGATTGATTTCTCTGATTCCCTGTTGTATTTCTTTTGTTTTTGGAAAGTCCTCTGTAGTTCAGTACCTAGAATGGTATCTGGTTCATATGGACCAGCGTCCTAGGTCCTAGGTCCTGCCTGAGGGCTGAAGCTGTTTGTCCTCAGATCGTAGAACTCCCTTTAATAATTCTTGTAAGTTTCGTTTGACTTTTGCATATTCCTTTAGTTTCTGTTTATCTGGAAATGACCTAATTTCACCATCAAATTTGAATGAGAGTTTTGCAGGATATATTATTCTTGGCTGACAATTTTTTTCTTTCAAAATTTTATATATGTCATCCCACTGCCTTCTTTCCTGCATGGTTTCTGCCAAATAATCTGAGCTTAGTCTTGTTTCTCCTCTGTATGTGACTTCTTGTTTTTCACGAGCTGATCTCAGGATTCTTTGTTTGTCTTTAGTTTTGGCGAGTGTGAATATGATATGTCTTCATGATTTTCTTTTGGGGTCTCTTCTATATGGGGTTCGTTGAGCTTCTTGGATGGCCAGCTTTTCATCTTTCATGATATTTGGAAAGTTTTCTGTCAGCAGATCCTCAATGTTCCTCTCTGTTTTCTGTTTTCTCCCCCTGTTCTGGGATGCCAATCACTCATAAGTTTCTGGTTTTAATTGTGTCCCACATAACTCTCAGGGTTTCTTCATTTTTCTTTGTTCTTTTTTCTGAGTTTTCCTGAAACAGAGTTGTATCCAAGTCTTTGTCTTCAGTTCCACTGATCCTGTCTTCCATGGTTTCAAATCTACTTCTCAGCCCTTCTATGACACCGTCCATTTCTGAAATCTTGTTGTTTATCTTTTGGATTTCTAATTGTTGTTTTTGTATAATTTCGAGTTGTGAATTTATTTTGGAATTTTGTTCCTGCATCATCTTCTTGAATTCTCCCAATTTTTTGTCTATATTTTCCATAAATTTGTCTATGTTTTCCTCATGTTTGTCAGCTTTTTGCCTCAGTTCTTGGAAAATTCCGAGTATTAGTGATTTGAGTTCCCTATCAGGTACTTCTAGTGCATTTTCTTCCACAGGAGATTTACTTGGTGTTTTAATTTGGACGCCTATTGGAGCCATCTTGTCTTGTTTTTGTAAATGTTTTGATATTGTTTGCTGTTTTCGGGGCATTCCGTAGATATTTCTCTCATTTATTGATTGTAGATTTTTTTTGTTTCGTCCTTGTGGTACAGCTGGGCAGATCTAGCTGAAGAGGAGCCACTGGGACGAGTTGTTTGTGGCACTCACCGCAGCCACCAGGACGGTCGGTAGTCAGTGCTGGGCAGGTTCCAATAGGGTGTGCCTGCACAGCTTTGTGGTGTGATGTCAAGTGCACGGTGCAGGTAGGCAGGATGCAGCGGGGAAACGTTTATGTGTGAAGCTAAGCTGGATATGGGAGAAAGGAGAGAGGAGCAGGAGCAAAAAGCATACAAACATAAAAGAATGCTAGGGGAGCTTGTCGCTGGAATGGACAGATGAGAGACTATGGGATGGAGGAAACCAGAAGGGGGAAGAGAAAGAAAAGGAAAGAATGAACAAATAAATATCAGAAAAGTTAAAGAACTGCAAAGTTCCCAGGGATCCCACCTATGCAGCTATGAGGTCTGGGGGAGTCGGTCTCAGTTTTCACAGCACAACCTGGCCAGAAGGTGCAGAGGCATACATCGCCTGGTATTCAGGGATCAGAAAGAGAAGGAAGAGATAGAGAGACGAGAAATAAAGCAATGAAGAAAAACAAAAGGGAAAAAGAGGGAAAAGAAAACAAAACTAATAAAAAAAATTAAATTAAAAAGAAAAAAAAGCAACACCAGCAGTCAATGAATGGCACTCTGAGAGCCAGCCAGTGCAGGTTGGTGTTTCTGGACAAGAGACAGTGTCCGTGGGAAACAGAGGAGGCCGAGTGTGAGTGAAGAAGGGTGGAGAGTGGAAAGCGTATATCACAAATTGCCTGCACTCTTGGGACCCTCAGAAAGGAGCTAAGAGGGTGCAAGGAGCCAGGCATCCGAGTGAAAGGAGGGGGAGGTGGCAAGTGGCAAGCAAGAAACCAAAAGGAACAGGAGAAAAAAAAAAGAAAAAAGAAAAAAAAAAGGCAGCACCAGCAGCCAACAAACGGCATCTAGAGAGCCGCCCACCCAGGCACGCGGAATCCAAGCAACCGGCAGACCCCGGTGAAGAGACTGCAGCCACGGGAAGCAGAGGGGCTAACGAACAAAGGTCCCGGGATCTCACCAGCGCGGCAGCCTAGACCTGGCAGCAGCCACACGCCCAAACGCAGTCCTACAGCCCCGCAGGAAAGATCAAAGATGGCGCTTGGAGCCAGGCACTCGAGCAAAAGGAGGGGGAGGCAGCAAGAGGGAAGCGAGAAACCAGAAGAAGCAGAAAAAGCCACACCAGCAGCCAACTAATGGCACCCAGAGAGCCCCCGCTCAGGCAGCGCATTCCAAGCAGCCGGCAGTCTCTGGTCAAGAGACCGCGGCCACGGGAAGCAGAGGGTCAAATGAACAAAGGCCCCGGGATCTCACCAGCGCGGCAGCCCAGACCTGGAAGCAGCCACACGCCCGAACGCAGCCCTGCAGGAGAGAGCAAAGATGGCGCTCGGAACCAGGCACCCGAGCAAAAGGAGGGGGAGGTGGCAGAAAAAGCTACGCCAGCAGCCAACAAACGGCTGTCAGAGAGCCGTCGGTCTGGGCACGCAGAATCCAAGCACCGGCACCCCCCAGCCCAGGGACCCTGGCCACGGGAAGCAGTGGAGCCCCAGCCAAGGCGGAGAGGGGTGGGGGGTGGGAAAGCACACACCGCAATTTACTGGTCGTTCCATCTCCCACTGGACGCTCCGCGAGGCTGCTCTCCCATTTTCCCATTTGCTGGTCCCCGATAGGAGCCCAAGATGGTGGATCCGCGCTGCGTTAGCTGGTAAGGAATCTCTGAATGAGTCTCTCCTCGCTCTCCATTCTCTTTCAGTATTCTCACTCCATTTGGTGTTTGGCTGAGTTCTTTATCTCTTCATTTGATGTTCTAGGGTTTCAGGATTGTTGATTCTCTGTTAGGCTTAGTTTTTCAGATCTTCTGTCTAGAGCGCCATCTTGCCCCTTTCCTGTACTAACTTTTTAATGAGAAACTATTTTGTTCTGTAAACCTTCATCTAAAGTGAGAATAGCAGAACAATTGGAAGAGCATAGTCAATGTCACTGAACTGCGCATGTAGAAGTTTTTGAAGTGGTGTATCTTTGGCTATGTATATTTCCCCCCCCAAAAAAAAGTCGAGAAGGGAGAGGGTTGACATGTCATGGGGTTGTTAACCAATGTCATAAAACAATATGTGTACTACTGTTTAATGAGAAACTATTTGTTCTGTAAACCTTCATCTGAAGTATAATAAAAAAGAAAAAAAAGTAAAGTGGTACTAGAAGGATTCCTTGTCCTTTTACACTCAGTCCAAGCCTAAGCTCCAGACGAGGGGTGAACGTCATGTTGAAGGGGATCCCTGGCCTCCCCCAGCCCCATGGATTGCAGAACTTGGTGGGGCTCTTAAAGTCAGTGACCAGTGGTTCGGATAGCCCTCAAGCTCAGAGGTCTAGCTATTCCTGTGTCAGAGGAGGGGTCCGGTGTTGAGAAGAGCACACTTAGATGAGTGGCCACCAGAGGAGGTGGCAGCTGACTCACCTGTATTTATGGAAAAGGCCAAGGACAGGTTCATGGACCTCGTGTTCTCTGAGATCTAAAGGGACATGTCTGAAGCCTGAGTGAATGCAATCTGTGCATCCAGTGGGGGCTAGGCGGGGGCCAGGTCAGTGGAGGTGCTGGGTGGGGGACTTGACCCAAAGGCATCCTAGACACAGGTAGGAGAGTGGCGTCTGGCAGCTTGTGAATGCTGTGTTTGTGTGCATATATGTGTGTGTACGAATAGTATGAATGTTCTGGAAGCCCATTTTGATGAGGGGTGCTACCCTCCAGTCCTTGGTGCCCCTGCACTGGGGCCCTCTCCTTCGAGGAAATGAAAGGAACACAAGCAAAGAAGTAAAGTAGGCCCAGGCAGAAAGATGACATTCTAAACACGAATGGATAAAAATTATGTGGTATATCCTCATAATGGAATATTGTGGTTGTTGTTAGGGGCTGACAAATCGGTCGCAACTCATGGAGACGCTATGTACAATAGAAGGAAACACTGCTCAGTCCTGTACCATCCTTACAATCGTTGATATGTTTAAGCCCATTTTTGCAACTACTGTGTCAATCCATCTCCTTGAGGGTCTTCCTTTTTTTTACTGACCCTCTACTTTACCAAGAATAATGTCTTTCTCCAGCGACTTGTCCCTCCTAATAACATGTACACAGTATATGAGATGAAGTCTTGCCATCCTGGCATCTAAGAAGCATTCTGGCTGTAGTTTTTCCAAGACAGTCTTGTTAGTTCTTCTGGAAGTCCATGGTATATTCAATATTCTTCACCAACACCATAATTCAAAGGCATCAACGGGAGACCTACTGTTAAGGAGGTCATGGAATGTGCAAGGACTAGTTTGGTGCAGACCTTGCTCACACGTCTCCAGCAGGAAGGATAAGGAACTCATCTCAAGCCAAGTAAAATGCTGCTAAAAAGAACATGGCAATAGGAATTGGAATCCTGTGAATTGAATATTAAACATGCTCCCAGGCTTTATATTATAGATATATTAGGGTCTGATTCTATCATTGATTTGCATAATGAACACTCACTTAGGTGAGTGGAGAATCTCAATTGTGGACACAAAAGTGTCCACAATGCACACAGACCTACAGACTCAGGCCTTCCCTGGGGGTTGAGCCCAGGTGGACTGAAATCGAGGCCAAGAGCTCTCATATCGAGCAGATCTTCTGTCCTTCTCAGAGCTAGTCCATCCCTTCTGGCTGCTCTGGCCACACCTGCCCATTTCACAGGTTTCTCTGTTGAGACTCAGTGGATTTTCAAAGTCCAGTGCAGAGTAGTGTTTTCATAGCACAGAGTGACCATGGTGTCACCATCAATGCAGGACTCATGTTTTCCCTCCTACCTGTGCCGAGGACCACTGAAGAAATGTTCACCAGATTATTTTTTGTCAGAATTTGGATGGAACACAGGAGGACCCCTCTCTTTGAGGTTTAACCACATGGATATCCACAGGTCAATTCACAAGCCAGTTAAAGTGCAAGCCAGTGTGTAATAAAATATTTTTTTAATGAATGTGAATGGCACAAGTGGGAGACACTTGTGTTTACAGACCTGACTCAGGCAGATTGTTGAACCCAGTGAGGGAAAAATAAGATCACCCAGGCTGTACCACACAATGTCCCTCTCCATCAAATGGCGATTTTATCCAGACTTTCGCATAAAGTAGCTACAGTGTTTCCTTCTGTTGTCACATTCAGCCTCCCACAGAAACAGTAACAACTGTGTGAGACAAAAGACTCAAGACTTGAAGGCTGGACTCTAGTTAGTACTTTCATCTCTACTCATCTTGCCCATATGTTCCTGTCTGTTATCCAAAGGTTGTCGGATCCAGACACAGACTTGTATGAAGGACGCAAGATTAAACCCAAACAACGCCCCAGCAGAGTTGTGAACCCACCCAGGATCAAAGAGATTCACTACCTGCAAACTACATTATGGAAACCACCTGCTTCTTCTCTGCCCTGGAGTTTGTTTATTGCTGTTGATGAGTAGTATCTTACGGTATGCTTATAGTGCACATTGATTTAACATTCACTGGTTGATTAAATTTTATCATTGTCAGTTTTGGAATGCGGTGAATAATGTGCAATGAACATTTGCATCGAAGACTTTTTGTGGATTTTGTTTCCTTTGGCTAGATATATAGGAGTATAATTTTTTGAACTATATCAGAAGTACTTGTTTAATTTTTTAAGAAATTTCTCAACTGTTTTACAAAGTACTATTATATATTCCACCTGCAATATATGAGAGTTCCTGTTTCCCCAGATACTCACCAATTCTCATTATAGTTAAACTTTTTTATTCTATTTCAGATGGTGTTATGGATTGAATTGTATCATCCAAAAGTATATGTCAACATGGCTAGGCTATTATTCCTAGTTTTGTGTGATTGTCCACTATTTTGTCATCTGATTTGTTGTAAATCCTACTCTATGATGTTAATGGGGCAGGATTAGAGGCAGTTAGGTTAATGAGGCAGAACGTAATCTATATGATTAGGTTGTTTATTGAATTAATCTATTTTGAGATATAAAAGAGAGAAGCTAGCAGAGAGGAAAGGAATCTCATTACCACCAAACAAGAAGAGCCAGGAGTGGAGCGTGTCCTTTGAATCCAGGGTTCCTCCTCTGAGAAGCTCCTAGACAAGGAGAAAATTGATGACAAGGACCTCTCCCAGAGCTGACACAGAGAGAAAGCTTTCTCTGGAGCTGGCGCCCTGAATTGGACTTCTAGCCTCCTAAACTGTGAGAGAATAAATTTCTGTTAGCTAAATCCTTCCACTTATGGTATTTCTGTGATATCAGCACTAGATAACTAAAATAGTCCTCAAGATGACATCTATGCTTTTTGACACTATAAAGAAGTATATTTGCAGCATATTTGCCCAATACAATACATCATTTGATTTCTTTTTTTTTTTAATTTTTTTATTGTACTTTACATGAAGGTTTACAGAACAAATAGTTTCTCATTAAACAGTCAGTATACAGATTGTTTTATGACATTGGTTAACAACTCCACAACATGTCAACACTTTCCCTTCTCAACCTCGAGGACCTATTTTTTTTGTGAAAATATACATAGCCAAAGTTACACCATTTTGAAAGTTTCTACATGTACATTTCAGTAACATCGATTACATTCTTCCAGTTATGCTACTATTCTCCCTATCTTTTTCCAGATTATTCTATCACCATTATCTTTAACTCATTGTCCCCTAAGCTTCCCATTAAACATTTTGAGTTGCTGATGTCAATTTGATCTCACGTAGATAATTCTTATTTTTCATACCTTAGATGAAGGTTTGCAGAACAAATAGTTTCTCAATAAACAGTACTCTTATTGCCCTATGACAATGGTTAACAACCTTATGACATGTCAACACTGACCCTTCTCAAACTTGGATTCCCTATCAGCAGCTTTCCTGTCCCCTCCTGCCTTCCAGTCCTGGTCCCTGGGATGCTGTGCCTCATTAGACCTGTTTTGTTTTATGAGGGTGTCCAATCCCCGGCTGATCGGTGAAATTCGGGATGTGCTTCACCACTGAGATAAAAGGGTATTCAGGGGCCATACGCTCGGGGTTTCTGCAGTCGGTCAGGCCAGTGAATCTGGTCTTTTTTTGTGTTAGAATTTTGTTCCACATTCTTTTCCACCTCTGTCCAGAACCCTCTATTGTGATCCCGGTCAGAGCAGTCGGTGGTGGTAGTCGGGCACCATCTAGCTGTACTGGACTCAGTCTGGTAGAGGCCATGGTAGCTGTGATCCATTAGTCCTTCAGACTAATCTTTTCCTTGTATCCTGTTCTCTTCATTCTCCCTTGCTCCCGAAGGGGTAAGACCAGTGGAGTATCTTAGATGGCTGCTCACAGGTTTTTAAGACCCCAGACGCTATTCACCCAGGTAGAATGTAGGACGTTGTCTTTATAAACTATTCTGCCAACTGAGATAGATGTTCCCCAAGACCATGGTCCCCACAGCCCTCCGCTCAGTAATCCAGTCCCTCAGGGAGTTTTGAAGTGTCTATGGAGTTCCATGACTTTTCCTTGTACAAGTTGTGCTGGCTTCCCCAGTAATGTGTACTCTCTTACCCTTCACCAAAGTTACCACTTATCTATTTAGTTCCCCCCACCCCTCCCATCCTCGTAACCAACAAAGATTGTTTCTTTTTGTGTGTAAACTTTTACATGAGTTATACAGTTGAAATCTCATACAATATTTGTCCTTTTGTGATTGACTTATTTCACTCAGCATAATGTCCTCCACTTTCATCCATGCTATGAGATGCTTCACAGATTCATCATTGTTCTTTATCTTTGTATAATACTCCATTGTGTGTAGGTACCATAGTTGGTTTATCCATTCATCTGTTGATGGACATCTAGGTTGTTTCCATCTTTTTGCTATTGTGAACAGTGCTTCAATGAATATGGCTGTGCATATGTCCATTTGTGTGATGGTTCTTATTTCTCTAGGATATATTCCTAGGAGTGGTATTGCATTTTGTAGTGCTTTTTTTTGTGGTGCTGACATTTTCTTTGTTCCTCTTACTCTCCTGTCCTGAGTTCCTTTTGTTTGTGGATTTTTTTTTTTTTTCATTTCTTTTGTTTTAGTAGGTTTTGTTTTTACTGGGACTTTATGTTTTTCTTCTTTATTTTGATAAGTAGGTTTGTTAACTTTCTTTCTGGTTACCTTGAAATTCACCCTTATCTTCCTAGATTTGAACCAGTCTATTATTACTTGGTATTGCTTGACTTCCTCTCCATTAGAAGGTTCTATACCTACACAGATTATTCCCTCTTTTATTGTTCTGATGTTGTTGTCATTTACAAATTAGCCTCTCTGGTTCCCTTTTGTAATTCTTTTGGTTTTGCATAGTCCTTAAGAGTTCATTTCCTAGGTTGGTATCTGGCGAGTACAATCCTGAGTCCTATATTCAGCCTGTGGTCTGATATTGTTTGTTCTCAGATTGAAGGACTTCCTTTAATAAGTCTCGTAAGTTTGGTTTGGTTTTTACATAGTTCCTTAATTTCTGTTTATCTGGAAATGACCTAATTTCGCCCTCATATTTGAATGAGAGTTTTGCAGGATATATTATTCTTGGCTGGCATTTTTTTTTTCTTTCAAGGTTTTATATATGTCATATGCCTTCTTGCCTGCATGGTTTCCACCAAATAATAAGAGCTTAGTCTTATTGTTTCTCCTCTGTATGTGACTTTTTGATTTTCTCAAGCTGCTTTCAGGATTCATTGTCTTTGCTTTTAGCGAGTGTGATTATGATATGCCTTGGTGATTTTCTTTTGGGGTTTACCCTATATGGGGTTTGTTGAGCTTCTTGAATGGTGTACTTTCCATCTTTCTTAATATTGAAGAAGTTTTCTGTCAGCTATTCTTCAGTGATCCTCTCTGTGTTTTCTGTTTTCTCCCCGTTCTGGAATTCTGACTACTCACGTATTTTTGCTGTTGATTGTATCCCGCTTAATTCTCAGGGTTTCTTAATTTTTCTTCATTTTTTTTCTGATTTTTCCTCAAACAGGGTTGTATCCTAGTTTTTGTCTTCAATTTCACTGATCCTATTTTCCATCTTTTAAAACCTGCTCCTCAGCCCTTCTAGGACATTGTGCATTTCTGAAATCTTGTTGTGTATCTTTTGGATTTCTAATTGTTGTTTTTGTATATGTTTTATAGTTGTGAATTTATTTTAGGATTTTGTTCCTATGTTATTTTCTTGAATTCTTCCATTTTTTCGTGTGTATTTTTCCATGAATTTGTCTGCCTTTTCTGTAAATTTGTCTGTTTTTCTCTTCAACTCTTGGATAATTCTGAATATTAGTGATTTGAATTCCCTATCAGTTAGGTCTAGTGCCTTTTCCTCTACTGGTAATTCATCTGGTGTTTTATTTTGGACACCTACTGGAACCACCCTGTCCTGTTTTTGCAAATGTTTTGATATTGTCTGCTGTCTTTGGGGCATTCAGTGGTTATTTTCCTCATTTATTGATTGTAAATATGTTTGTTTCATCCTTCTTTTTTGTTTTATTTGGTTATGTCTGAGAAGGCAGGCTGTGCATTCTTTGTTGTTTGCTTGTCTGTAGGCACAATACTTTTCACCTCCTTCTCCAATGCGCAGGGTCAGCCACTCAGGTATGGTACAGCAGGGCGGGTCCAGCTGAAGGGGAGTGCTAGGATATGTTTTTTGTGGCACGTACTAGGGCTGACAGTGAGGATCAGGAATCAGTGCACTGTAAGTTTCAGTAGGCCATGCCTGTGCTGCTTGGAAGTGTGATGTTCAGCACACAGTGCAGGTAGGCAGAAGGGGGAGTGTGTTGTGATGTGTGGAGCTAAGATGGGTATGGGAAAGACGAGAGAGAGGAGAGAGGAACAGAAGCCAAAAATATACATGCAAACAAATAAAAGAGTGCTAACGGAGCTTGCTATTGGAGTGGAGAGATGAGAGACTGAGAAATGGGGAAAAACAAAAAGAAAAAGGATAAAAGAAGAAAATGAATAAATTGAGAAACTGGAAAAGAAGAAAGACAAAAAGGGAATAAGAGAGAGAAGAAAACTAAACAAAGAAATGGAAAAAAAAAAAACCAAAAACAAACAAGAAAAAATAAATGCCCCCAGGAATGTCCCTGTGCATCTGCACAGAGTAAGGGACTAGCTTCCAAGCCGTGTGGTACTGCCTAGTTAGAAGGGGCTCCCAAGCCAATGAAGGAAAAAGAAAACAAACAAACAAATCAAAACAGAACAAATCAAAGCAAGCAAACAAGCAAAAAAGCCCTGGGGGTCCCACCAGCATGGCAGCACAGGCCGGGAAGCAGTTTCACAGTAGAGTGGTGTTTCGCACCCTTTTAGGAAGAAGCAAAGAAGGCGCACGGAGCCAGGTAGTTGAGAGAAAGGAGGGGGAGGTGGTGAGAGGTAAGGAAGAAATCTAAAGCGGAAAAAAGCAACACCAGCAGCCAAAAAACGGCACTCAGAGAGCTGGCCAGTGCAGACTGATGGGATCCAAGTGGCACTGGGGAGAAGTTCGTGTTTCCCAGCCAATAGACTGTGGCTGAAGGAAGCAGAGGAGGCCAAGTGGGAGTGAAGAACGGTGGGGGGCGGGAAAGCCTATATCGTCGGTTACCGGTTTTTCTGTCTCCTGCTGGAAGCTCTGTGAAGCTACTTTCTCATACCTCCTGTTCACTGAGCTCTGATAGGAGTCCAAGATAGCGGATCCGTGCTGCAGTAGTTGATAGGGGACCACTGCATGTATTTCTCCTCTTGCTCTGTTCTCAGTCAGTTTCTTATTCCATTTGGTGCTTGGCTGAGTTCTTTATCTCTTCATTTGATGCATAAGGTTTCAGGATTGACGTGAGACTCTGTTTGACTAAGTTTTTCTGATATTTGCTATGGAGGGATGGCGTGGTGCTTCTGACTATAGAACCATGTTGCCAGGAAGTACCATCATTTGATTTCTTGACTGATGCTTCCATGGGCATTCATTGTGGATCCATGTAAAACTAAATCCTTGACACTTTAATATTTTCCCTGTTTATCATGATGTTGCTTATTGGTCCTGTTGTGAGGGGTTTTGTTTTCTTTATGTTGACGTGTAATCCGTACTGAAGGCTATAGTCTTTGATCTTCATCAGTAAGTGCTTCAAGTCCTCTTCACTTTCAGCAAGCAAGGTTGTGACATCTGCATATCACAAGTTGTTAGTGAATCTTCCTACAGTCCTAATGCTGAGTTCTTCTTCATGTAGTTCAATTTCTTGGCTTATTAACTCAGCATACAGATTCAATAAGTATGGTGAAAGGATACAATCTTTACACACACCATTCCTGTATTTAAACTATACAGAATTCTCTTGTTCTGTTCAAAAAACTCTCTTGGTTTATGTACAGTTTCCCCATGAGCACAATTAATTGTTCTGGAATTCCCATTTTTCAGAATGTTATCCATAATTTGTAATGACCCACAGAGTCAAATGCCTTTGCATAGTCAATAAAACACAAATAAACATTTGTCTAGTTTTCTCTGCTTTCAGCCAAGATTCATCTGTCATCAGCAATGACTTTCCTTGTTCCATGTCCTTTTCTGAATCCAGCTTGATTTTCTTGCAGTTCCTTATTGACGTACTACTGTAACAGCTCTGAATTATGTTCAGCATAATTTCACTTTCATGTGATATTAATGATATTGTTTGATACTTACCACATTCCTTTGGATCACTTTTGTTTGGAATGGGAAGAAGTATAGACCTCTTCCAGTCAGTTGTCCAGGTAGCTGCTGTCTTCCAAATTTCTTTGCATAGAATAGTGAATGCTTCCATTGTTCTATCTATGTATTGAAACATCTCAGTTGGTATTCTGTCAATCCCCGGAGCCTTGTTTTTTGCCAATGCCTTCATTGCATCTTGGACTTCTTCATTCAGTACCATTGGTTCTTGATCATATGCTGCCTCCTGAAATGGATGAACGTTGACCAATTCTTTTAGGTACAGTGACTGCGTATCCTTTCCATCTTCTTTTGATACTTCTTGTATAGTTTAAATTTTTGCCCATAGAATCCTTCACTATTTCAATTTGTGGCTTGAATTTTTTTCTTCAGTTCTTTCAGCTTGAGAAATGCTGAGCATATTCTTTCCTTTTGGTTTTCTAACTCCAAATCTTTGCATATGTCTTTATGATACTTTACTTTGTCTTCTCGAGCCACCCTTTGGATTCTTCTGTTCATCTCTTTTACTTCGTCATTTCTTCCTTTTGCTTTAGCTACTCTAAATTCAAGAGCAAGTTTCAGAATCTCTACTGACAATCAATTTGGTTTTTTTTTTCTATCATTTTAAATGTCCTTTTGTTTCATTCATGTTTGATATCCTTGATGTCACTGCAAAACTTGTCAGATCTTTAGTCTTTACTGTTCAATGCGTCAAATTTATTCTTGAGGTGGTCTCTAAATTCAGGTGGGACTCAAGGGCATTATTTGGCTCCCATAAACTTGTTTTAAATTTCCTCAGCTTCAACTTGAATTTGACCTTTTTCTGACTGATGATATTGAGCTTCTTTATTGCTGCTTTCCACAGATGTAGTTGATTTGATTCCTGTGTTTTCCATCTAGTGAGGTCCACGAGTATAGTCCTTGCTTTTGTTGTTAAAAAAGGTATTGCCAATGAATAAGTTATTGGTCTTACAAAATTCTATGATATCATCTTCCACATCATTTCTAGCACCAAGGCCATATTTTCCTATTACTAATCCTTCTTTGTTTTCAGCTTACACATTCCAATCACCAGTAATTATCAATGCATCACGATTGCATGCTTGATCAACTTCGGACTGCAGAAGCTAGTAAAAACTTCATTTTTTTTAATCTCTGGCCTTAGTGGTTTCTACATAAATTTGAATAATGGTTGTATTAACTGGTATTCCTTTTAGGCATGTGGATATTATCCTATCATTGACAGCGTTCTATTTCAGAATAGATCTTGAAAAGTTCTTTTTGATGATGAATGTAATGCCATTCCTCTTCAATTTGTCATTCCCGGCATAGTAGTCCATATGGTTTTCCAATTCAAAATGGCCAATTCCAGTTCATTTCAACTCACTAATGCCTAGGATATATATCTTCAAGCATTCCATTTCATTTTTTGACAACTTCCAATTTTTCTTGATTCATACTTTCTACATTCTATGTTCTGGTTAATAATAGATGTTTGCAGCTCTTTCTTCTGATTCTGAGTCATTGCACATCAGCAAATGAAGGTCTCAAAAGCTTTACTCCATCCATGTCATTATGGTCAACTCTACTTTGAGAAGGCAGCTCTTCCACAGTCATATTTTGAGTGTCTTCCAACTTAAGGAGCTCAATTTCCAGCATTACATCAACGTTCCACTGCTATTCATAAGTTTTAGAATAGCCAATTTTTTCAGAAGTAGATCTCCACGTTCTTATTCCTAGTCTGTCTTAGTCTGGAAGCTCTGCTGAAACCTGTCCACCATGAGTGAACCTGCTGGTATTTGAAATAGCAGCAGCATAGCTTCCAGCATCACAGCAACACGCAGTCCACCACAGTACTACGAACTGAGAGACAAGCAAATTTACTAAAATAATTTTTAAAATTTGGAAAAATATTAACGGCACACATTATTCAATTTCAAAACTTACTGTAAAGTTGAGAATTCAACACAGTGTGGTATTAGTAAAAGGATAGACTCAGAGATCAATCCAACAGAATAGAGAACCAAGGAATATCCGCACAGGAATATTGACAATTGGTTTTTTTTAAACATGCAAAAGCAATTCAAGGGAGAAAGAGTAGTTTTTTCAACAAATGGTGGTGCAGAATTGAACATCCATAGGCAAAATTAAATTGAAACTTGACATAAACCTCACATTATATAAATTAATTCAAAATGTGTCAAAGATTTAAACGTCAAATATAAAACTACAAAAGTTTGAGAAGAGAACGAAGTAGAAAATATTTGGCATGAGGGTCTTGTAATGAGTTCTTAGACATGTCAACAAAAGCATAATCCATTAAAGAAAAAAATGACAAATTTGAACCTATCAAAATTATAAATTTTTCTCTGCAAAAGACACTGTCCATTTTCTTTTCTCATTCAAATTGAGTTCTTCCTGGATTTTTACATGATGAGTGATTTTTTTATTGAAACCCTAATCTATTGAAGATTATAAGTTTATCATGTTATATTTTTCTGAAGAGTGTTGGTTTTCCTGTGTTTATTTGTGAAGAAGTCTGTCAACTCATATTAATCTAGACTATAAGTCCTACCTCATTTACAGCACAAGAAATACAACAGTATGCACACTGTCATGGATTTTCCATGCTCTCTATCACTCTTAAGTAAACAAGACATTAGAATGATGGAATGGACGACTCAAACAACAATTACACAAAAGTCGCCCAGAAGGACAACTCACCTCTCACAAAGGACATTTGGACCTTAAACATTGCAATCCAGTGAAAGGAAAACAGTGCTACAATGTATGTTGGACAATACTGAGGTTGGAGGAGGTGGAAGACCAGATAGCTGGCTGATTAGGTTACTCCTGCAATTTTTTAATAACACTATACCCAATTGTCATAGTGAAATATTAAATTTATAAACTGTTAGGAAGAAAATAAAGAGTTTTACTGAAGGACAAAATAACATTCTATGGAATGGGAAATCACACAGACATTCAGGCAAGGGGGATGTTGTGCACCACATTGTAAGGAGTGAGAGAGCGTTTTTATTAGGTGAGGGTAACAGAAGTTTGTCCTCATAAGCACGGAAAATGTATAAAAAAGATTTACAAGGGGTTGTCAAGTTATAGACAAGTTATGAATTTTATTAACATAAACATTTATCTTAACAGCAATTTCTTATTTCCTGACACAACTGGACTAAGGCAATATTTCTAAAATGAGCTGTATAAACATTTTAAGGTAGAAGTTCAGTGATGAATTGCAGGTCGAGGCGAACTTAACTGAAATTCTAGAAACAATCATTTCATTTGGAAATAATTAACCCTAAGGCTGAAGCATTTTTTAAATGTAAACACTGTTTATCTAGACTAAAAGTAGTTAAGACAGTAAGAGAAGTGAAACTTTTTGAAATATAAATATTCTTACCATGCACTGGGTAAATCGTTACTTAGTTTAACAGTTCTAGCTTTTATTTTTCTAGACTATTGTGTTTACTCCCAGAAAATACTATTTATTTGGTCCTTGTATTTGCCTATATTGTTATCTTTATGGGATATATCTCCAACTCTTCCTTCTCAAAATGCATATTTGATTATTAGGCTAGTGTTCTTTCCTTTCCATCTAAACCAAAAACAAACAAACCCATTGCTGTCAAGTTAATTCTGACACATAGCGACCCTGGAAGACAGAGTAGAATTGTCCTACAGAGTTTCCAAGGAGTGGCCGGTAGATTTAAACTGGCGACCTTTTGGTTAGCAGCTGTATCACTTAACCATTGTACTACAAGGGCTTTCCATCTGAAGACCTTCCTTAAGGAATACTTGCAGAGCAGGTCTAGTAGTAACAAATCCCCAGACCTTCTGTTCATTTGGCTTGATTTCCCATTCATTTTTAAATGATAACATTGCTGGGTAAAGAATTCTTAGTTGACAATTATTTTCCTTCAATGCTTCACATATGTCACTCCATTATCTTCTGGTCTCCACGATTTCTCAGGACAAATTCTTGCTAATTCTTTTGAAGGATGCTTGATATGTTATATTGTACTTTTCTCTTACTGCTTTCAGAATTCTCCTTTTCCTTGGTTTTCAAGAATTGTTATTATATGTAGTGGCGTAGACCTCTTCATATTCTTTCTGCTTGGGGTTTGTCTAGGTTTCTGGATTGGCAGGGTCGATTCTTTACTCAGGTCTGTGAAATTCTCTGGATTATCACTTGGAAATTTATTTCTATATTTTCTTACTATCCTATTGTTCTGAAATGCCAAAAATCCTAATGTTGGATTTCTTAATTGAATCCCACAATTCCACTTGGCTTTGTTCCCCTTTCTCTGTTCTCTCTTGTTCCTCTTGAAACTTGATGAGTTCAGTTACCCTGTCTTCTAGTTCTCTCATTCAATCTTTTGTCAGTTTGAATCCATTGTGTAATGTTTCTCTTGCATTTTTTAATTCTATCATTTTAGTCGTCAGTATCACTATTTCACTGTTTTTAATGTTTTCCATCTCTTTACTGAGTTGAATGTTTTAATGTTTTCCATCTCCTTACTGAGTTTCTCATTTTATTTCCTGACCTAAATTAGTTTGTTTTCCATGTGTTCTTTAATTTTTTTGTGCATATTTACCATTGTTGTCTGGAGTTCTTCTATTTTCCCAAGTAACCTGATCTCCATTGGAAAATTTGTGCTTCTTAATGTTTTTTCCTTTGATTGGGCCATCTTCTCCTGTAATCTTGTTTTATATATATTTTTGTTGAACGTGGGTTATTCTAATATCTTCGTAAATAATGTGGAACTCAGAATTTTCTGTATTTCTAAGATTTCTCATGGTTTCTTATACTTTAATTCCACCGTTATGAAACTTCCACTTGAAGTTTCATAAAGGATGATTTGCAGAATCTTTTTTTGGTCCAGTTTTCTCATCAGATTTAATAGTATGTGTTTCTTTGTGCCAAACTTAGGTATCTCACTTTTGAGGAGTCAGGGTTTTTACTTATCTTGGGTCACTACGGACTTCCTGAATACATAATTACCTCCTGAACCAAGATCTACCAGGTACAACTCCCACTTGAAACTCCAGAAAATTCATTTAGAGCACTACCACTGTGAGGTATACCATAATTATAACACTTTTAATCGACTTTATCATTTTACAAGATTATTTTATTTGATCACCTTTTGGTCTATATTTTTCTTAGTACAAGAAAGTTTAATAACTATATTTCTGTATGTTTTTATATTTTCTTATCTCCTAAGTCTCTTTATATTTAAATGAAACATTTTAATAAAGTCATAGGATATTATTATCTGTATTCTTCCACTTTGAGTGATCTGAGTCCATATAACAGTCTGCATCTCATGAGTGAACCATGTGGAACTGAAACCTGTCATGTTGAATCTATGGAAAACAGAATATAGTGTCGCATTAGTTTTCACCACTAACAGAGGACATGAGACTTCTAAGTAAAGGAAATAAATGAAGATAGGCCTCTGAGACTGCTGGGTAAAGAGAGGAAACCTCTGAGCCTGGCAGGAAATGCCTTCTCCACCACACTCTCCTTTTCTGCAGAGATGGGGAGCAAATCTGAGAATCAGTTGGGTTCTTGCACAGAAGACCTCCGGGCTGTGTGTCTATGTTCTTCAAGCACAGTAATATGTGGTTGTTCTAGCGGAGTGTGGCTAGATATCAAGATAGATATGTGTTATTTTTGCCTTCAAGAAGTAGTACATGTTGGTCATAGTTAGAAAAATCTTGTTTTTGAAGGTGTCTTTGGAAATTGTGAGTCGGCTCTTTGGAAATGGGTTGTAACACTTATTATTATCCCACTATATGAGCGCAAGTCACTCCAGTGCCTTCCCTGGTGGCTGACAGATCCAGCTGACAGTCATACCACTAGTGCTCAATGACAACCCAGAGAAAATGCAGGTCAGCCATAGTGTCTGACTGGGTTTCATCAGCCCAGGACCAGACTCCTTCAGAGTGACCTGGGAAAGAACTCCTGTGGAGAAAGCACAAGAAGAAGGTGATGCTGGTTCAAGATGAGAACAGAGTCTTTTCATCCCTGTGTGATTCCCTGACCAGAGCACTCACAGGAAGAAACAGTCAGCAGCAAAAGAGTGGAACAAAGTATGTCCACTGTGGAGCACAGGAGTCACTGATGCAAAACTAAGGCTCAGCTTTTCAATCCAGGAGAGGGTGGGGCTGGTTGTGATTTGCATTCCCTTTAAACAGGTCCTGACACTATACAGCTGGCTCAGGTCTCAAGGTGTTGTATAGGAGTGAGTCACTGATGGAGGAGCAGAGAGATTTAGGTGTGGGCTTCCATGTACTCTTCTCCCTGAGAGACAACTTAACAGTTGCACATCCAGGCTCTCAGGACATGAAGTTCTTGGAAGTGCAAGATGCAATGAAGCCTATGAGGCATTGTTTAAAACATATAGTATCCTCACCTTGAATGCTGGCTCAGGAAAATTTACCTTTGTGATTACTATTCTAGAGGAGTGTAACTACATATCACGATAGATATGTGTTATTTCTTCCTTCAAGAAGCAGAGTGGTGCGTGCTTTAGGTAGAGTGACAGCCTTCCTCAAATGCTTTTTTAGTCTCTCTGCATAAGAAGAGATAAGGAGGAATTTGTTAGATGAGAGATATACAATCCACAGATCATTTAAATTTACTGTGTGAACAATCTAGTACCAATCCATGTCACTCCTGGTGTGTGCTCCTGAGGGTGTCGGCACTCAAATCTGCATTTTTGGAAGAACAGTTGATGTGTGATCTACTTTGTGATTGTGCACAATGAACCCTTGAAGAGACACTTGACTGCCTGTCTGCCTTCCTCCTTCTCATCCCATGACCTAGAAGAAGTGTTGGACAGCTGAAGTGGAAGACTATCAGGGGAACAGTTTTCTTATAGCAAGTTCTGACCCAGCTCCTATCTGCACCTGCACTGGAACTTGTTCCCATGCTTGTAGGGGCCAGGAGACTTCCTTAAGCCCATATTTTCCCCATTGCTACATAAAATAATGTGCAGAAATTTCTAGAACCACTCAGTTCTCTATAGGAACCTCTATGCTGACTCTTCTAAGCTCTATGATTTTGTGTAACTTAATTATTTTAACATCTTCTGTAAGATAGAATCATTGCCAACCTCATAGTGTTGTTGTGAGTCCATAGTTCTGCAACCATTTAAAGACCTGTGATTTACACTTTGGCTCTATTGCTTAAGGTTTTGGTTGCCAGCAGCAGACAACCATTAATAAGAGGTATTGATTAGTTCCTTGAACATGTACAGTCCTCTCTTAGTCATAGTAGAGGTTGGGAGGAGGCCCATGGACACAGATGAAATGGGGTTTTGTGTCATAAGCAACATCCTTGGCCTCCTTAGCACTGTTCTTAGAAACATTCAGCTCCAACTGACTTTCCCACATCCTTAGCTCAGTTAATGATTCAGAATCTTGGGAAGGTTAAGTTTGGCCAAAATTTGGTTACAGACTCAATCAGTGATAGGGAATAGTATACTTACTACATTTACCTACCAGATGTCACTGAATGGGAAAGTTGATTTTCACAATGAAAGCAAGGCACAATTACCCAAAGTTGGAGGGATGATGGATGTCAAGCAAAGGTGTCATTACCCATGCAGTATGGCTTTCCTACAGTATGTGCACACACACACACATATACACATATGCAAAAACTCATACAGGTATACTTCCTCATATATCCTTTTTTAAATAAGGCTCTGTCTCAGAAAAATGTAGCTGACTCATATACTACAAAAATATCACATTGAACTCTTCTGCAAAGGGAAAACTTCATTTACTTACTGAGTCAATATGAAGGTCCACAACTTTTGAGTGATGACCAAGTTACAGTTAGTTTTCCCATCCGCTGCAGCTGACGAACACCTCGATTCCATGACAGTATTCTGTAATGCTGGGACTTAATATTATCTCAAACACTATCAGCATACTGTATATACAATAAAATGATTATTTAGTTAGTGTTTCTAGCCTTGTTTACGTTCTCTCTTTTTCTCATAAGAGTCAAAGAATGGAGCACAGAAGGAGACACTCCTGGGGTCACCAGATGTAGCAGGTAGTGTTCACACACATCCTCAGATGGACTGTGTCCTGGCCATTACCAGAGGTGACGGGGTGAGGTCCATCCACCCCGAACTTTATCAATACTTTTATCAGACAGAAGACCTGCCTGATCTCTCCTGGAACCAGGACAGGGAGAAGGTTCATGAAGTGGCCAAACACTGATGAGCTCTGTGTGTTGAACTGTGTAGTGCACACAGATGTGTACATAGAACTAAAGTGAATTAAGTTTTATACATAAAATTTGTGCACTTTAGATGAGTTAATAATCAGGGAAGTATTTAAAAAGACATGGCCGGAAATAGCATAAAGTTAGAAATCAGACAGATTGTTGCAGCATCTGAGGTTTTTTTTTTTTTTTTTTTTTTTTTTTTAATATATATTTTATTGTACTTCAGGTGAAAGCTTACAGAGCAAATAGTTTCTCATGAAATAGTAGTACACATGTTGTTTTTTGACATTGGTTAACAACCCCACAACGTATTAAGCCTCTAAATTCTCAACCTTTTTTTTTGATGAAAATTACAGATGGCCAAAGATACACCGTTTCAAAAATTTCTACATTCACAGTTCAGTGACATTGACTACGCTCTTCCAACTGTGCTGTTATTCTCACTTAAGATGAAGGCTTACAGAAAAAATAGTTATTCATTTAACAGTTACTACACATGTTGCCCTATGACAATGGTTAACAATCTCACAGCACATCAAGAATATCCTTACTCCACCTTGTGTTCCCTATCACCAGGGGGCTTCCTTGTCCCCTTCTGTCTTCTGGACCTTGTCAGTGGACTATTGTACCTCTTTAGTCTCATTTGTTTATTTATTTATTTATTTATTTATTTATTTATTCTTATTTTATTTAAACACCATTTCAAAACTTTTTACTTACACATTTAAGTGATATTGACTATGCTCTTCCAATTGTGCTGCCATTCTCGCCCAAGATGAAGGCTTACAGGACAAAACAGCCTCCCATTTAATAGTTACTACAAATGTTGCCCTATAGCAGTGGTCAACAATCTCATAATACATCGACAGTGTCCTTATTCAATTTGTGTTCCTTATCATCAGTTTCCTACTCTCCCTCTGCCTTCTGGCCCTTGTCACCGGACTCCTGTACATCGTTAGCCCCATTTAGTTTTACTGGGGTGTCCATTCCCAGGCTTAACATCGAACCTTGAAGGTAACTTCCCCTCTGAGCTGAAAGGGTGTCTGGGGGCCACACTCTCGAGGTTTCTCTAGTATTCTTTAGGCCAGTATATCTGGTCTTCTTTTTTTTTTTTTTTTTTTTTGGGAGTTAAAATTATACTCTACATCCTACTCCAGCTCTGCCCAGAACCCTTTGTTGTGATCCTGGTCAGAGGAGTCGTTGGTGGTAGCCGGGCACCATCCAGCTGTACTGGGCTCAGTCCCGTGGAGGCCTTGGTAGCTGTGGACCATTAGTCCTTCGGACTAATCTTTTCCTTGTATCCTGTTCTCTTCGTTCTCCCTTGTTCCTGAAGGGATGAGATCAGTGGAGTATATTAGATGGCCGCTCATAGGCTTTTAAGACCCCAGACACTACTCACCAAGGTAGAATGTAGAGCATTATCTTTATAAGTAGTGTCATGCCAATTGAGCTAGATGTTCCCCAAGATCATGGTCCCCAGAGCCCTCCGTCCAACAACTCAGTCCCTCGGGGGGTTTGGATGTGTCTATAGGGCCTCCATGACCTTTCCTTGTGCAGGTTGTGTTAGTTTCCCCTGTACTATGTACTATCTCATCTCTCACCCAAGTTACCACTTACCTATTACCTATTTAGTATTCCCCCCCCCTCCCATCACTGGTAACCAACAAGGATTGTTACATTTTGCATGTGAATTTTTTCATGGGTTTTTACAATAGAGGTCTCATACAATATTTGTCCTTTTGTGATTGACTTATTTCACTCAGCATGATGTCGTCCAGTTTCATCCATGTTATGAGATGGTTCACCGATTCATTGTTCTTTCTCGTTGCATAGTACTCCATTGTGCGTATGTACCATAGTTTGTGTATCCATTCGTCTGTTGATGGACATCGAGGTTGTTTCCATCGTTTTGCTATTGTGAATAATGCTGCCATGAACATAGGTGTGCATATGTCTATTCGAGTGATGACTCTTATTTCTCTAGGATATATTCCTAGGAGTGGGATTGCTGGATCGAATGGTACGTCTATTTCTAGCTTTCTGAGGAAACGCCATATCATTTTCCAAAATGGCTGTATCATTTTGCATTCCCACCAGCAGTGTAAAAGAGTTCCCGACTCCCCGCAGCCCCTCCAACATTTGTTATTTCCAGTGTTTTTGATTCGTGCCAGTAATGCCGGGGTGAGATGGTATCTCATTGTGGTTTTAATTTGCATTTCTCTAATGGCTAGTGATCGCGAGCATTTCCTCATGTATCTGTTGGCCATTTGAATGTCTTCCTTGATGAAGTGTCTGTTCATTTCCTTTGCCCATTTTTTGATAGGATTGGTTGTCTTTTTGTTGTAGAGGTGTTGGATTTTCTTGTAGATTATGGAGATTAGACCTTTGTCTGACTTGTACTGTCCAAAAATTTTTTCCCAGTCTGTAGGTTCTCTTTTAACTCTTTTGGTGAAATCTTTTGAAGAGCATAGATGTTTGATTTTTAGAAGATCCCAATTATCTAGTTTATCTGTTGGGTTTTTTGTGTTGATGTTTATGGTTTGTATCCTGTTAATGCCATGTATTAAGGTCTGAAGTGTTGGTCCTATTTTTTCTTCTATGAATTTTATAGATTGAGGCTTTATATTCAGGTCTTTGATCCATTTTGAAGTAGTTTTTGTATATGGTGTGAGGTATGGGTCCTGTTTCATTTTTCTACAAATGGATATCCAGTTTTGCCAGCACCATTTGTTAAAAAGACTGTCTTTTCCCCATTTGATGTATTTTGGGCCCTTGTCAAAAATCAGGTGACCATAGGTGGATGGATTTACATCTGAGTTCTCAATTCTGTTCCATTGGTCAATGTCTCTGTTGTTGTACCAGTACCAGGCTGTTTTGAGTACTGTAGCTGTATAGTAGGTTCTCAAGTCAGGTAGTGTGAGTCCTCCAACTTTATTCTTCTTCTTCAGTAGTGCTTTACTTATTCGGGGTTTCTTCCCTTTCCATATAAAGTTAATAATTAGTTTTTCCATCTCTTTGAAGAATGCTGTTGGTATTTGTATCGGAATTGCATTGTATTTGTAAATTGCTTTAGGTAGAATTTCCATTTTCACAATGTTGAGTCTGCCTATCCATGAGCATGGTATGTTTTTCCATTTATGTAGATCCCTTTGGGTTTCATGCAGCAGTGTTTTGTAGTTTTCTTTGTATAGGTCTTTTATATTCCTGGTCAGATTTATTCCCAAGTATTTTATCTTTTTAGGGGCTATTGAAAATGGTATTGATTTCCTGATCTCCTTTTCATCGTTCTCTTTACTGGTGTATAGGAATCCAACTGATTTTTGAATGTTTATCTTGTATCCTGCTACTCTGCTGAATCTTTCTATTAGTTCCAGTAAATTTCTCGTGGAGTCTTTAGGGTTTTCTATGTATAGTATCATATCATCTGCAAACAGGGAGAGTTTAACTTCTTCATTACCAATTTGGATGCCCTTTATTTCTTTCTCTTGCCTTACTGCTCTAGCGAGAACTTCCAGCACAATGTTAAATAGGAGTGGTGATAAAGGGCATCCTTGTCTTGTTCCTGTTTTCAGGGGGAATGTTTTCAGCCTTTCTCCATTAAGAATGATGTTGGCTGTTGGTTTTGCATAGATGCCCTTTATGATGTTGAGAAATTTCCCTTCTATACCTATTTTATTGAGAGCTTTTATCAGGAATGGGTGTTGGACTTTGTCAAATGCCTTTTCTGCATCAATTGAGATAATCATGTGATTTTTTTCTTTCCTTTTATTTATGTGGTGGATTACGTTGATGGATTTTCTAATGTTAAACCATCCTTGCATACCTGGTATGTATCCTACTTGGTCGTGGTGTATTATTTTTTTGATATGATATTGAATTCTATTGGCTAAAATTTTGTTCAGAATTTTTGCATCTATATTCATGAGAGATATTGGTCTGTAATTTTCTTTTTTTGTGATGTCTTTGCCTGGTTTTGGTATCAGCGTTATGCTGGCTTCATAGAATGAATTTGGAAGTGTTGCTTCCTCTTCTATGCTCTGAAATAACTTGAGTAGAACTGGTACGAGCTCTTCTGTAAATGTTTTGTAGAATTCTCCAGTGAAGCCATCTGGGCCATGGCTTTTTTTGGTTGGGAGTTTTTTTATTACCTTTTCAATCTCTTCTCTTGTTATGGGTCTGTTCAGATTTTCAATATCACTTTGTTGTAGTTTGGGTAGGCCGTATGTTTCTAGAAATTTATCCATTTCCTCTAGGTTTTCAAATTTGTTGGAATATAGTTTTTCATAATATTCTGTTATAATCCTTTTTATTTCAGTTGGGTCTGTTGTAATGTCCCCCATTTCATTTCTTATTTGGGTTATTTGTGCCCTCTGCTGTTTTTCTTTTGTCAGTCTGGCCAGTGGTTTGTCGATTTTGTTGATTCTTTCAAAGAACCAACTTTTGGTTTTGTTGATTCTTTCTATTGTTTTTCTGTTCTCTATTTGAATTTTTTCTGCTCTGATCTTTATTGTTTCCTTTCTTCTGGTGGTTGTGGGCTTTTTTTGCTGTTCTCTTTCTATTTGTTTGAGTTCTGTAGTTAATGTTTTGATTTTGTCCCTTTCTTCTTTTTTGATATGTGCATCTATTGCTATAAATTGTCCTCTGAGGACTGCCTTTGCTGTGTCCCAAAGGTTTTGGTATGATGTGTTTTCATTTTCATTTGATTCTAGGAATTTTTTAATTCCATCTCTGATTTCTTCTATTACCCATTGATGTGTAAGCAGATTATTATTCAGTTTCCATGTGTTTGATTTTTTTTCCTTGCTCTTTCTAGTGTTAATTTCTACCTTGATGGCATTGTGGTCAGAGAAGATACTGTGAATTATCTCAGCATTTTGGATCTTGTTGAGGATTGCTCTGTGGCCTAAGATGTGGTCTATTCTGGAGAACGTTCCATGTGCATTGGAAAAGAATGTGTACTTTGCAGCGGTTGGATGGAGTGTTCTATATATGTCTATGAGGTCCAGTTGGCTGATTGTGTCCTTTAGGTCTTCTGTATCTTTGCTAAGTTTCTTTTTAGTTGTTCTGTCCTTTACTGAGAGTGGTGTGTTGAAGTCTCCTACTATTATTGTGGAACTGTCAATTTCTCTTTTCAGTGCTGTTAGAGTTTTTTTTATGTATTTTGGAGCCCTGTCATTGGGTGCATAGATATTTATTATGGTTATGTCTTCATGATGGATCATCCCCTTAATCATTATATAGTGTCCTTCTTTGTCTTTTATGGTAGATTTTGTTTTAAAGTCTATTTTATCTGAGATTAGAATTGCCACTCCTGCTCTTTTTTGATAGTTGTTAGCTTGATATATTTTTTTCCAACCTTTGATTTTTAATAAATTCACATCTTTGTTTCTAAGATGTGTCTCTTGTAGACAGCAAATAGATGGATCCTGTTTTCTTATCCATTCTGCCACTCTCCGTCGCTTTATGGGTGCATTGAGTCCATTTACGTTCAGTGTAATTATCGATAGATGTGAGTTTGTTGCTGTCATTTTGTAGTGCTTTTTTTTGTGATGCTGAAGTTTTCTTTGTTCTTATTACTCTCTTGTGCTGAGTTCCTTTTGTTTGTGGATTTTGTGTTCATTTCTTTTGTTTTTGTAGGTTTTGTTTTTGTTGAGACTTTATGTTTTTCGTCTTTATTTTTATGAGTTGGTTTGTTAACCTTTTTTGTGGTTACCATGAATTTTACCCTTAACTTTATAATTTTAAAGCAGTCTACCGTTACTTGGTATCGCCTTGCCTTCTTCTCCTTTAGAAGGTTCTATACCTATGCTGTTTGTTCCCTCTTTCATTGTTTTGATGTTGTTGTCATCCTTTGATTGATTTCTCTGATTCCCTGTTGTATATCTTTTGTTTTTGGAAAGTCGTCTGTAGTTCAGTTCCTAGAATGGTATCTGGTTCATGTTAACCTGCATCCTAGGTCCTAGGTCCTGCCTGAGGGCTTAAGCTGTTTGTCCTCAGATCGAAGAACTCCCTTTAATAATTCTTGTAAGTTTGGTTTGACTTTTGCATATTCCTTTAGTTTCTGTTTATCTGGAAATGACCTAATTTCACCATCAAATCTGAATGAGAGTTTTGCAGGATATATTATTCTTGGCTGACAATTTTTTTCTTTCAAGATTTTATATATGTCATCCCATTGCCTTCTTGCCTGCATGGTTTCTGCTGAATAATCTGAGCTTAGTCTTATTGTTTCTCCTCTGTATGTGACTTCTTGTTTTTCCCGAGCTGCTCTCAGGATTCTTTGTTTGTCTTTAGTTTTAGCGAGTGTGAATATGATATGTCTTGGTGATTTTCTTTTGGGGTCTATTCTATATGGGGTTCGTTGAGCTTCTTGGATGACCAGCTTTTCATCTTTCATGATATTGGGAAAGTTTTCTGTCAGCAGTTCCTCAATGATCCTCTCTGTGTTTTCTGTTTTCTTCCCCTGTTCTGGTATGCCAATCACTCGTAAGTTTTTGCTTTTAATTGTGTCCCACATAACTCTCAGGGTCTCTTCATTTTTCTTTGTTCTTTTTTCTGAGTTTTCCTGAAACAGAGTTGTATCCAAGTGTTTGTCTTCAGTTCCACTGATCCTGTCTTCCATGGTTTCAAATCTACTTCTCAGCCCTTCTATGACACCGTCCATTTCTGAAATCTTGTTGTTTATCTTTTGGATTTCTAATTGTTGTTTTTGTATAATTTCGAGTTGTGAATTTATTTTGGCATTTTGTTCTTGCATCATCTTCCTGAATTCTTCCAATTTTTTGTCTGTATTTTCCATAAATTTGTCTATTTTTTCCTCATGTTTGTCAGTTTTTTGCCTCAGTTCTTGGAAAATTCCGAGTATTAGTGATTTGAGTTCCGTATCAGGTACTTCTAGTGCATTTTCTTCCACAGGAGAGTTATCTGGTGTTTTAATTTGGACGCCTATTGGAGCCATCTTGTCTTGTTTTTGTAAATGTTTTGATATCGTTTGCTGTTTTCGGGGCATTCAGTAGATATTTCTCTCGTTTATTGATTGTAGTTTTTTTTTTTCTTTTTCGTTCTTGTGGTACAGCTGGGCAGATCTAGTTGAGGAGGAGCCACTGGGATGGGTTGCTTGTGGCACTCACCGCAGCCACCAGGACGGTCGGTAGTCAGTGCTGGGCAGGTTCCAATAGGGCGTGCCTGCACCGCTTGGTGATGTGAGGTCTAGTGCACGGTGCAGGTAGGTAGGGTGCAGCGGGAAGATGGTTATGTGTGAAGCTAAGCTGGATATGGGAGAGAGGAGAGAGGAGGAGGAGCAAAAAGCGTACAAACATAAAAGAATGCTAGAGGAGTTTGTCGTTGGAATGTACAGATGAGAGACTATGGGATGGAGGAAACCAGAAGGGGGAAGAGAAAGAAAAGGAAAGAATGACCAAATGAAAATCAGAAAAGTTAAAAAACTGCAAAGTTCCCAGGGATCGCACCGATGCAGCTATGAGGTCTGGGGGAGTCGGTCTCAATTTTCACAGCTCAGCCTGGCCAGAAGGTACAGAGGCATACATCGCCTGGTATTCAGGGATCAGAAAGAGAAGGAAGAGATAGAGGGACAAGAAATTAAGCAATGAAGAAAGACAAAAGAGAAAAAGAGGTAAAATATGACAAAACTAATCAAAAAAGGAAGAAAAATAAAATTGAGAAAAAAAAAAAAAAAAAGGGCAACACCAGCAGTCAGTGCCTACAAATGGGACCCAGAGAGCCCCCACTCAGGGGCGCGAATTCCAAGAAGCCGATAGTCTCGGGCTTAAGTGACCGTGGCCACGGGAAGCAGAGGGGCCAACGAACAAAGGCCCCAGGATCCCACCCGCGCGGGAGCCCAGACCTGGAAACAGCCACACGCCCGAACGCAGCCCTACAGCCTCGCAGGAGAGAGCAGAGACGGCCCTCGGAACCAGGCACCCAGGCAAAAGGAGGGGGAGGCGGCAGGAAAAGGTCCGCTAGGTGCCAGCAAACGGCTCCCAGAAAGCCCCCAGCCCGGGCGCGCGGAACCCAAGCACCGGCGCCCCCCCGCCAGGGACCCCGGCCACGGAAAGCAGAGGGGTGAACGAACAAAGGCCCCGGGATCCCACCCACGCGGGAGCCCAGACCCAGAAACAGCCACACGCCCGCACGCAGCTCCACAGCCCCGCAGGAGAGAGCAGAGACAGCACCCGGACCCAGGCACCCAGGCAAAAGGAGGGGGAGGCGGCAGAAAAAGGTCCGCTAGCTGCCAGCAAACGGCTCCCAGAAAGCCGCCAGCCCAGGCGCGCGGAATCCAAGCACCAGCACCCCCCAGCCCAGAGACCCTGGCCACGGAAAGCAGGGGATCCCCAGCTGAGGCGGAGAGGGGTGGGTGGTGGGAGAGCGCGCACCGCAGTTTACCGGTCGTTCTGTCTCCGACCAGATGCTCTGCAAGGCTGCTCTCCCGTTTGCTGGTCTCCGATAGGAATCCAAGATGGTGGATCCGCGCTGCGTTAGCTGGTAAGGAATCTCTGCCTGAGTCTCTCCTCGCTCTCCGTTCTCTTTTAGTATTCTCACTCCGTTTGGTGTTTGGCTGAGTTCTTTATCTCTTCATTTGGTGTTCTAGGGTTTCAGGATTGTTGATTCTCTGTTAGGCTTAGTTTTTCGGATCTTTGCTGTGGAGGGACGGCGTGGTGTTTCTGCCTAGAGCGCCATCTTGCCCCTGTATCGCATCTGAGGTTTTTTAAAAAAAATTGGGAAAATCATGAAGGAACAATAAGGCCCTTCTCTATTATTAAAGTTATTCCAGAACATATGGATAAAGTAAACTCACAAAAACGTATCCACGAATAGACACATACTAACACATACATATTGTCACATACACAGTAACACATGTGCTAATGCAAACACACACTAACACACAGACTCACAATATTATACCTACACAATAACATACACATGCATAGTAAGGCACATTAACAGACTAACATTCACTAATGCACACACAGTAGCACACACCACCAACATGCATACATTACACGCACTCTAATAAAGAAACATAAACAAAACAACACAGAAACACACACACTAAAATATATGCACATTATAAAAATAAAAGAAACACAAGTATTAGCACACATACTATCAACCTGAATAACATATACTAACCCATTCAATAACGTATGTACATTAACACACACGGAAACACGCATACCTAGAGTCTCATGGACAAGCATAAATACACAATACACAATTGCAAGAATGGAGAGATCTGTCGGAAAGATATTTTCTGTGCAGGTAGAGGAAATATCAGGCTAATTTAAGAAATCCTTCCCTAAGCTCTTCCGCATCTTCTTATCAGATGGAACCTATGATCTGTGAGGGCTGAGCACCCCTTGCATCCCAACCCTCTCCCTGGAAGGGAAGGTTTGTGTCTTGACTCCCACTGCCTTTCCTCGCTGTTTCTCTCACATAGTTATATGCAACCGTGTCTATAACAATCACAGAACTCAGCTGCTGGGAGAACTTGTGCCTGGACATGTCTCTAGAAGAGGAGAATTTTCTCTAGAAGGATGGGTTGAGGTATGTCTTACCACTTAATTTGTAGTGAGTTCTGATCGGTGCACTGGGCATAAAAGCCCATGTCCAGACAAGGGGACACAGGGCAGGAAGTGTGGTGAGCTCCACAGATACGCTTTGAGATTAAGAAGAAAAGAGGCCCTGTCTTTTCAAACTCTTGTATCAATATTCACTCTTCAATTATCCCCCTCCCACCTCCCTTCCCTCATTCAGCCATCCATTCATTCATATATTTACAAAATATCAATATGTTTCCAGGTTCCCTCTGTCCCCAGTGTTCTTTCTGTTCTTTGATACTTTATAGCAAGATTCACTTTTCCACCAATGTCTAATAACATTTTCTTTTTTTATTGTTGTAGTTTAAATGAACTTTTCATTTCAAGTTAGTTTCCCATACAAAAATTTATATATGCATTGTTAAATGACCCTAATTGTTCTCCCCATATTGTGACAGCACACTCCTCCTTTCCACCCCTGATTCCTGATGTCCATTCAACCAGCTCCTAACCCTCTCCGCCTTCCCATCTAACCTCCTGACAGAAGCTGCCCGTTTAGTCTCTTGCACCTACTTGAGCTAAGAGGCATACTCCTCACAAGTAAAATTTTATGTCCAACAGTCCAGTAAAATCACTATCTGAAGAGTTCGCCTTGGAAATTGTTTTAGTTCTGAGCTGATAGAGAATCCAGGCTTTACGGGTACCTCCAGTCTCAGTCAGACAATTAAGTCTGATCTTTTCACTAGAATTTGAGTTCTGCACCCCATCTTTCTCGTGTTCAATCCAGGACTGTCTGTTGTATTCCTTGTCAGGGCTGTCATTGGTGGTAGCCAGGCAGCATCCAGTTCTTCTGGTCTCAGGCTGATGAAGTCTCTGGTTTATGTGTCCCTTTCTGTCACTTGGGCTAATACTTTCCTTTTGTCTTTTTTGTTCTTTATTCTCCTATACTCCAGGTGGTTGGGACTAATTGATGCATCTTAGATGGCCGCTTGCAAGCTTTTAAGACTCCAGACGTCACTCACCAAAGTAGGATACAGAACACTTTCTTAATAAGCTTTGTTATGTCAATTGACCTAGATGCCCCCTGAAACCATGGTCCCCAGACACTTACCCTGCTACTCTGTCCCACAAAGTGTTTGATTGTATTCAGAAAACTTCTTAGCTTTGGTTTAGTCTAGGTTGCTAACTTTCCCTGTAGTGTGTACTGTCCTTCCCCTTACCTAAGATAATTCTTATCTACTATCTAGTTAGTAAATAACACTCACCCTCCCTCACCACCCTTGAAACCATCAAAGAATGTTTTCTTCTGGTTTAAACTTTTTCTTGAGTTCTTATAATAGTGGTATTATACAATATTTGTCCTTCTGTGACTGACTAAATTCACTCAG
Organism: Dugong dugon; assembly: GCA_030035585.1. Taxonomy (NCBI): domain Eukaryota; kingdom Metazoa; phylum Chordata; class Mammalia; order Sirenia; family Dugongidae; genus Dugong; species Dugong dugon. The sequence continues at coordinate 25,715,510 of CM057478.1, read as the reverse complement.
CATAATGCCCTTCAAATTCCTCCATATTATGTTTCACAACTTCATCACTATTCTTTATCATTGCATAGTATTCCATTGTGTGGATATAGCATAGTTTGTTAATCCACTCATCTGTTGATGGGCACCTACGTTGTTTGCATCTTTTTGCTATTGTGAGCAGTGCTGCAATGAACATGGGTATGCATATATCTATTCGTGTGACAGGTCTTATTTCTGTATGATATATGCCAAGGAACAGGATAGCTGGATGGTATGGTACTTCTATTTGTAGATTTTTAAGGAAGTGCTGAATCAATTTCCAAAGTAGTTGTATCATTTTACATTCACACCAGCAGTGTATAAGTGTTCCAGTCTCTCCACAACCTCTCCAGCAGTTATTATTTTGTGTTTTGTTTTGTTTTGTTTTGTTTTGTTTTTGATTAATGCTAGCCTTGTTCGGGTGAGATGATATTGTAGTTTGATCTGCGTTTCTCTAATGGCTAATGATCGTGAGAATTTCTTCATGTGTCTGTTAGTCATCTGAATGTCTTCTTTGGTGAAGTGCCCGTTCATATTCTTTGCCCATTTTTAATAGGGTTATTTGACTTTCTGTTGTTGAGGTTTTGCAGTATCCTGTAGATTTTAGAGATTAGACGCTGATCGGATTTGTTGTAACCGAAAATTTTCTCCCAGTCTGTAGGTTGTCTTTTTCCTGTTTTGGTAACGTCTTTTGATGAGGATAAGTGTTTGATTTTTAGGAACTCTCAGTTATCTAGTCCCTCTTCTGTTGCTTGTGCATTGTTACTTATGGTTCCTATTGTGTTTATGTCATTTATTAGGGCTCCAAGCATTGTCCCTATTTTTTCATCTATGATCTTTATCATTTTCTTTTTTATATTTAAGTTTTTGATCCATTTTGAGTTAGTTTTTTTGCATGCTGTGAGGTATGGGTCTTGTTTTAGTTTTTTGCTGATGGATATCCAGTTATGCCAGCACCATTTGTTAAACAGACTGTCTTTTACCCCTATTAATGAAATTTGGACCTTTGTCAAACATCAGTAGCTCATAGGTGGATGAATTTATGTCTGGATTTTCAATTCTATTCCATTGGTCTATATATTTGTTGTACAAGTACCAGCCTATTCTGACTACCATGGAAGTATAATAAGTTCTAAAATCAGGTAGTGTGAGGCCTCCCACTTTGTTCTTCTTCTTGAGTAATGCTTTACTTATTTGGGTCTGCTTCCCTTTCCATACGATGTTGGTGGTTTGTTTCTCCATCTCATTAAAAAATGCCTGTGGAATTTGGATCCGGATTGCATTATACCTGTAGATCGCTATGGGTAGAATTGGCATTTTCACAATGTTGAGTCTTCCTATCCATGAGCAAGGTATGTTTTTCCACTTATGCAGGTCTCTTTTGTTTTCTTGCAGTAGTGTCTTGTAGTTTCCATTCTATAGGTCTTTTATGTCTCTGGTTAGATTTATTCCTAAGTATTTTATTGTCTTGGGGGCTATTGTAAATAGTATTGATTTGGTGATTTCCTTTTCAAGTCCTCTTTCTTGGTGTAAATGAAGCCAAATGATTTTTGTATGTTTATCTTGTATCCTGAAACTTTGCTGACATCTTCCATTAGTTCCAGTAGTTTTCTTGTGTATTCTTTGGGGTTTTCTGTGCATAAGATCATATCATCTGCAAACAGAGATACTTTCACTTCTTCCCTACAAATTTGCATGGCCTTTATTTCTTTTTCTAGCCTAATTGCTCTGGCTAGGACCTCCAGCACAATGTTGAATAACAGTGGTGATAAAGGGCATCCTTGTCTGGTTCCCATTCTCAAGGGGAATGCTTTCAAAGTCTCTCCATTTAGGATGATGTTTGCTGTTGGCTTTGTATAAATGCCCTTAATTATATTGAGGAATTTCCCTTCTATTCCTATTTTATTGAGAGTTTTTGTCATGAATGGTTGATGGACTTTGTCAAATGCCTTTTCTGCATCAATTGATAAGATAATGTGTTTCTGTCTTTTGTTTTATTTATTTGATGGATTACATTGATTGTTTCTCCAATGTTGAACCATACCTGCATATCTGGTATAAATCCAAGTTGATCATGGTGAATTATTTTTTTTGATATGTTGCTGAATTCTAGTGGCTAGAATTTTGCTGAGGATTTTTGCATCAATGTTCATGAGGGATATTGGTCTGTAATATTCTTTCTTTTTGTGGTGTCTTTACCAGGTTTTGGTATCAGGGTTAGGCTGGCTTCATAGAATAAGTTGTGAGTATTCCATCCTTTTCTATGCTCTGAGATACCTTTAGTAGTAGTTGTGTTAAATCTTCTCTGAAACCTTGGTAGAATTCTCCAGTGAAGCCATCGGCTTTTTTATTGTTGTTGTTGGGAGTTTTTTAATTATCTTTTCAATCTCTTCTTTTGTTATGGGTTTCTTTAGTAGTTCTACCTCTGCTTGTGTTAGTTTAGGTAGGAAGTGAGTTTCTAGAAATTTATCCATTTCCTCTAGGTTTCAAATTTGTTAGAGTACAATTTTTCATAGTATTCTGTTATGATTCTTTTAATGTCAGTTGTATTTATTGTGATATCACCCATCTCATTTCTTATAAGGGTTATTTCTTCCTCGCCTGTTTTTCTTTTGTCAGTTTGGCCATTGGTTTATCAATTTTGTTGATCTTTTCAAAGAACCAGCTTTTGGTCTTTCTAACTCTTTCAATTGTTTTTTCTATTCTCTATTTCATTTAATTTTGCTCTAATTCTTATTATTTCCTTTTTCTGGTGCTCAAAGACTTCTTTTGCTGTTCTTTTTCTACTTGTTCCAGTTGTAGGGTTAATGTTTTGATTATGGCCCTTTCTTCTTTTTGGATATGTGCACTTATTGCTATAAACTGACCTCTGAACACTGCTTTTGCTGTATCCTAAAGGTTCCGGTAGGATGTGTTCTCATTCTCTTTTGATTCTATGAATTTCTTTATCCCATCCTTAATTTCTTCTATAATCCAGTAGTTTTTGAGTAAAGTGTTGTTCAGTTGCTATTTGTTTGACTTTTTTCCTTGCTTTTTCCATTATTGATTTCTACTTTTATGGTTTTACAGTCAGTAAAGATACCTTCTAATATTTTGATGCTTTTGATTCTGTTAAAGTTTGCTTTATGGCCTAGTATGTGGTCTGTTCTTGAGAATGTTCCATATGCATCGGAAAATAAAGTATCCTTCTCTGCTGTTGAGTGGAGCGTTCGGTATATGTCTATGAGATCAAGTTGGTTGATTGTAGCATTTAGATCTTCTGTGTCTTTGTTGAGCTTCTTTCTGGATGTTCTGTCCTTCCTTGAAAGTGGTGTGTTGAAGTCTCCTACTACTGTTGTGGAGCTCTCTTTTCAATGCTGTTAGAATTTGTTTTATGTATTTTGGAGCCCTGTCGTTGGGTGCATAAATATTTATTATAGTTATGTCCTCTTTGTGTATTGAACCTTTAATCATTATATAGTGTCCTTCCTTATCCTTTGTGGTGGATTTTACTTTAAAGTCTTTTTTCAGATATTAATATTGCCACTATTGCTCTTTTTTGAGGGTTGTTTGCTTGATATATACTTTTTCCATCCTTTGAGTTTTAGTTTGTGTCTTTAAGTCTAACATGTGTCTCTTGTAGGCAAAGTATAGATGGATCATGTTTTTATATCCAATCTACCACTCTCTGTCTCTTTATTGGTACATTTAGTCCATTTATATTCAGTGTAACTATTGATATGTATGAGTTTAGTGCTGTCGTTTTGATGTCTTTTTTTATGTGTTGTTCAAAGTTTCTTTATTCCACTTAATTTTCTGTGCTGAATCGTTTTTCTTTATGTGTTTTCTTTTCATCTTTTTCATTGTTGTAGATTTTTTATTTGCTGCATCTTTATATTTTTTGAGTTTTTTACTTTGACTTGCAGGATTTTTAGTTTCCTTTGTGGTTACCTGAATATTTACTCTTATTTTTCTAAGTTTATACATGTCTTTTATTTCTTTATATCGCCTTGATTTCCTCTCCATAGGTAAAATCTATGTCTACTTTTTTTAAGTCCTTCTTTTTTGTTTTAATGTTGTCATATTTTACATATTGACGTCTCTATTTCCCTATTTTCGGTGTTTTAGCTTTAACTTATTTTTGTGACTTCCCTATCTGGTTGTGTATCTGGTTGTTCTGTCCTGTTTTCTGGCCTTAATCTGATATTATTTGTTCTGTAGACAAAGGACTCCATTTTATATTTCTTGTAATTTTGGTTTGGTCTTTGCAAATTCCTTAAACTTCTGTTTATCTGGAAATGCCGTAATTTTGCCATCACATTTGGGATACAGTTTTGCTGGATATATAATTCTTGGCTGGCATTTTTTTTTTCCCTCAAGGCTTTATATATGTCATCCCATTTCCTTCTTGCCTGCATTGTTTCTACTGAGTAGTCCGAGCTTATTCTTATTAACTCTCCTTTGTAGATGACTTTTCTTTTATCCCTAACCACTCTTGAAATTCTCTCTTTATCTTTGGTTTTTGGCAAGATTGATTATGTCTTGGTGACTTGCTTTTGGGATCTACCTTATGTGTGGCTCGATAAGCATCTTGGATAGATATCTTGTCATCTTTATCGATATCAGGGAATTTTTCTGCCCACAAATATTCAACAATTCTGTCTGTATTTTCTGTTATTCCCCCTGTTCTTGTATTGCAATCACTCGTAGGTGATGCCTCTTGATAGAATCACACATAAGTCTTCGGATTTCTTCATTTTTTTTAATCCTTTTTTCTGACTTTTCCTCAAATAAGTTGGTGTCAAGTGCTTTATCTTCAGTCTTACTAATTCTGACTTCCATTGTCTCAATTCTGCTCCTGTGAGTTTCTATCAAGTTGTTTAATTTTGACATTTTATTGTTAATCATCTGGATTTCTGATTGCTGTCTATCTATGGATTCTTGCAGCCTGTTGAATTTGTCATTATGCTCTTCTCTAATCTTTTTAGTTTCCTCTATTGCACGTTCTGTGTTTTGTTTAATTTCATTCATGATCTCTTGAAGAGTTCTGTATATTAATCTTTTGTGTTCTGCCTCCAGTAATTTCAAGAAATTTTCCCCCTGAAAATTTCTAGATTCTTTATTTTGGGAGCTTGATGTAGCCATCATGGACTGCCTCTTTATGTGATTTGATATTGACTGTTGTCTCCGAGCCATCAATATGTTATTATATTTATTTATTTTATGTTTGCTTACTGTGTCCTAGCTTCTTGTTTTGTTTTGATATGCTCAAATAGGCTGTTCCTGTGAACTACTTTGATTATTGGCAGCTTTGAAGCTCTAATGTTCTGTTACCAGGTGGTTAGATCTGTTACTAGGTGTGTGATCTCAAGTCCACCCACTCCTCCTGTATGGATTCAGCTCAGGTGCCCAGGTAGATAGCCACCAAGTGTGTGATGCAGGCTCTCACCCACAGTCCTAGGCAGGTATGGGTGATTGGTGTAGGCACAGGAATCTGGTTGCAGCAGGACTACACACTGTGAGCAAGGCAAGAGGCTGAAAGCTGCCCCTAAGTGTCCAGGAAGACTTGTCCCTCTTCCCTAGAGCACTTAGGTAGGTGGCTTTTGCAGCTGGATTATAAGCACACAATGCTGTTGGCTGTAAAGACTGGGGGGGGGCACCTCTTATTCTTGGGCCCCTATCGCAGGTGGCTACATGGCATGGGTGGAGCCACCAGTCCTCAGGTCCCTGATGTGGGTAGATGAAGACCCTGCTTAACAGGCAGAGCAGTGTCAAATGTCATGAACCTGCCACTTCACAGCTGAAAGAGTTGAAGTTAGTTTTCCGGTATATACCTGTTGTACTGCAGTAATGAGGGCCTATGCAGTTGAATTGGGCCCACACAAGTCTATGCAGGGGTAAAGGCACTCAAAGTCCGTGGATCCCTTATGCCTGTGCTGAGGCAAAGTTCCGGGCTTAGTGGAACCAGGACTTTTTTTCACTGTTAATTTATCCACTCTCCAAGGCCAGAAGAATGGCTCAGGGTGTGTGACATATCCTACTTCCTGCCCAGAGGACTTGACAATTGCTGAAAGTGGTCCAGAACCCAGTGCAGAGCAGGGAGCGGGGAGGTAAATGGGAGAGAGGTTTTTCCCTAAGTGTAGTGTTTTTCATCTGCGCAGTAGGCCAGATGCAATTAATTATCTTTTGCGGGTCGAGGGCTGCTTCTCACTGGTTCTGGGTGGCCGAGTAGACTCTCTGCCTCTGGGTCTCTGCTGGTGTGGAATACACCTCCTGAGCATGGCTGCTAGCCTGCTTTATCACTCACCTCAGAACTGATCAGGCCTGAAGGGCTCAGGCTCTCACCAGGACAGGTCTGGCAACTCCTTGCTGCTTCCAAACCATCTCTCCCTCCCCCTGCAACTCAATCCAGTTCCTCAATGTTTCTTAGCTCTTTAGGGATCCTAAGTTGTCATATATAATTGATTCATTTGTTTTTTCGGGTCTTTGTTGTAAGACGGACCACCGGAAGTGTCTGACTACTATGCCATTTTGACCCTGACTTATCGTCTAATAACATTTTCATCATTTCCTTTGAAGGCCTCACAATAAGCACATTTAAAATCCACAGGATTGCCTTTAACATCCATAATTCAACTAACATTTTTCTCAAGATGATGGAGGCTGTCACTATCAAGCACCTGAAAACTCTTCCAGCTACTGCCCATTACTGAATTCCAAAGACATCTTCACATTTTTTAGAAATTTGGGGCCCTAAGAATTAGAAATCTGAAATAGTTTATATTTCACATTTATTACCTCATTTGAGCAAAACTATTGTAAATGGTAGAAAGAATTTATACAATAAATAAGGAAGCTGGATTTATACATGTTTTAAAATCTCCTGAGCTTCCTCAGGACTTTCAGAAAGTTTCTGAATTTTACACACACTTTGAAAAAATATGCTGAATATCAGTTCCATATGTAGCTTACGTGAAAATTGAAAACAAAACTAGTTCCTTAGTAGGACAAATAATATTGTTTCCTGAAAGTAACAAAAAACACACCATTAGTAAAGTGGTATGTAACTGAGGGTCTCTAGAGAAGTTCTCAGACAGGAAAAGGAAAGCACAGATTCTAATAAGAAATCCGGACTTCCTCACTCTCTAATACCTTACACTTGTCACTGGGTCCAAGTGATCAGTGATCTTGCGAGTACCGTGCCTCTCAGAAAACTTCCTTCAACTAAAGTTTTGTGTCTAACATCACACTGACTTCCCCTCACCACTTCCTTGCACAGTAATACATGGCCATATCATCAGCAGTAATGGAGCTCAGCTTTAAATAAACATGACTATTAATAAATAAACACTGCATATTATCCTGACACTTTCCAGCCCCTTTCCTGGAGCTTGGCAGACCCAGCTTAAAGCATAGCTGATTAAAGAGAATCCAGAGACAGCACAGGTGAGAGACAAGGTCTGCAAGACTCCTGCTGCTGCACCTGGAACAGTACATCTGGGGACAAGGAGAATCACAGTAAGTAATATGCTCAGATGCAGCATCCGCAGACCTTCATGTCTGAATCCCCGAGACATTCACTTCCGGAATCTGCCAAAATGTATACCCAAACGTGTTTCATGGTCTTGAGAATGAGATCCATGATTCCCAGAAATATTATCCAGAAAAGCCTAAATTTAAATAAATATGTTATGAAGCGTCATCTGGTGGACTAAGTGTAGATTTGGATGTGAGTGTTACCTTTTATAATAAAGGTAAAAAAGGAGCTACTCTGGGAGGAGAATGTTGACTGTACTTTCAAAAGAACACAGTCCTCTCACTGAGTTCTCCCTTCACCATGTTCAAGGCCTTTTTCTTTCAAGCTAGAGAATGTGCTAAAGAAACTCTTTGATGAGGTAGACATGACCAAGGATCAAGACGGCTTTAACAACAAGGTCAGTGAAACTCTACTCCCAGGTAGAGGTTTATATTTATAAAACACATAACACAAACCCAGGGCTTTCTACATTGTCAGATACGCATTCTCCCTTGTCCTTTAGCTCATGGTAGAGTGATTGTATATTTCAAAGTTTAACGCTCATCTAAATATAGCAATCACATTTAATTCAGACAAAACTGGGTCCAATTTGATGCTTTGTAAAGTAGAGGCTAAATATTTGAGAAGAATGAAGGGTCATTTTTGGAGCCATGTTAAAACATGGAAGACTGAACTATAAGGAGAAACATAGAAGTGTTCCTGGGTACTATTCAGTTCAGTTGAATTTGCTGCTGCTGAATAGTTCTAGCGAGGAAGTCAGGAGAGATGACCATTTGGGGCATTCCTGATCCTTCAGAAGAGCATTTCAGAATAATGTCCACTTACCACCTCCAACCCATTATCATATCTGAATGTGACCCTTAGGACTACTGTCACCATGTCCATACCTAATGGGAGTCAACTGGAGGGTGAAGCTGAAGTTCTGGGTGTATCAGAGAGGAAATTGGCAGAAAAATACCTAAATTTATGCCTAGAGCCACTCATGTCTAGGCTTATTATTTCATCAGATACTGAATATCCTCGTTGTTTAGGCACCTTAATTTGCCATTTTTTAATTTTTTCCTCAAAGAGCTACACACGATAATGGATCAATACTATAATATGGAAAAAATAAAAATTAGAGATACAGATGACTTTAAAATGAGTTTGTGATGAGTAGATGACAGACAGGAGGTGCAGATTAATACCAGGTTTGAGCTCAGAGAGCAGGACCACTGCATGGAGACATCAGGGATGGAGAGATTTACATGATGATCTGGCCTGGAGGGAGATCACATGGATGAGAGGAAGCAGGGCTACAATCTCTGAAGAAGACGAGGTACATCACTAGCATGGGGTAAAGTGGCTGAAGCAGAAAGTGAGATGAAAGGAATCAACCTAGACACTGATTCATCTATCACGATGACAGAATTTCAGAATTAAGGAGAAAATCAGGAGCTAAGTTCCAAAGCATCACATCATCAAAGAAAGATTGGAGAGAAAAGATGAGGAAAAAATGGACAGGTTCAGGGGGCATAGGTGCATGGCATAAACGAGGAAAATACTTTGGAGATTGTGAAATATTTTTTGTGTGAAAATTGAGGAGTGATGAGTAAATGAACTCTACCATATCTTTTTTAATCATAGGACAAGTGAACATAATTACCTGGGAAGAAGCTAGACTGATGTGTGAAGATAGACAAGAATCTGAATAAAAAGGTGAAAGATATGTGAAGAATAATAATCATAGGAATGGGCTCATGAAAGTACAAATACGGGGGATTGGTGGTAAATGAACATACCGTGTTGGCTTGGGAAGAGGAGACACGGAACACTTTAAGTGAGAAGACACAGGACAGAAAAGATGTCCACCAGAGGATGTGCTGGCTTACGAAGTCTCCATGAGAATAATCCTTTGATTTTAGAATGTGTAATTGGTGTGCTCAACAGAGTTCAGACCTGTTATTGGGACTTACCAGGTAAAATTGTAATCTAACTTCTTCATTTAACCTTTTCCAACATTGATAAGTTACTGATAGTCACAGATCAAGAGAAACTGATGTAAGGAAGCAGAAGCAGTGACATCATTCAGAAATCAAGAAATATGGATTGGTTCTTGTAGATAGGAACCAATTTATCAGAGAGAGTCCCAGAAAATGAAGTTCCACCTAAGTTGGGCACCTCCATTGTGGACCAGAACAGAACTGAGCATTCAGTATATAATGAGTATATCACTTCCTAATTAATCTTTCCAACTGAGAAATGAGTCAATGATAGGATTGCCCTGGACCCAATGTCCCTGAGCTAACCCCATGGCTCTCCACCGCAGCCCCATGTCTCTCTGCACCTAAAGATGTGGTCAGTTTGTCAATGGCTCATTGACACCAAGGGTGCTGTGGTCACCAATCAGAGATTTCCCAGAAGTCACCTGGACAGGAAGATGTGTCTGAGTTGGGTTTGAGGCTCTAAGACATCCTTGTCCACAGGGCTGTCTCTGCTACCCTCTGCGGGCACCAGCCGTGATTCAGTCAAGTAATACCTAAGATTTGCTTAGAAGAGCTGTTTATCCTATAATGAAACTTATCACTGTTATTATATTGTAACATAATAAAGTTCTAGAGTCAGGGAAACCCAACAATATCACACAGTACAGTGTCACTGTAATTAAAACTCCTTTTCTTGAGAACGATATGAGAAATGTATTACAAAATTTCAAATGTTTCATAGAGTTTGGCTCACAAATAATACTACTGGAACTCATAAAAATACAACTGGGGGTTTGAACACAAGAAATAAAATGTGAACTCCATCAGACTCCCTCTAATTCTTTGTATTACTTAAACATTCTTTAAAATATTGTCCAGGTCGGTGTTTTCTTTGTTTGTTTCTTTGTGTTTTTAATACTATTATAGTGCCTCCTTTGAAATATCATGACAACATTCATTTCTATAATATCCCTTAAATTTTAAAATGTACATAACTAACAGCCATAGATGGGAAATCAGGGAAGAGGGATGGGATTTTTGGGGCAACCAGCAATGATAAAACAGCAACAAAAATAATTACATTGTGTATTCATAGAGCCCCAACCCTGAAAATAAATGTGACATTTCAACCTTAAAGAAATAGTAAATGGTGTGTTAAAACTTTCATCTATCTGAACACATCAATCTTATTTGAATACTGGGATTCTATGTAGCTAATATTTAGTCCATGCACCATCATGGCACTGCAACTTTAATCACTTAACCTTCTTCAAGGGTTTCAGAAATATTTTTACTTTACACTAAGAAAGGAACTGGATATGTTCTCATTCTCTCAACCAATCTTATTTTTAAAATAACTAGTTCCTATGAGAGCAGATTGCAATATACATGGTTCTGGACATTGGATGTGGATGAAACATGGTCCTCCTCACGGAAGCTCAGCATCGAGTTTAGATGGTGGACAGGGGTTGTCACAGAACAAGGGAGAGAATGCTCTACAAGGCACATTGGAATCTCAAAACAAAGAGTGGAGAGAATGAAGAGATGACGATCTCTATTAGGTAATAAATCAAGTGAACTATGAATAATGCTATATATGATTTCATTAATTGATTGATTAATTTTAAAGACAAAATACTCAGAAAACAAAACCTGGAGCCAGAAGTCAAAGAATATAGTAGTCAAAATGGAAAAACAGAAAAAAAATTATTTATCATTTATAAGTAACACGATAAAGAACCAACTCCTCATTATATACAGCAATAGACTAAGAGACTAGAATTGATAGAAATGAACACAATGTAAGAGACATGACGATAGCATCTGTTAGAGAGAATCCAAAACTGTACAGTATATGAGAAGGACTTTGAAGTTTCCCCCCTCCTGGGCCCAACTAATCCAGACATACCTGGGTCACTCAACCTAGGTATAAGTAGAATCACAGTGAGTAGATTATGTTACACTTTTACTTAATTCTATGTAAAGTGTGGATGAATTCACTTCCAACATTAATTAAGAGTTCTTCTGATTGTTTAGTCCACACTACAGTGCACAACTTTAAAAAAATAAAAAAATATGGATTTAAAAGTATATCATGAGATACAAATAAGTAAAAATACAGTTTGCCTATTTTGACTTTGTGTGACTGAGATGTGTCAACAATTCCTGCCAGTTTTAATCTTATCACCAACAGAAAACAGAATGAAGTCAATATGTCAGAAAATAAACACATCCCAAAGGTCTATATGTCTTCCAAGAGAATCAAATAAGATTGTGTTTTCTTATAAAACCCTATTAAGAGTGTGTCATCACTGAGATCGTCCCTCCCATTCCTCCAATGATAGGAAGTGCAAGAGATCAAGGAACCAGTGCTGTGCTCTTAAATCTGTCACCTTGTTTGTGCAGAAGCCTCATGTTCAGAGGGTTATCCACACCCAAGTTTTAGAAGTAGTGCTAAGTCAGGCCTGTTCATCTGAAGGGCAACTTTGCACTTATGACACCAGATGGCCTTCCTGGGTCTTTCTTGGACTGCCCAGTAGTTTAGGCAAGTCACACCAACTCTTCCCTCTCCCATTGTACTCTAATGCTCAAACTTGAATTGTGTACTGACAGCTCCCCCAGCCTCCCTGGCCTCCTCTGCATTTTCTCGTATACATGCATTCCCCCAATAAAATCCATGCAAACTTAATCCTATCTTGGTGTTTGCACCTAGAAAGACCCAGACTAACACTTATTTTTTAAATCAAGTATTAGTAATATGAACATGCTTGCATTAGCAAATATAAACTACATAATAATCATGAATTAGGTGACCTTGCTGGACTAGAAAGAAACAAAATAGACTAGGAGAAATAAGACACCAGACCAGCATTCTAGGACACACACACTCCTATGTGAGGATAAAGGTAAAATACGAACCTCATTCGGCTTTTATGTGTTACTGACCATGACCTAGTCACCTTCTTGGCTCTAACTTGAATCTCAAAGAGGGTCCTAATTGGAGAATCACACTGAGGTCTCTGCCCTGAGTCTCACCTTTCAAAAGCAGATCACCAAGCCCATCTCCCAAGGCATCACTGAGTGGGCTCAAACCATAAAACTTTCAGTTAGTAGCCGAGCACTTAACTGTTAGTACTACCCAAGGACTCCATCTGCCCTGAGTCTGATTGGAAAAGAATCCTAATATTTCCCTGAGCTTCATCAGAACTCTGATCCTAGGGGCTCTGGCAGAGTCATTTCCCCTCCGTAAGGGACAGTTTCCTTGTTCTGCATGGGAGAAAGTTTCTCCTGTTACAAGACAGTTTTGAATTAGGAGATATGAGAGGTAGACACTGAATCATAAAAAATGGATTCCTGGGGAAACTGTGAGATAGAGAAGACTCCCCAGACCACAACATGAAACCAGCCCTTAAACTACATCTGCACCTGCTCCTGGATCTGAATCCTGTGCTCAGCATGCCCTGAGCGCCGCCTGCAGCCCAACACCGTCCCTACAAGGGAGGTTTGTGTCTGGGCTCTCAAGACTTTCCTTCACTGTGTCAGTTGTACAGTAATACACAGCCGTGTCCTCGACCTTCAGTCTGTCCATTTGCAGATACAGGGTGTTCTTGGCGTTGTCTCTGGAGACAGTGAATCGGCAGTTCACGTAATCTGCGTAGTTCTTAGTACCACTATCAGGTTTATTTCGTGCAACCCAATACAGCCCCTGCCCTGGAGCCTGTCGGATACAGTACATCCAGTAGCTACTGAAAGTGAATCCAGAGGCTGCACAGGACAGTCTCAGAGACCCCCCAGGCTGTCTCACATCTCCCCCAGACTCCACTATCTGCTCCTCATACTGGGCATCTGAAAATACAAAGACATCCTCGGTCAGGAAAAGCGTCACACATACCCTCTGTTTTCCTCACTCATATCCACTTACATACTCAACATCTCTTGTTCTGTGTAAAATGACCCTTTAAAATAGCAACAAGGAAAACCAGCTCAACACAGGCTTCATGGTGACTCTTCTGTGTTCAGTCTGGATCACTGAATGGGGACACCTGGGAATCCCGGAGCTGGGCTCCTCTCCCACAGCTGCAGGGTAGAGGTTGGGCTGGTTTTCATCAGCAGAGGGAGGGATGGTATTTGCATGTCCTCTTCCTACATACCAAGATGTCAAGTTGCATGACTTCAGAGAGGGCCACACACCAGAACAGACACAAGAGTCCTATGGGAGTTGGGAAGGGGGCAATGACATAATTCTGGAAAATATGATTTCTTATTATGTCACTGTGCTATGCTAAACTCTTAATAGCCATCAATTTATTTAATTTTTATACAAGCAAACAAAACGTGTAGGTTTCTTTATCACCTTCACTTTATAGATGTAAAACTACAAACAGAAGGGTAAAGGAGTTGTGTGAAGTGCCCAAGAGCACGTATCTAGTAAAAGTAAGCCTAGTAACTATTTTGTCCTGTAAGCCTTCATCTTAAGTGAGAATAACAGCACAATTAGAAGAGCGTAGTCAATGTCACTTAAATGTGTATGTAAAAATTTTTGAAATGGTGTATCTTTGGCTATGTGTATTTTCACCAAAAAAAAAAGTTGAGAATTTAGAGGATTAAAATGTTGTGGGGTTGTTAACCAATGTCATAAAACAGCATGTGTGCTACTGTTACATGAGAAACTATTTGTTCTGTAAGCCTTCACCTGAAGTACAATAAAATATTAAAAAAAAAAAAGTTAGCCTAGTAAATAGTCCTGTACTCCTCACCACTGGATCAATTGCTCCCCTGAACCATCTTGGTAGAAAATTAGACATGCTTAATGGGGTTTGTAGAATCTCTTACCAGTAATGAGAATAGGGTGTGATCTTATTGCACTCTAGTGATCACCTAAAGAATGTAAAGGGGTTGAGTATCCATGCAGATGAATTTGCAGAAGTTTCTGACATTTCATGTCTCATTTTCTACTTGCCTATCACCCCTTCTCTACCTATGTATAAATTTATTTATAAAAGCTTTATTGAAGTATATTAGACATAAAACAAGCTGCATATATTTAAGTCTACACTTTAATATGTATTGGCATATGCGAACAACAATCACTGCAATCAAAATAGTGAACAAAATCTATCATCTCCAAAACTTTCTCGTTCCTCTGTAATTCCTCTCTCCTATACATTACTTTCTTCCACAAAGCCCCCAGCTAACTACTAATCTTCTTTATGTTATTTAGATTAAATTGCATCTTCTATAATGTAATAAATGAAATTGTACAGTATGTTATTTTTTGTTTAGCTTCTTTCACTCAGCATGGCTATTTGATAATTCATCCATGTTGTTGTGTCTATCAAGAATTCATTCATTGCAATCCTGAGTAGTATTCCAATGCGTGAATATATCATACATTAAGCTGTTGATGAGTATTTGGATTGTTTCCAGTTCTTGGCTATTACAATGAAAGGAGATACTCAACATAGAAATGCAAAAATCTGAGAAAAAGTTTGTTCTTATTCTTCAACAAACAATGATAACAACAGAGCTGGACAAAGAAAAAATTTTTCTTCAACATATCAAATAGATGAAGTCACAGGGGAACAAAAAGAAATCTGGAGAGAGAGAGATTTCTACATGGAAAAAGAAGACATGGACAATAGCTTACCTGGGGCAGATGCCACAGATGACATTCATGATAGTAAGAGGATTAAATTAGAAATAGTCAATGAATTTCCAAATGTCAAGTATACTTAAGCCGGTATAGTGTGAAGTTCCCAAAGGATACACACGTAAGAGGATTTCTACCAGCTTGTAGGCTTCTCCTCTAGGATGTGGGACAATTTAGAAAAAGTATCCTCCAGGGTTACTGCTGTGGGAGATGAGAATCAACTGCTGAAACGATCTGAGACACAACTCCTTTATCTCTACTACAAAACAGAATAATTAATCTGTGGTGGAAAATCCATCAAAATCTCTATTCTACAGACATACCACCAAAACTCTTTCCACAACAATCTCCCCTTTCTTCCATAAAGAATAAAACTCTAATCTGCAGAGGAAGAGCACCAAAACTGAAAGTTGAGTACACTGGTAGAAAAGCACTGCAGCTAGGGGAGAAACACCTTAGAAAATGGACACTCTATCCTGGGGAAGGAACAGGAAGTCATGCAGGTCATCATGGCTTGGGTAAAGCTCAAGAATCTAGAAATGGCAAAGAAAATAATTCTTCCTGGAAGTCTCCACAAGAGACAACCCAGCAAGCTCCAGGACAAACTTCTAAACTACAGAACTGCATGATAATAAGTATTTGGTTTTTTTAAGCCACGAAATGTGTGATAATTTGTTACTGTAGCAATAATACACCTAACGACAGCACTGAAATATTAAAAAAAAACACAAGTGTTTCTCAAAATTCTGAGAGCATATGTTTTCTTTCCATCTTTTATAACTTCCCTTTGTTACTTCTGGATCCTTGGCAGCATAGGGTTTGAGAGCTCAGCTGCTAACCCAAAGGTTGGCGGTTCTAATCCACCAGCTGCTTCTTGGAAACCCTATGGGGCACTTCTACTTTATCCTATAGGGTTACTAGACAGCAAGGGGTAATATGTTAAAAGCACTAAAAGAAAAGCTAGACAGAACACAGGATCAGTTATTTAATATCAGCAGAGTGATGGAAACTATAAAATTATATAAAATGAAAAGCCAGCAATAAAGCAACCCCGTAACAGAGATGAACACTGTCTCTCATTGACTCATCAATAAAATGGGCACAACTGTCTAAAGAAACTGAAATGCAATAGAAAAAAAGAGAAAAGAAATTAGCTAGGAAAACAGATCAGAATATACAAGATCTAAGTAATATGTAACATCAAATGTTATAATATAGGTATAATGTGAATCTTGGGTTCTTCCCCTTCCTGAAGGTTTGCTGGGTTTTTGTTTTTGTTTGTTTTGGTTTTGGTTTTGGTTTTCTCCCCTGTCTTTTTGTTGTAGACTATGGTAGTTCATTTTTTTAGTGAATTTTCCAGACTATTTTTGCATGAGCTGGGTTCATTTTCATGTATATTCACTGACTTCTCTGTTTCTTTAGCTTGTATTCAGCTAGTTTTTGAGTGACATTTCTTTGAACTCCAGGATTTAAAAAAAGAGAGAGAGAGAGAATAAGAGGGGAGAGAAATGAATTAAAGAAGAAAAACAGAAAGAAAAAAAAAGAAAAAGAAACTAAAAATCTCTTGTGGTCCTTGCAGATTGGTTCTGTACTGAGGTGATCCTTATCTAAGTTTACACTTAGCCAAGAGATCAGCCCTAGGTAAAATGTTAGGCCTTTCTAGGCATGTGTCTTCCCCAAAGTATGCATGTGGCTATTAAAATTATACACACCTGGGTGCTATAGGAACACCTGGTAGTTTAGTGGTTAAGAGCTTGGCTGTTAACCAAAACAAAAGATCGGCAGTTTGAATCCACCAACTGCTCCTTGGAAAACTTTTGGGGCAGTTCTATACGTAGGATCCCTGAGTCAGAATCTACTCTACGACAAAATTTTTTTGGTGGGGGGACAGTGATGTCATAGTGGTTAAGAGTTCCACTGCTAACCTTTTTGCCACTCCTTGGATACCCTATGAGGCAGTTCTACTCTGTCCTATAGGGTCGCTATGAGTCGGAATTGAATCGACAGCAGAGGGTTTGGTTTGGTTTTGGTTTTCTTGGGCGCCTTTGAACGCTCCAATCAGTAAACCAGGTACAAGTCTTTTCTTCATCAGTCAAGTGGTCATAAGGAGTTCCCCAAGAGGCCATAGGTGCAGACTGGGAGACAGAAGGTAATGTGACAGGAGTGGAGACCATGGGCATTTGGGACACTTTCTCATGCAGCTTACTTGTGCCTTCAGGTCCTGCTCAGGCTCATACTCATATATACCACTTCCTTTAAAGATAGAGTGTTACTGTGCACATCTGACTTTATGGCTGTGTAGGTCAGACAACACTCAGTTCAAGATGGGCAGCTTAGGCCACATGGTGACTTGGTGGACCATGGTTAAGTGTTCAAGCTCTACTAAGGCCCAGTAACAAGACAAAACTTTCTGTCAAATGGAGAGTAGTTATCTGCAGAGGACGGCAGGGATTTGCTCCAGAATCCTAAGGGTCTGTGCTGTGATTCATTAATAGGGGTCTCTCAAAGATTCCAAACAGCATCTCTATCTTCCACTGACATCAAGCACCATCGGATAACCTGGATCATATGGCTCCAGTGTCAGAGCTTCTTTCATGGCATCCTGAAGCTGTTGCAGAGTCTTCTCTTGTTCTGTGCCCCATTCAAAACTAGCAACTTTCTGAATCACTTGATAAATAGGCGAGAGTAGCACATCAAAATGAGGGACATGTTCCCTCCAAAATCCAAAGAGGCACAATGTCTCTTTTTTAGTCGTAGAAATACCTTCCTTTTTAGTTTTAGAATGGGTCAGGTGTAAAGACTTAACCATCACTTCAGCAGGAATATCGAGACATGCACCACATCACTGGACTCCTAGATATTTCACTGAGGTAGAAGGTGCCTGAGGTTTTGTGAAATTAATTTCCCTACCTCGGGCACACAAATTTTTATGAATAAGTCCAGCATCATTGACACTTTTTCCTTACTCTGTCCAATCAACATAATGACAGCAATGTAATCCAATGGTGTGATGTGTTGTGAAAGAGAAAGGTGATCAAGTTCCCTGCAGACTAAATTATGGCATAGGGCTGGAGAGTTAGCATGCCGCTGAGGTAGAACAATGAAGGTGTCTTGCTGGCCCTGCCAACTGAAGGCAAACTGCTTTTGGTGTTCCTTTAAAACCTGAATCAAGAAAAAGGCACTGGACTTCCGGCAAAATGGCACTCTAGGCAGAAGCACCATGCCCTCCCTCGACAGCAAAGATCTGAAAAACTAAGCCAAACAGAGAAAACAGCAATCCTGAAACCGTAAAATATCAAATGAGGAGATAAAGAACTCAGCCAAGGACCAAATGGAGTGAGAAAACTCACAGAGAATGGAGAGCAAGGAGAGATTCATGCAGAGGTCCCCTATCAGAGACAAGCGAATATGAGGTACAAGAAAGCAGCTTCACAGAGCTTCCAGCAGGAGACAAAACAACTGGTAATTTATGATATACGCTTTCTCCCCCACACACTTCTTCATCCCCACTTGGACTCCTCTGCTTCCTGCAGCCGTAGTCTCTTGTCTGGGAAGCAATGGCTGCTTGAATTCTATCCAGCCCCACTGGCCAGCTCTCTGAGTCTCATTTATTGGCTGCTGGTGTAGCTTTTTTCCACTTCTTTGGATTTCTTCCTTATCTCTCACCACCTCCACCTCCTTTCGCTCAGATACCTGGCTTCGCGCGCACTCTTTGCTTCTTCGGGAGGGACTGCAGAGCTCCATTTGAGTGTGGAAATGCTTCCCAATCTGGGCTGCCATGCTGGTGGGATTCCAGGGCTTTTGCTTGTTTGTTGGTTTGAAATGTTTCTTTGTTTTCTTTTCCTTTTCTTGAGTTGGGAGCCCGTTCTGGTCGGGTGGTGCTGCTTGGCTTGGGACCTGCCCCCTTGGATTGCGCAGACGTGGAGAGGGATCCCTGAGGGCATTTTGTTTTTCTTGGGTAGTTTTTTTCTGTTTTGGGGGGGCTTTTCTTGTTTTTTTTTTTTTAATTTGTTTTGTTTTCTTTCCCTCATTTTCCTTTTTTGTCTTTTTTCATTATCTAGTTTCTCGTCTCTCTATACCTTCCTTCTCTTTCTGTTCCCTGAATACCTGGGGCTGAATACCTCTATGCCTTCTAGCCAGGCTGTACTCCAACATCTGAGAATAACTTCCCCAGACCTCGTAGCCACACCAGTGGGATCCCTGGGAAATTTACTATTCTTTTTCCTTTCTGATATTTATTTATTAATTCTTTTCTTTTTTCTTTATTTTTCTTCCCCTTTTTATTTTTCTCTAATTTCATAGTCTCTCACCTCTCCACTCCAACAGCAAGCTCTACTAGCATGCTTTCTTGTTTGTTTGTATGTTTTTGGCTCCTGTTCCTCTCTCCTCTCTCCCATATCCATCTTAGCTCCACACATAAAAATCTCCCCCCTACATCCTGCCTACCTGCATGGTGTACTTAACATCACACAACAAAGCAGCACAGGCACATCCTACCGGAACCTGCCCTGCACTGATTACCGACCAGCCCTGGTGGTTTTAGTAAGTGCCACAAACAACCAGTCCCAGCAACTCTTCTTCAGCCAGACATGCCCTTCTGTACCATATCTGAGAGACTGACAGTGCCAATTGGAGAAGGGGGTGAAAAGTAGCATGCCCACAGACAAGCAAACAAAGAACACACAGCCTGCCTGCTCAGACATAGCCAAACAAAGAAAAAGGATGAAATAAACAAATCTACAATTAATAAATGAGAAAAATAACTACTGAATTCCCTGAAGACAACAGACAGTATCAAAACATTTACAAAAACAGGGCAGGATGTTTCCAAAATAAAACACCAGATGACTTGCCAGTGGAAGAAAAGGCACTGGAACTCCCTGATAAGGAATTCAAATCTCTAATACTCAGAATTATCCAAGAGTTGAAGGAAAAAGCAGACAAAAATGAGGAAAAAATAGACAAATTCATGGAAAAAGCACACAAATTCATGGAAAATATAGGAAAAAAACTGGAAGAATTCAGGAAAATAATGCAGGAACAAAATGCCAAAATAAATTCATGACTAGAAATTATACAAAAACAACAATTAGAAATCCAAAAGATAAACAACAGGATTTCAGAAATGGAAAGTGTCATAGAAAGGCTGAGGAGTAGATTTGAAATGGTGGAAGACGGGATCAGTGGAATTGAAGACAAACACTTGGATAGAACTCTGAGGCAAACTCAGAAAAAAAGAACAAAGAAAAATGAAGGGACCATAAGAATTATGTGGGATACAATCAAAAACAAAAATTTGCAAGTGATTGGAGTTCCAGAACAGGGGGAGAAAACAGAAAACACAGAGAAGATCATTAAAGAACTGCTGGCAGAAGACTTCCCCAATATCATGCAAGATGAAAAGCTGGCCATCCAAGAAGTTCAATGAACCCTGTATAGGAAAGACCCCAAAAGAAAATCATCAAGGCATATCATAATCACACTTGCCAAAACCAAAGACAAAGAATCCTGAGAGCAGCTCGTGGAAAACAAGAAGTCACATACAGAGGAGAAAAATAGACTAAGCTCAGATTATTCGGCAGAAACCATATAGGCAAAAAGGCAATGGGATGACATACACAAAACCTTGAAAGAAAAAAATTGTCAGCCAAGAATAATATATCTTGCAAAACTATTATTCAAATATGATTGTGAAATTAAGACATTTCTAGATAAATGGAAATTAAGGGAATATGTAAAAACCAAATGAAACTTACAAGAATTATTAAAGGGAGTTCTTCAATCTGAGAACAAACAAATTCAGCTCACAAGCAAAATCTAGAACTCAGTATTGTACCAGCCAGATACCAGTCTAGGAAATGAACTCTCAAGGACTATCCAAAACCAAAAGCTTTACAGCAGGGAATCAGAGCAGTTAATCAGTAAATGACAACAACATCAGAAGAATAAAAGAGGCAATAAGCAGTGTAGGTATAGAACCTTCTAATGGAGAGGAAGGCAAGGTGATACCAAGTAATAACAGACTGCTACAAACTTAGAAAGATAAGGATAAATTTCATAGTAACCACAAAGAAAGTTAACAAACAAACTCATAAAAATAAAGCGGAAAAACATAAAGTCTCACCAAAAACAAAACTTACAAAAACAAAAGAAATGAAAAAAAATCACAAACAAAAGTAACTCAGCAAAGGAGACTAAGAAGAAAAAAGAAAATGTCCACACTACAAAATGACAACAACAAATCACATCATTCAATAATTACACTGAAGGTAAATAGACTCAATGCACCCATAAAGAGACAGAGAGTGACAGAATGGATAAGAAAACAGGATCGTTCAATATGCTGTCTACAAGAGACACACCTTAGAAACAAAGACATGAATTTAGTAAAAGTTAAAGATTGGAAAAAATATATCAGGCTAACTACTACCAAAAAAGAGCAGGAATGGCAACACTAATCTCAGATAAAATAGACATAAAAACAAAATCCACCATAAAATACAAAGATAGACACTATATAATGATTACAGGGACGATCCGTCATGAAGACATAACCATAATAAACATCTACGTACCCAATGACAGGGCTCCAAAATACATAAAACAAACTCTAACAACACTGAAAAGAGAAACTGAAAATTCCACAGTAATAGTAGGAGACTTCAACACACCACTCTCAGAAAAGGACAGAACAAATAAAAAGAAACTCAGCAAAGACACAGAAGACCTAAAGGGTACAATCAGCCTACATGACTTCATAGACATATATAGAACACTTCATCCAACAGCTACAAAGTACACATTCTTTTCCAATGCACATGGAACGTTCTTCAGAATAGACCAAATCTTAGGCCACAGATCAATCCTCAACAAGATCTAAAATGCTGAGATAATTCAAAGTATCTTCTCTGACCACAATGCCATCAAGGTAGAAATCAAAACCAGAAAGAGCAAGGAACAAAAATCAGTTACATGGAAACTAAATAATGCCCTGCTTACACATCACCGGGTAATAGAAGAAATCAGAGGTGGAGTCAAAAAATTCCTAGGATCAAATGAGAATGAAAACACATCATACCAAATCCTTTGGGACAGAGCAAAGGCAGTCCTCACAGGACAAATTATAGCAATAGATGCACACATCAAAAAAAGCAGAAAGGGAAATAATCAAAACATTAACTACACAACTCAAACAAACACAAAGAGGACAGCAAAAAATCCCAAAGCCACCATAAGGAAGGAAATAATAAAGATCAGAGCAGAAATAAATGAAATAAAGAACAGAAAAATAAAAGAAAGAATCACCAAAACCAAAAGTTGGTTCTTTGAAAGAATCAACAAAATCGACAAACCACTGGCCAGACTGACAAAAGAAAATCAGGAGAGGACGCAAATAACCCAAATAGGAAATGAAATGGGTGACATTACAACAGACCTAACTGAAGTAAAAGGATCATAACAGAATATGATGAAAAACTATACTCCAACAAATTGGAATACCTAGGGGAAATGGATAAATTTCTAGAAACACACTACGTACCCAAACTACAAGAAAGTGAAGTTGAAAATCTGAACAGACACATAACAAGAGTAGATATTTAAAAGGTAATTAAAAAAACTCCCAACAAAATAAAGCCCTGGCCCAGATGGTTTTACCAGAGAATTCTACAAAACATTCACAGAAGAGCTTGTACCAGTACTACTTAAGCTATTTCAGAGCATAGAAAATGAAGGAACACTTCCAAATTCATTGTATGAAGCGAGCATAATGCAGATACCAAAACCAGGCAAAGATGCCACATAAAAATAAATTACAGATCAGTATCTCTCATGAATATAGATGCAACAATTCTCACCAAAATTCTAGCCAGTGGAATTCAGCATCAAATGAAAAAAATAATACACCACGACCAAGTAGGATTCATACCAGGTATGCAAGGATAGTTCAACATTAGACACTCAATCAAATAAATAAATAAATAAAAGGAAAGAAAAGAATCACATGATCATCTCAATTGACACAGAAAAGGCATTTGACAAAGTCCAACACCCATTCCTGACAAAAAAAAAACTCTCAAAAACTTAGTATAGAAGGAAAATTTCTAAACATAATAAAGGGCATCTATGCAAAACCAACAGCCATCATCATTCTTAATGGAGACAGGCTGAAAACATTCCCCTTGAGAACAGGAACAAGACACCACTCCTATTCAACATTGTGCTGGAAGCTCTAGCTAGAGCAATAAGGCAAGAGAAAGAAATAAAGGGCATCCAAATTGTTAAGGAAGGAGTTCAACTGTCCCTGTTTGCAGATTTTATGATACTATACATAGAAAACCCTAAAGACTCCACGAGAAATCTACTGGAACTAATAGAAAGATTCAGCAGAGTAGCAGAATGCAAGATAAACATTCAAAAATCAGTTGGATTCTTATACACCAATAAAGACAATGATGAAAAGGAAATCAGGAAAACAATAACATTTATAAATATCCCCTAAAAAATTAAAATTCTTAGGAATAAATCTAACCAGGGATGTAAAAGACCTATACAAAGAAAACTACAAAACACTATTGCAAGAAACCCAAGGGGATCTACATAAACGGAGAAGCATACCATGCTCATGGATAGGTAGACTCAACACCATAAAAATGATAATTCTACCCAAAGCAATTTAAAATTACAATGCAATCCCGATCCAAATACCAACAACATTCTTCAAAGAGATGGAAAAACTAATCATTAACTTTATATGGAAAGGGAAGAAGTCCCGAATAAATAAAGCACTACTGAAGAAGAATAAAGTTGGAGGACTCACGCTACCTGACCTCAGAAACTACTATACAGCTACAATAGTCAAAACAGCCTGGTACTGGTACAACAACAGATACATTGATCAATGGAACAGAATTGAGAACCCAGAAGTAAATCCAACCACCTATGGTCACCTGATCTTCGACAAGGGTCCAAAGTCCATTAAATGGAGAAAAGGCAGTCTTTTTAAAAAATGGTGCTGGCAAAACTGCATATCCATCTGCAAAAAACTGAAACAGGACCCATACCTCACTCCATGTTCAAGAATTAACTCAAAACAGACCAAAGACCTAAATATAAAGCCAAAAACTATAAAGTTCATAGAAGAAAAAGTAGGACCAACACTACAGACCATAATACATGGCATCAACAAGATACAAAGCATAACCATCAACAAACACCAGAAAATAAGCTAGATAACTGGGATCTTCTAAAAATCAAACACCTATGCTCTTCAGAAGACTTCACCAAAAGAGTAAAAAGAGAACCCACAGACTGGGAAAAAAATTTTGGACAGTACAAGTCAGACAAAGTCAAATCTCCATAATCTACAAGAAAATGTAACACCTCTACAATAAAAAGACAAATAATCCTATTAAAAAATGGGCAAAGGAAATGAACAGACACTTCACCAAAGAAGACATTCAAGCGGTCAACAGACACATGAGGAAATGCTTGCGATCACTAGCCATTAGAGAAATGCAAATTCAAAGCACAATGAGATACAATCTCACCCTGGCATTACTGGCACGAATCAAAAACACTGGAAATTACAAATGTTGGAGGGGCTGTGGGGAGTTTGGAACTCTTATGCACTGCTGGTGGGAATGCAAAATGATACAAACATTTTGGAAAATGATATGGAGCTTCATTACAAAGCTAGAAATAGAAATACCATACGATCCAGCACTCCCACTCCTAGGAATATACCCTAGAGAAATAAGAGTCATCACTCGAATAGACATATGCACACCTCTGTTCATGGTAGCATTGTTCATAATAGCAAAACGATGGAAACAACCTAGATGCCCATCAACAGATGAATGGATAAACAAACTATGGTACATACACACAGTGGAGTACTATGCAAAGAGAAAGAACAATGATGAATCCGTGAAGCATCTCATAACATTGATGAAACTGGAGGACATTATGCTGAGAGAAATAAGTCAATCACAAAAGGACAAATATTGTTTGAGACCTCTTGTAAAAACCTATGAAAAAGTTCACACACAAAAAGAAACAATCTTTGTTGGTAACCAGGGATAGGAGAGGTGGGGGTGAAATACTAAATAGACAATAGATAAGTGATATCTTCGGTGAAGGGTGAGACAGTACACAATACTGGGGAAACCAGCAAAACTTGTACAAGGAAAGGTCATGGAAGCTCCATAGACACATCCAAACTCCCTGAGGGAGTGAATTGCTGGGCGGAGGGCTGTGGGGACCATTGTCTCAGAGAACATCTAGCTCAATTGGCATAACAGTTTATAAAGACAATATTCTACATTCTACCTTGACGAGTAGCTTCTGGGGTCTTAAAAGCCTGTGAGCAGCCATCTAAGATACTCCACTGATCTCATCCTTTCGCGAGCAATGATGAAGAGAACAGGATACAAGGAAAAGATTAGCCCAAAGGACTACTGGTCCACAGCTACCAAGGTCTCCATCAGACTGAGTCCAGTATAGCTAGATGGTGCCCGGCTACCACCACTGACTGCTGTGACCGGGATCACAACAGAGGTTTCTGGACAGAGCTGGAGAACGATGTAGAACAAAATTCTATCTCACAAAAAAAGAGTAGATTTACTGGCCTAAAGGAGACTGGAGGAACCTCGAGAGTATGGCCCCCAGACGCCATTTTAGCTCAGTGGTGAAGTCACTTCTGAGGTTCACCATTCAGCCGGGGAGTGGACAGCCCCATAAAACCAAATGGTATTAATGAAGCACAGCAGTCCAAGGACAAGGTCTAGAAGGCAGAAGGGGACAGGAAAGCTGGTGATAAGCAACCCAAGGTTGAGTAAGGATAGTGTTGATGTGCTGTGAGCTTGTTAACCATTGTCATAGGGCAACTTGTGTACTGTTTAATGAAAAAAATTTTTGGTCTGTAAACCTTCATGTAAAGTGAGAATAGCAGCACAATTGGAAGAGCGTAGTTGATGTCACTGAACTGTGCATTTAGAAATTTTTGACATGGTGTGTCTTTGGCTATGTATATTTTCACCAAAAAAAAGAAAAAAAAGGTCGAGAAGGGAGAGGGGTGACATGTCGTGGGGTTATTACCCAATGTGATATAACAGTATGTGTACTACTGTTTAATAAGAAACTACTTGTTCTGTAAACCTTCACCTGAAGTACAATTAAAAAAAGAACCAGAAAAAGAAGTTGTGGGGATCACCATCTCTGCATCCTTCAAGTCCTTAATGGTGGCAGTAATCTCTGCAATCCCTCCAGGAATGCAGTAATGCTTTTGATTTACTATTTTCCTAGGAAGCAGCAGTTATAATAACTTCCACTTGGCTTTTGCTACTGTAATAGCCCTTACTCCACTTCTCAGGGATCCAATGTGGGGTTCTCCCAGTTGCTGAGTATATTTATTCCAATTATGCATTCTGGATCTGGGGAAATCACTACAGTATGGGTTTGCGGACCCACTAGACCCATTGTGAGATGTACCTGAGTTATTAAAACTCATTAATCCCTTGACCTCTATGGGCCCCCACTGTGACTGTTGGGCCACAGTGACATTTTGGGTCTCTGGGAATTAGTTCAGAGCCGGTATCCAGTAATCTCCTAAAAGTCTGATTATTTTCTTTTCCCTAATGAACATTCAGTCTCATAAAAGGCTGAAGATTTCTTTGGGGAAAGCTGGGAGAAAGATTAACATTATAAATTTTTCACAGTGGAGTGGAGTCCTTCCTCATGGGAACCTAGCCTCCCCTTCATTCAAGGGGTTGTGGATCTGTAAACCGGCCCATGTCTTGGAATTGATTGAAGGATCTTGACTCTCTATTCTGGCAATTTGAGTTAGACTGCCGTTCACTTGACCTAGAATTTTTCTGCTTGTACAGATCAAGTAAATATGCAGTAAATTTCCCAATTATTTCACTCTAGGGAAGCCAATGCCAAAAGTCCATACAAGTCAGGCTATTCTGATTACTGCTTTGACTCATCTATCCATTACCGTAACCATGTCCATCTTATCTTTGTCAACTAAGTGCCACACTTGACCCCTACTACCATGGGGTCTGATCAGCCCCATTGTGGTTAGTGTCTTAAATTAATTACAGCTGTTCCCACTGTCAAATCTGACCTACCTAAAATAACAATCACAGCAGACTTCAAGGATACTGGGGTTCCATTCATAAACTTGCTCCTCATTTTAGTGGTAAAAAGTGTGTCCTCTGGGCACTCCATGTGTAGGTATGTGGGTCAAACCCAATAAATCCACTCTAATTTGCAAATTTCCCTAAGCCTTTAGAAACCTTCTTCTGCCAAGGCAAGTCCGGTACTTTAAGTTGCTTTAGTGTTGGCCAACACATACTCCATACTTCAGTGAACCAATCAAATAAAATATTAGATCATTTCCTAACCTCTCAGCTGAAACATTGAATGAAGTGTCTGTGCTTAGTGTGTGCATATCAATAAAGTCAGACTGATCCGACTTTACGTTTCTTTCACCATTATCCCACACCCTTAATAGCCATTCCTGCACATATTCCTCAGCTATTTGTACATATTAGAAAAATCAAGTAGTTCTTTTGGAGTGTAGAGTACCTCCTCCTGGGTCATATTTTGTACTGTAACTTTTGGGGCTCACTGAGACTTACGTCTAGTTATACGTTTATGTCTTAGTCATTTAGTGCTGCTATAACAGAAATACTAGAAGTCTTAGCCATCTAGTGCTGCTATAACAGAAATACCACAAGTGGATGGCTTTACAAAGAAAAGTTTATTCTCTCACAGTCCAGTAAGCTACGAGTCCAAATTCAGGGCATCAGCTCCAGGAGAAGGCTTTCTCTATCACCTCTGGAGAAAGGTCTTTGTGATACATCAGTCTTCCCTTGGTCTGGGAGCATCTCAGCACAGGAAACTCAGGTATAAAGGACCCACGCTGCTCCCAGCACTTCTATCTTGGTGGTATGAGGTTCCCATGTGTCTCTGCTGGCTTCTGTCTTTTATATCTCAAAAGAGATTGGATTAAGACACTATTTAATCCTGTAAACCTCATCAGTATAACCTTGTCATAGTGATAGGGTTTACAACACATAAGGGAACCACATCAGATTTACAATACTGGGAATCATCATCCAGCCAAGTTGGCAGATATTTTTGTGGGACACAATTCAATCCATGAAGCTAGATGTGGATGAATTTAACAAAGAGAAATTTATTCTCTCACAGTCTTAGAGGCTAGAAGTCTTAACTCAGGGTGCTATCTCCAGAGGAAGGCTTTCCTGTCTCTGCTGGCTCTGGGGGAAGGTCCTTGTCATCAATCTTCCCCTACTCTGGGAGCTTCTCAGCACAAAGACACACGCTCCAAAGGACGTGCACTCCTGGCTCTACTTCCTTGGTGGTATGAACTATCTGTTTCACTTTATATCTCAAAAGAGATTGACTTAAAACACAAACTAATCTTATAGATGGAGTCCTGCCTCATTAACATAACTGCCTCTAATCCTGCCTCATTAACATCATAGAGGTAAGATTTACAACACATAGGAAAATCACATCAGATCGCAAAATGATAAACAACCACATAATATTGGGAATCATGGCCTAGTCAAGTTGACATACATTTTGGGGGGACACAATTCAATCCATAACAGTCTAGAAGTAAAAATGGGTTGTGGAGATGGTTTCTGAGAACATTCAGCAATGTCTTGTAAGGCCTCTGCCTTAGAAGATGCCTCAGGCAATGTCCCAAGAACTGCCCCAGTCAATATCTCAGATAAAGCCTCTTCAGGCACAGTTGGATTACTCTCATCAAATGTGGGTAAGAGGACTGGCTCCATTTGCAGGAGTGAGTCAGTGGAATTTAGGGGCTCAATATACCTGTATTCCTGCCCGTACGTCCCCATCCCAAGTTTCAGGATCCTATTTCTTCCCAATCAATGCCCTCACTTTAACTGCAGACACCCTTCGAGGTTGGTATTTCACTTGGCTTTGTAGTTTAGCAACTCTTATGACAAGACTCTGGGTTTGGTTTTCAGCAAAATAAACTCTGTTACTACAAGAAATAAGGCTTTCTTTCAGGGCACAAGTGGTAACTTTCAGATCTTCTATGCAGTGTTTGAGCTGTGAATCTGAAGTCCTGAGGTCATCTCTTTCTTTCACCACTTTGTCTAAAGAAAGTAGGATAAACCAACCTGCTTTCATATCCTTTTTTACTCTGACAAAATTGTGGAAAAATTTCAAACATGTGATCACCCAGAACCTCACTTCTCACCAACACTTGATCTATTGGTAATGCATTTTGCATATTAATATTGCCACCTCATGCCATTTTTAGCAACACCCTCTTTTCTACTGGAGGCAGAGTCATCAGCACCATTATGACTAGTCAAACTTGAGAACCAATTTAAAAAACTCATCCTTACAATTTTGTTTCCCTGGACTCACTGTTGGTACCAAATGTCTTAGGCTGGGTTCTCTAGAGAAGCAAAACCACTGAAGCGTGTATACATATGTATATAGAGAGTGAGAGAGAGAGAAAGAGTGAAAGAGAGACAGAGAGGTTCATCCCAAGGAAATGGCTCATGTAGTTGTAGAGGCTAGCAATTCCCAAATCCCCAAGTCCATGGCTCAGATGTCAGGCTGCTGCCTCATGGGCTGCAGAGGTCAGAGAATCCTAAGACTGTCAGGCTATATAGCAGTCCGCTGATTCACATCACAAGAACCAGAAGTCAGATGATGAATCGCTGAATGCAGGATTCAGAGCAAGTAATCTTTGCCATAATGTCCATATATGTATATAGGATGCAAGCCAGACCCCCGAGTAAACCCGCCTTACAAATGATTGGCTGATCACATCAGATCATATCATGGACGAGGATTACATCATTACATAACTGTCAAACCACTGAGAATCATGACCCAGCCAAGTTGGCACACAGCCTTAACCATCACAACAACTCGTGCTCATTGATTGGAAGACTTTATATAGTGAAAATATCAATTCTACCTAAAGTGATCTAAAGATACAGTCCAATCCCGATACAAATCCCAACAACATTCTTTACTGAAATGGAAAACTTAATGTCCAACTTCATATGGCAAGGAAAGAAACTGAATACCCAAAGCAATATTAAAGAAAAACTACAAAGTAGGAGGCTTCACACTCCTGATATCAAAACATACTATACAGCCATTGTAATCAAAACAGCCTGGTATTGTTTCAGTGATAGACACATAGGCCAGTGGATGGAATAGTATTCAGAACTCAGAATTAAACCCAGCCATCTACAGATAACTGATTTTCAACAAGGGGTCATAGTCAATTTAGTGGGGTAGAAACATTCTTTTTAATAAAAGATACAGGCAACACTGATACTAACAGAAAAATGAAACAGGACCCATGCCTCACACCATACACAAAAACTAACTCAAATGGATCAAAAACCTATATGTTAAACCTAAAACCATAAAATTCCCGGAAAAAATATACGGAGAAAACTATAGAACCTAATCTTTTGTAAAAATAAGATAACAAACATAATAAAAAGTAAATAATGCTCTATCCAAAAACTTATAGCTACTCATATTTTTCAAAAAAAATCACGACTCTTCTGCAAGTGAAAAACTTCAATCAGTAACTAAGAGTACAAGTTTTGAATGACTATCAAGTTACAGCTAGTTTTCGTGGATCCCATGGCAATATTCTGTAACACTTGGCCTTAATAGTCCCTCAAACAGCACAAGCACACTGCATCTGCAATCAACAGTTGGTTTAGTTATTTCTTCTAGCCAAGCTTACACTCTCTTTTTTTCTCACAAGAGTCCAAAAATGAAGCATAGAGGGAGACACTCATGGGGCCACCAGTTGTAACAGGTGGTACTCACAAACTTCACCCACTTATGATTGTGTCCTGGTCATTTCCCCATGACCACTTCTTACTATTCATGGGTATTTATTTATTTATTTATCTATTTATTTATTTTGTCACTAGCTAAATTTAAAGACATTGGTAAGAAAAGCAAAATTCTTTTTTTCATTTTTTTCATACAAAAATTTATACATACAATGTTATGTGACTCTAATTACTCTCCCCATACTGTGACAGGACGCTCCTTCTTTCCATCCTTGATTCCCATGTCCGTTCAACCAGCTCTTAAACTTCTCTGCCTTCCTATCTCACCTCCAGACAGAAGCTACCCATTTAGTCTCTTGTATCTACTTGAGTTAAGAGACACACTCCTCAAGAGTATCACTTTATGTCCCACAGTCCAGTCCAATCCCTGTCTAAAGAGTTGGCCTCGAAAATTAGAAAAGCAAAATTCTTGATTAAAGCATGGCTTCAGCAAGTAGTCCTGGAACTATGAAAATTGAAATTTTTACTTTTCTGTTATGAACTAAGGTGGTGATGATGTTTGCTCTATTATTCTCTAGTGGTAAAGAGTAACCAGGTATTGCCTTTTGAACAGTTATTTGCAAGTATTGAAGGAAAAAAAATAGTTTCATCACCTCAATTTTGTAGTAATTGCTCTAATTAGTCTAATGTGTAGAAATTTTTTTATAATGAATTTTACTGTGAAATATGAAAATAAAACAAATGCCAGGAAAAAAGTAATTTCACAAAGGCATAGTCTAGTAATTAAAAGAAAGAGTAAAATTCTGCCATGACTCTATTTTAGATGATTCATTAATATGAGAATAAGATTATGATACATTCTTTAGAGTAAATAATATGTAACATAAATACAGTCTCAATAGATTTGTATATCATACATCTGTGTTTTTATTCATGTAAAATGTGTGTGTGTGTGTGTGTGTGTGTGTGTGTGTTAGGTGTGTGTCTTAGACTGGGTTCACTAGAGAAGCAAATCCAGTAAAGCATATAAATATATACAGAGAGAGAGATTTATATTAAGGAAATGGCTCACACTGTTGTAGAGGCTGGAAAGTCCCAAGTTCATTGGTCAGACTGGAGGCTTCTCCTGATTCACAGAGCTTCCAGAGGCTGGCAAACTCAAGATCAGCAAGTCAGACAGCAGGAGTGTTGCTCACAGACTTTGAAGACCAATGGATCCTAAGATTGGCAAGAAGCCAGAGGTGAGCTGCTACCTCAAGTCCAAAGAACTGGAAGTCAAGTAAACAGGATCTAGCTGCTGGATTAAGTTTTGAGCCAAAGCCCAAGGGTCTTGTCAGAAAGTCCACCAGTATTGGATGCAGGCCACACCCTCAAGGAAACTCCATTTCAACTGACTGGCTACTTACAGCAGATCCCGTCAGTGATCACATCGTTATACGTCTGCCAAACTACATCATAACTGCCAAACCACTGAGAATCATGGCGCAGCCAAGTTAACACACAAGTTTAAAGATCACAGCATGTAATAAGAGAACATGAAAGCTCTGTGGGAAAGATAGTTTATGTGCAGGAAAAGGACATAGACAAATTTAGAAAACTTATCCCTAGGCTTCTCTGCACCTTCTAAACACATAGGCCCTGTGATCAACGGACCTTGAGTGCCCCCCTGAAGCCCAGCTCCCTCTCAACAACCTGCCAGGGGATATTGTTGTCTGGGTTCCCACTGCCTTCTCCTACCTGCCGGTGTCTCTTAAAGAGTAATAGGAGGTCATGTCCTATATAGGTCACACAGCTCAGCTGAATGGAGAACTGGTATCTGGACATGTACCTGAAGAAGGGCAGTCTTCTCCGAAATGAGGGTTGAGGGATGTTCTACTACTGAACATGTAGTGAGCTTTGTGGGTGCAAAGGGCAGATGAGTATATGTTAAGTCCAAGGGACACAGGGTAGGAAGGGTGGCGGGCTCCATGGATATACTTTGAGACTCAGAAGAAAGCGACTGTATCCATTTTAACCCTTGTCCTAATATTCATATTTTGATCAACCCCCTCCCATCTGCCTCCACTCATTAATTCATAAATTCACTCATTGTATGTTCCCAGAACCCTCTGTCCACAGAGTTCTTCCTGCCCCATTGCCTTTTCCTCCTGGAGTCTGGGGCCCTCCCCTCTGGGTTCACACTATCCTTCCCTTGCCCATGATACACTCGCCTATCTATAATCTTCCACATAGCTAATTATGTGCATCTATCTAGGTCTTTTGAGTTCTGGCTTCTGTCCCAGCTTCTCCAGACACAGAGACAATCGGCTCTCAGCTCATCTTTGGAGAGACACTCTTCATGAACTGCTTTCATGTGAAGAGAATTACAAGTCTCAGATGATCAAGGTACAATAAGGGCAACAAAAAATCATAAGGAGATGGGGAGATCCTTGGAAAAATTAATCTCTGAGCTCAAGTGGAAACCACAAGTTCTCAGAGAAATCTTGTCCTTACCTCTCCGCGTGCTCCTAGAACTATCCCAGTGCTCAGGGAGTCCTGAGCACCTACCGCTATTTGAATGTCTTTCTCCATATAGAGTCAGAGGCACTGGTTTACAAGGATTCAGCAGAAGAACCTGGATGTAGGGCATGAGGATTGGTGAGAATATGGGAATGAAGCCTGATGAAGCTGGGTCATGAGGACACACCGTGCATCAATCCTTATCTAAACTTTACTTCACACCATGGTCACCTCCAAATGTTGTGTCCTCACCCTGGGGCCTTTCTGGGGCCAAGATAACCCTCCGACACTCAATTTCCAGGACTTAACCAGGAGAACCCCTGCTCAGTTTCTCTCTGAGCCTATTTTTTCCTCCCCTTAGGCAAGCACCTACTCGCACCTCTGTGATGTGAGTCCTGAGTGATCCGTTGCTGATAGTCCCTTCTGTGTCCCAGCTAAGCACCCGGGTCAGTTGTGCACTAACCTCGGTTAAACGCAGAGGTACAGATTGGCATGTGATGGGCACAGAGACAGACACACTGGCTGGTGTCCTGGAGAAGGAGCCTAGAATCAACTCCAGTGTCTGACTGAAAACCGTATAGATGATATGGAAACACAAAAGCTGGAGAGAGAAGGTTGTAATGAAATTTTATTTTTCACGTGTGGCACATAGAAGATATATTTGGATGTTAGCACTTCTATTTTGACTTCGTTCTGAGAGGCGCCTGTCTTGTTAAATTGTTTTATTTCTCATGCACTTGGGATATATAGTGTTGCTCCCATGCTCCTCCATTTCTCCCCACCTCTGTTAGTCTTCCTCAGTGAAACCCTGCAGTGGTGAGGCACTGTTGCCCTTCTCATGGTATCCCCTCACTGATAGCCTGTGGGAGTTCTGGGGTCTCTGTGGGGTTCTAGTCCTTGACTCCAGCCAACATGCAGCTTGTACACATTTGATAGAAATTCTGTCTGTGAAGTGACCTCCTCCTCTCCTAGTCAACCAGAATGAGAGAATTGGTGAGTCTATTCCCTCCTACCAAGTTCTGCTCACTTTCAGGAGTGTATTTCATTTAGACCTCTTTTTGCCTTTAGCTCTCTGTTGGATTAAAAAAAAATTGACTTTGTTGTTCATTTTGAACAAGAATTTCTTATTACTACCCCAAAATGGAGGTACAATCCATATTTTGGTCTAATCAGAGATGCTTTTTCCTTCTAGAGGTTTACCTCATTTGATTTCTCCCAAAGCAACCTAGATATGTCTTAATGTCTCTGGATGCACACAGGTTAGAGGATGTTAATGTCAGCACTCTTCCCTTACAGTGTGTTCTTGGTCACTTTCAGCAGTGGATGCACATCCTATGAAATCTCTGCTCCCTCGTCCCAGGACACACAGAAGAGGCTGCTGTCTATCTCTCAGTAATGGTTTTCCCATGAGACCTTAATCAGTGTCTAGATAGAGGTAGGAAAAGACATAGATATTTAAAGATGTTGTTGTTGTTGTTAAGTGCGGTGAAGTCAATTCTGACACATAGCAATGCCATGTACAACAGAACAAACCACTGCCCAGTCTTGCACCATCCTCACAACCATTGCTATGTTTGAGCTCATTGTTGTAACCACTGTGTCAATCCATCTCATTAAAAGTCTTCCTCTTTTTCGCTGACAATTTATATTTAAAGATAGATGGATAGATAGAAAAAGAGCAAGACAATCCATAAATTATGCACCTAGACAGAGATTATTCTCTCTCTCTCTCTCTATATATATATATAAAGTATATATCAAACAATAACTACTGAAATTTATAGCTATGACATGAAAGAAGCTACAGAAGGAAGACAATGATGGGTTATTTGAATTTCCACTAATCAAAATGTTTGCCATATTTAAGTTGCATTGATCAAGCAGTCATTTGGTGTCAACCCTGAAGACATCTTGTGGCAGCCTTGTTAGGGGATTCAATGTAAGCCACCCACAGAGAACCCATCTTCTGACAAGCTTCACTGTCTCCAAAACCGAGAACCCTGTCCCATCAACATTAAGGTCCAGTGCTCCTTTTGAGGCTGTGCTTCTCATGTTCTCACTCCCGAGGACATGTTTCTTCTGGTGATGCATTTGAAAGGCTCCTGTAGAGGTCTCTGAGAGCTCTGCTCTTCAGCTGCGGCTGTCTGAGGGTTTTTATGCCTCAGGATGTGGTTTCTCTTGCTGTTCTCCTCGTACAGTAATACACAGTCATGTCCGAGACCTTCAGGTTGCTCCACTGCAGGTAAGCCGTGTTGATGGAGGTCTTCGTGGACATGGTGACTTAGCATTAGAAGGAGGAACCATAGTGTGTTTCTGAATATCTAGGGTCAATTACTCCCATCCACTCCAGGCCTTTTCAGGACATTTGGCACACCCAGCCAATATATTAGCCACTGGCAAAATTGTATCCAGACTTCTTCCAGGAGATCTTCAGAGACTCCCCAGGCCTCTTCACCTCTGCCCCAGACTGAAACAGCTGAACTTGGGCACAAAGACCTGTGGGAGACAGGACTTAGAGATTAGAGGCTTCCTCCACCTCAACCCTTCTGGAACCCCATGTCCTAGGCTATCTCTGACCTGGGAGAAGAGCCACAAGGAGGAAGAGGACATTGGCAGAGCCCATCCTTGAAGAGGACAGAAAGAGACAGTACTCAGGATGCCAGATGGGAAATGAGGAAGTCTCCTCTATGGAAGGGGGATGTGGGTTTAAATGAGATGTCCCCCAATTTACGTATTTCTGCCCTGCCCTCCAGGTGAGACTTCTCAGAGTTTATAACCCAGAACCCCAAAGGCAGGGAGCGGTGCTGGTCTTGAGCCTCCTGGGAGGGGCAGGACAAGGTCACAATAACCCATCCCCCAACACACACTGGTACAAGTACTACAGCCCTGGACAGCACAAACAAGGTCACCCACTCCAGTGCATCTCAGTCCACACTGAGGGATGAGTGGGGTGTAAGTCTGTGTGAGTCTGCAGCCTGAGGACCCTGGGCCCTGGGCACAAGGGGTTCTCTCCTCAGCTTCTGTGGTAGACCCATGTTTGTCTGACCCATATTAGAAGGTGTCAGTGTCTCTTTAGAGAAGGCTTCAAGGACTCTGGGCTCACAGAAGATACTCTCCCAGTAGACCTGCCATGTAGGCCATTGCACTCAGAACTCTAGTAACATGCCAGTATCTTTTTACTTCTACTTTTCAGGTTATAAGTACTAAAAATCATATAATTTGCAAAGAAATTTAAGGGAGCTATTTTACTCATACATGTGCTTATGGCCTTGGGTCACCAGCCAGGTTTGAGACAAAGTAACCTTTGATCTAATTTGTCTTTTACTGTTCATGCTTCTGTTGTTACATATGATAATCAAAGGTTAAAAACTAGGCCCTAAAACAATACCCTCATATTTTCTTCTAAGAATTTTATTGTTTCTTTGCTCACGTTTAGATCCTTGATCCATTTTTTAATTCTTTTTATGTATGGTGTGAGGCATGGATCGTGATTCATTCTTCAGCATGTGGAAATCCAATTTTTCCAACACCATTTATTGGAGACTTCATTGAATGGATTTGGCAGACTTATAGAAAATCAGATGACCATAGATGTATAGGTTTATTTATGGACTTTTAATTTTATTCCATTGGTCTATGTGGAGTCCTTTGGTGAAGCAAATGATTAAGCACTGGACTGCTAACCAAAAGGTTGGAGATTCAAACTCACCCAGAGGTGCCTTGGAAGTAATGCCTAGTGAATTACTTCCTAAAGGTCACAGACTTTAAAACCCCAAGGAATACAGCTCTACTTTGCACACATCGAGTCACAGTAAGTCAGAATCAACTCAATGGCAACTAACAACAACAGGTTGCTTTTTTTTTAAATTTTTATGACTTTATAGTATGATTTGAAATCAGGAAGTATGTCCCCTCCCCTTTTGTAGAGCTGGTTTAGAAGCACAAAACTGAAAATATTTCAAAGGAAATACAACAGTTTCCTTTGTTTCTCACCACTAAGTTAATAACCCCTAAGTCAAAGAAAGGCTACAGAAAATTTGTCCCTGTTGTTGCCTCAACCCAGCACAGCTACCTTTTCCCCAGGGTGTCTGACACTCTCAGGATGTGGGTTTTCACACTGTCTCATATACAGTAATACACGGCAGTATCCTCAGACTTCATGATGCTGGTCTGTAGATATGTTGTGCTGACTGAGATGTTCATGGAGAAGACATATTCCTCTGTGAAGCTCTGGGCATATGTTGGCCTCCTGCAGGAGAACTTCAGTGACTCCAGGCTTTTTCACCTCACCTCTAGACTGCAGTTGCTGGACCTGGGCATGGGCATCTGTAAAGATAATACAGGGAATTTGGGAGCCTTGGAGCTTCCTCAGCATCCTGCTAAGCACTGGGCCCTGAGGACTCCTTACCTATGGAAGCTGCCACCTGGAAAAGGAGACTGCAACCCTACTTCATGTGAGTGAGCTTTGTTCTCAATGGTTTAAGTGTGATAAATAAGGCAATGCCCTTGTTGAATGATGAGTCAGGGAAATAACCTCAGCTTTCAATTCATGGGGCACTTATGATTTGCATATGAGTCAGGCTCTTGAAAGCCCCATCCTCAGTCTAGATCAGATGTAAATAACATGAAGCTCCAGTGAACCCCCCTTCTGGATTGCTAAGCCTGTACCTCTTGAGTGTGTGATGTCTGAAGTCCTGATTGTTAATAGTGATGTTCCTCACCCAATGAGGCTGACACCAGGTGGTGTCTGAGTATGGATGTCACCACTCACACATACAGCCCCCATGATTTCACTGCTCCTTCCAGGGATCTTGTGGTTGAAATGGGGCAAAAGTAACTTCTCAAGAGCATATGTTGATCATTTACTGGGATCATCTCTCTGTGAGCAGGTGCAGTGATTTTACCCTGACCCATCACAAACCGAATCTTACTCATTCTACTCTAACTTACCTTTTAGATTAATCCTTCAATAAATATTGTGTCATAAATAAACCATATTCCTCATCTTTGTAAGCAGTCATTTGCACTTATGTTTCTTCCTTGTTGCTGTTAGGTGCCGTCAAGTCAACTCCAAGTCATAAAGACTTTAGGTATAATAGAACAAAACATTCCCAATTCTGTACCATGCTCACAATCATTGCTATGTTTGAGCTCACTGTTGCAACCACTGTGTCAATCCATCTCATTGAGGATCTCCCTCTTTCTTTTTATCGACCTTCTACTTTACCAAGCATGATGTCCTTCTCTAGCAATTTGTTCCTTCTGATGACATATCCTAAGTAAGCAACACAAAGTCTCACCGTCCTTGCTTCTAAGTAGCATTCTGGCTGTACTTCCTTTAAGACCGATTTGTTTATTCTTCTAGCAGTCCTTGATATATTCAGTATTCTTCACCAACACCATAATTTGAATGTGTCTGTCTTCTTTGGTCTTCCTTTTTCATTGTCCTGATTAGAATTGTATTAAGGATAACATTTTAATCTCATAACTTTTTTTGTTGGTTTTCTGTCCCTGCTTAAAAATCAACAAACAAAAATAACAATAAAAAAAATAAGCAAAATTTAAAAGCAACCAAATGAACAACAACAAAAAAAAAACCTAAAAAACATCTGAAGTTCTTCAAATACCATACAAAAACAAGCAATAAAACATTTAAAGGATAAGTAAATATGATTATTACTGGCATGTTAGATAATATTTCCAAATAAATGCCATAAATTTGTATCATTGCTATAGTAACAAACGTTTCCATCTTCAAAGAAGTGGTAAATTTTAGGTCTTACAAATAATGTCAGCTCTATTTTAAAAATATTTCCATATGATATATAATTTAGGAAATGGAACAAAAATTTCTGTTTGGTGATATCCATCACCTTTATGATTTTATATGTTCAAACCAGTTCTTGTGAAGCTGCAGGTTGACTGCAATTTCTCTCTTCTCCTTTCATTTTCAGTGGTTTCAATGGTGCATTTGTTTTCTGCCTCCAGAAGATTCTGTCATTGGCTGCACTATCCAAATCTCTTTTCCATCGACTTCACCAAAACATGGAGAGAGAGGGCCAGTGTTATTCCTATAGCTCATCATCCTCAGGAGCATCTCTGACCTTTTGCTTCAAGTGTCCTGCTCATGGAGAAGAGTTACTTCAACTCTCTCTGTCACTCACCTGTGCTTGAATGTAGTTCTTTGCATGACTCTCAGATTCCCGTCACTATTCACTACAAAATGATTTAATTTTTTAATATCTCATTAGATATTAGGCCACACACGTTAACATAGAAATTCAGTCCATATGAAGGATGGATCAGAATAGTGACAGGGATGCATATTGGAAAATTCTGAAATAAATGACTATATTTCAAGTTTCACCTTGGAAATGTAAAGAGCTTGGAAGTTGTCACTACCATCCATTAAAAAGAAAAAAAAAAGTTGGACATACTGGGAAAAAAACACACCTTTCCTGGACCCATCAGAGAACGGAAGTGAACTGATATTTTGAACCACCACCTCGAAATCTGGAGAGACAGGTGCATTCAAAGATACACAGTCGAGATCTCCTTACCTGGAACAGAAGCCATTGAAACCATAAACTAAGAGGAACACTTCAATGTGATCTCGATGAACTGCTGGAGGCTGAGTGTTGACTAAAATGCAAGTGAGAAACTCCTGGGGACACAGTCAAAAGTGGAGCCTCACACTTTGTGTGCTTTCACTCTAGAACTGCGTTTTCAGGTAGGCATACAAAAGATCCACTTGTATCTCTGGCAAATGGAGAAGAAGAGTAATCATGTGAATTAACCCCAGAACTTTCTCCATACCAACGCTTACTTTCAGAGAAAGGTCTTCTCCAGAGACTTATCCTAGGTCGGGAACGGAATCCTTTTCAAACCCAGGCTCCCACAGCCTGACTGCATTACTTAACAAGAATAAACATAAGTCAGCATGGGTAAGAGGCTCAAGGAAATGGAATGGTGGTGCTACAACAAAATAAGGGAATTGAAGATGGGGGAAAATAATATGTACCACTAGAGACCACTTGTGAAGGTCAGACCCTAAGACAAGACACAAGACCAATAAAACATTCAGATTTAAACATAAGATTATATAGAACACTCCGTGTCCTCACAACTTATCACATACCAACAGAGTTCCAGTATAATAATAGTGGAGTACAGCTTAAAGATGTGCGACACACAGCTTTTTGAGAATCAATATTTAGAGAAGTCCAAAGTCAACAGGAGAGTTATAGCATACATTTAATATAGTTCAATTCCTGCCAGATTAACATAAACCCTGACACTAAAGATCTATAAGGCTCAGTTCCTGTTGCCTAGCACATCATTTGTACTTTCAAAAAAACATAAATCATGATAAAAAGAAAGAAAAAACCTGAAGAGAGAATGCAAGCATCAGAACTACAAGCAGATAAGACTCAGGCATTCAAATTATCATACATAGAATTTTTTAAAATGATGATAATATGATAAGTTCACCCATGAAAAAAGTAGACAACATGCAAAAATATGTGGATAATACATTCATAGGGATGGAAACTATTAGAAAGACTCAACATGAATTGCTAATGTCAAAAACACTGTAAAAGAAATGAAGAATGACTTTGATGGGTTTTTTTCAGTAAACTGGAGAAGGTTGAAGAAAGACCCCGTAAACCTGAAGATAGGTCAATAGAAGCTTTCAAAACTGAAATGAAAATAATAATAATAATAATGAAAACAATAACAACCAAAACAGAACATCCAAGAACAGTGGGACAATTTCATAAGCTGTAACATATGTGTAACTGAAATAGCAGAAGAGAGACAGAATTATTTGAAGTAATAATAGCTGAACTTTTTGCAGAATTAATGGGCAGACACTAAACAATAGATCATGGGAGCTCACAGAACACCAAACAGAATCATCATCATCGTCATCAACAATGAAAACAAAAGTACAACAAATAAATAAATAAATAAAAAACCAAGTAAAACACATCTAGACATATCATGTACAAAAGGCAGAAAATCTTGAAAAAGCTAGATTAAAAAAATACAAGCAAAACAAGAAAGATTTTTTATAGAAGAACAAGGATAGGAATTACAGAGGACTTCACAAAAGAAGTCATACAAGTGAAAAGCTAGTGCACTGAAATATTTAAAGTGTTGAAAAATAAACAAATGCCAACCTTGAATTGTATATTAGGCAAAAAAATCACCTTACAAAAATAAAGAAGAAATGAAGACCATCTCAGGAAAACAAAACTGGAGGAATCAGTTATTAGAAGACTTACCCTGAAAGTACATGTAGAAATTTTTGAAATGGTGTGTCTTTGGCTATGTATATTTTCACCAAAAAAAGAAAAAAGGTCCACCAAGGTCGAGAAGGGAGAGTGTTGACATGCTGTGGGTTTGTTAATCAATGTCATGAAACAATATGCATACTGACTGTGCAATGAGAAACTATTAAGCTAAAATAAAATATTTTATTTCTTATATTTAGTTGATCTAAATAACAGTTTGCTTAGAGTAAAGGTAGTAACAGTGTGTCAGGTGGTTACAGTATGTGGATATATGAAATGGATGATGACTAATGTTACACAGGATCGAAGGTAGAAATTGGGAATATTCAATATTCACTAGTACCTTCACTAGACATGAAGTGGGATAGTGTTATTTGAAGTTAGTTAAACTTCACATTAGTTAAAAATGTATATTGTAAACTATAGAGAAATCACTAAAAATAAGTTAAAGTAATACTATTGATCTGCTGAAAAGAAATAAAATTATATGAATAACATTTGACATCTGTTCCAAGTCCATGTTCTAGGCTCTTTAATCTGCCTCACATGTTTAAATAGCAAAGATATTACTACCCCAGAAAGTGGAATAAACGAGGACATAATACAGGGAAAGAATGCTCATTTTCTTAGGAGGCATTTCACTAGGCAGGGAAAGGAAGACACAATCCCTGGCAGGAAGCCCCATCCTCCCTCTGCACCTTCCCTGGGGCTGGCCCTTGTAGTGAGAGGATCCTTAGTGCCCCTTTGAGGCCAGACCACTCCTAGGCTCACCCCAGGGCTCATTTTGTTTCCCTGCAATCCAGACTCACAGAGAGCTTCCGGGTTCTGACCGTTTTTAGGATAAGATCCACCAACTGTGAAACATTATTTAGAGATTTGGATTTATGGAAAATGAAAGTACAGAGTTAATTTATAGATCTTTATAAAGTTTAAAAGTATACCTCAAAATAATTTCTCCATGCTTTTTTTTTATTGGCTTATTCCTAGAAGAATTAAATGTAATTCATTAATAGAAAACGATATGGCAAAATTTAAAAAGCTGGATCGTTATCTGTTAGTGTTTAGACAATTAAAATCATCAATCTTAGAAAGTGCCTCTGCTGACTCTTGAGTGGGACTGGAATAGAGACTGGTAAGGGCAAATTCATGTATAGATCTTTGACAAATGCTGCAATTTCTATTGTTTTATTTTTACCATTTCTTTTTTTTTATTGTAAGTGAACACAGATGTAAACAAACAATTATAAAGCTCAGTTAATCTCTATACGCAGACCAAACTTGTATCTTCGACCCACATCCACAAATAAAACTTAGCCTTCTCTGCCATGCACCCACCAAGTGCCTCCGTCCAATCACAGCCCCTCCCTCACTGGAACAGCAGCCACCAGAAATCCATACACTCTTTTATAGTTTATCACCTGAGTGTGTATGTATGCAGACTAAATTTATTGCATTTTTAAAATGTTTCTGTTTTCATGGGTCTTTTAATCTACATGTGGATAGGCCTAACTTGTTTAAATTTGTTTTTACTTAGATAACTTTAACATAACATAAAATTAACCATTTAAAAGTGTACAATTGAGTGGCATTTTATAACTTCACAATCTTGTGTAACATCACTTCTATCTAGGTCCAA
This sequence comes from Dugong dugon, assembly GCA_030035585.1. Taxonomy (NCBI): domain Eukaryota; kingdom Metazoa; phylum Chordata; class Mammalia; order Sirenia; family Dugongidae; genus Dugong; species Dugong dugon. Next base: position 25,672,085 of record CM057478.1, on the reverse strand, counting down.
AATATTTATATCACATAAAAAGCACACTCCGTGTTCATTAAGCAGTCATTCCCCATCCCTCCAACCTACTAATCTGCTTTCTATGGATTTACCATTTCTGGACATTTCATACAAATAGAGTCATACAATAAGTATGTGGTCTTTGTGTCTGGCTTCTTTCACTTCTATACTGTTTTCAAGGTTTTTCCATGCTATAACATTTTATCCATACTTCATTTCTTTTTATGACTGAATAATATTCCATTGTAAGGATAGACACCATTTTGTTATCCACCCATCAGTTGGAGAACATTGTGGCTGTTTCCACATTTGGCAACTGTGAATATTGCTGCTATGAAAATTTGAGTCAAAGTAGTCTTTTGAGTACTCCTTTTCAATTACATTGGTTATATACCTAGGAGAGGACTTGCTGACTCATAGCAATTCTATGTTTACAATTTTCAGCCTCTTTTCATGTGTTTATTTGTCATCCCTGAATCATCTTTAATGACATGTTGTACCTTTTCCCCAATTTTGTAAAATTATCATATATTTACGGAGTAGTAATCAATTTCTTCTTCCTTTTCTAAATTGTAACAGAAAAATTTCAGATTCTGACAGAAAACCACCTCTTCCTGCACTGCCCTGGGCTGGTTCTCTGTGCTCTACATGTCCTGAGCACCCCCTGCAGCCCAGACCTTTCCCTGCAGGGAGGTTTGTGTCTGGGCTCACAATGATTTCTCCTCACTTTGTCTCTCACACAATAATACATGACCTTGTCCTCAGAGATCATAGAGCACAGCTGCAAGGAGAACTGGTTCTTAGATGTGTCTCTGGAGACAGCACAGGTGAGGGAGAGTGTCTGTGAGGACTTCACCAGTCCTGGGCCCCATTCCTGTGACTGCATCTAGGAAGAACATCTGGAGACAAAGAATGTTGATTCTTGTCGGTCATGTATAGACACAACCATCCCCAAAGACGCAGGTCTGACATCTGAGACCCTTACCTTGGGGAACTGTCACCAGGCACAGGAGAAGACCCAACAATTTTATCTTCTAGATCACAACATTGGTTTCCCAGAGACCTGCAGCCCTGTCTGAAGAGAGCGCTGACAGTTTCCACAGCCCAAGAGTGGAATTTTACCCTAGAGGTTAAATAAAAATTTGCATATGGAGAAGTCCTGTCCTTGTAAGTGGGAGGGACTCATTCACACTTAAAGCAGTAAAGAACTTCTTCAGGAATAAGGAATAAAATGAAACTTTATTTAACATTTTTAACATTTCAATTTAACATTTTTCTCATTTCAAAGGCTCCAAAAGGTAAGTGCAATTTAAAGCAATAATAATAAACTTATATGATTATATGTAAAAATTAATGGAAAAAATAAAGGGATAAAGGATAGGGAGGGAGGAATTAGAAATACACTGTGAAAATGTCCTTATGCTCTATTTGAGTAGGTGTAATATTATCTGAAGATAGAATCATATTATTTTAAAAAATCATATCATAAACCCTAGGACAACCACTTAAAATTTCATACAAGAGGAAATAAATAATAAGTCAATAGAGGACATAAAAATGCTATTTTTTAAAATGCTAATTTAAGGCAAGAAATAGCGGAAAAACGAAGAGTATAAAAATTTTTCAACAAACAGAAAACAACTAGCAAGATGGTAGGTTTTAATCTCGGTATATCAATAATAACTTTAAACGAGAATGGTTTAAAAACACCAGTTACATGAGAATAGTTTTCATATCTGATAAAAGACAAGACCCAAGACCCAGGAAAGGACTTTAAATGTAAGTATATAGATAGATTAAAAGGAAAAGATAGATAAATATCAACCATGAAAACAAGGACCAAAACAAAGCTTCACTAAAGTTATTAATTTCAGAAAAAAGCCAACTTCAAAAAAATAAAGATTATTAGGGATAAAACGGGATATTACATAATGATAAAGGCATCAATACTCCAAAAGACATAAAAATCCTAATTAATGGAATTTGCAATTGTTCTGTAAATCTAATATTTTTGCAAATAAAAAGTGTATAAAATACCCTACCATCAAAAATACAAATCACAAGAATTTATTGAATCGATTTACATAGTATTACATTCTTAATTATGCATATTGAAGATATATAGTTAAATTACTGTTTGAATAGGTGACAAATATATACTTGTATCAGCAATCTTTGTAAAACACTTTCTCCTAAACTACATAGACGGAAGTTCTATTCATTAATTCAAAAAGAGTTTCAGCTCTACATGAACAGGGAGCTGCTAGAAATTCAAGCCAGATTCAGAAAAGAGGACCAAAACCCCCTGCCATCGAGTCCATTCCTATTCGTAGCAACCTATAGGGCAGAGTAGAATTGCCCCATAAGATTTCCAAGGCTGTAAATCTCTACAGAAGCAGACTGCCACATCTTTCTCCTATAGAGCGGCTGGCGGGTTCAAACAGGTGACCTTTCGGTTAGCAGTTGAATGTTTTAACCATTGCACCACGAGGGCTTTTATATATATATATATGTGTGTGTGTGTGTGTGTGTGTGTATGTATATATATATATATGTGTGTGTATATATATATATATGTGTGTGTGTGTGTATATATATATATATGTAGTTAGAAAATATGGCCTCGGTGATAGAAACAAAGAAACAAAACCGTAAATCGCATGTTAGAATTGTGCAAGACCAACGACTTATTCTTTGCAAATATTCTATTTCAACAGCATAAACAGCGAATATACACTTGGACCTGGCAGGATGGAATACACAGGAAACAAATTGACTACGTCTGTGGAAAAAGACCATGAAGAAGCTCAATATCATCAGTCAGAACAAAACCAGGGGTCGACTTCGGAACAGACCATCAATTGCTCTTATGCAAATTCAAGTTGAAGCTGTAGTAATCTAAAACAAGTCCACAAGAGCCAAAGAACAACCTACAGTTATCCCACTTGAATTTATAGACCACTGAAGAACAGACGTGATAACCGAAGGCCAGACAAGTTGTGGGATCACATCAAGGACATCATAATGAAGAAAGCAAAAGACAATTTAAAAGACAGGAAAGAAAGAAAAGACCAAAAAGGATATCTGAAGAGACTCTGAAACTTGCACTTTGTCTTAGTCATCTAGTGCTGCTATAACAGAAATACCACAAGTGCGTGGCTTTAACAAACAGATGTTTATTCTCTCACAGTCTAGTAGGCTAGAAGTTCAAATTCAGGACACAGAGCTAGGGGATAGCTTTCTCTTTCTCTCAGGTCTGGAGGAAGTTTCTTGTTATCAATCTTCCTCTGCTCTAGGAGTTTCTCAGCACATGAACCTCTGGTCCAAAAGACCCACTCTGCTCCTGGTGTTGCTTTCTTGGTGACACAAGGTTCACCTGTCTCCCTGCTCACTTCTCTCTTTTATATCTCAAAAGACATTGGCTTAAGACACAACCTAATCTTGTAGATTGAGTCTTGCCTTATTAATATAACTGACTCTAATCTTACCTTATTAACATCACAGAGGTAAGATTTACAACATATTGGAAAATCATATCAGATGACAAAATAGTGGTCAATGACACAATACTGGAAGCCATGGTTTAGCCAAGTTGACACATACTTTGGGGAGACACAATTCAATCCATGACACTCTTGAACTAGAGTACCTAAAGCAAACAGAAGGAATGATTATGTAAAACAGCTGAACAGAAGATTTCAAAGGGCTTCTGAAGAAGACAAAGTAAAGTATTATAATGAAATGTGCAAAGACCCGGAGATAGACAGCCAAAAGGGAAGAACATGCTCTGGCATTTCTCAAGCTGAAAGAACGGAAAAAAAAAAAAAATTCAAGCCTCAAGTTGCAATATTGAAGTGTTGTATGGGTCAGAATCGACTGCACAGCAATGGGTTTGTTTGTTTTTCTTTTTTAAAATAGGCAAAAGAGTCCTGGTTGCACAGTGGTTAAAGCTCTTGGCTGCTAACCAAACACTAGCGATTCAAACCCACCAGAAGCTCTACGGGAGAAAGAAAAACTTCTGTAAAGTTTTACAGCCTTAGGATCCTTATGGGGAAGTTCTACTCTGTCCTATGGGGTCCCTATGAGTCAGAATCAACTCAACAGCAGTATTTTTTGTTTTTTTGCTAGAAGCAAATGATTGAAAGAGGCAGGAAGCATTAAAAGAAGATGAATGAAAAATATAGTCACTATACAAAAAAGAATTGGTCAACGTTCAACAATTTCAGGAGGCATATGATCAAGAACCAGTGGTACTGAAGGAAGAAGTCCAAGTGGCATTCAAGGCATTGGCGAAAAGCAAGCCTCCCGGAATTGACAGAATACAAGTTAAGATGTTTCAACAAATAGACACAATGCTGGAAGTGCACACTCATCTATGCCAAGAAATTTGGAAGACAGCTACCTGGCCAACTGACTGGGAGGGGCATGGGAATGGGTGGCTGGGCTTTGCCCCAGTGGAGCAGAGCCAGTGAGGAGGGAGGGCACAGGGCCAGGATGCTCAGCTGTGGGGCAACAGGGTGGAACCTGCAGGGAAGGGGGCAGACGTGGGGCCTGTTGCTGGCCGGCTGCAGCACGACAGAGCTAGCAGGAAGACAAGGGCACGGGCAGGGAAGCTCAGCTGAAGCACACTGGGGCACAGCCAGTGGCAAGGGAGGGGCATGAACAGGTCCCATTTACTTGGCTGCAGTGCAGCTGGGTGTGGCTGGTGAGAAGAGAAAGGTGAGAGGAGGAATGAGAAGGGAATGGATCTAGATGGGGGAAATGGGGAGATTGTACTGTGGTCCCCTAGGTTGGAGACACGGCTGCTGGGATGGGGCAGTTCTTGCCACTACTCAACCGAAGGGTGCAAGTTGTCAAAACATGCACCTTTGGTTACCATGTGAGAGTGGGCACTTCTTTGAGCTGCAGCCGGCTAACAGGACCTTACTTAGCTCTTGGTATGCCCTCGGAAGTGTTAGCTTTATCTCACATGGCTGCACTGTGCCATGCTGTTGGCAGGCACACTTGTGTCTCTACTTGTTTGCTGTTTTCATTCAGTTTCTTCCAGTGGCTTCTGATCTAATACTTTATCCTTTCATTTAAAGTTCAGAGTTCCAGGATTGATGTCTGTACCTCTTCTACTCGTTTTTCAGGTCTTTGTTGCAGAGGGATAGCTTGGTGCTTCTGACTAGTCCACCATCTTGGCCCTGCCTCCCCTCTTTCTTAATTTTTACAATAAAATTTTCCAGACCTTCAAGTTCTAGTTCCTTTTTGCACAGTCCAGTCACCAATTTATCTCTTTCCTCTTCCATTTTACTGTAAGTGGCAAGGATAAACAACATTACACTTTCAAGATTTTGCCTAGAAGTCTCAGCAAAATACCTAAGTTCATCACTTACAAGTTCTACTTTCCATAAAACATTCTAACATAATTCAGCAAAGTTGTTTGCCACTTAATAACAAGGATAACTTTTCTCCAGTGTCCGATAATATATTCACCATTTCCTCTTAATGGCTTACCAGAATATTTAACATTAACATTTATAGACACATTCTGTTCATGACAATAGATTTTTCCAGAGCTGTCCTGACTTATTTCTGAGCCTTCTCCAAAACCACCTGTTAAGTCCATAATTCTACTAACAGTCTCTTCAAGAAAATCTAGGATTTTGCTATCAAACATCTCAAAACTCTTGCAGTCTCTTCCCATTACCCAATTGTGGTGAACTGAAGTGAAAAATGGGCTTACAGAGGGCTATATGTCTCAGTAATTAATTGACATTACCCAGTGATGAGATCACAAGCTTTTATTTACTTATATATCAGGACCCAGATGAATGTAGTAAGATTCATTATAAGGTCTGTCTCCCTGAGACTCTCGTGCCAGGGTGTGTTTACACAGGAAATCTCTTCTTCACATAAGGCTCCAAGATTACATTGCAGGTGAAAGATGATAGGACAAGGGGTCTAACGGTTTTATATCTCAGAGTACATGGAAACAGGGAAAGGAAGTATAAGGAAGGGGCCTTTGTTTAGCTACACCTGGCCTGACCATCGACCGTCTTGTTACTATCTTTGTTCAAATTCATACAGCATAGTAATTCGGTGACCATGGATGCATAACCAAAAACAACACTCTCCCGTGTAGGTACCAGATTGATTTTGTAAGCCTACACTCTCCGACTAAGGATACAAGAGGTTAAAAGTCGTCTGGAGAAAATACCTCCCCTGGGGACATACATAGTACAGTTAAGTAGTCATGAAAATGATGGGAAGCAAATCTCATGCTGGGAAAGCAGCCAATTTCTTCCAGCCCACCCCTTGATTCCAGCATCTCCTGAAACTTTTGTCTTAATCTGTTTGTGTGTCATATGTCCAGCAGCTTCCTCATACATGGGGCTGTAGACTGGTGCCTGTGTCTTTGTGTACTACCTTGGTAGCGGCCTGGTTAGCACAGAAATACTCATGAAGGTTAAACATTTGAATATTCCAATTAGCAGAGTTACCACCAAAAAGATGATCAAACCTGTTTGGCCAACAGACTGTAACCATGTATCCCATCTAGTTGGAAACCAGCTGAACAGATCTTATAAAGAATTGTCTTGACAAAAAGAAAAACAGAAGAAGAAGCAAATAACCCATAAAAGAAATGACATTGGTGATGTCACAACAGACTCAACTGAAATTAAAACAGCCGTAACAGAATATTATGAAAATGTGTACTCTAACAAATTAGAAAACCTAGAGGAAATAGACAAATTTCTAGAAACACACTACCTACCTAAACTAACATAGAGGAAGAACAACAAAATAAACCTATGACAAAAGAAGAGATTGAAAAAATAATTAAAAACTCAAAACAAAGAAACAAAAAGCCCTGGCCTGGACAGTATCACTGGAGAATTCTACCAGACTTTCAGAGAAGAGTTAACACCACTAATACTAAAGGTATTTCAGAGCATAAGAAACGATAGAATACTCACAAACACATTCTATGAAGCCAGCATAACCTTGCTACCCAAACCAGGTAAAGATACCACAAAAACAGTAAATTAGAGACCAGTATCCCTCATGAACATTGATGAAAAAAACCTCAACAAAATTCTAGCCAATAGAATTCAGCAACATATCAAAACAAAAATTCAACATGATCAAGTGGAATTTATACCAAGTATACATAATGGTTCAACAGTAGGAAAACATTCAATGTAATCCATCACATTAATAAAACAAAAGACAAGAACCACATGATCTTATCAATCGATGCAGAAAAGGCATTTGATAAAGTGCAACACCAATTCATGATTAAAAAAATCTCAACAAAATAGGAATAGAAGGGAAATTCATCAATATAATTCAGGGCATTTATACAAAGCCAACAGCCAACATAATCCTAAATGCAGAGAATTTGAAAGCATTGTCCTTGAGAATGGGAACCAGACAAGGATGCCCTTTATCACCACTCTTTTTCACTATTGTGCTGGAGATCCTAGCCAGAGCAATTAGGCTAGAAAAAGAAATAAAGTCCATCCAAATTGGTAGGAAAGAAGTAAAAGTTTTCTATTTGCAGATGATATGATCTTATACACAGAAAACACCAAAGAATCCACAAGAAAACTACAGGAACTAACGGAAGATTTCAGCAAAGTATCAGGATACCAAATAAGCATACAAAAATCAGTTGGATTCCTCTACACAAAAAGGACTTCGAAGAGGAAATCACCAAATCAATACCATTTACAATAGCAGCCACGAAGATCAAATACTTAGGAATAAATCTAACCAGAGACATAAAAGACCTATACAACGGGAACTACAAGACACTACTGCAAGAAACCAAAAGAGACCTGCACAATTGGAAAAACACACCTTGCTCATGGATAGGAAGTTTCAACATCGTGAAAATATCAATTCTACCAAAATCCATCTGTAGATACAATACAATCCTGATTCAAATTCCAATGACATTTTTTAATGAGATGGAACAACGAATCAACAACTTCATATGGAAAGGGAAGAGACCCCGGATAAGTAAAGCATTACTGAAAAAGAACAAAGTGGGAGGACCCACACAACCTGGTTTTAGAATCTATTATACAGCCATGGTAGTCAAAAGAACCTGGTACTGGTACGACAACAGATACATAGACCAATGGAACAGAATTGAGAATCCAGACATAAATTCATCCACCTATGAGCAGCTGATATTTGACAAAGGCCCAAAGTCGGTTATTTGGGGAAAAGATATTGTCTTTAACAAATGGTGCTGACATAACTGGATATCCATGAGCAAAAAACTGAAACAAGACCCATAACACACCATGCACAAAAACTAACTCAAAATGGATCCAAGACTTGAATACAAAATCTAAAACTATAAAGATCATGGAATAAAAAATAGAGATAATGCTGGGAGCACTAATACATGGCATAAACAGAATACGAACCATAAGTAACAAAGCACAAGCACTAGAAGAGAGACTAGATAACTGGGAGTTCCCAAAAATCAAACACTTATGCTCATCAGAAAACTTCACCAAAAGAGTACAAAGACAACCTACAGACTGGGAAAAATTTTTGGCTATGACAAATCTGATCAGTGTCTAATCTCTAAAATCTGTAAGATACTGCAAAACCTCAACAAAAAAAGACAAATAACTCAATTAAAAAATGTGCAAAGGATATGAACTCTTCGACAAAGAAGACATTCAGGCGGCTACAGACACATGAAGAAATTCTCATGATCATTAGGAAATGCAAGTCAAAACTACAATGAGATACCACCTCATCCCAACAAGACCAGCATTACTCCAATAAACACAAAATAATAAATGCTAACGAGGTTGTGGAGAGACTGGAACACTTATACACTGTTGGTGGGAATGTAAAATGGTACAACCACTTTGGAAATCGATTCAGCGCTTCCTTAAAAAGCTAGAAATAAAAGCACTGTATGATCCAGCAATCCTATTCCTTGGACTATATCCTAGAGAAATAAGAGCCATCACATGAATAGATATATGCACACCCATGTTCATAGCAGCACTGTTTAGGATAACAAAAAGAAGCAAACAACCTAGATGCCCATCAACCGAGGAATGGATAAACAAATTATGGTATATTCACACAATGGAATAGTATGCAACAATAAAGAACAGCGATGAATCCGTGAAACATCTTACAACGTGGAGGAATCTGGAAGGCATTATGCTGAGTGAATTTAGTCAGTCACAAAACGACAAATATTGTATAAGACCACTATCATAAGAACTCAAGAAAAGGTTTAAACACAGAAAACATTCTGTGATGGTTACGAGGGTGGAGAGGGAGGGAGAGGGTTATTGACTAACTGGATACTAGACAAGAAGTAACTTAGGTGAAGGGAAGGACAGCATACACTACAGGGGAAGTCAGCACAACTGGACTAAACCAAAACTAAGAAGTTTCCTGAATACAACCAAACACTTCCAGAGATAGAGTAGCAGAGGTGAGTTCTGGGGACCATGCTTTCAAGGGACATCTAGGTCAATTGTAATAACAAAGTTCTTTTAAGAAAATATTCTGCATCCTACTTTGGTGAGTGGCATCTTGAGTATTAAAAGCTAGCAAGTGGCCATCTAAGATGCATCAATTTGTCCCAATCCACCTGGAGAATGAAGAACACCAAATTCACAAGGAAGGTATCAGCCCAGAAGACAGAAAGGACCACATAAACCGGAGACTACGTCAGCCTGAGATCAGAAGAACTAGATGATGCCTGGCTACCACAAATGACTGCCCTGACAAGGAACACAAGAGAGAGTCTCTGATGGAGTAGGAGAAAATTGGGGTGCAGAACTCAAATTCTAGTAAGAAGACCAAACTTAATGGTCTGACTGAGATTAGAGGAAACCCAGAATGCAAGGCCCCCAGACTCTCTGTCAAGCCAAAACTGAATCCAGTCCCTAGGCCAACTATTCAGAGAAAGATTTGACTGGACTATGGGACATAAAGTGATACTCTTGAAGAGTGTGCTTCTTAGATCAAGTAGATACATGAGACTAAGTGGGCAGCTCCTGTTCGGAGGTGAGATGAGAAGGCAAAGAGGGTCAGGAGCTGGTTGAATGGACACGGGAAATCTGGAGCGGAAAGCAGGAGTATGCTGTCACAGTATAGGGAGAGAAATTAGGGTCACTTAACAATGTATGTATAAATTTTTGTATGAGAGACTAACTTGAATTATAATCTTTCAGTTAAAGTACAATAATAAAATAAAATAAAGAAGAATTTTCTGGGTCTACATAGGCAGCTTGTGCTCCTTACCTGGCCAGGGCTCAACCACTTCTTGGAGTATTTCTTTTTTTTTTTTTAATTGTACTTTAGGTGGAGATTTACGGAACAGTTTCTCATTACACAGTCAGTACACGTATTGTTTTATGACATTGGTTAACAAACCCACAACATGTCAAAACTCTCCCTTCTTGACCTTGAAAAACCTTTTTTCTTTTTTGGTGAAAATATACATAGCCAAAGACACACCATTTCAAAACTTTCTACATGTACTATTCAGTGACATCAATTACATTCTTCCAGTTGTGCTGCTATTCTCACTATCCTTTTCCAAATTATTCCGTAGCAATTATCTTCTATTCACTGCCCCCTAGGCTTCCCATAAAAGCTTTTGAGTTGCTGTTGTCCATTTGATCTCACATAGATAATTTTTTTTTTTTGGACTTTGAGAGAAGGTTTACAGAACAGAATAATTTCTCATTAAACAGTTAGTACACATATTACCTATGACAAGGGTTAACAACCCCAAGACATGTCAACTCTGTCCTTTCTCAACCCTGGGCTCCCTATCACCAGTTTTCCTGTCCCCTCCTGCCTTCTAGTCTTTCTCCCTGGACTGCTGTGCCTCATTAGTCCCGTTTTGTTTTATGGGCTGTCCAATCCCTGACTGAACAGTGAACTTCGGGAGTGACTTCATCACTGAGATAAAAGGGTGTCCGGGGGCCATTCTTTCAGGGTTTCTCCAGTCTCTGTCAGGTCAGTAAATCTGGTCTTTTTTTGTGTGTTAGAATTCTGTTCTACATCCTTCTCCAGCTCTCTCCAGGACCCTCTGTTGTGATCCTGGTCAGAGCAGTCAGTGGTGGTAGCAGGGCACCATCTAGCTGTACTGGACTCAGTCTGGTGGAGGCCTTGGTAGCCGTGGTCCATTAGTCTTTTGGACTAATCTTTTCCTTCTATCCTTCTCTCTTCATTCTCCCTTGATCCCAAAGGGGTGAGACCAGTGGAGTACCTTAGATGGCTGCTCACAGGCTTTTAAGACCCCAGAATCTACTCACTCTTGGTGTATTTCATGGTAGCTCTTATTTACAAAAACAGAACAACATGATCCCACTAGAGCACAAACCCCTCTCTGACAAATTTGCAGATAGTCTAAAGTCAGCCGATTCTGGAGAGAGAGAGCATATCTGTGCCACTTCTGTATTTAGTTTGTCCAGTACTCCTCCAAGCCTATTGATGGTATCTTCTAGTTTTAATGCAACCTGTTCTTCAACCATTCGGAGGTGGATGATATACCTCCCTACACAGGTGATGGTATTGCAGTAGCAAGTGGTATGATTCCCATATTAGAACATCCCATGAGTGTTCCCTTTGTGAGAGTTTAACCAAATTCCATTGAGGGCTGCATCTAATTGGGCCAAAATTTTTTCTCTAGTTTGTTTGATCTGCTCTTTGGTTAATACAGGCCCAAACTTTGCAGCCAGGTGACAGATAATTGTATCTGTTGTACCATCACCACCTGTAAGTAGCCTAAAATTTCTCCTATGGAACAGGGACCACCACCAATGGGACCTTTATTCCCTCTATTTCTTATATATCATTATGAGGTCCTCTTGGTCCATTCCATTAGCAATTTCTCTTTCTGTATTTAAAACCTCTAATCCAGCTTCAGCCAGGCCATACTGTCTCCTGATGTCTCTGACCTCCTACCACCCGGGGAAAGGCTGTGAGGGTGTTATCAGAAAGCAAGCTACCCCGTCATTCATGTTGTTGTTGTTGTAGGTGCCCTCGAGTTGGTACTGACTCATAGTGACCCTATGTACCACAGAACGAAACACTGCTGGATCCTGTGCCGTCCTCACAATCGTTGTTATGCTTGATCCCATTGTTGCAGCCACTGTGTATTCATTGAGGGTCTTCATCTTGTTCGCTGACCCTGTACTTTACCAAGCATGGTATCCTTCTCCAGGGACTGATCACTCCTGACAACATGTCCGAAGTATGTAAGAAGTAGTCTTGCCATCCTTGCTTCTAAGGAGCATTCTGGTTGTACTTCTTCCAAGACAGATTTGTTCATTCTTTTAGTAGTCCATGATATATTCAATATTCTTCGCCAACACCACAATTTAAAGGTATCAATTCTTCTTCAGTCTTCCTTATTCATTGTCCACATTTTACATGCCTATGATGTGACTGAAAATACCATGGCTTGGGTCAGGCATACCTTAGCTTTCAAGGTGACATCTTTACTTTTCAACACTTTAAAGGGGACTTTTCCAGCAGATTTACTCAATTGTAATGTGTCTTTTGATTTCTTGACTGCTACTTCCATGAGTGTTGATTGTGAATCCAAGTAAAATGAAATAATTGAGTCTATATATCTCTATCCTTCCTTTGCCTGCTGAAAAACTGCACTTCTCATCTCTATATGTGTATGGCCAGAGTCATACCCTCAGGGGTCTCCCACACTTACTCCCCTCCCTCACAAAGCAAGACAGGCTGAGTCTCTCTTATGCCTTACTGCGCTATTAATTTTACAAAGGGCAGCAAGGAGCCAAACTGTCCAGCCAATAAGTGCATTGTCATTGTGGCTACAGTTCTGTCTTCAGCCACACACAAAATAGTGGGCCTTGAAAGGTGACCATTGAAATTTTCTATGACTCCTCTTGCTCGTGGGTGGGAGGGTACATAGAACATCCACCTCATGCTGTGAGTGCAACCCAGGATTTTGTGCTCTGGGCAGTAAAGTGGGTATCTTGGTCAGAGTAGATAGTATCTGTATATCCAAACACTTGACAGAGACTTTTATCTAAAGTGTTCCAAGGTAATGTATTTGATCATCTAACAGGAAAAGCCATACCAAATGTGTCCACCCCAGTCAGGGCATAGATGTTGTCTTGTGAGAGTGGCAGAAGGCCTATGAAGTCTACCTGTCTGCACCTACCCAGTGCTCCTCCATGGGGTATGTTGCTCAGATGTCCTTTGGAAGTACAGATTTGTATCTGCAGTTCATAGTGTAGTTTCACTCTGGTATACATCAGTTTGAGCTTCCGAATAAGACAAAAGAATACCATGATCAGTAGCCCAGGCAGTCATACTCTCACGATTGCCATAACCCATGCAGTGATGGATCCAACTGGTCACTGAAGATTGTTGGGAGATCTCTTTGATATCCTGTAATCCCTGGTCCGAGATGTCTTTCTCATCCATTTCCTCACTCTGGTACTCCTCCTTGACAGGAGTGTTCCTAGGTGGGGGTATCATCCTCTGTGGGCTTGGTGAAAAGGGCCTCAATGCAAGCATGATTTGCTCTCCGGTCCCATGGATATTCATCTTTGTAAGGGCCTCGGCCATGAGCATCATTATAAATGACAAATATAATTTCTGACCAATTGGCCAGCTGTTGCCATAGCTCTAGCCTTGAGATAGGAGAACATTTAGTCTTCCAGTCTGTGTCCCTTCAGGCACCTGAACACACTGCCAACCCACTGACCACTGCACAAGAGTCAGTGTAAATACAAACAGGAGATTCTAGTAAGAAATGCTGTATGACCATAACCACAGTGAATAACTCTACCCATTGAGCAAATTTTCCCTTTCCAGTCTTAGTGTACATCTGCCTGGTGGGTATGGTCTTAGTTGAGCCATCAGTAAACCACTGTTACCCACCCTGGGTGTATCTTCAAGCCATGATCCCCACTGTGCTATAGGGGATGGAACATCATGAAATGTCTCATCTGAGTTCTGATCTTCCTCTGGGTTCTTAGCTACCATAGTATGGAGTCTGGACACTCCCTGAAGTCCAGCAAATCCCGAGTCTTAAGTGTGCTATTTCCATTTAACAATGTTCTGCTTTTGGGATCCTCCAGGGTGAGTATCTGGACTCCCATCACCCAGGACATGATCAAGATTTCCGGGTGCATGAGTATCTCCAATGCATGATTAATATGTTCAATGTCAACGAGAGCCAATAGCAATGTGAGCATTTCAGTTATCAACCAAGTGCATTGACAGTTTGTGCCACCCTGGGACTCCACACTACATAAAAACCAAACCCATTACTGTCGAGTCAATTTTGACTAATAGTGACCGTAGGACAGAGTACAACTGCCCCATACGGTTTCCAAGGCTGTAAATCTTTATGGAAGCAGACTGCTACTTCTTTCTCCTGCAAAACAGTTGGTGGGTTTCAATCACTGACCTTTCGGTTAACAGCTGCCGTGCTTTAACCACTGTGTCACCAGAACTCCTCTCCACACGACATATAACCCACTGCTATCAAGTTGATTCCAACTTATAGCGATCGTAGTAAAGCAGAGGTGCCCAGGCTGCAGAAAATTCCACTGCCTCAAGCAGCTTGCCTGGCACGCCCCACAGATTTACATTAAAATCCTGGTTCCCCTCTCCTTAACTGCTGCCCAAAACTAGAGGAAATTGGTGGAAACTGGTTTAGGCTCCACCTTGAGATTCAGAATAACGTTTTATATCTCATGCATAGTAACTTCCCCACCCCTGGGTGGAGTTTAACCTCCTTTTTCTGAACACAAGTTGCAAGAAATTATACATAAACCCAATTGTGCCTGTGTAGTATGATTAAGAATGTTGCTAATGTAACTTGTATGAACTTCCTACTTGTAAACCTCTTTAAAAAAAACCATCCCCCTCACCCTCACTGAACAGTCTTGGCAGCGGCAGCCCCTACTGTTTCCTTTCCTTAAAGACGCCTTTCTACTCTCCCATCTCGATCTCTCCTTTATTGGCTGGCACAAGTTGTGCCAAACAGAACTTAGGGTTTCCACCCGGCAACACTAGAATTGC
Source organism: Dugong dugon (assembly GCA_030035585.1). NCBI lineage: Eukaryota > Metazoa > Chordata > Mammalia > Sirenia > Dugongidae > Dugong > Dugong dugon. The sequence goes on along the minus strand of CM057478.1, from coordinate 25,657,022 downwards.
CCCATAGGGTTTCCAAGACTGTAATCTTTATGGGAGCAGATTGCCACATCTTTCCCCCACACTGCATACAATGGGTATATTATTATTTGAAGTAGAATCATATTCTAGTGTTTAAAACATAACTTTATTGTTTAAAAATTCATATTGTAAATTTTCTGACAACCACTAAAAAGTTAATAAAATAGGAAATAAACAATAAGTCAATAAGGGAGCTATACATGCTACAATTAAAGACGTAAATTAAAGCAAGGATTGGCAGAAAAATTAAAAAATGGAAAAAAATTACAACAAATAGAAAACAATTAGCAATATGGTGGACTTTAATCCAAGTATATCAATAATAATATCACATTAGAAGAAAACACAAGTTGTCATATTTGTTTTTAAAAAAGTCCTAACTATATGCTAGCTACAAGAAAGCCACTTTAAATATAAATACATAGAAAGGTTAAAGGTAAAAGATGAATAAATGTGTAACTTCAATATATGTACTAAAAGAAAGTTTGAATAGCAATATTAATTTCAGACAAAGTGGACATCAAAGAAAGAAAGACCATAGGGATAAAGAGGGACTTTGTTGTTGTTTTTAGGTGCTGCTGAATCGGTTCTGACTATAGCCACCCTGTGCACAACAGAAAACATTGCCCGGTCCTGTGCCATCCTCACAGTCCTTGTGCTTGAGCTTATTGTTGCAGCCACGGTGTCAATTCATCTTGTTGAGGATCTTCCACTTTTTCACTGACCCTATACTTTACCAAGCATGTTGTCCTTCTCCAGAGACTAATCTTGGTGAGACCAAGTCTCGCCATCTTTGTTTCTAAGGAACATTTTGGCTGTGCTTCTTCCAAGACAGATTTGTTTGTTCTTTTGGCAGTCCAATATTCTTCGCCAATACCGTATTTCAAGAATCAATTCTCCTTCGGTCTTCCTTATTCATTGTCCAGCTTTCCCATGCATATAAGGCGACTGAAAACACCATGGCTTGGGTCAGGCGCACCTTAATCTTCATGGTGATACCTTTACTTTTTAACACTTTGAAGGGGTCTCTTGCAACAGATTTTCCCAGTGCAATGCATCATTTGATTTCTTGACTGTTGCTTCCATGGGGTGTTGTTTGTGGATCCAACTGAAATGAAGTCCTTGACAATTTCAGTATTTTCTCCGCTTATCATGATGTTGCTTTTTGGTCTAGTTGTGAGGATTCTTGTTTTCTTTATGTTGAGGTGTAATCCATACTGAAGGCTGTAGTCTTTGATCTTCATCAGTAAGTGCTTCAAGTCTTCTGCAATTTCAGCAAGCAAGGTTGTGTCATCTGCATATCACAAGTTCTTAATGAGTCTTCCTCCAATCTTGATGCCCCACCTTCTTCATATAGTCCAGCTTCTTGGATTATTTGCTCAGCATACAGATTGAACAAGTATGGGGAAGGGATACAACCCTGACACCACCTTTCCTGACTTTAAACCACACAGTATTCCCTTGCACTGTTCGAGCCACTGTCTCTTGATCTATGTACAGGTTCCTCATGAGCACAATTAGGTATTCTGGAATTGTGATTCTTTGCATATTATCCATAATTTGTTATGATAATTTTTATGATCCATGCAGTCAAATGCCTTTGCATAGTCAATAAAACACAGGTAAACATCTTTCTGGTATTCTCTGCTTTCAGCCAGGATCCATCAGACTTCAGTAATGATATCTCTCATTCCACGTTGTCTCAGTTATCTAATACTGCTATAACAGAAATACTACAAGTGGATGGCTTCAACAAACAGAAGTTTATTCTCTTACAGTCTAGTAGCCTACAAGTCCAAATTCAGGGCATCGGCTCCAAGGGAAGACTTTCTGTCTGTGCATGCTCTAGAGAAAGGTCCTTGTCATCAATCTTCACCTGGAGTAGGAGCTTCCCTGCACAGGAACCGTGGGCCCAAAAAGGACGTTCTATACTCCCAGTGATTCTTACTTGGTGGTATGATGTCCCCCTGTCTCTGCTCACTTCTTTTTCTTGTATCTCAAAAGAGATTGACTTAAAACACAATCTAATCTTGTAGATTGAGTCCTGCCTTGTTAACATAACTGCCTCTAATATTGCCTCATTAACATCATAGAGGTAGAATTTACAACACATCGGGTCACAAAATAATGGATGGCCACATGATACTGGGAATCAAGACCTAGCAAAGTTGATATACATTTTTGTGGGACACAATTCAATCCATGACACACATCCTCCTCTGAATCCAGCCTGAATTTCTGGCAGTTCTCTGTATATGGACTGCTACAGCTGTTTTTGAATAAACTTCAGCAAAATATTAATGATACTGTTCAATAATTTCTGCATTCAGTTGGATCACTTTTCTTAGGAATAGGCATAAATATGGATCTCTTCCAGCTGGTTTGCCTGGTAGCTGTCTTTCAAATTTCTTGGCAGAGAAGAGTGAGTGCTTCCAGAGCTGCAACCCTTTGTTGAAACATCTCAATTGATACTACATCAATTCCTGGAGCCTTGTCTCTCAACAATGTCTTCACTGTTGCAAACATTAATTAACAATTGGAACGTGAAATTACGAAGTATGAATCTAGGAAAATTGGGAATCATCAAAAATGAAATGGAAAGCATAAAAATCCATATCCTAGACATTAGTGAGCTGAAATGGACTGGTATTGCCCATTTTGAATCAGACAATCATATGGACTACTATGCTGGGAATGACAAACTGAAGAGGAATAGCAGTGCATTCATCATCAAAAAGAACATTTCAAGATCTATCCTGAAGTACAAGGCTGTCAGTGATAGGATAATATCCATACGTCCACAAGGAAGACCAGTTAACACAATGTTGTTCAAATTTATGCACCAACCACTAAATCCAAAGATAAAAAAAAAAAATGAAGATTTTTACCAACTTCTGCAGCCTGAAATTGATCAAACATGCAATCAGGATACACTGATAACTACCTGTGATTGGAATGCGAAAGTTGGAAACAAAGAAGAAGGATCAACACTAGGAAAACACGGCCTTGGTGATAGAAATGATGCCGGAGATCACATGTTAGAATTTTGCAAGACCAATGAATCATGATAAAATTTTGCAAGACCAATGACTTCTTCATTGAAAATACCTTTTTCAAACAACATAAATGAAGACTATACATGTGCACCTCATCAGATCGAACACAAAGGAATCTAATTGATTACGTCTGTGGAAAGAGATGATGGAAAAGCTCAAAGAGGGACTTTGTATAAGGATAAAGGAATGAATTCTCCAAAAGACATAAAAATCCTAACTAATGGAATTGAAATAGGAAATAGACAAATCCACATTATAGTTAGAGACTTCAACACTCCATTCCCTGTGATTGATAAAATAAGTAGGAAGAAAATAAGTACAGATACAGATGACCTAAATAGCACTATCAACCTCCTTTAATAATTGTCATTTACAGAACATTCAATGAGATATTGGTGGTTCACTGATAGAATTATCCTCTCTCGTGCAGAAGACAAGTTTTGATTCACAGCCAATGTACCTCCTGTTCGGCCACCACCCGTACGTCAGTGGAGGTTTGCATGTTGTTATGATACTGAACAGATCTCAGTGGAGATTACAGACTAAGACAGACTAGGAAGAAAGAGCTAGCGATCTACTTCTGAAAAGCAACCAATGAAAATCCCTGCTTTGGGATGTCTTCCTCATTTGTCTTCTCCATCTGGTACTCCTCCCCAGTGAGAGCCTTCCCTGGTGGGATGTCATCCTCTGGAGGCTCGACAAAAATGGCTTCTGTGCAAGCATGATCAGCTCTCTGGTTCCATGGATGTTCATCTTTATTAGGGCATCAGCCAGGAACATCAACGTGAGCAACAAATTATTTCCTGGCCAATTGGCCAGCTGCTGCCATAGTTCTCACCCCCAGACATGAGAGCCTTTAATTTTTCTGTCCGTGTCCCTCCAGGCACCCAATCACACTGCCAGCCCATTGGCTTGCAGTCCAATCCACAGCTCGTCTTGGAGATGGCGCAGGACTGAGCAGCATTTTGTTCTGTTGTGCATGGGTTTACCATGAGTCGGGGTTGAGTCAATGGCAGCTAACAACTACAATAGAACATGCAACTAAAAAAAAGGAGAATATACAAACTGTCAATGACCAGAAGAGACTAAGTAGGCATGATGACTAAACACAAAGTGGTGTCCTGAATTGGATCTAGGAACAAAATAAAAACATTAATGGAAAACTGGTACAATTTGAATGAATTATGGATTTTAGTAAATAGAAATGTACCAGTGTAAATTTCTCATTTACATCAAATGTACCATGGTTAGATAAGATATCAACATTAGGGGAAACTCAGAGATGAGTATATTGGAACACTTTGTACTTTCTTTACTAATGTTCTGTAACTCTATAATTATTATCTATAATTATTCCAAATAAAGAGTTTATATGAGGTGAAAAGAATACCCTGGTCACACAATGGTTAAGTATTCATTTGCTTACAAAAATGTCGATGTTCAAATTCACCAGCCACTCTGCAGAAGAAAGATGTGGCAGTCCTGCTTCCATAAAGATTACAGCCTTGGAAACCCTATGAGGCAGTTCTACTCTGTCCTACAGGGTCAGTATGAGTCAAAATTGACTCAAAGGCAATGAGTTTGTTTTTTTTATATTTAAAAACAACACCATCAAAAATTTAAATCACAAGAACTTACAGATTTCCAGGAATTATGTTTTTACTTTCATAAATATGAATATTTATTTTAGAAGATAGTGTCAGATTACTAACTAAAAATGCGATAAAATATTATTTGTATCAGCAATAAATACCAACACCTAATCCTAAACTCCACTGACAAAAGTGTTAATTGTACATTTATTTTATTTTATCTCACATGACGAGTGAAACAGGATATTATAATTAGCATTTCTTGGATCAATAGTGAGCTTAAGTGTATTGTGTTATCAATTTTTTACTCATTCTGTTAATTGAGTAGTGATATTTTCACCGCTGCATATTTTTCTAATGAATGCAGGTATTTTGTTCATTATTAATATTACAAATCTTTATGGCTTAGAGATTGCAATATTATCATTAGAAATCTAAGATTTTTCTATTGCTTTGTTTCTATTATATCTTAATACATCAAAAATTTAGATTTTATGTAATTGTATAGCTGTCTAATGTATTTTAAAATTCACACACATACAGACACATCCCCAGCACTAACATGTACATATACATATGCAAAAAATTACACACAACCACACATACAACACACACATTTCCTCAATATTGTTATAGCTAATTAATCTATTTTAATTTATTTGTGTTGATAGTGCGAGGTAGTGTTTCAAAATTATGTTCTACTATGTGCGTATCTGTCTCTTCCAATCCCAATTACCAAATATATTTAATACATGCTTTGGTACAATTGAACATAAATGCCATCCTTGCCAAATATAATATTGTTCAATGAATTGATTCACTCCCTTTTATGTTGACAGAATTTTTCAATGTTGGTGACGTTAATACATTTGACATGATGGAATAAATCTTCACTTTGAAAATTTGCATTACTTTATTGGCTGAATTAACACACTTTATGTTTCATAAAAGTGATGATAACATTTATCCAAGTTAAAAAGTTTATTTTCCAGATGAAATTGTGATGCATGGCTTTTCAATACAAACTGATGAAGCTATTTAGTTGTCAGAAATCCCTGATGCTGCAGAAGTTTTCGGAAATATTGAACTGAAATTAGTTCAGTAGATATTCCAGTATTCATTCACTCATGCAACGTTCCAGAGAGTGTTGAGAGTATGCAAGAGCATTGAGGGTTTGAACTTTGTTGTCAGAGAACTAGTGACCCCCAAAGTGTGTACTTAAGAGGCACCATGGGCAGCAGCTGCCCTCTCTGCTGTACTTAGGATAAAGGAATGGGTAGGATGGGGGAGTCACAGCTGCAGGACCCTAAAAAAGGGACTGGAAGGTGGGAAATTTGCAGGTAGACTATGATAGTCTATGGAGCAGTGTTAGCTACCTGAACTTGGTTGGTGGCAATGAGAATGAAGAGAAATAAATTGAGTCATCCGACACACAGAAAATAAAAAAGAGGGTGAGGGGCTGATACTTCCTAGCATGGAGAATGAGGGAGATTAAAGGGACATGTGTGATGTTTCCTCCCCTGGTTTTGAGGAAAGAATGGGTGTGGAGAGACTGTCTGAGACGGAGAACACCAGAAGCCAAACAGACGTGGAGGACACAAGTCATTAAGATGGTGTTTCAGCTCCATAGGAGGCAGACAAAGGGCAAGAATGAAACACACCATAGACTACACCGAGTAGTCTACTTAGAGAGGCCTAACAGCTTGAAGAGACAAAATTCTTGCCAGAGTTTGGATTGAGGATACATGATTTACTAAACAAAAATTTTGCTGAAAGATTATTGCTTTCAGCAATCTGAAAAATCAAAGATTAAAAACTGAGTTGAACTCCTATTTGAAGTTCACTCTTGTTAGGTGGGAGAAAAAGACCCCTGATGGCACAATGGTTAAGTGCTCGGCTGCTAACAGAGAGGTGGGCAGTTCAATCCAGAAAAGACCTGGCAACCTGCTCCTATAAAGATTACATCTTAGAAAACTCTATGAGGAAGTTCTACTCTGGCCTATAGGGTTGCTGTGAGTTGGAATCTACTTGAGGGCACACAATAACAGGTGGGAGAAACCAGAGAGTTACAAGAAAGAAACAAGGGTTTCTTGGGAAGACTTCTGCTAGGCAGGCACAGGGAGCACCAAGATTTCCTCTGCACTAGCTCCTGAGCTAGAAATCTGTAGCGCTCCCTGGTGGTCATACGTGCTTCCTGCAGGCCATCCTCTGCCCTGCGGAGAGGTCTGTCTGGGATTTCACCGCCTTTCCCTCACTGTGACCCCTACATAGTGATACAGGCCGTGTCCTTGGTGGTAGCGAACGTCAGCTGCAAAGAGAACTGGTCCTTGGCCATGCAGTGGTAATAGAGATGTGGCCCTGGAAATCCCCATCCGCTGCAGTCTTTCCCAGGACGCTGGAGATCCAGGTCCTATAGTACTTGCTGGTGACAGAGTCCCTCGGGAGAGAGCAGGTGGGGGAGTGGTGGGGTCCTTGGGGGTTGAGAATGCTGCGGGTGAGACCTAGAGAGTCGCCAGTACCAGGATGGTGGCTGAGTTTTTCACAAGGAGGAGATGCGCTCAAAGGACCGCAGGTGGCACTGTGTTCAGGGCACCAAGGAAGGAGACTTTCGGACCAGGATCACCCCAGCCTGGCTCCCTGTTCCCTTTCTCTGCCTCCCTGACCACTGACTGCAACAGGGCTGGCCGCCTGTGCTTGGAGCCCTAGCTAAATGCGGCGCGGCCTGGAAGGACGGCATTCTGTTGTCTTCTAAGACCCACGGGTGCTACAGGGATGCAGAAGGGGCCGCCAGGGGAGAAGCATCTGAGATGACAGAACAGCAGGGTGAGAGACAGCACAGCCACCCACAGCGTGACCCCTTCAGAGACCCAGATCCAACCTCCGGAACCCCTCTTGCTCCAGAACTTAAGTCTGCAGTGACTGGGCCTCCCACACTTCTCAGCCTGGAGCAGTCCTGGGGCACAAGGGGCTAGGTGGAAGAAGGCTCCACCTATGCGTTTCATCGAAGGTCTCTCTGCACTATGACAGGAGCCCAACCTACCCCTCAGGCCCAACTCCTGGACACACCAAGGAGGGCTGCCGGGAGATACAAGCGCTGTGTGTGATCACAGGGAGGAATTCATGGTCTCTGGGTCCATGGGTGATTCATAAATCTGACTTTTATCACAGCTTTAGAACCTGTTGACAACTTTCCTTCATTACCCATGATTCCCAGCTTCATTTTTGCCACGTGCTAAAATTTATGAAGCATATCAGGCAAACAAAGGCACAGTGGGAATAATATAACAAAGACTTAGGTAAAAGCCATCATTCCTAACCATTTATGGAAATAATTTAGGCTGCATAATCTTGACGGCAACGAGTTTGTTTTGTTTGTTTCTGGAATCAGGAGAGGTGCCTTCCTTCTCAGCATACTGAGGCCCCTTAGAGAGGGCATTTACCCTTCTTTGATTATCTCAGGAATTATCCCAGGGTCAACTTGCTGTCCAGCCAAGAACGTGGACATTCCAAGCAGAATTTTGGCCTGAGTTATGCAGGATAAATCCCTGAGCAGTAGAAAGGAGGCTGGTTACCTAAGGACTGTTAACTCTGACCACAAACCCAGTGTACTGGCCCCTGACCCTCTGGGGCCTCAGCTGAGAAGTTATCTCCTAAGAGGCGTCCCTGACCACTCCCTGGCTGTGCCTCCTGCACCATCAAGTAGGTAGGAAGAGGCCGTTTCTGTGCTCCAGAAACACCACCCATGGTGTGGTTTCAGCCTCTTTCTGCAACTCCTACTCCTACTACTTCAGCTGTGTATTTTCCTGTTCTCTGCATCACCCCTCAATATCATAGGGGTCCAGCAGAGGAGTGACAAAGTCCGCTGGTCAGTGCTATTTCCACCAGGATTGAAACAGAGGCATATCCTGGAGGCAAGAAATTATTTGTAGAAAAAGCAGTGTCTATCATGGAGATAGGAGGCATGAATGTGCCAACATTCTGCATGAAATCCTACCAGAAGACAGACTGTGGGTTGATGATACTCATCCCCTGAGCCTCAGGACTGGACCCCAGGGCATGAGGGGAGAATATTAAAGGCTAGTTCTAAACAGTGACAAGAACCCAGCCTCTGAAAGTTCTTATACAATAGTCATGAGTAACAGTTGACTCTGACAATGGTTCTCACACCTGGCTACTCCCTTGGATTACCTAAGAAGTTCCTAAAATGTCTACTGTCTGAGTCGGATGACCTCAGCAGCATTCAGGGCACAGGGTCAGGCATCAGAGTGTCTGTGCTTTGAGTCCACTGGATGTGCTAATGTGCAGCAGAGCTGAGAACCACCATGGTACCAGATAATGCCAGGGCAGGGGCTTCGGCTCTGGGGACTGGGCAGAAGGACACCACACAGCCTCAGCATGGATGGACTTATGGAGAATCAGAAACCCAGCTGGCTGCTACCACAACAGGAGTTACATTCCTCTGTCTTCGGCTGTGCTAAGCATCGTAGCCTCAGTTCTAGTAGAGATGTGGCCAGTTGGGCAGCTGCCACTATGCACCTTGAAGTCCTTCCCAAAGAAATGAACTGGCTCTTGGTCTAGCAGACAGAGGCTAGGCCAGCCAAGGCAGAGACAAGACTCTGAACTGGTAGAGTCAACAGAACTTACCTGGCTTCCTCCAGGACTAGTGACTGGAAGCTGTGTCCCACAGAACATTGACCTGGCCATAGAACTGACTGTTTCTCTAGCAAAGGAAGGCAACAGAAAGAACCGGAGTGCTGGTGCATGTCCAGAAAGTGGTACCTTTCCTGCTGGCTTGCTCAGAAGCCTGAGTGCCACCCACACATAAACACCCCTGTGTCTTTCCCTTTTCCCTTCAAGGCCAGCATGCAGAGACACAACCCTCCCACCTATCCCCCTCCAACCACAGCTGGACTAATGGCCAGGCACATCCACTACCATGTCTGTGACTATTACCTAATCCCTCAGGTGAGCAGTTGGCCCACCCAGGGACAGGATGCTGAGAACCCTGAGGCAGCTCTCTGTTCTCTGCTGATGTCTCCACAGGAGGGGAGTAGCCTCAGCAGATGGTTCAGAACTGGCTTTGCTGAGGATACCCTCTTTATGCATTCTCTTCAGACAGATATCCCTGAGCCTGAGCTGGGCAATGAGGGAGCCCTCTTGCTGCTTGGGTTCAATGCACTCCTGGCTCCCATCCAGTTTTCTTGAGGCTGTCTCTCATGGTGCTACATCACCTCTGTAGAAGTGAATCCCAGGAAGCAGACAGCTTATGGCAAAGGTGTTCGGTTGCCAGGCTGACTCTCCTACAGCCTGCGTTTCAGGGCCAGAGGTACATCATCCACCTGAGGCTTAAGAAAGTGTTTTGGACCAGATGTGATCTTAGGATCCTTGCAGATGGACTACCTCCATGTTGCTCAAGACTGCTACTACATTTGCTTCCTGGAGAAGATTTCACAATCCATGGTCACCATTGACACCTGCTATAATATTTAAAGAGCACTAGTGTTAAAGTCAGAGCCCTGATGGTACAGTGGTTAAGAGCTTGGCTGCTAACCAAAAGGTTGGCAGTTTGAATTCACCAGCCACTCCTTGGAAACCCTAGGGGGCAGTTCTACTCTGTCCTATAAGGTCACTATGAGTCAGAATTGACTCGACGGCAATGGTTTGGTTTTTAGTTTATGTGCCTCTGAAAGGTATTATGAAGTTGGAAATCAAACCTTTGCCTATGAAATCAAACTCTTCAAGGATTCTCATATGTTTGAACATGTTGTTTCTGACATAGTGGTGGACACCAACACCACAAGACCTGCATATAGACTAGGATACAAAGACCTCCATTGTCTAAAGTAAACATCAGTGCAGCCCCAAGAATCTCTAGTAAGCTCTATGCATCCTACACAGCCACCATGTGAGCCCATCTTCAAAGTTCTAATTCAATATTTCATGAGTTCCACAATATAACAGCATGTGTCAAATTTCAGATCAATTTTGCTAGTATAATTGACTCAGTGTATCACAGTCTTGATATGAAATACTATCTTACCACTTGGGCCATGTATAAAGATATGAATCCAGTTGCTATTAACATATTTACATGTCAGGAAGTTCATATCATAACTATTATATATAAAACAAAGTGTTTTATTCTGATTCATCCTTGACAGTGATAACACATGGACCTCATGACCATGAGTTTCAGCAAGTAACAAATGGTGTATGTCACAATACTAATCTAGCCATGCTCTGTGAACATAGCAGGCATTATTTATCATTATCTGTAATTGGAAGCCTTCAAATTATGAGAACTTTGGGTCTACATTTTGATGCAGAAACTAGTGTTTGCCTGAGAAGGACCATCTGCATCATACACAGATATCCCATGATGACAGACACGGTCAGTAACTATTCCTATGAACACATAGCTGATGTACAAAGCAAACCAGGCTCTTGCAGTTACACTCTTCATGGAATTTTATTTAAAAAGCCTCATAGTGCACTGTTGTGGAAACTCTATAATAGAGGCAATGGACCCATGTGATTGTGGATTCTTCAAGCAGTGTTATAGCAATGCATGCTGTAAAAGTGATTGGGAACTGACTTCTGGGAGCATTTGTAAAGAAGGAGGATACTGTACAAACTGTACCTACTCCTTAATAGGGACACTGTGCTGACCTATCCAAAATACATGTAACCTTCGAGAGTACTATACTGAGGACTCCTACAGAAGCCCTGAAAATTTTTATATGCACTGATGAGGGATACTGCTTTAAAGGTAATTGCACTGATCACTCTATGCACTGCAAAGAAATCTTTGGTAAAAGTGCTCTGAAAGATGATGAGGTTTGCTGTAGTATAAATGAGCAAGACTTCCACTTTGGACATTGCAGAAGGCCTTTTGCTGTCTGAACTTATGAACTATATGATGAAGGAGTTGCTATGTGTGAAAGACTGCAGTGTAGCAATGTCACTCATCTTAGACAGTTACAGGAACATATTTAATTCCATCAGTCTGTGATGTTAGGAGTCATGTGTTTTGGGTTGGGAGAACACTATTTGATAGAAACAACTGATGTTGGACATGTGAGAAGCTGTGCTCCTGGAAAGTTTTGTAGTTGTGGTAGTTATTGTAATCGTACTGCATTCTGACTGTTACCTTGACAAGTGCAATTTTGGATACATTTGCAAGAATGAAAGAAATTGTCATTACCTCATAGGCTGGAATCCTCCACTATGTCTAAGCTCAGGTGCTGGTTGTAGCATAAACAGTGGGCCTCCTCCAAGCAGATTTAATGATAGTAACACAAAGCCAAGAATCAGTGATATATTTGAGATTGGTCTTTGGTTATATTTATGCCTTGATAGGTGCTTTGCTATTTGGGTGGCCAAAAATGTAAGAATTATTAAGACAACCAAAGTTAAGGAAATGGAATATGAATCTGAATTAAAAAAATAAGTTAAACTTTCAACCCTTGTAACAAATATAGGTAATATCAGTAAGAAACATCTGACCTGAAGCTTCTGGGCCCAGAGATGATGGAAGATGACCATAGGCTCCTTCAGGAAACATTCATGACATTTCTCCTAAATAGTGTTCTTGAAAATCAGGGTTTTCCTTATTCTCTAGGTAATCTGTCCTTCTTTAAATCAAGGCAGGCTCAAAGATGTTGAAGACCACTTCTAATCCACGCAGTCTAGTGCACACAAGATGGCTGTGAGCTTTGTGGTAAGAGGGATGTGAGTTCATATAGCCACCGAGTACAGGTATGCAAACCTGGAGCACAAATTTCCCCATGTGAGGACCCGGATTCACAAGGGAAAATGTTGCATTCAATGAAATTCAATAAGAAAAATCAGTAGAAGTGCCTAGAAAAGTCTGACATTTAGTGGGAGCTCTGTGAATGCTTTTCCTTCCTTCTTGCCTCTACATTTCAGTAAATGGAAGAGTGAACATAGGCTGAATAATTCATGACACACAAGAGAAACTAGTCTGTAAAAAGGTTTTTGGGAGTGGAAAATCAGACCATTTCTCTTTTAAAATAGTATTCATTGATTTTTTTTCAGTGCAATACAAGTACACCATGGAGAACTTAAAACTAAAATGTACCTCCCGTCTTAGTCGTCTAGTGCTGCTATAACATTAATACCACAAGTAGATGGTTTTAACGAAGAGAAGCTTATTTCGTCATAGTCAAACTAAGCTAAAAGTCCAAATTCAGGGAGTCAGCTCCAGGGGAAGGATTTTTCTCTCTGTCGGCCTTCTTCTCTTTGGTGTTCCTCCAGACTAGGAGCTTCCCTGTGCAGGGACCCCGCTGCAAAGGACACGCTCTGCTCCCAGCACTGCTTTCTTGATGGTCCTTCTGTCTCACTGCTCACTTCTGTCTTTTATATCTCAATAGATTGCCTCAGGACACAATCTAGTCCTGTAAACTGAGTCCTGCCTCACTAACACAACTGCAGCCCATCCTCCCTCATTAACATCATAGAGGCAGGATTTACCACACATGGGAAAAAATCACACAATACCTGGAATCATGCCCCCCCCAAATTGATACACATTTTTTGGGGAACGTATTTCAATCCATGACATCCCCCCACATAAAAGTTATAAAAGAGCAAGTGAAGGGATCTAAAGAGAGGAGAAATGACAACTTAATCATGCTCTCTTAAAGTACTGTCCCTATCATTAACCATTTTTATAGGAAAGTAATTTTCAACTCATTGTTTTTCAGAGTAACTGAAAATAATGTTTTCCCCAGGTAGTAAAATAGTAAAATAAGAAAGAAATAAAGAGAGAAACAAAATAAACATAAGGAAGGGAAAGAGGGAGGAAGGAAGAAAGGAAGAAGGGAGGAAGGGAGGGAGGAAACAGCTACCTGAAACACATTTGAAAGAGATTTTTAATTTCAGTTTTCATTTCTTTTTTCTTCCTGTTTTTTTTTTTTTTATTGTACTTTAAATGAAGGTTACAGAGCAAATTAGTTTCTCATTAAACAATACACACATTGTTTTGTGACATTGATTGCCAACCCCAGGACATTTCAACACTCTCCTTTTCTCCACCTTGGGTTCCCCATTACCAGCTTTCCTGCCCCCTCTTGCCTTCTCGTTCTTGCCGCGTGGCTGGTGTGCTCATTTAGTCTTATTTAGTTTTATGAGCCTGTCTAATCTTTGGCTGAAGAGTGAAACTCAGGTGTGACTTCAGTACTGAGTTAAAAAGGTGTCCAGAGACCATACTCTCAGGGTTTCTCCAGTCTCTGTCAGACCGGTAAGTCTGGTCTCAGTTTTCATTTATTTAATAAAAAAGTATGGTTAGGGATTTCCAGCAATGTGGCACTCTAGGCAGAACCACAATGCAGTCCCTCCACAGCAAAGATCTGAAAAACAAGCGAAACAGAGAAAACAGCAATCATGAAACCCTAAACATCAAATGAAGACATAAGGAACTCAGCCAAGTGCCAAATGGAGTAAGAAAACTGACAGAGAACAGAGAGCAAGGAGAGGTTCATTCAGAGGTCCCCTATCAACTAATGCAACGTGGATCCACCAACTTGTACCCCTATCAGAGACCAGCAAATAGGGGGTATGAGAAAGCAGCTTCACGGAGCTTCCAGCAGGAGACAGAACAACCAGTAACTGGTGATATATGCTTTCCCACCCCCCACCCTTCCTCACCCCCACTCGGCCTCCTCTGCTTCCCGTGGCCACAGTCTCTTGGCCAGGAAGCACCGGCTGCTTGGGTTCCACCCGCCTGCACTGGCCGACTCCCTGAGTGCCATTTGTTGGGTGCTGGTGTTGCTTTTTTCTGCTTCTTTTGATTTCTTCCTTACCTTTCACCATCTCTCCCTCCTTTAGCTCAAATACCTGGCTCAGTGTGCCATCTTTGCTTCCTCCTGATGGGTTGTGGAGCTCTGTTTGAGAGCGGAACTGCTTCCCGGTCCATGTTGACAGGCTGGTGGGATCCTGGGGCTGTTTGTTTGTTTTGAATTGTTTGTTTGTTTTCTTTTTCTTACCTCCAGTTGGGAGCCCGTTCTGGCCGGGCTGTGATACACGGCTTGGGACCTACCCCCTCAGTTAGTGCAGAAGTGCAGAGGGATCACTGAGGGCATTTCTTTTTTCGTGGTTTTTTTTTTTTTTTTTTTTTTTTGTGGGGGGATTTCTTGTTCTTTTTTTAAAATTTTTTTGCTTTCTTTTCCCTCTTTTTCCCTTTTTGTCTTTTTAATTACTCAGTTTCTTGTCTCTCTATACCTTCCTTCTCTTCCTCTCCCCTGAATACCTGGCAGTGAATACCTCTACACCTCCTAGCCAGGCTGTACTTCAGCCCCTGGGAACAACTTCCCCAGACCTCGTAGCGACACCAGTGGGATCCCTGGGAGGTTTGCTGTTCTTTTTACTTCTAATTTTTATTTATACATTCTTTTCTTCTCTTTTCCTCTTCTTCCCCTTTTTGGTTTTTCCATTTCATAGTCTCTCATCTCTCCACTCTAATGGCAAGCTCCCCTAGCATTCTTTTTGGTTTGTATGTTTTTCGCCCCTGTTCCTCTCTCCTCTCTCCCATACCCATCTTAGCACCACACATCACAATCTCCCCCCTCCATCCTGCTTACCTGCACCAAGCACTTAACATCACACCAACAAGCAGCACAGGTATGGCCTACAGGAACCTGCCCTGGACTGATTACCAGCCTGTCGTGGTGGCTGTAGTAAGTGACACAACCAACCAATCCCAGCAAGTCCTATTCAGCTAGACCTGCCCTGCTGTACCATATCTGAGCGACAGACCCTGCCAATTGGAGAAGGAGGCAAAAAGTACGGTGCTCACAGATGAGCAAACAACAAAGAACACACAGGTCACCTGCTCAGACATAGCCAAATTTAAAACAGGATGAAACAAATCTACAATCAATAAATGAGAAAAATAACTACCGAATTCCCCAAAGACAGCAGACAATATCAAAACGTTTACAAAAACAGGACAGGATGGTTCCAGTAGGTGTCCAAAATAAAACACCAGATGACTTTCTAGTGGAAGAAAAAGCACTAGAACTACCTGATAGGGAATTCAAATCTCTAATACTCAGAATTATCCAAGAGTTGAAGCAAAAGGCAGACAAAAATGGGGAAAAAAATAGACAAATTCATGGAAAATACAGAGAAAAAAATGGAAGAATTCAGGAAAATAATGCAGGAACAAAATGCCAAAATAAATTCACAACTAGAAATTATACAAAAACAACAATTAGAAATCCAAAAGATAACAAGATTTCAGAAATTGACAGTGTCATAGAAGGGCTGAGGAGTAGATTTGAAGTGGTGGAAGACAGCATCAGTGGAATTGAAGACAAACACTTGGATACAACTCTGTTTCAGGAAAACTCAGAAAAAAAGAAGAAAATGAAGAGACCCTGAGATTATGTGGGATACAATCAAAAGCAAAAATTTATGAATGACCAGAGTTCCAGAACAGGGGGAGAAAACAGAAAACACAGACAGGATCATTGAAGAACTGCTGACAGAAAACTTTCCCAATATCATGAAAGATGAAAAGCTGGCCATCCTACAAGCTCAACAAACCTCTTATAGGATAGACCCCAAAAGAAAATCACCAAGGCATATCAAAATCACAGTGGCCAAATCCAAAGACAAAGAATCCTGAGAGCAGCCCATGAAAAACAAGAAGTCACAAACAGAGGAGAAACAATAAGACTAAGCTCAGATTATTCAGCAGAAACCATGCAGGCAAGAAGGCAATGGGATGACATACATAAAACTTCAAAAGAAAAAAATTTCCATCCAAGAATAATATATCCTGCAAAACTCTCATTCAAATATGATGGTGAAACTAGGACATTTCCAGATAAACAGAAATTAAGGGAATATGTAAAAACCAAACCAAAGTTACAATAATTAATATAGGGGGTCCTTTGATCTGAGAACAAACAACTTCAGCCAATAGGTTGAATCTAGGATGCATGATCGTACCAGCCAGATACCAATCTAGGAAATGAACTCACAAGGACTGTGCAAAATGAAAAAAAAAATACAATAAGGAATCAGAGCAGTTAATCTGTAAATGACAACGACATCAGAACAATAAAAGAGGGAATAAATGGTGTAGGTATAGAACCTTCTAATGGAGAAGAAGGCAAGGCGATACCAAGTAATAATAGACTGCTTCAAACTTAGAAAGATAAGGATAAATTTCTCAGTAACTACAAAGACAGTTAACAAACATACTCATCAAAATAAAGAGGAAAAACATAAAGTCTCAGTAAAAACAAAACTTACAAAAACAAAAGAAATGAAAAAAAATCTACAAACAAAAGGAATTCAGCACAGGAGAGTAAGAAGAACAAAGAAAACTTCAGCACCACAAAAAAAGCGTTACAAAATGATAGCAATAAACTCACATCTTTTAATAATTATACTGAATGTAAACGGCCTTAATGCACCCATAAAGAGACCGATAGAGACAGACTGGATAAAAAAATAGGATCCATCAATAGGCTACCTACAAGAGACACACCTTTGAAACAAAGATCTGAATTTACTAAAAATCAAAGGTTGGAAAAAATATATCAAGCTAGCAACTACCAAAAAAGAGCAGGAGTGGCAATTCTAATCTCAGATAAAATAGACTTTAAAATAAAATCCACCATAAAAGACAATAAAGGACAGTATATAATGATTGAGGGGATGATCCATCATGAAGACATAACCATAATAAACATCTACATGCCCAATGACAGGGCTCCAAAATACATAAAACAAACTCTAACAGCACTGAAAAGAGAAATTGACAGTTCCACAATGATAGTAGGAGACTTCAATACACCACTCTCGTTAAAGGACAGAAAGTCTGGAAAAAAAACTCAGCAAAGATACAGAAGACCTAAAGGGCACAGTCAGCCAACTTGACCTCATAGACATATATAGAACACTCCATTAAACAGCTGCAAAGTACACATTCTTTTCCAGTGCACAAGGAATGTTCTCCAGAATAGACCATATCTTAGCCACAGAGCAATTCTCAACAAGATCCAAAACGTAGAGATAATTCAAAGTATCTTCTCTGACCACAATACCATCAAGGTAGAAATTAACAACAGAAAGAGCAAGGAAAAAAATATCCATTACATGGAAACTGAATAACACCCTGCTCACAAACCACTGGGTAATAGAAGAAATCAGAGATGGAATAAAAAAATTCCTAGAATCAAATGAGAATGAAAACACATCATACCAAAACCTTTGGGATACAGCAAAGGCAGTCCTCAGAGGACAATTTATAACAATAGATGCACACACCAAAAAAGAAGAAAAGGACAAAAAAAATACTGAAATTTTCTCACACAGTGGTAAACAATCATTTTTGCACAAGATTGAATGCAGACAAAGCAAAAAATACCTACATACCAAACTGTTTTCAGAAAGAAATGGAAATTGTGCTTAAGCACCTTTCTATTATTTCCCTATTTTTGAAGGCTTTTATTTTGTGAGGTTAAAATTTTAGTATCTGATTGTGATGATATTCACTACCATTTTTATACAAGATGAGGTTTGATGATGCTGAGAAAGAGTTTGGCATTCAGCCATATACTTGGAGAGTATGGTAGTGGAACAGTTCTGTTAAAACAATCATAGATGTCTCAAGCAGGAATAGGGAAACTACTATTTTGAAGAGGTGTACTTGAGTTACAGGTCTGTGGGTGGTGCACTTTGTTCTGACCTACTTACCTAAAGGTTGGCAGTTCAAACCCCACCCCCAGCAGCAGTGTGGAAGAAATGCCTGGTGATCTGCTTCCATAAATATTAAATAAACCCATGGCCACTGAGTCGATTCTAACTCATAGCAAGCCTATAGAGCAGAGGAGAACTGCCCCATAGGGTTTCCAATGCTATAATCTTACGGAAGCAGATTGGCACATCTTTCTCCCACGGAGCAGCTGGTGGGTTTTGGTTTAGGAAATAATATTGGAGTTATTATGCCCTGTCCTTGAGCATAGAGAATGCAACCCAGCTGGAGCTGGGTTCAAAATGACTCACAAGGACTCAAAAAGACACATCAACTGGGCCCCGAGGTATAAAGACAATAGCTAAGATAACCTTGGAAAATATCTTTTAGGGGAACTGTCACAAAAAGCCAATCAAACAGAGCACAAAAGACTTTCTACTCTTATCTTTTTCTATTAGCATTTAGTGAATAGAAATTCCTTGGACCAATGAACACCCTCCTGACTGTAGTTACTGAAAACTGTACCAAAGATTGTTAAGAAAGACAATTCAAAACATAGGATCACAGTTTCTAGCCAATCTGAAAAAGTAAAGCTTTCAATGGTTTTGCCCATTTGTAATGTTAATGTATACTGATGACTTTGTAATGATCTTTGGATTCAGGCAGACATGGCTATGACAGCATCTCATCTGTTTTCCCACTCTTGCCTATTCTGTAATATTCTTTGGGCTTGGGCAGACAAGGCTCTAACAGCATGCTTGTCCGTTTTCCCACTTTTGTCTGTTCTGTGATATTTCCTTAGACTAGACAGACATGGCTCTTGTAGCATGACTATAGGTTTCCCACTTTTGCCTTTTTAAATATACGTCGAATAAATCTTTTTGCTTAAAAAAATAAAGTATGGTTAGTGGTCGAAAGAAGAGGAAGCTTGTGCTAAAAATTTGCTTGTAGGATAGTGGCCACCAAACAAGATTCCTTCATAGAAATTTATTTCTTTAGCTGTCATTTTTCTCTGATTTTTTAGAACTTCCTAAACTCAAGTATATCAAGGATAAGGTAAATGAAATGGGCAGTTAAGCCGGATACTTTTGTCCAAATTGAGCAAAGACTGTTCAGAAACTCTGCTTATCTTCCTATAACACTTTAACCAAGTATACAGCAATTTCAAAGATTTCCCACATGTTTTGGGTCATTGGTAGGGAAGTTAGACTAGCAGGACTCTCCTTGAGGTGGCTGCTCTGAGTAACAACATCACTTGGATCATATGTGTCTCCTTTATTTGGGTGGGAAGTTGAACTAGATGACTTCTAATATCCATTTCATGCCAAATCTTTATGAACATAATCACACCTCATACTAGCAAAATGATTCCCACACACCACACTTAATTTGGAGTAGGCATTGTATTGGTTTTCTGTGTTGTTTAACAAACTACACCAACCTAAGGGCTTAAGATCACACCCCTATATTAGCTCACAGTTTTTTAGATCAGAAGGCAGCATGGGGTTTATACTTATGGTCCCAGGTGTGGGCCACATCTGGATGTTCTGGGGCAGAATTCTTGTCTGGGTTTATGCAGGTTGGTAGCAGAGCAGTTCCTTGCAATTGCAGGACTGAGATCCCCACTTTCTTGCTGTCTGTCACTTGTGGGCTCCTTAAGGGCTCCTGCATTCCTGCACACCTAGCCCCACGTCTTCAAAGCCAGCAAAGGCAAGCACAACCTTCTTTTGTTTTGAATCTCTTTGACTTCCTCTTCTACCACATGCTAGAGGAAACTACTTTTAACGGGCTCCTGTGATTAGATTAGGTCCACTCAGAGTAACTCTCTCTTAATCAACTCAAAGTGAACTCAATAGTAACATATTTTCAACTCTAAAATCTATTTTACCATGAGGTATGACACAATCCAGGGGAGACCTCATCATGTTCTCGGTTATGGTCCTCAGACAGGCAGTCGTTGGGAAGGAGACATTTTAGAATTCTGTCTACCCATCCATCTGTTGCCTCCCAGAGATTCGTCCCTCTCTAATGCAAAATTTATTCACTCCCTTTGAAGGTCCCCAAGATCTCATCCCATCATGACATCCATCCAAAGTTCACAGTCTCATCTAAACTCATCAGCTCAAAAGCTTATCAAAATCTCATCCCCTAGATCATCTGAGTTGGGGGTAGATGTTGATCCCAACTGAAATTCCTTGTACAGTTCTGGGCAAGTGAAACCAAAGCGACAAGTCACTTTTCCAACACTCCCAACATACAGGGATGGGACAGGCATAGCAAAGCCTTTATAGATGTTTGGGTTCAAATCAGGGAAATGGGAGGTGAAAAGGAACACTACCGAGAGGACACTTCATTGCACGCTGTCCCTGCACCACAGTACTGCTGTGTCTGGGCCATGAAGATACCCCAGTAGAGGGAGCCTTGTTTTCCTTTTTTCTCATCAGAGACTGGACCTCTCACCATGGCTGAAATTGTCCCATGGGCTTGCAGTGAATTCTCCATGTGAAAGGGGGTCCCTGGGGAAAATGGCCTCTGGGGTACACTCTGCCTTGTGTGGGAAGGTGCAGATTTTCTAGGAGAGGGTCTCAAGGCCCCTCATGGGCACAAAGTCCTATGCTTCTGCATTAAACACCTCTCCTTTCACTTGGCCCTGCAGGAGATCTAAGAACCATCACTATGGCACCCATGTGGGCAGCAGGCTCAGGTACTGAGTCAGCGCATGCGGATGCATCCACACTCCTGACCCACAGAAAGCCCAGACTGCCTCCCGTAGCTCTCTGCATCCTGTACCCTTCGGTCCCAGTGGGAGAAAAGGAATATTTCCCACCCCCGAGAGACAAAAAGGTGATATATTTATGTAACATCCTCTTGTAGAGGGGATAAACAGTAGGCTGCCCTTCCAGAGGACATCCTGACCCCAGCACCTGAGAAAGGGCAGGCTGGATGACAGGCAAGAACTGGGAATGATCCCTGTTCAAGCTCTTCACATTTCAGACCCTGCTGCTGGGTCCTGGGCACCTGTATGGAGCACAGCAGACTCCACAGATGCCAATGAACGCAGAGCGACGAACAGTCTGCCCTGGAGGAATCAGGCCTAAGCTGCTGTGAGCACAGATTCCCCCAGAGCTCGAGGGCCCCGCAGACCCTGTGCTCTAGGAGCCAGCAAAAAAAATCGGTCCTAGGGGAATTGCAGATCTACATACTAAGTTGAAAATGTAAGAGCTTTTAAAAGAAAATATTGAAGAATATTCTTGGGAAAGCAATCTTCTGTTTAAAAGAACTCCAGAATATTATTGTTATACATAAGGAAGTATTGATAATTGGACTCCATTAAAATTAATTAATTTTCTTCATCGAAAGGTTGCTTGTGCAATAGAAAATGCAAACAACAGAATGGGAGGAAAAGAAAAAAGTTGCTCAAATTATTTAGCCATTAGCAAAATACGAATTAAAATCATAGTACCATAGTGCTGTACATCTGACAAAAATGACTTAAATAAGATACATAACTTAGTGTGTTCCTGGATTGAGTAACCACAACTTTCATACATTTCTGGTGGAGGTGGACGCTGGTATGATCTCATTTGATGCTATCTACTCCATGAGGAGTGTGCATGCGTGTGCATGCTTTTGTGTGTTTATATGGCAAAAATCGTGCAAACCACTTTTGTACCTGCGCAACTGGCAAAAGCCACAAAATAGGAGGGAAAAATCCATTACTTTTCTGCAGAATATATTCTTTTAATTATAGAATTACCATACAGTGACATAGAATAATATACCTCAATAAGCAAACAAAATAAAATAACACATAATATGAACTTATCTCCAAACGTAAGACAGAAAAAACTCATAATAA
Source organism: Dugong dugon (assembly GCA_030035585.1). Classification (NCBI taxonomy): domain Eukaryota; kingdom Metazoa; phylum Chordata; class Mammalia; order Sirenia; family Dugongidae; genus Dugong; species Dugong dugon. The sequence continues at coordinate 25,634,768 of CM057478.1, read as the reverse complement.
ATTGTACAATTTTCATATAAAATGCAAAATCTAGCTAAGCCAAAGTCAAATGATGTTAAAGGTCAAGTCATAGGTTCCATTTGGGAGTATGGAGTAGCTGGCAATGGACATCATGGGACTCCTTAGGTGCAGATAGTTCTTGTATGTGTGTTTGTTTTATTGATCCAATCTGGCTGCTGGGTACCTGGGTATCCTTGTCAAATACATCCAGCTGTAAATACAAGATTAGCTTTCTTTTCTATGTGTTCTTAAATTACAATAATAATTTTACTTAAAAGTGCAATTACAAAGAATTTTATGGGATGATGTAAATTGTCTGTCTTGAGTCTGATGTTGTTTTGCATGACTGAATGTCTTTGTCCAAATTCATAGAATTATACACCTAAGTACCAGTAGTAGTAGTAGTAGTAGTTAGGTGCTGTGAGTCAGCTTCAACTCATAGTGATCTTATGTATAACAAAACAAACTATTGTCCTGTCCTGCTCTATTCTCACAATTGTTGTTATGTTGTAGCCACTGTGTCAGTCCATCTCATTGAAGGTCTTCCTGTTTATTCCCTGACCTACTTTATCAAACATTATGTCTTTCTCCAGGGACTGGTTCCCCCGATAACATGCCCAAAGTACATGAGATGAAGTCTCATCATCCTCACTTCTAAGGAGCATTTTGGCTGTACTTTTTCCAAGACAAATTTGTTTGTTTTTCTAGCAGTCCATGGTATATTCAATATGCTTCATCAACACCACAATTCAAATCCATCAGTTCTTTTGTCTTCCATTTTATTGTACAGCTTTCACATGCCCAAGAAACAATGGAGAATACCATGTTTGGGTCAAGTGCACCTTAGTCATCAAAGTGACATCTTTGTTTTTTAGAACTTTAGAGAGGTCTTTTAAAGCAGATTTGCCCAATGCCATGTTGTCATTTGATTTCTTGACTGCTGCTCCTAGAGGCATTGATCCAAGTGCAATGAAATCCTTTATAATTTCAATTTTTTTCATCATTTATCATGATGTTGTTTATAGGTCCAGTTATGAGAATTTTTGTTTTCTTCATGTTCAGGCATAATCCATACCGAAGAATGTAGGCTTTGACCTTCATCAGTAAGTGCTTCAAGTCATCTTCATTTTCAGCAAGCAAGGTTGTGTCATCTGCATATTTCAGGTTGTTAATAAGTCTTCCTCCAATCCTGATGCTACATCCTTCTTCATATAGTCCAGCTTCTTGGATGATTTGTTCAGCATACAGATTGAATAAGTAAGGTGAAATGATACAACCCTGCCACACAACTTTTTCAATTTAAAACCATACAATACCCATGTATTAGTTTATCTAGTGCTGCTTTAATAGAAATACAGCAAGTGGATGGCTTTAACAAACAGAAATTTATTTTCTCACAGTTTAGGAGGCTAGAAGTCCACATTCAAGGCAACCGTTCCAGGGAAATACTTTATCTCTCCGTCGGTTCTGCAGGAAGATGCTTGTCATCAATCTTCCCCTGGCCTAGGAGATTCTCAGCTCAGGGGTCCCAGGTCCAAAGCAGACACTCGGCACCTGGCACATCTTTCTTGGTGACATGAGGTCCGTCTCCTCTCTACTCAATTCTCTACTTTACATCTTGAAAGAGATTGACTCAATATACAACCTAATCCTGAAGATTGAGTCCTGCCTCATTAACATAACTTCCTCTAATCCTGCCTCATTAACATCGTAGAGGTTAGGATTTACAACACATAGGATAATCACTTCAGATCACAAAATGGTGGACAGCCACACAGTACTGGGAATCATGGCCTAGCCTAAACTGACACACATTTTGGGGTGTAACAGCTCAATCCATAACAACCTCCTTGTTCTGTTCGAACAACTGCTTCTAGATCTATGTACAGGTTCCACATGAGCAAAATTAATGTTCTGGAATTCCCATTCTTCCTAATGTTACCCATATTTTGTTATGACCCACACAGTCAAATGCCTTTGTGTAGTCTATGAAACGTGTTGCTGAACCCTAGAAGGTGAGTTCTGTCTGGCTTGCTCAGACTTGCCAATAATCTGGACACCGGCTTTTGAGAAAGAGAAAGTAATTTTATTGCAATGTGCAGAGCAAGAAGCCAGGAGGAAGTTCCTCAGATTAAACTCCCCAAACTATGAGGAAGCAGGGCTTATATGTGATTTAGACAGCAAAATGACAGCAGGCGCACTGGGGAGAGAAGATTCGAGAAGGAATACATAGGGAAAACTTTGCAGGAATTACGGTGGTCAGGAAACAGGAAGTGATGTGGTTCTTATCAGACCTCTGGCTTCAGAATGGGGTCCAGATGATAATTTTCCTTTTGATTCATTCCACCCGTTGCTGCCTCCTCTGGTGAGGTCAACTAACAGTCACAGCTGGCCCTTCTGCGCATGACGGGTGGACCAAATCTGGCTTGGGCTGGTTTAAGGCAGTCTTTTCTAACTAGTAGAAATTTACAGGCATTTGCAGGGTCAGGTTACACATAGATAAACATCTTTCTGGTGTTATCCGCTCTCAGTGAAGATCTATCTGGCATCAACAATGATATCACTTGTTCCACGTCTTCCTGTGACTCAAGCTTGAACTTCTGGTAGTTCCCTGTAGGTGTATGACTGCAGCTGATTTTGAATTTTCCTCAGCAAAAATTTAGTAGTATGTGATATTAATGATACTGTTTGGTAATTTTCACATTCTATTTGATCACCTTTCTTTGGAATGGGCACAATTCCAGTCATTTGGCAAAGTGGCTGTATTCCAAATTTCCTGACTCAGACAAGTAAAGGCTTCGACCATTGCATGCATTTGTTGAAGCATCTCTAATGTTATGCGGTCAATTTTTAGAGCTTTGTTTTTCACTAATGGCTTAAGTACAGCTTAAGCTTTTCCCTTTAGTAATAGTAGTTATTAATCATATGCTGCCTCCTGAAATGGTTGATTGTCAACTAATTATTTTTGGTACAGTGACTCTGTGTATTCCTTTTATCTTCTTTGATGTTTTCTGCATCATTGAGTTTTTTGTCCATAGAATCCTTACTCATTGCATCTGAAGGCTTGAATTTTCTCTTCAGTCCCTTCAGTTTGAGAAATGCCAACAATGTTCTTCCCTTTTGGTTTTCTAACTCTAAGTTTTTGCACATTTCATTATAATTCTTTACCATGTCTTCTCGAGCCACCCTTGGAAGTTTTCTCTTCATTTCTGTTATTTCATAGTATATTTTGTTTGTTTTAGCTACTCTGCACTCAAGAGCAAGTTTCAAAGAATCTTCTGACATCCATTTTGGTCTTTTCTTTCTTTCCTATCTTTTTAATGACCTTTTACATATTCATATATGATTTCTTTGATGTCATCTAACAACTTATCTGGTCTTCTGTCATTAGTTTTCAGTACATCAAATCTATTCTTGAGGTGGTTCTAAATTCAGGTGGGATGTATTCAATTTCATACTTTGGCTTTCTTTCTTTTCTTTCTTTCTTTGATTTTCTTCAGCTTCAATTTGAACTTGCATATGAGCAACTGACAGTCTGTTCTACAGTGACTACTGGCTTTGTCTTGACTTATAATATTGAGCTTCTCTATCATCGCTTTCCACATATGTGGTTGATTTTATTCTTGTGTAACCCATCTAGTAAGGTCTAGTCATTGTTCATGAAAAAAAAAGTATTTCCCTAGAATAAGTCAGTGGTTTTGCAAAATTCTATCATGCAATCTCCAGCACTGTTCTTATCACAAAGGCTATATTTTCCAACTACTGATCCTTATTTGTTTCCAACTTTTGCATTCCAAACACATGTAATTATCAATGAATCCTGTTTGTACATTTAATCAATTTTAGACTGCAGCAAATAGTAAAAGTCTTTAATTTCTTCATCTTTGTCATTCCAGGTTGGTGTGTGTGAATTTGAATAATAGTTTTATTAACTGGTCTTCCTTGGAGCTATGCGGATATTATCCTATCACTTACAGTGTTGTACTTCAGGATAGATCTTGACATGGTCTTTTGGATGATGATTGCAATGCCATTCCTCTTCAATTTGTCATTCCTGGCATAGTAGACCATCTGATTGTTGAATTCAAAATGGCCTAGTTCATTTCAGCTTACAAATATCTGGGATAACAATCTTCAAGCATTTTATTTATTTCTGAGAAATTCCCATTCTCCTTGATTCATACTTAGTACATTCCATATTACAATTATCAATGGATGTTTACAGCTATAGCTTCTCATTTTAGTTATGCCACATCAGCAAATGAAAACCCCAAAGTTTGCTCCACCCATGTCATTAAGATTGACTCTACTTGAGAAGGCAGCTCTTCTCCAGTTGTACTTTGAATGCATTCCAAACCAGGTGGTTCGTCTTACAGCACTATTTTGGACAATGTTCTGTAATTATATATAAGGTTTTCTTTGGTTAATTTTTGGAAAAACATCACTAGGCCTTCTTCCAAGTTTGTCTTAGTCTGAAGTTTCATTGAAACCTGTCCACCATGGATGACCCTGCAGGTGTTTGAGACACTAGTGACATAGCTTCCAGCATCACAGCAGCTTACAAGCCACCACAAAAACATTTCAATAAGTCTTTACTGTGGTGAAGGGTAAGACAGTACACAATACCGGAGAAGCCAGCACAGCCTGTCCAAGGCAAGGTCATAAAGCTCCACAGACACATCCAAACTCCCTCAGGGACCAAATTCCTGGGATGAACGGTCTGGGGACCATGGTCTCAGGGAATATCTAGCTCAATTGATATAACATACTTTATAAAGAAAATATTCTACATTTTATTTATGTGAGTACTGTCTGGGGTCTTACAATTTGTGAGTGTAAAAGACCCAACTGAAATTGAAAGAAACAAAACAGAATACTATGAAGAATTGTACTCTAACAAATTTGAAAACCTAGAGGAAATGGACAAATTTCTAGAAACTCACTACCCACTTTAACTAATGCAAACAGATGAAGAACAACTAAATAAACCCATAATAAAAGAAAAGATTGAAAAGGTAATTAAAAAACTCCCAACAAAAAAATCCCTCAACAGGATGGCTTCACTGGAGAATTCTTCCAAACTTTCAGAGAAGATATAACACCACTACTACCAAAGGTGTTTCAGAGTATAGAAAAGCATGGAATACTCCCAAACTCCTTCTATGAAGCCAGCATAACCTTGATACCAAAATTAGGTAAAGACACCACAAAGAAAATTACAGACCAATATCCGTCATGAACATTGATGCAAAAATCCTAAATGAAATTCTAGCCAATAGAATTCAGCAACATATCAGAAATAATAATTCAACGTGATCAAGTGGGATTTACACCAGGTATGCAGGGGTGGTTCAACATTAGAAAAATAAAAAATGTAATCCATCACATTAATAAAACAAAAGACAGGAACCACATGATATTATCAATCGATGCAGAAAAGACATTCGACAAAGTCCAACAACCATTCATGATAAAAAAAAAAAAAACTCTCCACAAAACAGGAATGGGGGGGGGGGGCAAGATGGCGCCCTAGGCAGAAGCACCACACTGTCCCTCCACAGCAAAGATCCGAAAAACTAAGCCTAACAGAGAATCAACAATCCTGAAACCCTAGAACACCAAATGAAGAGATAAAGAACTCAGCCAAGCACCAAACGGAGTGAGAATACTAAAAGAGAACGGAGAGCGAGGAGAGACTCAGGCAGAGATTCCTTACCAGCTAACGCAGCGCAGATCCACCATCTTGGATTCCTATCAGAGACCAGCGAACAGGAGAGCAGCCTTGCAGAGCGTCCAGTGGGAGATAGAACGACAGGTAAACTGTGGTGTGTGCTTTCCCACCCCCCACCCCTCTCCGCCTCGGCTGGGGCTCCCCTGCTTTCCGTGGCCAGGGTCCCTGGGCTGGGGGGCGCCGGTGCTTGGATTCCGCGTGCCTGGGCTGGCGACTTTCTGAGAGCCATTTGCTGGCTGCTGGTGAAGCTTTTTCTGCCGCCTCCCCCTCCTTTTGCCTGGGTGCCTTGTTCTGAGTGCCGTCTTTGCTCTCTCCTGCCGGGTTGTGGGGCTGCGTTCGGGCATGTGGCTGCTTCCAGGTCTGGTCTGCTGCGCTGGTGAGATCCCGGGGCCTTTGTTCGTTCGCCTCTCTGCTTCCCGTGGCCACGGTCTCTTAAACCCGAGACTGCCGGCTGCTTGGAATTCGCGCCCCTGACTGGGGGCTCTCTGGGTCCCATTTGTTGGCTGTTGGTGTGGCATTTTCTGCTTCTACTGGTTTCTCGCTTGCCTCTCGCTGCCTCCCCCTCCTTCTGCTCGGGTGCCTGGTTCCGAGCACCATCTTTGGTCTCTCTTGCGGGGCTGTGGGACTGCGTTCGGGCGTGTGGCTGCTTCCAGCTCTGGGCTGCCGTGCTGGTGAGATCCCGGGTCCCTTGTCCATTCGCCCCGCTGCTTCCCGTGGCCACCGTCTCTTAACCCCGAGACTGCCAGCTGCTTGGAATTCAAGCCCCTGAGTGGGGGCTCTCTGGGTCCCCATTTGTTGGCTGTTGGTGTGGCATTTTCTGCTTCTTCTGGTTTCTCGCTTGCCTCTCGCTGCCTCCCCCTCCTTTTACTCGGGTGCCTGGTTCCAAGCGCCATCTTTGGTCTCTCTTGCGGGGCTGTGGGACTACGTTCGGATGTGTGGCTGCTTCCAGGTCTGGACTGCTGTGGTGGCGAGATCCCGGGTCCCTTGTCCATTCACCCCTCTGCTTCCCGTGGCCACGGTCTCTAAACTCCGAGACTGCTGGCTGCTTGGAATTCGCGCCCCTGAATGGGGGCTCTCTGGGTCCCATTTGTTGGCACTGACTGCTGGTGTTGCTTTTTTTTTTTTCCTTCTTTTTTTAATTTTATTTTTCTTCTTTTTTGATTAGTTTTGTCATCTTTTCCCTCTTTTTCCCTTTTGTCTTTCTTCATTGCTTAATTTCTCGTCTCTCTATCTCTTCCTTCTCCTTCTGATCCCTTAGAACCAGGCGATGTATGCCTCTGTACCTTCTGGCCAGGCTGTGCTGTGAAAACTGAGACCGACTCCCCCAGACCTCATAGCTACATCGGTGGGATCCCTGGGAACTTTGCCGTTCTTTAACTTTTCTGATTTTTATTTGTTCATTCTTTCCTTTTCTTTCTCTTCCCCCTTCTGATTTCCTCCATCCCATAGTCTCTCATCTGTACTTTCTAACGACAAGCTCCCCTAGCATTCTTTTATGTTTGTATGCTTTTTGCTCCTGCTTCTCTCTCCTCTCTCCCATATCCGGCTTAGCTTCACACATAACCATCTTCCCGCTGCACCCTACCTACCTGCACCATGCACTTGACATCACACCACCAAGCTGTGCAGGCACGCCCTATTGGAACCTGCCCAGCACTGACTACCGACCGTCCTGGTGGCTACGGTGAGTGCCACAAACAACCAGTCCCAGTGGCTCTTCTACAGCTAGATCTGCCCAGCTGTACCACAAGGACAAAACAAACAAAAAAAAAATCTACAATCAATAAACGAGAGAAATATCTACTGAATGCCCCGAAAACAGCAAACAATATCAAAATATTTACAAAAACAAGACAAGATGACCCCAATAGGCGTCCAAATTAAAACACCAGATAACTCTCCTGTGGAAGAAAATGCACTAGAAGTACCTGATAGGGAACTCAAATCACTAATACTCAGAATTTTCCAAGAACTGAGGCAAAAAGCTGACAAACATGAGGGAAAAAATAGACAAATTTATGGAAAATACAGACAAAAAATTGGAAGAATTCAGGAAGATGATGCAGGAACAAAATGCCAAAATAAATTCACAACTCAAAATCATACAAAAACAACAATTAGAAATCCAAAAGATAAACAACAAGATTTCAGAAATGGATGATGTCATAGAAGGGTTGAGAAGTAGATTTGAAACCATGGAAGACTGGATGAGTGGAACTGAAGACAAACACTTGGATTCAACTCTGTTTCAGAAAAACTCAGAAAAAGAACGAAGAAAAATGAAGAGACCCTGAGAGTTATGTGGGACACAATTAAAAGCAGAAACTTATGAGTGATTGGCATACCAGAACAGGAGGAGAAAACAGAAAACACAGAGAGAATCATTGACGAACTGCTGACAGAAAACATTCCCAATATCATGAAACATGAAAAGCTGGCCATCCAAGAAGCTCAACGAACCCCATATAGGAGAGACCCCAAAAGAAAATCACCAAGACATATCATATTCACAATCACTAAAACTAAAGACAAGCAAAGAATCCTGAGAGCAGCTCATGAAAAACAAGAAGTCACATACAGAGCAGAAACAATAAGACTAAGCTCAGATTATTCGGCAGAAACCATGCAGGCAAGAAGGCAATGGGATGACATATATAAAATCTTGAAAGAAAAAAATTGTCAGCCAAGAATAATATATCCTGCAAAACTCTCATTCAAATTTGATGGTGAAATTAGGTCATTTCCAGATAACAGGAAACTAAAGGAATATGCAAAAGTCAAACAAAACTTACAAGAATTAATAAAGGGAGTTCTTTGATCTGAGGACAAACAGCTTCAGCCCTCAGGCAGGACCTAGGACCTAGGACCTAGGACGGAGGTTCATATGAACCAGATACCATTCTAGAAACTGAACTACAGAGGACTTTCCAAAAACAAAAGAAATACAACAGGGAATCAGAGCAATCAATCAAACGATGACAACAACATCAAAACAATGAAAGAGGGAACAAACAGCATAGGTATAGAACCTTCTAATGGAGAGGAAGGCAAGGCGATACCAAGTAAGGGTAGACTGCGTCAAAATTATAAAGATAAGGGTAAAATTCATGGTAACCACAAAGAAAGTTAACAAACCAACTCATAAAAATAAAGACGAAAAACATAAAGTCTCAACAAAAACAAAACCAACAAAAACAAAAGAAATGAACACAAAATCCACAAAAAAAAGTAACTCAGCACAAGAGAGTAAGAAGAACAAAGAAAACTTCAGCACCACAAAAAAAGCACTACAAAATGACACCAACAAACTTCCATCTATCAATAATTACACTGAATGTAAATGGACACAATGCACCCATAAAGAGACGGAGAGTGGCAGAATGGATAAGAAAACAGGATTCATCAATTTGCTCTCTACAAGAGACACACCTTAGAAACAAAGATGTGAATTTATTAAAAATCAAAGGTTGGAAAAAAATATATCAAGCTAACAACTATCAAAAAAGAGCAGGAGTGGCAATTCTAATCTCAGATAAAATAGACTTTAAAACAAAATCTACCATAAAAGACAAATAAGGACACTATATAATAATTAAGGGGATGATCCATCATGAAGACATAACCATAATAAATATCGATGCACCCAATCACAGGGCTCCAAATTACATAAAAAAAACTCTAACAGCACTGAAAAGAGAAATTGACAGTTCCACAATAATAGTAGGAGACTTCAACACACCACTCTCAGTAAAGGACAGAACAACTAAAAAGAAACTCAGCAAAGATACAGAAGACCTAAAGGACACAATCAGCCAACTGGACCTCATAGACATATATAGAACAATCCATCCAACCGCTGCAAAGTACACATTCTTTTCCAATGCACATGGAACGTTCTCCAGAATAGACCACATCTTAGGCCACAGATCAATCCTCAACAGGATCCAAAATAGTGAGATAATTCACAGTATCTTCTCTGACCACAATGCCATCAAGGTAGAAATTATCACTAGAAAAAGCAAGGAAAAAAAATCAAACACATGGAAATGGAATAATAGTCTGCTTACACATCAATGGGTAATAGAAGAAATCAGAGATGGAATTAAAAAATTCCTAGAATCAAATGAAAATGAAAGCACATCATACCAAAACCTTTGGGACACAGCAAAGGCAGTCCTCAAGAGGACAATTTATAGCAATAGATGCACATATCAAAAAAGAAGAAAGGGACAAAATCAAAACATTAACTACAGAACTCAAACAAATAGAAAGAGAACAACAAAAAAAGCCTACAACCATTGGAAGAAAGGAAATAGTAAAGATCAGAGCAGAAATCAATGAAATAGAGAACAGAAAAACAATAGAAAGAATCAACAAAACCAAAAGTTGGTTCTTTGAAAGAATCAACAAAATCGACAAACCACTGGCCAGACTGACAAAAGAAAAAGAGCAGAGGGCACAAATAACCCAAATAAGAAATGAAATGGGGGACATTACAACAGACCCAACTGAAATAAAAAGGATTATAACAGAATATTATGAAAAACTATATTCCAACAAATTTGAAAACCTAGAGGAAATGGATGAATTTCTAGAAACATACGGCCTAACCAAACTACAACAAAGTGATATTGAAAATCTGAACAGACCCATAACAGGAGAAGAGATTGAAAAGGTAATAAAAAAATCTCCCAAACAAAAAAAGCCCTGGCCCAGATGGCTTCACTGGAGAATTCTACAAAACATTTACAGAAGAGCTTGTACCAGTTCTACTCAAGCTATTTCAAAGCATAGAAGAGGAAGCAACACTTCCAAATTCATTCTATAAAGCCAGCATAACGCTGATAGCAAAACCAGGCAAAGACATCACAAAAAAAGAAAATTACAGACCAATATCTCTCATGAATATAGATGCAAAAATTCTGAACAAAATTCTAGCCAATAGAATTCAGTATCATATCAAAAAAATAATACACCACAACCAAGTAGGATTCATACCAGGTATGCAAGGATGGTTTAATACTAGAAAATCCATCAACGTAATCCACCACATAAATAAAAGGAAAGAATCACATGATCATCTCAATTGACGCAGAAAAGGCATTTGACAAAGTCCAACACCCATTCCTGATAAAAGCTCTCAATAAAATAGGTATAGAAGGGAAATTTCTCAACATAATAAAGGGCATCTATGCAAAACCAACAGCCAACATCATTCTTAACGGAGAGAGGCTGAAAACATTCCCCTTAAAAACAGGAACAAGACAAGGATGGCCTTTATCACCACTCCTATTTAACATTGTGCTGGAAGTTCTAGCTAGAGCAATAACGCAAGAGAAAGAAATAAAGGGCATCCAAATTGGTAACAAAGAAGTTAAACTCTCCCTATTTGCAGATGATATGATACTATACACAGAAAACCATAAAGATTCCATGAGAAATCTACTGGAACTGATAGAAAGATTCAGCAGAGTAGCAGGACACAAGATAAACATTCAAAAATCAGTTGGATTCCTATATACCAGTAAAGAGAACAATGAAAAGGAGATCAGGAAATCAATACCATTTTCAATAGCCCCTAAAAAGATAAACTACTTAGGAATAAATATGACCAGGAATGTAAAAGACCTATACAAAGAAAGCTACAAAACACTGCTGCATGAAACCCAAAGGGATCTACATAAATGGAAAAACATACCATGCTCATGGATAGGCAGACTCAACATTGTGAAAATGGCAATTCTACCTAAAGCAATTTACAAATACAATGCAATCCCGCTACAAATACCAACAACATTCTTCAAAGAGATAGAAAAACTAATTATTAACTTTATATGGAAAGGGAAGAATCCCCGAATAATTAAAGCACTACTGAAGAAGAAGAATAAAGTTGGAGGACTCACACTACCTGACTTGAGAACCTACTATACAGCTACAGTACTCAAAACAGCCTGGTACTGGTACAACAACAGAGATATTGACCAATGGAACAGAATTGAGAACCCAGATGTAAATCCATCCACCTACGGTCACCTGATCTTCGACAAGGGCCCAAAATACATCAAATGGGGAAAAGACAGTCTTTTTAACAAATGGTGCTGGAAAAACTGGATATCCATTTGTAGAAAAATGAAACAGGACCCATACCTCACACCAAATACAAAAACTACTTCAAAATGGATCAAAGACCTGAATATAAAGCCTCAAACTATAAAATTCATAGAAGAAAAAATAGGACCAACACTTCAGGCCTTAATACATGGCATTAACAGGATACAAACCATAAACATCAACACAAAAAACCCAACAGATAAACTAGATAACTGGGATCTTCTAAAAATCAAACATCTATGCTCTTCAAAAGACTTCACCAAAAGAGTCAAAAGAGAACCTACAGACTGGGAAAAAATTTTTGGACAGTACAAGTCAGACAAAGGTCTAATCTCCATAATCTACAAGAAAATCCAACACCTCTACAACAAAAAGACAAACAATCCTATCAAAAAATGGGCAAAGGAAATGAACAGACGCTTCACCAAGGAAGACATTCAAATGGCCAACAGACACATGAGGAAATGCTCGCGATCACTAGCCATTAGAGAAATGCAAATTAAAACCACAATGAGATACCATCTCACCCCGGCATTACTGGCACGAATCAAAAATACTGGAAATAACAAATGTTGGAGGGGCTGCGGGGAGATGGGAACTCTTATACACTGCTGGTGGCAATGCAAAATGATACAACCATTTTGGAAAATGATATGGCATTTCCTCAGAAAGCTAGAAATAGACATACCATTCGATCCAGCAATCCCACTCCTAGGAATATATCCTAGAGGAATAAGGGTCATCACTCAAATAGACATATGTACACCTATGTTCATGGCAGCATTGTTCACAATAGCAAAATGATGGAAACAACCTCGATGTCCATCAACAGATGAATGGATACACAAACTATGGTACATACACACAATGGAGTACTATGCAACGAGAAAGAACAATGAATCTGTGAACCATCTCATACCACGGATGAAACTCGAGGACATTATGCTGAGTGAAATAAGTCAATCACAAAAGGACAAATATTGTATGAGACCTCTATTGTAAAAACCCATGAAAAAATTCACATGAAAGTTGTAACAATCCTTGTTGGTTACCAGGGATGGGAGGGGAGGGGGGGTGAAATACTAAATAGGCAATAGATAAGTGGTACCTTGGGTGAGAGGTGAGATAGTACACAGTACAGGGGAAACTAACACAACCTGCACAAGGAAAGGTCATGGAGGCCCTATAGACACATCCAAACCCCCCGAGGGACTGTGTTGTTGGACGGAGGGCTCTGAGGACCATGGTCTCGGGGAACATATAGCTCAGTTGGCATGACACTACTTATAAAGATAATTCTCTACATTCTACCTTGGTGAGTAGTGTCTGGGGTCTTAAAAGCCTATGAGCGGCCATCTAAGATACTCCACTGGTCTCATCTCTTCGGGAGCAAGGGAGAATGAAGAGAACAGGATACAACGAAAAGATTAGTCCAAAGGACTAATTGTCCACAGCTACCAAGGCCTCCACTGGACTGAGTCCAGTACAGCTCGATGGTGCCCGGCTACCACCACTGACTGCTCTGACCAGGATCACAACAGAGGGTTCTGGACAGAGCTGGAGAAGGATGTAGAGCATAATTTTAACTCCCCCCCCCCAAAAACAAAAGACCATCTTTACTGGCCTAAAGATTACTGGAGAAACCTCAAGAGTGTGGCCCCAGACACCCTTTCAGCTCAGAGGTGAAGTTACCTTCGAGGTCCGATGTTAAGCCTGGGAGTGGACAGCCCAGTAAAACTAAATGGGAGTAACGAGGTACAGGAGTCCGGTGACAAAGGCCAGAAGGCAGAGGGGGAGTAGGAAACTGATGATAAGGAACACAAATTGAGTAAGGACACTGTCGATGTGTTGTGAGATTGTTGACCACTGTTATAGGGCAACATTTGTAGTAACTATTAAATGGGAGGCTGTTTTGTCCTGTAAGCCTTCATCTTGGGTGAGAATGGCAGCACAATTGGAAGAGCATAGTCCATATCACTTAAATGTGTAAGTAAAAAGTTTTGAAATGGTGTTAAAATAAAATAAAATAAAAAACCAAATGAGACTAATGAGGTACAGTAGTCCAGTGACAAGGGCCAGAAGACAGAATGGGACAAGGAAGTCCCCTGGTGACAGGGAACACAAGGTGGAGTAAGGATGTTCTTGATGTGTTGTGAGATTGTTAACCATTGTCATAGGGCAACATGTGTAGTAACTGTTAAATGAGAAACTATTTTGTTCTGTAAGCCTTCATCTTAAGTGAGAATAACAGCACAGTTGGAAGACCGTAGTCAATGTCACTGAACTGTGTAAGTAGAAATTTTTGAAACGGTGTGTCTTTGGCTATCTGTATTTTCATCAAAAAAAAAAAAGGTTGAGAATTTAGAGGCTTAATATGTTGTGGGGTTGTTAACCAATGTCATAGAACAACATGTGTACTACTATTTCATGAGAAACTATTTGTTCTGTAAGCTTTCACTTGAAGTACAATAAAATATTTAAAAAAATAATAAAAATTAAAAAAAAAAACAGGAATAGAAGGGAAGTTCTTCAACATAATTAAGGGCATTTATACAAAGCCAACAGCCAACATCATCTTAAATGGAAAGAGTTTGAAAGCATTCACCTTGAGAAAGGGAACCAGACAAGGATGACTTTTATCACCACTCTTATTCAACATTGTGCTGGAGGTCTTAGCCAGAGCGATTTGGCTGGAAAAAGAAACAAAGTGCATCCAAATTGGTAGGGAAGAAGGAAAACTCAACATTGTGAAATGTCAATTCTACCCAAAGAGATCTACAGATAAATTGCAATCCCAATCCAAATTCCAATGGCATTTTTTTTTAATGAAATAGAGAAACAAGTCACCAACTTCATATAGAAAGGCAAGAGGCCCCAGTTAAGCAAAGCATTACTCAAGAAGAAGAACAAAGTGGGATACCTCACACTACCTGATTTTAGAACCTATTATACCACCATGGTAGTCAAGCAGCCTGGTACTGGTATAACAGATACATAGACCAATTGAGAAGCCAGATATAAATTCATCCACCTATGAGCAGCTGATATTTGACAAAGGCCCAAATTCCGTCAATTGGAGAAAAGACAGACTCTTTAACAAATGCTGCTAGCATAACTGGATATTCATCTACAAATAAAGAAACAAGACCCATACCTCACACCATGTACAAAAACTGACTCAAAATGGATCAAAGAGTTACATATAAAATTGAAAACGATGAAGATCATGGAAGAAAATATATGGATGCTAGGAGCCCTAATACATGGCATAAACACAATAAGAACCATAAGTAACAAAGCACACGTTCCAGAAGAGAGACTAGATAACTGGGAGCTCCTAAAAGTCAAACTCTTATGCTCATCAAAAGACTTCACCAAAAGAGTAAAAAGACAATCTACAGATTGAGAAAAAAATTTGGCCATGACAAATCTGATCAGCGTCCAATATCTAAAATCTACAAGATACTGCAAAACCTCAACAACAAAAAGACAAATAACCCAATTAAAAAATGGGCAAAGGAGAGTTCCGGCAAAATGGCGCTCTAGGTAGAAGCACCACGCCGTCCCTCCACAGCAAAGATACAAAAAAACTAAGCCAAACAGAGAATACAACAATCCTGAAACCCAAAAACATCAAATGAAGAGATAAAGAACTCAGCCAAGCCCCAAAAGGAGTGAGAAAACTGACAGAGAGTGGAGAGCGAGGAGAGATCCATGCAGAGGTCCCCTACCAGCTAACACAGAGCAGATCCATCATCTTGGACTCCTATCGGAGACCAGAAAACAGGGGTATGAAAAAGCAGCCTCACGGAGCATCCACTGGGAGACCAAACAACCGGTAATTTGCGGTGTGCACTTTCCCACCCCCCACCCCTCTTCGCCCCAGCTCAGCCTCCTCTGCTTCCCACGGCCACGGTCTCTTGACTGGGAAGCGCTGGCTGCTTAGATTCCACACACCCAAGCGGGCGGCTCTCTGGGTGCCATTTGTTGGCTGCTGGTTTTGCTTTTTTCTGCTTCTTTTGATTTCTTCCTTGCCTCTTGCAGTCTCCCCCTTCTTTCACGCGGCTGCCTCGCTACGTGCTTCATCTTTGCTTCTTCCTGGGGGGCTGCAGAGCACTGGCAGTTTGTGGTGTACGCTTTCCCACTCTCTGCCCTTCTTCACCTATACTTGGCCCCCATCCACTTCCCACGGGCTCAGTCTCTTGTCTAGAGACACCAGCCTGTGCTGGCTGGCTCTCTGAGTCCCATTTGTTGGCTGCTAGTGTTGCATTTTTTTTCTTATTCTTTTGATTTCTTACTTGCCTCTCGCCACCTCCCCCTCATTTCACGTGAGTGCCTGGCTCCGTACGCCATCTTTGCTTCTTCCTGAGGGGCTGCAGAGAACTGGCAATTTGTGATATACACTTTCCCACTCTCTACCCTTCTTCATCCACACTCAGACTCCTCTGCTTCCCATGGACACAGTCTCTGGTCCAGAAACACCAGCCAGCACTAGCTGTCTCTCTGAGTGCCATTAGTTGGCTGCTGGTGTTGCTTTTTCTTTTTTCTGCTTCTTTTGATTTCTTGCTTGCCTCTCGCCACTTCCTCCTCCTTTCGCTCCAGTGCCTGGTTCCGTGTGCCATCATTGCTTCTTAATGAGGAGCTGCAGGGCTCCATTCGAGTGTGGAGCTGCTTCCCAGTCTGGGCTACCAAGCTGGTGGGATCCCGGGGCTGTTGTTCGTTTTGGATTGTTTGTTTGTTTTCTTTTCCATTTCTTGAGTTCGGAGCCCTTTCTGGCCAGGCGGGGCTGCGTGGCAAGGAACTCCCCTTCAGCTTCCACAAACGTGCAAAGGATTCCCTGAGGGCATTTCGTTTTTCTTTGGGTTTTTTTTCTGTTTTCTTGGGAGGCTTTTCTTGTTCTTTTTTTTTTTTTTTTTTTTTTTTTTTGCTTTGTTTCCTTTTCCCTCTTTTTCCCTTTTTGTTTTTTTTCATTGCTCAGTTTCTCATCCCTCTTTATCTTCCTTCTCTTTCTGATCCCTGAATACCAGGCGTTGTATACCTCTACGCACTCTAGCCAGGCTGTATTGCAACACCTGAGAGCGACTTCCCCAGACCTCATGGCTGCATCGGTGGGATCCCTGGGAACTTTGCAGTTCTTTAAACTTTCTTATTTTTATTTATTCATTGTTTTCTTTTCTTCCTCTTTCTGTTTCTCTCCATTTCATAGTCTCTCATCTCTCCATTCCAACGGCAAGCTCCCCTAGCATTCTTTTTTGTTTGTATGTTTTTGGCTCCTGTTCCTCTCTCCTCTCTCCCATATCCATCTTAGCTCCACACGTAACAATCTCCCTGTTGTATCCTGCCTACATGCACCATGCGCTTGACATCACACCATCAAGCAGCACAGGCACAGCCTACTGGAACCGGCCCTGCACTGATTACCGAACCGCTCTCTTCACTGTATAAGTGCCAAAAACAACCCGTCCCAGTAACTCCTCTTCAGCTAGACCTGCCCAGCTGTACCATATCTGAGTGACTGACCCTGCCAGTTGGAGGAAGCAAAAAGTATTGAGTGCACAGAAGAGCAAACAACAAAGAACACACAGTCTGCCTGCACAGACATACTTAATTTTTTTTTAAAAAGGGACAAAAAAACAAATCTACAATCAATAAATGAGAAAAATAACTACAGAATGCCCTGAAAACAGCAGACAACATCAAAACATTTACAAAAACAGGACAAGATGGTTCCAGTAGGCATCCAAAATAAAACACCAGATGACTCTCCTGTAGAAGATATCCGATAGGGGATTGAAATCTCTAATACACAGAATTCTCCAAGAACTGAGGCAAAAAGCTGACAAACATGAGGAAAAAATAGACAAATTCATGGAAAATACAGACAAACAATTGGAATAATTCAGGAGGATGATGCAGGAAGAAAATGCCAAAATAAATTCACAACTAGAAATCATACAAAAACAACCATTAGAAATCCAAAAGATAAACAACAAGATTTCAGAAATGGATGATGTCATAGAAGGGCTGAGAAGCAGATTTGAAACCGTGGAAGACAGGATCAGTGGAATTGAAGACAAACACTTGGATACAACTCTGTTTCAGGAAAACTCAGAAAAAAGAACAAAGAAAAATGAAGAGACCCTGAGAGTTATGTGGGATACAATTAAAAGCAAAAATTTACGAGTGATTGGAATTCCAGAACAGGGGGAGAAAACAGAAAACACAGAGAGGATCATTGAAGAACTCCTGACAAAAACTTCCCCAATATCATGAAGATGAAAAGCTGGACATCCAAGAGGCTTAATGAACCCCATATAGAAGAGACCCCAAAAGAAAATCACCAAGGCATATTATATTCACACTCACCAAAACCAAAAACAAGAATCCTGAGAGCAGCTCGTGAAAAACAGGAAATCACTTACAGAGGAGAAACAATAAGACTAAGCTCAGATTATTCAGCAGAAACCATACAGGCAAGAAGGCAATGGGATGACATATATAAAATCATGAAAGAAAAAAATTGTCAGCCAAGAATAATATATCCTGCAAAACTCTCGTTCAAATTTGATGGTGAAATTAAGTCATTTCCAGATAAACAGAAATTAAGGGAATATGTAAAAGTCAAACCAAACTTACAAGAATTATTAAAGGGAGTTCTTCGATCTGAGGACAAATAGCTTCAGCTCACAGGCAGAACCTAGGACGCAGGATCATAAGAGCCACATACAAATCTAAGAAATGTACTCTCGAGGACTATACAAAACCAAAAGAAATACAACAGGGAATCAGAGCAGCTAATCAATAAATGACAACAACATCAAAACAATAAAAGAGGAAATAAACGGCATAAGTATAAAAACTTCTAATGGAGAGGAAGGCAAAGTGATAACAAGTAACGGTAGACTGCTTCAAACTTAGAAAGATAAGGGTAAAACTCATGGTAACCACAAAGAAAGTTAACAAACCAACTCATAAAAATAAAGACGAAAAACATAAAGTCTCAACAAAAACAAAACCTACAAAAACAAAATAAATGAAAAAAAAAACCCACAAACAAAAGTAACTCAACCAAAGAGAGTAAGAAGAACAAAGAAAACTTCAGCACCACAAAGAAAACATTACAAAATTACAGCAACAAACTCACATCTATCAATAATTACACTGAATGTAAATGGGCTCAATGCACCCATATAGAGACGGAAAGGGAGAGAATGGATAAGAAAACAGGATCCATCAATATGGTCTCTACAAGAGACACACCTTAGAAACAAAGATGTGAATTTATTAAAAGTCAAAGGTTGGAAAAAATATATCAAGCTAACAACTACCAAAAAATGCAGAAGTGGCAACACTAATCTCAGATAAAATAGACTTTCAAACAAAATCTACCATAAAAGCCAAAGAAGGACATGATATAATGATTAAGGGGATGATCCATCATGAAGACATACCCATAATAAACATCTACGCACCCAATGACAGGGCTCCAAAATACATAAAACAAACTCTAACAGCACTGAAAAGAGAAATTTACAGTTCCACAATAATAGTAGGAGACTTCAACACACCACTCTCAGTAAAGGACAGAACAAATAAAAAGAAACTCAGCAAAGATACAGAAGACCTAAAGGGTACAATCAGCCTACTTGACCTTATAGACACATATAGAACACTCCATCCATACGCTACAAAGTACACATTCTTTTCCAATGCACATGGAACGTTCTCCAGAATAGACCACATCTTAGGCCACAGAGCAATCCTCAACAAGATCCAAGACGCTGACATAATTCACAGTATCTTCTCTGACCACAATGCCATCAGGTAGAAATTAACACTAGAAAGAGCAAGGAAAAAAATCAAACACATGGAAACTGAATAATACCCTGCTTACACATCAGTGGGTTATAGAAGAAATCAGAGATGGAATCAAAAAATTCCGAGAATCAAATGAGAATGAAAACACATCATACCAAAACCTTTGGGACACAGCAAAGGCAGTCCTCAGAGGACAATTCATAGCAATAGCTGCACATATCAAAAAAGAAGAAAGGGACAAAATCAAAACATTAACTACAGAACTCACACAAATAGAAAGAGAACAGCAAAAAAAACCCCACAACCACCGGAAGAAAGTAAATAGTAAAGATCAGAGCAGAAATAAATGAAATAGAGAACATAAAAACAATAGAAAGAATCAACAAAACCAAAAGTTCGTTCTATGAAAGAATCAACAAAAGCGACAAACCACTGACCAGACTGACAAAAGAAAAACAAGAGAGGAAATAAATACCCCAAATAAGAAATAAAATGGGGGACATTACAACAGACAACTGAAATAAAAAATATTATAACAGAATATTATGAAAAACTACATTCCAACAAATTTGAATACCTAGAGGAAATGGATAAATTTCTAGAAACACACGGCCTACCCAAACTACAACAAAGTGATGTTGAAACTCTGAACAGACCCATAACAAGAGAAGAGATTGAAAAGGTAATAAAAAAAACTCCCAACCAAAAAAAGCTCTGGCCCAGATGGCCTCACTGGAGAATTCTACAAAACATTTACAGAAGAGCTTGTACCAGTACTACTCAAGCTATTTCAGAGCATAGAAGAGGAAGCAACACTTCCAAATTCATTCTATGAAGCCAGCATAACGCTGATACCAAAACCAGGCAAAGACATCACAAAAAAAATTACAGACCAGTATCTCTCATGAATATAGATGCAAAAATTCTCAACAAAATTCTAGCCAATAGAATTCAGCGTCATATTAAAACAATAATGCACCACGACCAAGTAGGACTCATATGCAAGGATGAGTTCTACATTAGAAAATCAATCAGGTAATCCACCACATAAATAAAAGGAAAGAAAAGAATCACATGATCATCTCAATTGATGCAGAAAAGGCATTTGACAAAGTCCAACACCCATTCCTGATTAAAAAAACTCTCAATAAAATAGGTATAGAACGGAAATTTCTCAACATAATAAAGGACAGCTATGCAAAACCAATGGCCAACATCATTCTCAATGGAGACAGGCTGAAAACATTTCCCTTGAAAACAGGAACAAGACAAGGATGCCCTTTATCACCACTCCTATTTAACTTTGTGCTGGAAGTTCTAGCTAGAGCAATAAGGCAAGAGAAAGAAATAAAGGGCATCCAAATTGATAATGAAGAAGTTAACCTGTTCCTGTTTGCAGATGATATCATACTATACATAGAAAACCCTAAAGATTCCATGAGAAATCTACTGGAACTAATAGAAAGATTCAGCAGAGTAGCAGGATACAAGGTAAACATTCAAAAATCAGTTGGATTCCTATACACCAATCAGAAAAACGATGAAAAGGAAATCAGGAAAACAATACCATTTTCAATAGCCCCTAAAAAGATAAAATACTTAGGAATGAATCTAACCAGGGATGTAAAAGACCTATACAAAGACAACTACAAAACACTACTGCATGAAACCCAAAGGGATCTACATAAATGGAAAAACATACCATGCTCATCGATGCACAGACTCAACATTGTGAAAATGTCAATTCTACCCAAAGCAATTTACAAATGCAACGCAATCCTGATCCAAATACCAGCAACATTCTTCAAAGAGATGGAAAAACTAATCATTAACTTTATCTGGAAAGGGAAGAAGCTTTGAATAAGTAAAGCAGTATTGAAGAAGAACAACAAAGTTGGAGGAATCACACGACCTGACTTCAGAACCTACTATACAGCTACAGTAGTCAAAACAGCCTAGTACTGGTACAATGACAGATACATTGACCAATGGAACAGAATTGAGAACCCAGATGTAAATCCATCCATCTATGGTCACCTGATCTTCGACAAGGGCCCAAAGTCCATCAGATGTGGAAAAGACAGTCTTTTTAACAAATGGCACTGTCAAAACTGAATATCCATCTGCAAAAAAATGAAACAGGACCCATACCTCACACCGTATACAAAAACTACTTCAAAATGTATCAAAGACCTGAATATAAAGCCTAAAACTATAAAGTTCATAGAATAAAAAATAGGACCAACACTTCAGGCCTTAATACATGGCATTAAGAGGATACAAACCAAAACCATCAATGCACAAACCCTAGTAGATAAGCTAGATAACTGGGATTTAAAAATAAAACACCTATACTCTTCAAAAGACTTCACTAAAAGAGTCAAAAGAGAACCTACAGACTGGGAAAAAAGTTTTGGACAGTACAAGTCAGACAAAGGTCTAATCTCCATAATCTACAAGAAAATCCAACACCTCTATAACAAAAAGACAAATAATCCTATTAAAAAATGGGCAAAAGAAACAGACAGTTTACCAAAGAAGACATACAAATGGCCATCAGATACATGAGGAAATGCTCGCGATCACTAGCCATTAGGGAACTGCAAATTAAAACCACAATGAGATACCATCTCACCCCGGCATTACTGGCACAAATCAAAAACACTGGAAATAACAAATGGTGGAGGGGCTGCAGGGAGATGGGAAATCTTATGCACTGCTGGTGGGAATGAAAAATGATACAACCATTTTGGAAAATGATATGGTCCTTCTTCAGAAAGCTAGAAATAGACATACCATTCGATCCAGCAATCCGACTCCTAGGAATATATCCTAGAGAAATAAGAGTCATCACTCGAATAGACATATGCACACCTATGTTCATGGCAGCATTGTTCACAATAGTAAAACAATGGAAACAACCTAGATGCCCATTAACAGATGAATGGATACACAAACTATGGTACTTACACACAATGGAGTACTATGCAACGAGAAAGAACAACAATGAATCTGTGAAGCATCTCATAACAAGGATGAAACTGGAGGACATTATGCTGAGAGAAATAATCACAAAAGGACAAATATTGTATGAGACCTCTATGGTAAAAACCCATGAAAAAGTTCACACACAAAATGTAACAATCTTTGTTGGTTACCAGGGATGGGAGGGGTGGGGGAGAAATAGTAAATAGGTAATAGATAAGTAGTATCTTGGGTGAAGGGTGAGACAGTACACAGTACAGGGGAAACTAGCACAGCCTGTACAAGGAAAGGTCATGGAAGCCCCATAGACATATCCAAACTCCCTGAGGGACTGAATTGCTGGGCGGAGGGGTGTGGGGACCATGGTCTCTGGGAACATCTAACTCAATTGGCATGACACAGCTTATAAAGACAATTCTCTACATTCTACCTTGGTGAGTAGTGTCTGGGGTCTTAAAAGTCTGTGAGCGGCTATCTAAGATACTCCACTGGTCTCATCCCTTTGGGAGCAAGGGAGAGTGAAGAGAACAGGATACAAGGAAAAGATTAGTCTGAAGGACTAATGGACCACCGCCACCACAACTCCACCGGACTGAGTCCAGTACAGCTAGATGGTGCCTGGCTACCACCACTGACTGCTTTGACCAGGATCACAACAGAGGGTTCTGGACAGAGCTGGAGAAGGATGTAGAGCATAATTCTAACTCACAAAAAAAGACCAGCTTTACTGGCCTAAAGGAGACTGGAGAAACCTCGAGAGTATGGGCCCCAGACACCCTTTTAGCTCACTGGTGAAGCTACCTCCAAGGTTCACTGTTCAGCCTGGGAGTGGACAACCCCAAAAAACCAAATGAGACTAACAAGGTACAGTAGTCCAGTGACAAGGGCCAGAAGGCAGAAGGGGACAAGGAAGCTGGTGATAGGGAACACAAGCTTGAGTAAGGATATTGTTGATGTGTTGGGAGATTGTTAACCATTGTCATAGGGCAACATCTGTAGTAACTGTTAAATGAGAAACTATTTTGTTCTGTAAGCCTTCATCTTAAGTGAGAATAACAGCACAATTGGAAGAGCGTAGTTAATGTCACTGAACTGTGCATGTAGAAATTTTTGAAACGGTGTATCTTTGGCTATGTGTATTTTCACCAAAAAAAAAAAAAAAAAAAAAGGTTGAGACGATAGAGGGTTAATATGTTGTGAGGTTGTTAACCAATGTCATAAAACAATATGTGTACTACTGTTCCATGAGAAACTATTTGTTCTGTAAGCCTTCACCTGAAGTACAATAAAATATAAAAAAAAGAAATGGGAAAAGATGTGAAAGGTTCTTCGCCAAAGAAGACATTCAGGCAGCTAACAGACACATGAAGAAATGCT
This sequence comes from Dugong dugon, assembly GCA_030035585.1. Taxonomy (NCBI): domain Eukaryota; kingdom Metazoa; phylum Chordata; class Mammalia; order Sirenia; family Dugongidae; genus Dugong; species Dugong dugon. Next base: position 25,610,746 of record CM057478.1, on the reverse strand, counting down.
CACAATCATTAGTCTTTAGAGAAATGCTAATCAAAACTACCATGAGATACCTTCTCACCCCAACAAGGATAGCATTACTCCAAAAAACGCAAAATAGTAAATGTTGGAGAGGTTGTGGAGAGACTGGAACACTTATACACTGTTGGTGGGAATGTAAAATGATACAACCACATTGGAAACTGATTTGGCACTTCCTTAAAAAGCAGTAAATATAAGTACCATAGGATCCAGCAATCCCACTCCTTGGAATATATCCTAGAGAAATAAGAGCAGTCACATGAATAGATATATGAACACCGATGTTGATTGCAGCACTACTTATGATCACAAAAAGATGGAAACAATCTAGGTGTCCATCAACGGATGAATGGATAAACAAATTATGGTATATTCACACAATGGAACACTACGCAACGATAAAGAACAAGATGAAAGCGTGAAACATAACATGAAGAAATCTGGAAGGTATGATGCTGAGTGAATTTAGTCAGTCACAAAAGGGCAAATATTTTATAAGACCACTATTACAAGAACTCAAGAAAAGGCTTAAACACAGAAGAAAACATTCTTTTATGGTTAAGAGGGTGGGGAGGGAGGGTGAGAGTTATTCACTAACTAGATAGTAGACAAAAATTATCTTAGGTGAAAAGAAGGACAGCACACACTACAGGGGAAGTCAGCACAACTGGACTAAACCAAAGCTAAGAAGTTTCATAAACACAATCAAACACTTCGATGGAAAGAGTAGCAGGGGTGGCGTCTGGGGACCATGCTTTCAGGGGACATCTAGGTCAATTGGCACAACAAATTTTATTAAGAAAATGTTCTACGTCCTACTTTGGTGAGTCGTGTCTTGGGTCTTAAAATCTAGCAAGCGGCCATCTAAGTCACATCAATGAAGAACACCAAAGACACAGGGAAAATATTAGCCCAAGAGACAGAAAGGCCCTCATAGACCAGAAACTTCATCGGCCTGAGACCAGAAGAACTGGATGGTGCCCCGTTACCACCAGTGACTGCCCTGATAGGGAACACAACAAAGAGTCCCTGATGGGGGGATAGAAGTGTGGGGTGCAGAACTCGAATTCTAGTAAAAAGACCAGACTTAGTGGTCTGACTGAGACTCGAGGAACCCCAGAAAACATGGCCCCTGGGCTCTCTTTCAACCCAGAACTAAAACAATTCACAAGGCCAACTCTTCAGACAAAGATTGAACTGGACTGTGGGACATAAAAGATACTCGTGAAAAGTGAGCTTCTTAGATCAAGTAGATTCATGAGAATATATGTGCAGCTTCTGTCTGGAGGTGAGATGAGAGGGCAGAGATGTTAGGATCTGGTTTAATGGACACGGGAAATTAGAGGTGGAAAGGAGGAGTGTTCTGTCACAGTATAGAGAAAGCAATTAGGGTCACATAACAATGTATGTATAAATTTTTGTATGAGAGACTAACTTGAATTGTAAACATTCACATAAATTACTACCAAAAAAAAAAGTTTATGAGTGTACATCAAAGATTCTCCACTGGTCTCATCCAGTCTGGAGCAAGGGATAATGAAGAAATCCAAAGACACAGGGAAAGATTAGTCCAAAGGACTAATGGACCACAACTACCACAGCCTCCAGCAGACGGAGTCCAGCATAAATAGATGGTGCCTAGCTTCCACCAAGGACTGCTCTGACATACAGGCATCCCAATAGAGGGTCCCAGACAGAACTGGGAAAAAGTGTAGAACAAAATTCTAACCCCTTACCAAAAAAAAAAGAAATAAAAGACTTACTGCTCTGACAAAGACCAGAGAAACCTCAACCATATGGCCCCCAGACACCTTTATAGCTCAGTAATGAAGTCATTCCTGAGGTTCACCCTTCAGCCAAAGATTAGACATGCCTATAAAACAAAACGAGACTAAATGGGCACACCAGCCCAGGGGCAAAGACTAGAAGGCAGGAGGGGACAGAAAGCCGGTAACGGGGAACCCAAGGCTGAGAAGGGGGGAGTGTTGACATGTGAGGTTGGCAACCAATGTCACAAAACAATGTGAGTTAATTGTCTAATGAGAAACAAGTTTGCTCTTTAAACCATCTAAAGTACTATAAAAATTAAAGTAAGTAAAATAAAAAAGAAAATGCTACTGAAAAAAAATTGAAACATGTTATGAAAAAATGACTGATGGGTGGTGGATACACCCAAAAACCGTGCATTTTAACATATGTAATTTTTACCTCAAGAGGCAGTTGTTCAAATAGAACAAGGGGATAATGTATCAGGAAAGATGTGAGTCAGGGTTGTATCTTTTCATCATACTTATTCAATCTGTATGCTGGGCAAATAATCCGAGAAGCTGAGCTATACGAAGAAGAATGCTGCTCCAGGACTGGAGGAAGACTCATCAACAACCTGTGATATGCCAGTGAGACAAACTTCTTGCTGAAAGTGAAGAGGATTTGAGGCATTTACTGATGAAGATCAAAGACTGCAGACTTCTGTATGGATTACACCTTAACATAAAAAAAAAAAAACCTTCACAACTGGACCAATAAGCAACATCATGATAAACGAAGAAAGTATTGAAGTTGTCAAGGATTTCATTTTACTTGGATCCACAATCAACACCCATGGAAGCAGCAGCCAAAAAAATAAAATGAAGTATTGCATTCAGCAGATCCGCTGCAAAGGAACTCTTTAAAATGTTGAAAAATAAATATGTCATCTTGAGGTCTAAGGTGCACCTGACCCAAGCCACAGTATTTTCAATCACCTCATATGCATGCAAAAACTGGGTAAAGAATAAGGAAGACCGACAAAGAATTGATGCCTTCGAATTATGGAGATGGTAAGGAATATTGAATATACCTTGGACTGCTAGAAGAACAAATAAATCTGTCTTGTAAGAAGTACATCCAGAATGCTCCTTAGAAGCGAGATTGGCAAGATTTTGTCTCAAGTAATTTGAACATGTTAGTAGGTGGGACCAGTCCCTGGAGAAGAACAGTATGCTTGGTAAAGTAGAGAGGGTCAGCAAAAAAGAGGAAGAACCTCATCGAGATAGATTGACACAATGACTGCAATAATGGGCTCAAACATAGCAATGGTTGCGAAGATGACTCAGGAGCGGGCAGTATTCCATTCTGTTGTACATAGGGTCACTATGAGTCAAAAGCTACTTGATGACATCTAACAACAACAAACCTCAGTACAGTTGATTTTACAAATGGCATAATACTGTAAACCAGTTTTCACCAATAAATTGGAAAAGCAGATTAAATGCAATATCCCTAAGAAAACTTATGAAAGTTGACATAAGAAGAGATAAAATATGAAGCTATGGTATGTAATATATATAAAAGAAACATTGTCCATAATTGAAATGACATTAATACTTTTAAATTTTTAAGAAAAAAAAGCTAGTCTTACATACATGTCCAGGAAATAAAGAAAAAGAAATGATTCCACAATATATTTTGAGATAAAAGCATATCTTTAATACTGAAAACTGATTTTATAACAATGACAAAATAAGTCCACTTGCAAGATACAAAAACTCTAAAACTTTTTCACTAATCAAATTCAGTTATATACATATAACTGAATTTTTATATATAAAATCACATCTAATGTGATTTTAGCAGCCCTGGTGGCACAATAGTTAAACACTCAGCTGCTAACAGAGAGGTCTGCAGTTCAAACACACCATCCGCTCCGCAGGAGAAAAGTCCTGGCCATCTGCCCCTACTCCTGTAAAGATTACAGACTTGGAAACCCTATGGGGCAGTTCTACTCTGTCATATAGTGTCTCTATGTGTTCCAATCAACTCGGCAGTACACAACACCAACAATGTGAAAAGACATATATATATATATGTCACCTAATCAATTCCCACATCACCACCTCCACCCCAGGATGTTCATGTATACACACGCATATCCATACATATATATGTGCATACATATATACATAAATTCCATTTGCTGTATGAACAGAGAATAGAAGATAAACAAATGATTTTCTCAGTAGAGGTAGACGTAGTTGGAAAACAATTCAACTTTCATTCATGATAAAAGAAATCATTTACATATTATTATTAGAAAAAATAAACCCCTAATCTGAAGAGTATATTAAAATGTACAACACACACCATAATAAAAAGTGAAATGATGTAAGCTTTCTCCGAAGATGGAGAATAATAAAAAATGCCTGCTGTTTTCACCTACCAGTGCAGTAAGTCAAGAGAAGAAAATAAATAAATAAATAAACAAAAGGTACAATTAACAAACCTTGTGAGCTTGGTCACAGAAAATATACTAGGGAGAAAATATGAAAATATTAGTGAGTTCTTCAGGTTGGAACTTTTGAGTAAAGGTCTATGTACAAAGTCAGCTGTATCTCAGGCCTATGACAAAAGTGAAATTAAAATGCTTTTGGATAATCTGTTGTGTAATGAAGGCTGACTCAAGAGCATCTCGTTTTCTTTCCTCCTGTCAGGACACACCACCTAAACCAGACAACTCTAGCCTCCTTTTCCAGACCCCATCGAGGAGCCCCAAACTGCACAGATTCAAAGGTTTTTCAGCAAGAGGGGACAGCAGAGGGCCAGTGAGAAACTCTACCTGTCAAAAGTCAGCTTTACCACCTAGATAAATGCTCCCAACACAGCCCATACCTCATCTTCCCAATAGGAATACAAATAAATTACAATAGGACATTTCAGCATCTTCCGCCTACTTAAGTGAAGGTTTACAAAACAAATAGTTTCTCATTAAACAGCCAGAACACATATTGTTTTATGACATTGGTTAACAACCCCATGGCATGTCAGCACTCTCCCTTCTCAAGGTTTTTCTTTTCTTTTTTTGGTGAAAATATACATAGCTAAAGATACACCATTTCAAAAATTTCTACATGCACAATTCAGTGACATTGATTACATTCTTCCAGTTCTGCTGCTATTTTCACTTTAGATGTAAGTTTACAGAACAAAATAGTTTCTCATTAAACATTTAGTACACATGTTGCCCTGTGACAATGGTTAACAACCCCACTACATGTCAACACTGTCCTTACTCAACCTTGTGTTCCCTATCAAAAGCTTTCGTGTCCCCTTCTGCCTTCCGGTGCTTGTCCCTGGACTGCTGTATCTCATGTGCCATTTTGTTTTATGGGGCTGTCCAATCCCCTGCTGAATGGTGAACTTTGGAAGTGACTTCACCACTGAGCTAAAAAGGTATCTGGGAGCCATACTTTCGCGATTTCTCCAGTCTCTTTCAGCCAGTAAACCTGGTCTTTTTTTGTGTGTTAGAATTTTGTTCTACATCCTTCTCCAGCTCTGTCCAGAATCCTCTGTTGTGATCCCAGTCAGAGCAGTCAGTGGTGTTAGCCGGGCACCATCTAGCTGTACTGGACTCAGTCTGGTGGAGGCCGAGGTAGCTGTGGTCCATTAATCCTTTGGACTAATCTTTTCCTTGCACCCTGATCTCTTCATTATCCCTTCCTCCTGAAGGGGTGAGACCAGTGGAGTATCTTAGATGGCTGCTCACAGGCTTTTAAGACCCCAGAAGCTACTCGTCAAGGTAGAATGTAGAATATTGTCTTTATAAACTGTATTATGCCAATTGAGCTAGATGTTCCCCTAGACCATGGACTCCACAGCCCTCAGCCCAGTAATTCTGTCCCTCAAGGAGTTTGGATGTGTCTACGGAGCTTCCATGACTTTCCTTGTACAAGTTCTGCTTGCTTCCCCAGTATGGTGTACTGTCTCACCCTTCACCAAAGATATCACTTATCTATTGTCGATTTACTATTCCCCCCTACACCTCCTATCCTTCGTAACCAAAAAAGATTATTACTTTTTGTGTGTAAACTTTTCATGAGTTTTTACAATACAGGTCTCATACAATATTTGTCCTTTTGTGATTGACTTATTTCACTCAACATAATGTCCACCAATTTCATCTATTTTATGAGATGCTTCACAGATTCATCATTGTTCTTTATCGTTGCATAATACTCCATTGTGTGTATGTACCATAGTTTGTTTACCCATTCATCTGTTGATGGGCATCTAGGTTGTTTCCATCTTTTTGCTATTGTGAACAATGCTGCCATGAACATGAGTGTGCATCTGTCTACTCGAGTGAGAGCTCTTATACATTCCTAAGAGTGGGATTTCTGGATCTTATGGTATTTCTATTTCTAGCTTTGTAAGGAAGCGCCATATCATTTTCCAAAATGGTTGTATCATTTTGCATTTCCACCAGCAGTGCATAAGTGTTCCGATCTCCCAGCAGCATCTCCAACATTTGTTATTTCCAGGGTTTTTGATTGGTGCCAGTAATGCCAGGTTGAGATATCTCATTGTGGTTTTAATTTACATTTTTCTAATGGCTAGCGTATGTTAGCATTTCCTCATATGTCTGTTGGCCGCTTGAATGTCTTCTTTGGTGAAATGTCTGTTCATTTCATTTGCCCATTTTTTAATAGGATGATTTGTATTTTTGTCATAGATGTCTTCGATTTTTTTGTAGATTATGGAGATTAGACCTTTGTCTGACTTGTACTGTCCAAAATTTTTTTTCCCAGTCTGTGGGTTCTCTTTTTACTCTTTTGCTGAAATCTTTTGAAGAGCATAGGTGTTTGATTTTTAAAAGATCCCAGTTATCTAGGTTATTTTCTGGGGTTTGTGTGTTGATGGTTATGGTTTCTACCTTGTTAATGCCATGTATTAGGGCCTGTAGTGTTTGTCCTATTTTTTCTTTTATGTACTTTATAGTTTTTGCTTTATATTTATGTCTTTGATCCATTTTGAATTAGTTTTTGTATATGGTGTGAGGTATGGGTCCTGTTTCATTTTTTTGCAGATGGATATCCAGTTTTTCCAGCACCATTTGTTAAAAAGACTGTGTTTTCCCCATTTGATGGACTTTGGGCCCTTGTTGAAGATCGGGTGACAGTAAGTGGATGGATTTACATCTGGGTTCTCAATTCTGTTCCATTGGTCAATGTATCTGTTGTTGTACCAGTATCAGGCTGTTTTGACTATCCTAGCAGTATAGCAGGTTCTGAGGTCAGGTAGTGTGAGTCCTCCTACTTTATTCTTCTTCAATAGTTCTTTATTATTTGGGGCTTCTTCCCTTTCCATATAAAGTTAATGACTAGTTTTTCCGTCTCTTTGAAGAATGTTGTTGGTATTTGGATCGGGATTGCATTGTATTTGTAAATCACTTTGGGTAGAATTGTCATTTTCAAAATGTTGAGTCTACCTGTCCATGATCATGGTATGTTTTTCCATTTATTTAGATCCCTTTGGGCTTCTTGCAGTAGTGTTTTGTAGTTTTCTTTGTATAGGTTTTTACATCTCTGATTAGATTTATTCCCAAGTATTTTATTTTTTTAGGGGCTATTATAAAATGTTTTGTTTTCCTGATTTCCTTGTCATCGTTCTCTTTATTGTTGTGTAGGAATCCAACTGATTTTGTATGTTTATCTTGTACCCTGTTACTCTGCTGAATCTTTCTATTAGTTTCAGTAGATTTCTTATGGAGTCTTTAGGGTTTTCTATGTATAGTATTATATCATCTGCAAACAGGGACAGTTGAACTTCTTGTTTACCATTTTGGAAGCTCTTTATTTCTTTTTCCGGCCTTACTGCTCTAGCTAGAACTTCCAGCACAATGTTAAATAGGAGTGGTAATAAAGGGCATCCTTGTCTTGTTCCTGTTCTCAAGGGGAATGTTTTCAGCCTCTTTCTATTAAGAATGATGTTGGCTGTTGGTTTTGCATAGATTTCCTTTATTATGTTGAGAAATTTCCCTTTTATGCCTATTTTATTGAGAATTTTTCTCAAGAATGATTTTTGGACTTGGTCGAATCTCTTTTCTGCATCAACTGAGATGATCATGTGATTCTTTTCTTTCCTTTTATTTATGTGGTGGATTACGTTGATTGATTTTCTAACATTGAACCATCCTTGCATAGCTGGTATGAATCCCACTTTGTCGTGGTGTATTATCTCCTTGATATGATGCTGAATTCTATTGGCTAGAATTTTGTTGAGAATTTTTGCATCTATATTCTTGAGAGCTATTGGTCTGTAATTTTCTTTTTTTGTTGTGTCTTTGTCTGGTTTTGGTATCAGGGTTATGCTAACTTCATAAAATGAATTTGGAAGTGTTGCATCCTTTTCTGTGTTCAAAAATAGTTTTAGTAGTACTGGTAGATGCTCTTCTCTGAATGTCTTCTAGAATTCTCCAGTGAAGCCATCTGGGGCAGTGCCTTTTTTATTGGGGGTTTATTACCTTTTCAATCTCTTGTTATGGGTCTGTTCATATTTTCAACATCACTTTGTTGTAGTTTGGGTAGGCTGTGTGTTTCTAGAAATTTATCCATTTCCTCTAGGTTTTCAAATTTGTAGGAGTATAGTTTTTCATAATATTCTGTTACGATCCTTTTTATTTCAGTTGGGTCTGTTGTAATGTTCCCCATTTCATTTCTTATCTGGGTTATTCGCATCCTATCCTGTTTTTCTTTTGTCGGTCTGGCCTGTGGTTTGTTGATTTTGTTGATTCTTTCAGAGAACCAACTTCTGGTTTTGTTGACTCTTTCTCTTGTTTTTCTATTCTCTCTCATTTATTTCTGCTGTGATCTTTATTTCCTTTCTTCCAGTGGTTGTGGGCTTTTTTTGTTGTTCTCTATTTGTTTGATTTGTGTAATTAATGTTTTGATTTTGTCCCTTCTTTCATTTTAGATGTGTGCATTTCTTGCTATAAATTGTCCTCTGAGGACTGCCTTTGCTGTATCCCAAAGGTTTTGGTATGATGTGTTTTCATTCTCATTTGATTCTTGGAATTTTTTTATTCCATCTCTGATTTCTTCTATTACCCAGTTGTTTGTAAGCAGGGTGTTATTCAGTTTCCATGTAATGGATATTTTTTTCCTTGCTCTGTCTGTTGTTAATTTCTACCTTGATGGCATTGTGGTCAGAGAAGATACTTTGAATTATCTCTACGTTTTGTATCTTGTTGAGAATTGCTCTGTGGCTAAGATGTGGTCTATTCTGGAGAACATTCTTTGTGCACTGGAAAAGAATGTGTACTTTGCAGCTGTTTAATGGAGTGTTCTATATATGTCTATGAGGTCAAGTTGGCTGATTCTGCCCTTTAGGTCTTCTGTATCTTTGCTGAGTTTCTTTTAGATGTTCTGTCCTTTACTGAGAGTGGTATGTTGAAGTCTTCTATTATTACTGAGGAACGGTCAATTTCTCTTTTCAGTACTGTTAGAGTTGGTTTTATGTATTTTGGAGCTCTGTCATTGGGTGCATAGATGTTCGTTAGGGTTATGTCTTCATGATGGATCAACTCCTTAATCAATACATAGTGTCCTTCTTTGTATTTTATGGTGGATTTTGTTTTAAAGTCTATTTTATCTGAGATTAGTATTGCCACTCCTACTCTCTTTTGGTAGTTGTTAGCTTGATATATTTTTCCACCCTTTGGTTTTTAATAAATTCATGTCTTTGTTTCTAAGGTGTGTCTCTTGTAGACAGCATACTGATGGATCTTGTTTTCTTATCCAGTCTGTCACTATCCATCTCTTTATGGGTGCATTAAGGCTGTTTTCATTCAGTATAATTATTAATAGATGTGAGTTTATTGTTATCATTTTGTAGTGCTTTTTTTGTGGTACTGACGTTTTCTTTGTTCTTCTTACTCTCCTGTGCTGAATTCCTTTTGTTTGTAGATTTTTTTTCATTTATTTTGTTTTTGTAGGTATTGTTTTTACTGAGACTTTATGTTTTTCCTCTTTATTTTTATGAGTATGTTTGTTAACTTTCTTTGTGGTTACCATGGATTTTACCCGTATCTTTCTAAGTTTGAAGCAGTCTACAATTACTTGGTATCGCCTTGCCTTCCTCTCCATTAGAAGGTTCTATATCTACACCGTTTACGCCCTCTTTTATTTTTCTGGTGTTGTCATTTACAGATTAACTGCTCCGATTCCTTATTGTATTTCTTTTTGTTTGGGATAGTCGTTGAGATTTCATTTCCTAGTTTGGTATCTGGCTGGTGTGATCCTGCATCCTAGATTCAGCCTGTGGGCTGAAGTTGTTGGTTCTGAGATCGAAGGACTCACTTTAATTATTCTTATAACTTTGGTTTGTTTTTTACATATTCCCTTAATGTCTGTTTATCTGTAAATGTCTTAATTTCACCATCATATTTGAATGAGAGTTTTACAGGATATATTATTCTTGGCTTTTTTTTTTTTTCTTTTAAGGTTTTATATACGTTGTCCCATTGCCTTCTTGCCTGCATGGTTTCTGCCAAATTATATGAGCTTTGTTTTATTGTTTTGCCTTTGTATGTGACTTCTTGTTTTTCACGAGCTGTTCTCAGGATTCTTTGTCTTTGGTTCTGGTGAGAGTGATTATGATATGCCTTGGTGATTTTCTTTTGGGGTTTATCCTATGGGGGTTCAGTTGAGCTTCTTGGATGGCCAGCTTTTCATCTTTCATGATACTGGAGAAGTTTTCTGTCATCAGTTCTTCAGTGATCCACTCTGTATTTTCTGTTTTCTCCCCTTGTTCTGGAACTCTGACACTCGAAAACTTTTGCTTTTGATTGTATCCCACATAAGTCTCAGGGTCTTTTCATGTTCTTCATTTTTTTTGTCTGATTTTTCCTCAGACAGCGTTGTATCCAAGTGTTTGTCTTCAATGCCACTGATTCTGCCTTCCACTGTTTCAAATCTGCTTCTCAGCCCTTCTATGACGTTGTCCATTTCTGAAATCTTGTTATTTATCTTTTGGGTTTCTAATTGTTTTTGTATGATTTTTAGTTGTGAATTTATTTTGACATTTTGTTCCTGCATTATTTTCCCGAATTCTTCCATTTTTTTGTCTGAATTTTTCATGAATTTGTCTGCCTTATCCATGAATTTGCCTATTTTTTCCTCATTTTTTTCTGTTTTTTGCTTCAACTCTTGGATAATTCTGAGTACTAAAGATTTGAATTCCCTATCAGGTAGTTCTAGTGCATTTTCTTCTACTGGTAATTCATCTGGTGTTTTATTTTGGACACGTACTGGAACCATCCTGTCCTGTTTTTCTAAATGTTCTGATATTGTCTGCTGTCTTCGGGGCATTCAGTAGTTATTTTTCTCATTTATTAATTGTAATTTTTTGTTTCATCCTTTTTTTTAATTTGGCTATGTCTGAGCAAGTGGGCTGTGTGTTCTTTGTTGTTTGCTCATCTGTGGGTACTCTCCTTTTTGCCTCCTCCAGTTGGCAGGGTCTGTCGTTCAGATATGGTACAGCAGGGTGGGTCTAGCTAAAGAGGAGTTGCTGGGGTGGGTTGCTTTTGGCACTTTCGGCAGCCGCTAGGGAAGGCCGGTAATTAGTGCAGGGCAAGTGCCAGTAGGCCGTGCCTGTGCTGCTTGATGGTGTGATGTTAAGTGTATGGTGCAGGTAGGCAGGATGGAGGGGGGAGACTGTGATGTGTGGAGCTAAGATGGGTATGGGACAGAGGAGATGGGAGCAGGAGCCAAAAACGTACAAACAAAAAAGAGTGCTAGATAAGCTTGCCTTTGGAGTGGAGAGATGAGAGACTATGAAATGGAAAAAAACAAAAAGGGGAAGAAGAAAAGAAATAATAAATAAAAATGGGAAGAAAAAAGAAAAGCTCCCTGGGATCTCACCAGTGTGGCTACACGGTCTGGGGAAGTTGTTCCCAGATGTTGAAGTACATCCTGGCTAGAAGGTGTAGAGTTGTCACTCAGCACCAAGTATTCAGGGAACAGGAAGAGAAGGAAGGTACAGAGACATGAGAAACTGAGTAATGAAGAAAGAAGAAAAGGGAAAAAGAGGGAAAAGAACACAAAACAAATTTTATAAAAGAACAAGAACACCCCCCCCCAAAAAAAAAAACAGAATAAAAGGAATTCCCTCAGGGATCCTTCTGCCCGTCTGCACAAGCTGATGGGGTACGTCCCAAGTATCTCAGTACTGCCTGGTGAGAACAGGCTCCCAATTTGAGTAAAGAAAAAGAAAACCAACAAACAGTTAAAACCAAACAAACAAAAAAGTCACGGGATCCCACCAGCATGGCAGCACAGACCAGGAAGCAGTTTCACATTCGAGTGGAGTTTCACAGCCTTTCAGGAAGAAACAAAGATGGCGCATGGAGCCAAGTATTTGAGTGAAGGGAGGGGGAGGTGGTGAGAGGTAAGGAAGAAATGAAAAGAAGCGGAAAAAAGCAACACCAGCAGACAACAAATGTCCCTCAGGGAGTCGGCCGGTGCAGGCAGGTGGAATCCAAGCAGCCATTGCTTCCAGCAAAGAGACTGTGGCTGCAGGAAGCAGAGGAGGTGAAGAAAAGTGGGGGATGGGAAAGCATATAGCATTGGTTACTGGTTATTCTGTCTCATGCCGGAAGCTCCGTGAAGCTGCTTTCTCATACCCCTTTTTTGCTGGTCTCTGATAGGAGTCCAAGGTGGCTGATCCGTACTGCGTTAGCTGATAGGGTAACTCTGCATGTATGTCTCCTCGCTCTCTGCTCTCTGTCAGTTTCTTATTCCAGTTGGTGCTTGGCTGAGATCTTTAGCTCTTCATTTAATGCTTAGATTCAGGATTGCTGTTTTCTCTGTTTGGCTTAGTTTTTCAGATCTTTGCTGTGGAGGGATGGCGTGGTGCTTCTGCCTAGAGCGCCATGTTGCCGGAAGTCTCCACCTCCTTGAATTTTGCTTATGGGGAACTTGTGTATGGGAAATCCTCCCATCTAACTTGAGTGAATACATGCTTCTCTTGTTACTTTTCTTCAATTACTTGTCTCCAAAGTAAGACAGCCTGCAGCGTAATTGTCCCTGTCATTTCCTCAGCCAGCTCAGCCTTCTTCTCTCTCAGGTTTTCTGACACAGGATGAGATTATTACACTGTGTGCTTGCACTGGAATACACAGCTGTGTTACCAGAGCTCATACCTCTCAGCTCCATGTAGGCTGTGCTTGTGGACTTTTCTCTGGTCATGGTTACTCTGCCCTGATACTTCTGTGCATAGCTTGTTCTACTACTGCTGGGGTTGTTCCATCCCATCCATTCTAGCCCTTGTCCATGGGTCTACCACACCCAGTTGATATGGTATCTGGTGAAGGTTTATCCAGAAGCCTTTCAGGAGACCTTCACTGACACCCCAGGCTTCCTCCCCTCAGCTCCAGACTGCACCAGCTGGACCTGGGAGTATCTGCCTGTTGAGAGCAGACGGTGTGGATGAAATTCCCCTTAAGTAGACACAGCACCGTCTTCATCCCTGGGACTGGGGACACCCTTACCTGTAGCTGCTGCCACCAAAAAGAGGATTCTCCAGCTCCAGTCCATTGGGAGAGAGTTGTGTTCTGTGGGATTCTGTCAGGGAGTGGTATGGTTGTTGAGTGATGCTCTGGGGACACAGACATATCCATATTTAACCTACTAGGCTTCAGATTGTTTTCATATTCATGAGGCAGAATATTTCAATGCTTAAATCTGTGCCCAACCTGGGGAGCATAAATGAAAGACACAACAACCACACAACGCAAGGAAGTTAGGATGTAAATCACAGGGTTTTGATTCTAAAAGTCCTGTTTGAGGACATGGGTCCCCTGCCATAACCCTAAGTTCTGTGTGTGGGTAGTGCCTCCAATTAAGGAACACAATGAGTGTAGTTAAGAAAAGAGGCAACAAAACAATCATATACTTGGACTGCCATTTCTATTTCTACCTGGAAGCCAGGAATAAGCAAGGATTGGAGGTCAGAAATCAAGGTTTGTCTTTGGATTTGACACTGTGTGGACACTGCTACATCCCAGAAAAGTTATAAGAATGAAATATGGCCTGAAGAAAATAGAGGTCTACTAAATAATCATTTATTTTAAGCCCCCATTTTATTAAAACAGATTTCAAAATTTCCAGAAAAAAAAAGGGGGGGGGGATTCTGATTATGGAAAAAGGAGGTAGGTTACTCCTGACAATATATTTCAAAACCAAAAATCAAGAAAATACTTAAAAATACTTTATAGTACACTGGTACTCTATTATGAATAGATGTGAAATTTCCAGTATTCATTTATAGATCAGTTCCCCAGACTCTTCTGCATTCTCATTACGGCAGATAATTCTCACATAATTAGGATAATGTATTGTAGTTTTTGACAGTCACTCCCCTTTTTGTTATCTAAAGTTGGTATGAAAATTTAAGCCATACCTCTTTTAGATTATTTTTTCTCTTTATCTCTATGTAGAAGAGGGGGCGGGGCACATGCGGGCAGCACCAGCAGAAAAGGTGTTTGTCCTGAATATTAATGCAGACAAGGGAGGTTCAAGTAGAGCCCTAAGAGGAAACACCTGACCCCACCAGAAACACTTCTTAACCTCCCTGCTCCTGCCCTAGGGACACTCCTGTGCTCAATGTGTCCTAAGCTCCCTCTGCAGGCCAGCCCCCTCCTTGCAGGTGACATCTGTGCTAGAGCTCCCACTGTCTTCCCTTCTCTTGGTCTTGCATGTCCACGTTCTTGGCTCTCACGCTGCTCATTTCTAAGTGGAAATCAGTGTTGTTCTTGGCGGTTCTGCATAGGTGCTCGGCAGGTAACTGGTTGTGGTGGTCAGCACTAGGGTGGAGAAGTTGACCAGCTACCCCACATCCTGCCCATTCCCCTGCCCAATCCTCACTTACTGAAGACCATTCAGGTACATCAGCCACCAGGATATGGGTCAGGATGCCCCTGGCTGGGTCCTGGGAAGGTGAAAAGGATATGTTTATAAACCTCAGGGGACAACCTTACATCTGACAACGGCCACCTGGCAGGGACAATGGGAAGTCAAAGTGAGGCCATGAGAGGGGAGAAGATGTGGGGGCTGCCACACTCAGGGATATAGAGGGAATTTAGGTGAGGGTCCCCGTGCTAGGTCCTGGACCTGAGACTGAGTCCCCATTCCATGTGTGCAGAGAACAGCCTGATCTGTGGGGTGTGCATCCCCCCTGGGCTGGCCAAGCCCCCACGTATGTTGGAAAAATTCCAGACCATGGCAATCACCGTGTGCTGAAGAACTGGGATGATCTCAGGAGGACTTTGGCTATGGCAGTGTTCATAGCTGAGGGAAAACACAGTCAGTTGGTCTCCACCAGCATAGAGTGTATCATGGCACAACATGTTCAGGAAACAGTAGAACCCACAAATGATCATCCACAATTACTAGAGCAAATATTACATGGTGCCGATTATGCCCGTATTTGTGGTTGGTACTTTACAGCCAAATCTCCTTTAATGGCAACATGTACTCCATAAAACAGGTTCTATTCTTACCGCCTGTATTAGTTATGTAGTGCTGCTGTAACAGAAATATCACAAGTGGATGTCTTTAAGAGAAATTTATTCTCTCAGTCTAGAAGATTTGAAGTCCAAACTCAGGGCATAAGCCCAGGGGAAGGGTTACTTGGTCTGTCAGCTCTGGAGGAAGGTCCTTGTCATAAATCTTCCCTTGGTCAAGTAGCTTCTCAGAGCAGGGACCCCTGGTCCGAAGGACGAGATCTTCTCCTGGCTCTTGTTTCTTGGTGGTATGAAGTCCTCCTGTCTCTCTGCTCATTTCTCTCTTTTGTATCTCAAAAGAGATTGGCTTAAGACATAATTCAGTCTTGTAGATCTCAACAACATAACTGCCACCAATCCATCTCATTAACATCATAGTGATAAGGTTTATAACACAGAAAAATAACAACAGACGGCAAACTGTTGGACAATTACATAATACTGGGAATCATGGCCTAACCAAATTGGTACACATATTTTTTGGGGACATAGTTCAATCCGCGACACCGCCCTCTATGGATAAATGCAGAGCACCGACACCATCTATCTGAGTTTCACACAGATCTGTGTATTGGTATGGCTAATGCACATCACAGAGGTTTGGTTCAGGATGGATCTTGATGATACATGTGTAATATCACCTCATTTGTGTCATATAAACCTCCGTGTGCATTGCACAGAAAGGATGAGAAGTACATGTGTGTGCACATGTGTGTCTCTCTGTGTGTACATGTGTGCACAAATGTATGCATGTGTGTTTGTGCATGCAGGTGCATGAATCTCTGTCTTTGTGTGCAAATGTATGTGTGTGTCTCTGTATGCTTGTGTGAATATGTGTGTGCATTGTGCGTCTGAATGTTAGGGTCCCATGTGCATGTGTATGTATGTGCCTGTGTGTTTTATGTGTGCCTGTATGTGCATATACATGTGTGCATGTGTGTGTGTGCATGTACATCTGTAGTCCTATGTCTAATTACAGAGTTGTCATGTCACGTGTGTTCCTTGTTGTAGACAGAAGTTACACAAATGTGAGGATCCTGGCAAACATGTTGCTGAGCAGGAAGTTTCTATGTGTGATGAAGAATACAGCCTCCAGAAGTAGGGGCAGCCCAAAACTTGGGATCAGGAAAAGCCACTGCATGGTTATCACCCGTGTGAGTCCCCTCAGTAATCAGTGCAGCCCCCAGGGAATCACGGAATATTACATGGCACCTTCTCTGCTCACAGTCTGAAAAGGTTAAGGGGGACCTCCTGGCCCAGGGAGAGTGAGATACAGGCCGACAGAGAACAGAGAGCGAGGAGAGATATGTGCAGAGGCACCCTATAAGCTAACGCAGCATGGATTTGCCATCTTGGACTCCTGTAGGAGATTGGCGAACAGAGTATATGGGAAAAGAGGAGGCAGAACAACCAGTAACCAGTGATATACGCTTTCCAACCCCCACAGTTATTCTCCCCTACTCAGCCTCCTCTGCTTCCTGTGGCCACGGTCTCTTGGCCAGGAGGCACTGGCTTCAGCCCTGTGCTACATGGATTCCACCTTCCCACACTGGCCAGATCCATGAGTGCTATTTGTTTGTTGCTAGTGTTGCTTTTTTTCACTTCTTGTGGTTTCTTCCATACCTCTCACAAACTCCCCCTCCTTTCTCTCAAATACGGTGGTTCCGTGTGACATCTTTCCTTCTTCCTGGAAAGCTGTGAAATACTGCTCGACTGTGGAGCTGCTTCTTGGCCCTCATCGCCACTCTGATGGGATCCCTGGGGCTTATTTTTGTTTGTTTTGATTTGTTTGTCTGTTTGCTTTCTTTTCCATTTCTCGGCTTGGGAGCCAATTATAGCCGAGCTTTACTGCAAGACTTGGTACCTACTTAATCTGCAAAGCTGCACACTTAGATCCATGGGGAAATTTCATTTCCCTTTTTTTTGTTGTCTTTTCTCTCTTTTTTCCTTTTTGTCTTTCTTCATTTCTCATTTTTTCATCTATCTATATTTCCCTTCCCTTCCTGTCCCCTGAATATCTGGCACTGTGTAACACCTCTATGCCTTCTAGCCAGGCTGTACTTCTCTGCCTGGAAGTTACTTCCCCAGACTTTGCAGCTGCGCCAGTGGGATCACAGGGGGCTTTATCTTTTTTTCTATTATTTATTTATTTTCATTTACCCTTTAACTTTTTTCTTTTTCTTTTTGTTTTTCTCCATTTCTTATCTCACATCTCTCCACTGAAATGGCAAGCTACCTTAGCACGCTTTATTATATGTTTGTTTTTAGCTTCTGTTTTTCTCGCATCTCATCTTTCCCATATCCATCTTAGCCCCAAAGTCACAATCCCCCTCATTCCTGCCTACCTGCACCATGCATTGAATGTCACACCACTGACCACCACAAGCATGGCCAACCAGAACCTGAGGTGCACTGATTCTTGGCCTGCCCTGTTGGCTCTAGTACACGTCAAAAACAACCCATCCCAGAAACTCCCCTTCAGCTCAACCAACCCTGCTGCACCATAGCTGAATGACTGACACCGGCCCAATGGACAAGGAGGTGAAAAATATCATGTCCACAGATGAGCAAACAACAAAGAACGCACATCCCATCTGCTCATACATAACCAAATTTAAAAAAAGCAGGAAGAAGCAAATAAATCTACAATCAACAAACAAAGAAAATAACTACCAAAGACAGCAGACAATCTGAAAACATAAAAAACAGGACATGATAGCTCCAGTAGGCATCCAAAATAAAACACCAGATGACATTCCAGTAGAAGAAAAGACACTAGAACTACCTAATAGGGAATTCTAATCTTTAATAATCAGAATTATCCAAGAGTTGAAGCAAAAGGCAGACAAAAATGAGGAAAAAATAGAACAAATTCGTGGAAAAGGCAGGCAAATTCATGGAAAATTCAGACAAAAAAATGGAAGAATTCAGGAAAATAATACAGGAACAAAATGCCAAGATAAATTCACAACTAGAAATCACATAAAAACAACAATTAGAAGTCCAAAAGATAAACAACAAGATTTCAGAAAAGGACAGTCTCAGAGAAGGACTGGGGAGCAGATTTGAAATGATAAAGCAGGATCAGTTAAATTGAAGACAAACACTTGGGTACAACTCTGCGGAAAAATCAGAAAAAAAATGAAGAAAAATGAAGAAACCCTGAGAATGATGTGGGATAAAATCAAAAGCAAAAATTCACAAGTGATCACAGTTCCAGAAAGAGGGAGAAAAGGGAAAACAGAGAGGATAATTGAAGAATTGCTGACAGAAAATTTCCCTAATATGAAACATGAAAAGTTGACCATCCAAGAAGCTCAACGAACCCCTTATAGGATAGATCCCAAAAGAAAATCACCAAGGTATATCATAATCACATTTCCTAAAACCAAAGACAAAGAAAGAATTCTGACAACACCTCCAGAAAAATGATAAGTCACATAAAGAGGAGAAACAATAAACTAAGCTCAGATTGTTTGGCAGACACCATGCAAGCAAGAAGGCAATGGGATGACATACATAAAACCTCGAAAGAAAAAATTACCAGGCAAAAATATAACCTGAAAAACTCCCATCAAATAAGATGGTGAAATTAAGACATTTCCAGATAAACAAAAATAAAGGGACTATGTAAAAAACAAACTAAACTTGTAAGAATTACTAAAGGAATTCATTCAGTCTGAGAACAAACAACATCAGACCACAGGCTGAATCTAGGATGCAGGATCATTCCAGCCAGATACCAACGTAGGAAGTAAACTCTCAAAGACAATCCAAAACTAAAACAATTACAAGAGGGAACCAGAGAGGTTAACCTGCAAATGACAACATCAGAACAATAAAAAAGTGAATAAACCTTGTAGGTATAGAACCTTCTAATGGAGAAGAAAACAAGAGATACAAAGTAATAACAGACTGGTTTAAATCTACGAAGATAGAGGTAAATTTCAAGGTAACCACAAAGGAAGTTAACAAACCTACTCATCAAAGTAAAGAAGAAAAACATAAACTCTTCATAAAAACAAAATCTAACAAAAAAAAAATCCACAAACAAAAGGAATTCAGAACAAGAGAGTAAAAGGAACAAAGAAAACGTCAGCACCACAAAAAAGCACTACAAAATGACAGCAATAAACTCACACCTATCAATAATTACACGGAATGCAAATGGCCTAAAAGCACCTATAAGGAGACACAGAGTGACAGAATGGATAAAAAACAGAATTCATCAATATGCTGTCTACAAGAGACATATCTTAGAAACAAAGATGGAAATTTATTGAAAGTCAAAGGGTGGAAAAAATATATCAAACAAACAGCTACCAAAAAAAAGAAAGAGTGGCAAGACTAATCTCAGGTAAAATAAAGTTTAAAATAAAATCCACAATAAAAGACAAAGAAGGACACTATATATTGATTAAAGGGATGATCCATCATGAAGACATAACCATAATAAACATCAATGCACCCAATGACAGGGCTCCAAAATACATAAAACAATCTCTAATAGTACTGAAAAGAGAAATGGACGGTTCCACAATAATAATAAGAGACTTCAACACACCACTCTCAGTAACGGACAGGACATCTAAAAAGAAACTCAACAAAGATACAGAAGACCTGAAGGGCACAATCAGCCAACTTGACCTCATAGACATGTATTGAACTCTACACCCAACAGCTGCAAAGTACACATTCTTTTCCAAGGCACATGGAATGTTCTCCAGAATAGACCACAACTTAGGCCACAGAGCAATCCTCAACAAGATCCAAAAAGTTGAGATAATACACAGTATCTTCTCTGACAACAACACCGTGAAGGTAGAAATTAACAACAGGAAGAGGAAGGAAGAAAATCCGTTGTATGGAAACTGAATAACACCCTGCTTACACATCACTGGGTAACAGAAGAAATCAGAGATGGAATCAAAAATTTCCTAGAATCAAACAAAAATGGAAACACGTCATACTAAGATTTTTGGACACAGCAAAGGCAGTTCTCAGAGGACAATTTATAGCAATAGATACACACATCAAAAAAGAAGACAGGGGAAAAAAAGGAAAATATTACCTATACAACTTGAACTAATAAAAACAGAACAGCGAAAACAGCCCACAGGCACCAAAAGAAAGGAAACAATAAAGATCACAGCAGAAATGAATGAAATAGAGAATAGAAAAACAATAGAAAGAATCAACAAAACCAAAAGTTGGTTCTTTGAAAGAATCAACAGAATTGACAAACCACTGGCCAGACTGACAAAAGAAAAATAACCCAAATAAGAAATAAAATCAGGGACATTACAACAGACCCAACTGAAATAAAAAGGATTATAACAAAATATTATGAAAAACTATACTCCAACAAATTTGAAAACCTAGAGGAAATGGATAAATTTCTAGAAAGACACTATCTACCCAAAGTAACACAAAGTGATTTTAAAAATCAGAACAGACACATAACAAGAGAAGAGATTGAAAAGGAAATTTAAAAAAAAAAAAAAATACTCCCCTACAAAAAAAAGCTCGGGCCCAGATGGCTTCACTGGAGAATTATACCAAACATTTCGAGAAGACCTTTTACCAGAAATACTCAAACTATTTAAGAATATAGAAAAGCAAGGAACACTTCCGAATTCATTCTATGAAACCAACAAAACCCTGATACAAAAACCTGACAAAGATGCCACAAGAAAAGAAAACTACACTCCAAAACATCTGGTTAATATAGATGCAAAACTTGTCAACAAAATTCTAGCCAATAGAATCCAGCATCATATAAAAAAATAATAATAATAATACACTATGACCAAGTAGGATTCATACCAGGTATGCAAGAATGGTTCAACATTAGAAAATCAATCAAAGTAATCCACCAAATAAATAAAAAGAAAGAAAAGAATCATATGATCATCTCAATCATCACAGAAAATGCATTCTACAGAGTTCAACACCCGTTTCTGATAAAAAAAAAAAAACTCTCAATAAAATAGGCATAGAAAGGAAATTTCTCAACATGATAAAGGGCGTCTACGCAAAATCAACAACCAACATCATTCTTAACGGAGAGAGGCTGAAAACATTCCCCTTGAGAACACGAACAAGGATCCCATTTAAAGCCACTCTTATTTAACATTGTGCTGGAATCCTAGCTAGAGCAATAAGGCAAGAAAAATAAAGGGCATCCAAACTGGTAATGAAGAAGGTAAACTGTCCCTATTTGTGGATGATATGATACTATATATAGAAAACCCAAAAGACTGCACAAGAAAACTACTGTAACTAATAGAAAGATTCAGCACAGTAGCCAGATACAATAGAAACATAAAAAATCAATTAGATTCCTACACAACAACAAGGAGAATGATGGAAAGGAAATCAGGACAACAATACCATTTATAATAGCCCCTAAAAAAATAAAATTCTTAGGAATAAATCTTACAAGGAATGTAAAAGTCCTCTTACAGAGAAAACTACAAAACACTACTGCAAGAAACCAAAACAGATCTACATAAATAGAAAAGCGTACCATGCTCAAGGATAAGGAGGCTCGACATTGTGAAAACGATGATTCTATCCAAAGCAATTTATAAATACAAAGTAATCCTGATCCAACTACCAACAACATTCTTTAAAGAGATGGAAAAACGAATCATTAACTTTACATGGAAAGGGAAGAAGCCCCGGATAAGTAAAGCACTATTGAAAAAGAATAAAGTAAGAGAACTCCCACTACCTGACTTCAGAACCTACTATACAGCTATGGTAGTCAAAACAGCCTGGTACCGGTACAACAGATACATTGACCAATGGAACAGAATTGAGAACCCAGATGTAAATCCATCCACTTACAGTCACCTGATCTTTGACAAAGTCCCAAAGTCCATCAAATGCCGGAATAGACAGTCTTTTTAACAAATGGTGCTGGCAAAACATGATGTCCATCTGCAAAAAAAAAAAAAAAGAAAGAAAGAAAGAAAGAAAAAGGACCTGTATCTCACACAATATACAAAAACTAATTCAAAATGGATCAAAGACCTAATATAAACAAAAAGCTATAAAGTTCATAGAAGAAAAAATAGGGTCAACACTGGAGACTTTAATTTATGGCGTTAGCTGGATAAAAACCAAAACCAACGACACACAAACTCCAGAAGACAAGCTAGCTAACTTGGATCTTCTAAAAATCAAACACCTATGCTCTTCAAAAGACTTCACCAAAACAGTAAAAAGACAACCTACAGACCGGGGAAAAATTTTTGGACAGTACAAGTGAGACAGAGGTCTAATCTCTAAAATCTACAAGAAAATCCAAAGCGTCTACATCAAAAAGACAATCCAATCAAAAAATGGACAAAGGAAATGAATAGACACTTCAGCAATGAAGTCATCCAAGTGGCCAATAGACACATGAGGAAATGCTCGCAATCACTAGCCATTAGAGAAATACAAATTAAAACCACAATGAGATACCATCTCACACTGGCATTATTGGCACGAATCAAAAAACTGGAAATAACAAAAAGTTGGAGAGGCTGCGGGGAGGTCGGAACTCTTATGCACTGATTG
The DNA here is from genome assembly GCA_030035585.1 of Dugong dugon. Taxonomy (NCBI): domain Eukaryota; kingdom Metazoa; phylum Chordata; class Mammalia; order Sirenia; family Dugongidae; genus Dugong; species Dugong dugon. The sequence goes on along the minus strand of CM057478.1, from coordinate 25,587,843 downwards.
TGGGAATGCAAAATGATACAACCATTTTGGGAAATAGTATGGCGCTTCCCTAGAAAGATAGAAATAGAAATACAGTACAATCCAGCAATCCCATTCCTAGGAATATGTCCTAGAGAAATAAGAGCCATCACACTAATAGACATACGCACACCCATGTTCATTGCAGCATTGTTCACAATATCAAAATGATGGAAACAACCTAGATGCCCATCAACAGTTGAATGGATAAACAAACTATGGTACATACACACAATGGAAAATTATGCAACAATAAAGAACAATGATGAATCTGTGAAGCATCTCATAACATGGATGAAACTGGAGGACATTATGCTGAGTGAAATAAGTCAATCAGAACAGGACAAACATTGTATGAGACCACTACTGTGAAAACTCATGAAAAGGTTTGCACAGAAAAAGAAAGAATCTTTTATGGTTACGAGAGATGAGAGGGGAAGGGAGGAAATACTAAATAGACAATAAATAAGAGGGACTTCGATGAATTGTAAGACACTACACAATACTGGGAAGCCAGCACAACTGGTACACAAAAAGTCATGGAAGTTCAAGAGACACATCCAAACTCCCTGAGGGACTGAATTGCTGGGAGGAAGGCTATGGAGACCATGGTCTCGAGGAACATCTAGCTCAATTGGCATAACATAGTTTATAAACAAAATGATCTACGTTCTACGTTGGCGAGTAACGTCTGGGGTCTTAAAAGTCTGTGAGCAGCCATCTAAGATACTCCATTGGTCTCACCCCTTCGGGAGCAAGGGATAATGAAGAAAAAAAGATACAAGGTAAAGATTAGTCCAAAGGACTAATGGACTACAACTACCACAGCCTCCATCAGACTGAGTCCAGTACAACTAGATGGTGCCCGGCTATCAGCACTGACTGCTCTGACAGGGATCACAACAAAGGGTCTTGGACAGAGCTGGATAAAAACGTAGAACAAAACTCTATATCACAAAAAAAACCAGACTTACTGGCCTGAAAGAGACAGGAGAAATCCCAAGAGAATGGTCTCCAGATACCCTTTTAGCTCAGTAATGAAGTTACTCCTGAGGTTCACCGTTTAGTCAAATATTAGACAGCCCCTTAATAAAAAATGAGACTAACGTGGCACAATAAACCAAGGATAAGGACTAGAAGGCAGGAAGAGACAGGAAAGCTGTTTATAGGGAACCCAAGGTTGGGAAGGGATAATGTTGACATGTCGTGGGGTTTTTAACCAATGTCATAATATGATACGTGTACTAACTGTTTAATGGAAAACTGTTACTTAAACCTTCATCTAAAGTACAATAAAAATGAAAATATTAATCTATAGTTCTAATGGACCACATGATCCATAGCCTCCAACAGCCTAAGCCAAAAAAAAGTGGGTGGTGCCCAGCTACAACCACTGACCGCTCTAACAGGGATCACATCACTATAGAGGGCTCCAGGCAAAGTGGGAGAAAAATATAGGATAAAATTCAAGTTCACAAAAACAAACTAAACTTACTGCCCTGACGGTGACTGGAGGAACTCTCAGAATTGAAACCACTCCTGAATTTCACGTTTCAGCCTAAGATTAGACATACCTCTAAAACAAACAGTGAAACATGTGAAGAATGTGCTTTTTAGTTCAATCAAATATACGAGACCAAAGGGGAAACACCTGCCCCAAATCAAAGACAAGAAGGAAGGAAGGAACAGGAAAACTGTATGAATGGACACTGAGAATCCAGGGTGCAAAGGGAATGGGGGAGAGTGCTGACACATAATGGGGATTGCAACCAATGTCATAAAACAATTTCAGTACAACATTCTTTAATGAAAACTAATTCGCTCTGTAATCTTTCACTTAAAACATAATAAAATTTAAAAAACAGGATTATATGTAATTCTAGAATTACCAGAATAAATAAATTGCCTGAGAAGCATAAACATTTGCAATGTCTAGCTAATTTACAAAGATGACCAGTAGATCTATTGCAAATGAGCAGGAAAAAAAAAGTACGGTGAAAGGATACAAGCCTGGAGCACACCTTTTCCAATTTTAAACCATGTGGTATCCCTTGTTCTGTTCAAAGGACTGCCTCTTGGTCTATGTTCAGGTTCCCTTTGAGCACGATTAAGTGTTTTGGAATTCCCGTAATTTACAATGTTATCTATAAATTTTTAAGATTCACACAGCCGAATGAGTTCACGTGGTCAATAAAACAGAGGTAAATGTCTTTCTGGTATTCTCTGCTTTCAACCACAATACATCTAAGTTCATCAATAATATCCCTCACTCCATGTCCTCTTCTGAATCAGCTGGAATTTCTGGCAGTTCCCCGTCAATATATGGCTGCAGCCATTTTTTAATTATCTTCAGCAAAATTTACTTTCATGGAATATTAATAATTTTGTTCAATAATTTCCACATTTGTTGGCTCATATTTCTTTGTAGTGGACACATACATGGATCTCTTCCAGTTGGTTGTCCATGTATCTGTATTTCAAATTTCTTGGCTTAGTGAGCATTTCCAGTGTTGGGTCCATTTGTTGAAGCATCTCAATTGGTATTTGGTCAATTCTTGGAGCCTTATTTTCTCAACAATGCCTTGAGTGCAGCTTAGAAGTTTTCCTTCAGTCCCATTGGTTCTTGATCATATGCTACCTCCTGAAATGGTTGAATGTGGGCTAATTATTTTTGGTACAGTGACTCTGTGTTTTCCTTTCATCTTCTTTTGATGCTTCCTGCATTATTCAAATTTTTGTCCATAAAACCCTTCAACATTGCAATACAAGTCATAATTTTTTCTTTGGTCCTCTCAACTGAAGAACTATCAAGTGTGCTCTTCCCTTTTGATTTTATAACTCCATTTCTTTGCACATTTCATTGTAATACTTTAATATGTATTCTCGTGAAGACCTTTGAAATTTCCTGTTTAGCTATTTTACTTAATCTTTTATTCCACTTGCTCTAGCTTCTCTGTGCTCAATATCAAGTTTCAGAGTCTCTTCTGACATTCATTTTTGTATTTTCTTTTTTGTCTTTTTAATGACCTTTTGATTTCTTCATACTTTTGGTCTTCAGTCATTAGTGTTCCGTGCATCAAATTTATTCTTGAAATGGTCACTAAATTTAGGTGAGATATATTCAAGATCATCCTTTGGCTCTCATGGACTTGTTTTAATTTTCCATCTTCAACTTAAACTTGCATACAAACAGTTGGTGGCCTGTTTTTTCAGTCAGCCCTTGTTCTGAATGATTATATTGAGTTTCTCCATCATCTCTCCCCATAGATGAAGTCAGTGCAATTCCAGTGTTTTCTATCAGACAATGTCCACTTGTATAATCGTTATTTACATTGCTGAAAAAAGATATTTCCCATGAGTAAGTCATTGGTCTTGCAGAATTTCATCATGTGATCTCTGGCATGGTTTCCATCACAAAGGCCACATTGTCCAGTTACTTATCCTTCTTTGTTTCCAACTTCGAATTCCAATCACCAGTGAATATCAGTGCATCTTGATTGCATGTTTGATCATTTTTAGACTGCAGAAGTTGGTGAAAGTCTTCAATTTCTTCATATTTGGTTGGTGCATAAATTTGAATAGTAGTCATGCTAACTGGTCTTCCTTGTAGGCATATGGATATTATCCTATCACTTATAGCATTGTACTTCAGAGAGATTTTGATTTTTTTATGATGAATGCAACACTGTTTTTGTTCAATTTGTCATTCATGGCATATTAGACTATATGATTGTCTGATTCAAAATGGCCAATACCAGTCCATTTCAGCTCACTAATGCCTAGAATATTGATTTTTATGCATTCCATTTCATTTTCGAAGACTTCCGATTTTCCTAGATTCATACTTTGCACCTTCAGTGTTCTGAAAATTAATGTATGTTTCCAGCTGTTTCTTCTCATTTTGAGTTGTGCCACATCAGCAAATGAATGTCCCACGAGCTTTACTCTATCCGTGTCATTGAAGTTGGCTCAATTTGAGGAAGCAGCTCTTCCCCAGTCATATTTTGAGTAACTTCTAACCTGAAGGGCTCATCTTAGAGCACCATATCAGACAATGTTCCACTGTTATTTATAATGTTTGCATAGGGAACCCAAGATCAAGGTGGAGAGTGTTGACATGTCATGGGGTTGTTAACCAATGTCATAAAACAATATGTATACAGACTGTTTAATAAGAAACTAGTTTCTTCTGTAAACCCTCGTCTAAAGTACAATAAAAAGAAAATCCTAACACTCCATATGTATTGGGTAAATTATCTGAAGGTAGAATCAGATTAATTTCAAACACATATTATAAACCATAGGGCAACCACTAAAAATTCATTAAAAAGGAAATAAATAATAAGTCAATATAGGAGATATAAATGCTATACTTAAAAATTCAAATTGAGACAAGAGACAACAGGAAAAATAAATTAAAAGATTAAAGAAAATTTTCAGCAAATTGACAACTAGTAAGATGGTAGAATTAATTCCAGCTATATCAATCTTAACTTGAAACGGGAATGGTCTAAAAACATCAGTTACAAAAGGATAAATGTCATACTGGATAAAAAGCAAGACCCAAGACTCAAAACAATAAAGGAGTTTAAATATAAATATTTAGATGGGTTAAAAGTAAAAGATGGATAAATAGAAAACATGAAAGCAAAGCTTCAGAAGTAATATTAAAGAGGACGTCAAAAAAAATTTTAGAGATAAAGAGGGTTATTACTTAATGATAAAGGGGCCATTTTTCAAAAGCATAAAAATACTTATTAATAGAACCTAAAAGAGACATAGTAGTTAATTATAATTGGAGACCGAAATACTTCACTCTCTGCAATTGATGGAACAAGTAGGAAGAAAATAACTGTGGCTATAAATGATCCAAATAGCACTATCAGCCTGCCTGACTAATTGCCATTTGTAGATCACTTCATCGAAAAACAGCGGATCACACACAGTGTCACTGACCAGAAGAGATTCTGAAGATACGGTAGTTAAATATAACATGATGTCTTAAATTGAATCTTGGAGCAACAACAACAAAGGACATTTGTGGTAAACTGGTGAAATTCTAACAAAATCAGCCGTTCGGTAAATATAAGTGTAACAATGTTAATTTCTTACTTATTACAAATGTACCATAGTTATGTAAGATGTTAGCAATAGGGGAAATCAGAAAAGACGTATATGAACAATTTATTTGAAATTGTCCAGTTAATCTAATATTATTCCAAATAAAAAGTTTGTAAAAGGCACCAGCATCAAAAATAAAAATCACAAGAACTTATGCAACGGTTTACAGTATAGTATTATTGCCGTCTTCTAATGAATTTTTAAGAGATACAGGTAAATTACTTTCTGAACAGATGACAAACAGATATTTATACCAGTAATTAATGCAAAACACTGGATCTTAAACTCCATAGATGGAGATGTTATTCATTTATTTTATTTTCTCTTATATGATGAGTGATTCTTTTATTGTAATTAGCTTTTTCCAGACTAGTGTAAATCTTTAAAAATTTTGTACTGATATTCAGTTCATTGTAAGGTGACATTTTCTAATTCAGGAGCCTTTTTTAAGACAAACTTAGATAATTTTGTTCATTATTAATAATACATGCCATATATACTAGGTATCATCATATTACCAATCAAACTCCCTTTATGATTTGTCTCTTGGCTTGGTTTCAGTATCTTTTAGAAGTCAAAAATTTAAATTTTATATACACAGATAAGTTTACAATATATTGTGATGTTTCAAAACACTCACAAACACCTCTCCACATTGACATGCACATATAAACATGCAAAAACAAACACATATCATTACACACATCACAAACATTTCCTCCATATTACCTAGTCCATTTGAAGTTGTTTTTGTAGTGTGACATAGGGTTCCAAAATTATGTTCTTCTATCTGCATGCCTGTCTATTTCAATCTTAATTAAGAAATATATTTAAATACATGTTTTGGTGAGTCTAAATACAAGGATATTCTTTTAAAATAAAATTTAAATGTAAAAAGTTATTTATTTCAAAAATATGTGTTATTTGAGGAGGCGGGACCAAGATGGGGGAGTAATCAGATTCTTCCAGCGGTTCCTGATACAACAAAGACCTGAAAAAACAAGTGAATTGATTAAAAATGACAATCTAGGAGCCCTGAACATCAAAGGCAGGGATGAGTAACCCGACTGAGTGGCAGGGGGAGGGAGAGATGGTTCAGAAACAGCGAGAAGTTGCCAGACCTGACCCAGCAGGAGTCAGAGCCCTTCAGGCTTATCAGCTAGTGGTGTGTGGTGAGGCAACCAGCAGTGCTCGGGAGGTGTTTACCACATCTGGAGAGACCCAGAGGGAGTCTACTCGGCCGTTCAGAAGTGAGAAGAAGCCCTTGATCGGTGAAAGACAAGTAGTTGCGTTTGAACTTCCATGTAGATTAAAAACACACCCCTTTGGGAAAAACCTCTGTCGCATTTACCTCCCCACTGCCTGCTCTGCACTGGGTCTGGGATGGCTTCAGCAACTGCCGAGACCCCTTGGCAAGAAATAGGATCCATCACTCTCATGAGCCATTCTCCATGCCTTGGAGTGGGAATAAATTAACAAACAGGGGAAAAGTAATCTGCAGTTCTCCTAAGCCAGAAACTCAGGGTAGGCACAGCTCCTTTGCTTAGGCACAGGCATAAGGGGTCCACGGACTTTGAGTGCTTTTCCCCTTGCATAGACTTGTGTAGGTCCATTTCAACAGTATAGGCCCTCATTACTACAGTACAACAGAGTATATACCTGAAGTCTAACTTAAACTGTTTCAGCTGTGAAGTGGCAGGTTCCTGGTATTTGACACTGTTCTGCCCATTAAGCAGCATCTTCACCTACTCATATCAGGTGCCTGAGGACTGGTGGATCTACCCACACCACCAAGCAACATGCGACAGGGACCCAAGAATACGTGATGACCAAGGTACTTACAGCAGACAACATTGGGCACTCATAGTCCACCTACAAAATGCAACCAACTTCCCATTCAAGGGAACAGGGACATTCTTTCCTCCCAGACACTTGAGGGGTGCCATCAGCCCCCTGACTTGCTCAGCGTGTGGCCCTCTGCTGCAGCCAGAAGCCTGAGCCTACACCAACCACCTATGCTGTCTAGGACTGTAGGTGAGAGCCAGTACCACACACTTGGTGGCAGAGTACCTGGACACCTGAACTGAATCCATCCAAGAGGAGTGAGTGGTCTACTGAGCTCACATACTTATGGTAGGTCTGGCCACCTAGTGGCAGGACATTGGAACTTTTGGGGCACAAGAGATTAGGCTAGCTCACATGAGCAGCCTATTTGGGCACAACAGAACAAACCAAGAAGCTAGGATACAGTAAGCAAACATTAAATAAATAAATATAATAACTTATTGATGACTCACAGAAAACAGTCAATATCAAATCACATAAAAAGGCAGAACATGATGGCTTCAGCAAGCTCCCAAAATAAAGAATCAAGAAATTTTCTGAAGGAAGGGAATTTCTTGGAATTACTGGAGGCAGAATACAAAAGATTAATATACAGAACTTTCCAAGAGATCAGGAAGAAGCTTAGACAAAATGCAGACCTAGCAATAGAGGAACTTAAAAAGATTAGAGAATAGCATGATGACAAATTCAACAGGCTGCAAGAATCCACAGAGACACAGCTATCAGAAATCCAAAAGATTAACAATAAAATTTCAGAATTAGACAACTTAATAGAAAGTCTTAAGAGCAGAATTGAGACAACAGAAGTCAGAATTAGTGTGATTGAAGATAAAGCACTTGACACCAACTTATTAGAGGAAAAATCAGATAAAAGGATTTAAAAAATGAAGAAACACTAAGAATTATGTGGGACTCTATCAAGAGGAATAACCTATGAGAGATTGGAGTACAGAACAGGGGAGGGATAACAGAAAACACAGACAGAATTGTTGAAGATTTGTTGGCAGAAGACTTTCCTCATATCGTGAAAGATGAGAAGGCATCTATTTAAGATGCTCATCAAACTCCACATAAGGTAGATCCCAAAAGAAAGTCACCAAGACGTATTATAATCAAACTTGCCAAAAGCAAAAATAAGGAGAGAATTTTAAGAGTGGCTAATGATAAACTAAAAGTCATGTACAAAGGAGAGTCAATAAGACAAAGCTCAGACTACTCAGTAGAAACCACACAGGCAAGAAGACAATGAGATTACATATATAAAGCTCTGAAGAAAAAAATTTGCCAGCCAAAAATTAAATATCCAGCAAAACTGTCTCTCAAATATGATGGCAAAATTAGGGAATATCCAGATAAACAGAAGTTTAGAGCATTTGCAAAAAAAAACAAAAAAATTAAAAGATATACTAAAGGGAGTCCTCAGATAAGAAAATCAATAACATCAGATAACAACCAGAGACTAGAATACAGGACGCAGCAACCATATATCAGACTAGATAGCGAAGTCACAAAAATAAATCAAAGCTAAAACACTGAAAATAGAGAAACAGAGATATCAGTATGTAACAGATGACAACATTAAAACAAAAAAGAGAGACGAAAAATGTAGACATAGATTTTTCATATGGAGAGGAAGTCAAGGCGATATAAAGAAATAAAAGACTGGTTTAAACTTAGAAACATATGGGTAAGTATTAAGGTAACCACAAAGGAAACTAACAATCCTTCACATCAAAATAAAAAACAAGAAAAATATACAGACTCAGCAAATACAAAATCAATGACAATGAAAAAGATGCAAAGAAAATACATAAAGAAAAATGACTCAGCACAGATAATTAAATTGAACAAAGAAACCGGCAACAACACACAAAAAAGACATCAAAATGGCAGCACTAAATCCACACCTATCAATAATCAGGCAGAATATACATGGACTAAATGCACCAGTAAACAGACAGAGAGTGGCAGAATGGATAAAAAAAATAGGATCCTTCTATATGCTGACTACAAGAGATACACATTAGACTTAAAGACAGAAACAAACTAAAACTCAAAGGATGGAAAAAATATATCAAGCTAACAACACTCAAAAAAGAGCAGTAGTGACAATATTAATCTTTGACAAAATAGACTTTAAAGTAAAATCCACCACGAAGGATAAGGAAGGACACTACACAATGATTAAAGGGTTTATACACCAGGAGAGCATAACTATAATAAATATTTATGCACCCAATGACAGAGCTACAAAATACATAAAACAAACTCTAACAGCATTGAAAAAAGAGATAGACAGCTACACAATAATAGTAAGAGACTTCAACACACCACTTCGGGTGAAAGACAGAACATCGAGAAAGAAGCTCAACAAAGACACGGAAGATCTAAATGCTACAATCAACCAACTTGATCTCAAAGACATATACCGAACACTCCACCCAACAGCAGCCAAGTATAGTTTCTTTTCCAACGCACATGGAACATTCTCCAGAACAGACCACAGAGGCCAGAATATGCCATAAAGCAAGCCTTAACGCAATCCAAAGAATTGAAATATTACAAAGCATTTTTTTTTACCATAAAGCCATAAAAGTAAAAATCAATAACAGAAAAAGCAAGGAAAAAAATCAGTCATACACGAGGAAAGTGAACAACACCTTGCTCAAAAACTCCTTGTTAAAGAAGAAATTAGGGATGGGATAAAGCAATTCATATAATCAAACTAGAATGAAAACACATCCACACAGAAGCTTTAGGACATACCAAAAGGAGAGCTCACAGGTTAGTTTATAGCAATAAGTGCACATATTCAAAAAGAAGAAAGGGCCATAATCAAAACATTAACCCTCCAACTCTAAAAAGTACAAAGAGAGCAGCAAAAGAAGCCCTTGGGCGCCAGAACAAAGGAAATAATAAGAATTGGAGCAGAATTAAATGAAATAGAGAATAGAAAAACAATTCAAAGAGTTAGCAGGACTAAAAGCTGGTTCTTTGAAAAGATCAACAAAATTGATAAACCATTGGCTGAACTGACAAAAGAAAAACAGGAGGGGAAGCAAATAACTAATATAAGAAATGAAATGGTGATATCACAACAGATCTGAAAGTAAAAGAATCATAACAGAATACTATGAAAAATTATACACTGGACAAATTTCTAGAAACTCACTAACTACATAAACTAACACAAACACAGGTAGAACAACTAAATGAACCTATAACAAAAGGAGAGATTGAAAAGGTAATTAAAAAACTCCCAACCAAAAAAAAGCTCTGGCCCAGACAATTTCACTGCAGAATTCTATCAAACTTTCAGAGAAGAGTTAACACCACTACTGCTAAACGTATTTCAGAGCATAGAAAATGATGGAATACTCCCAAACTCATTCTATGAAGCCAGAATAACTCTGATACTGAAACCAGGTAAACACACTGCAAAAAAAGAAAGAAAGAAAGAAAATTACAGACCAATATCCCTCATGAACTTTGACCCAAAAATCCTCAAAAAATTCTAGACAATAGAGTTCAGCAACATATCAAGAAAAAATAATTCACCATGACCAAGTGGGATTTATACTAGGTATGCAGGGATGGTTCAACATTAGAAAAACAATCAATATAATCCAACACATTAATAAAACAGAAAACAATAACCACAAGATCTTCTCAATTGATGCAGAAAAGGCATCTGACAAACTCCAACACCAATTCGTGATAAAAAAGCTCTCCACAAAATAATAGAAGGGAAATTCCTCAACATAATTAAGGGCATTTATACAAAGTCAACAGCCAACATCATCCTAAATGGAGAGAGTTTGAAACCATTCCACTTGAGAACGGGAAACAGACAAGGATGCCCTTTATCACCACTCCTATTCAACATTGTGCTGGAGTTCCTAGCCAGAGCAATTAGGCTAGAAAAAGAAATAAAAGGCATCCATGTTGGTAGGGAAGAAGTAAAAGTATCTCTATTTGCAGATGATATGATCTTATACACAGAATACCCCAAAGAATCCACAAGAAAACTACTGGAATTAATAGAAGATTTTAGCAAAGTATGAGGATACAAGGTAAACACACAGAAATCAGTTGGATTCCTCTACACCAACAAAGAGAACTTCCAAGAGGAAATCACCAAATCAATACAATTTGCAATAGCTCCCAAGAAGGTAATACGCTTAGGAATAAATCTAACCAGAGACGTAAAAGACCTATGCAAATAAAACTACAAGATTTTACTACAAGATGCCAAAAGAGACCTGCATAAGTGGAAAAATATACATTGCTCATGGATAGGAAAACTCAACATTGTGAAAATGTCAATTCTACCCAAAGCGATCTACGGATACAATGCGATCTCAATCCAAATTCCAACGGCATTTTTTAATGAGATGGAGAAACAAAGCACCAACTTTATATGGAAAGGGAAGAGGCCCTGGATAAGTAAAGCATTACTCAAGAAGAAGAACAAAGTGGGAGACCTCACACTACCTGATTTTAGAACCTATTATACCACCACAGTATTCAAAACAGCCTGGTACTGGTACAACAACAGATACATAGACCAATGGGACAGAATTGAGAATCCAGACATGAATTCATCCGTCTACGAGCGGCTGATATTTGACAGAGGTCCAAAGTCCATTAATTGGGGAAAAGACTGTCTCTTTAACAATGGTGCTGGCATAACTGGATATCCATCTTCAAAAAGCTGAAACAAGATGTATACCTCACACCATGCACAAAAACTTGCTCAAAATGGATCAAAGACCTAAATATAAAATTGAAAAAGCTAAAGATAATGGAAGACAAAATAACGACAATGCTAGGAGCCCTAACATATGGCATAAACAGAACATGAACCACAAGTAACAATGCACAAACGCTGAAGAGAGACTAGATAATTGGGAGCTGCTAAAAGTCAAATACTTATGCTCACCAAAAGACTTCACCAAAAAGGTAAAAAGAGAACTTACAGACTGGGAAAAAAATTCTGGCTATGACAAATCAGATCAGCGTCTAATCTCTAAAATCAACAAAACACTGCAAAACCTTAACAACAAAAAGGTAAATAATCCAATTAAAAAATGGGCAAAGGATATGAAAAGGTACTTTGTCAAAGAAGACATTCAGGCAGGTAACAGACACATGAGGAAATGCTCACGATCATTAGCCATTAGAGAAATGCAGATCAAAACTACAATGAGAAACCATCTGACCCCAAAAAGGCTAGCATTGATCCAAAAAACAGAAAATAATAAATGCTGGAGAGGTTGTGGAGAGGCTGGAACACTTATACACTGTTGGTGGGAATGTAAAATGGTACAACCACTTTGGAAATTGATTTGGCACTTCCTTAAGAAGCTAGAAATAGAAATACCATACGATCCAGCAATCCTGTTTCTTGGAATATATCCTAGAGAAATAAGACCTGTCACACAAATAGATATATGCACACACATGTTCATTGCAGCACTGTTCACGGTAGCAAAAAGATGGAAACAACCTAGGTGCCCATCAACGGACAAATGGATAAACAAATTATGGTATATTCACACATTGGAATACTATGCAATGCTAAAGAACAACAATGAATCCGTGAAACATAACATGGAGGAATCTGGAAGGTATTATGTTGAGTGGATTTAGTCAGTCACAAAAGGACAAATATTGTATAAGATCACTATAATAAGAACTCAAGAAAAGGTTTAAACACAGAAGAAAACATCCTTTGATGGTTTCAGGTTGGGAAGGGCAGGAGAATGTCATTTAGTAACTAGATAGTAGACAAGAATTATCTTAGGTGAAGGGAAGGACAGCAAACACTACAGGGGTAGTCAGCACAACTCAACTAAAGCAAAGCTAAGAAGTTTCATGAATATAACCAAACACTTTGAGGAAAAGAGGAGCAGGGGTAGAGGTCTGGGACCATGCTTTCAGGGGACATCTAGGTCAATTGGCATAACAGAGTTTATTAAGAAAATGTTCTGCCTCCTACTTTGGTGAGTGATGTCTGGGTCTTAAAAGCTAGTGAGCGACCATCTCAGATGCATCAATTGGTCCCAACCAACCTGGAGTAAAGGAGAAAGAAGAACGCCAAAGTCACAAGGAAAGCATTAGCACAAGAGATAAAAAGGGCCACCTAAACTGAAGACTGCATCAGCCTGAAACCAGAAGAACTAGATGGTAACCGGCTATCACCAGTGACCACCCTGACAGGGAACACGACAGAGGGTTCTTGCTGGAGCAAGAGAAAAGTAGGGTGCAGAACTCAAATTTTAGGAAAAAGACCAGACTTAATGGTATGACTGAGACTGGAGGAACCCCAGAATGCAAGGCCCGCGGACTGTCAACCCATAAATAAAACCATTCCTGAGGCCAACTCTTCAGTCAAACATTAGACTAGACTATGGGACATAAAATGATATTCGTGAAGAGTGTGCTTCTTAGCTCAAGTATGTACATGATACTAAATGGACAGCTACTGTCTGGAGGTGAGATGAGAAGGCAGAGACAGTCAGGAGCTGGTTGAATAGACACGGGAAATCAGAAGTGGAAAGGAGGAATGTGCTGTCACATTATAGGGAGAGCAATTAATATCACATATCAATGTACGTATAAATTTTTGTATGAGGGACTAACATGAACTGTAAATTTTCATTTAAAGTACAATAATAAAACTTAAAAAATGGGCAAAGGAAATGAACAGACACTTCACCAAAGAAGACATTCAAGCAGCCAACAGACACATGATGAGAAGCTTGCGATCACTAGCCGTTAGAGAAATGCAAATCAAAACCACGATTAGATACCATCTCACCCAGGCATTACCGGCATGAATAAAAAAAACTGGAAAAACAAATGTTCGAGAGGCTGTGGTGAGATCAGAACTCTTATGCACTGCTGGTGGGAATGCAAAATGAACAACCATTTTGGAAAACGATATAGCGCTTCCTTAGAAAGCTAGAAATAGAAAAATCACACAATCCAGAAATCTCACTCCTAGGAATATATCCTAGAAAAATAAGAGGCGTCACACGAATAGACATATGCACACACATGTTCATTGTAGCTTTGTTCACAATATCAAAAAGATGGAAACAACCTAGGTGCTCATCAACAGATGAATGGATAAACAAACTATGGTACATACATACAATGGAGTATTATGCAACAATAAACAATAATGATGAATCTGCGAAGCATCTCATAACATAGATGAAACTGGAGGACATTATGCTGAGTGAAATAAGTCAATCACAAAAGGACAAACATTGTATGAGACCACTACTGTAAAAACTCATGAAAAGCTTTACACACAAAAAGAAAAAAACTCTTTGTTGGTTATGAGGGATGGGAAGGGTGAGGGGGAAATACTAAATAGACAACAGATAAGTGGTAACTTTGATGAAGGGTAAGACAGTACACAATACTGGGGAAGCCAGCAAGACTTCTACAAGGAAAGGTTATGGAAGCTCCATAGACATATCCAAACTCCCTGAGGGACTGAATTGCTGGGCAGAGGGCTGTGGGGACCACAGTCTTGGAGAATATCTAGCTCAATTGGCATAACATAGTTATAAAGAAAATGTTCTACCTTCTACCTTGGTGAGTAGTGTCTGGGATCTTAAAAGTCTGTGAGCAGCCATCTAAGATACTCCACTGGTCTCACCCCTTCAGGAGCAATGAAGAAATGAAGAAAACATGATAGAAGGGAAATATTAGTCCAAAGGAATAATATACAACAACTACCACGGTCTCCACCAGATTGAGTCCAGTACAACTAGATGGTGCCTGGCTACCACCGCTGACTGCTCTGACAGGGATCACAACAGAGGGTCCTGGACCGAGCTGGAGAAAAAACGTAGAACAAAATTCTAACTCACACAAAAAAAAACCAGACTTCCAGCTTTTCAGACAGGGATAGGACTGGACTGTGGGACATAAAGTGATACTCGTGAAGAATGTGCCTCTTAGACAGGTAGATATAAGAGACCAAAGGGGCGGCTTCTGTCCAGAGGTGAGAGGGGAAGGCAGAGAGAGTTGGGAACTGGTTGAATGTTCATGGGGAGTCAGGGGCGGAGTGCAGGAGTGCGCTTTCACAGAATGGGGTGAGTGGTTGGGGTCTCATAACAATGTGTGTTAAAAAAAATTCTGTATGGGAGACTAACTTTAAATGTAAACTTCATATAATTACATCAATTTAAAAAAAGAAAGAAAGACCAGACTTACAGGCCTGAGCAGAGGCTAGAGAAACCCTGAGAGTATGGCCCTTGGACACACTTTTAGTTCAGTAATGACGTCACTCCCGAGGTTCACCCTTCAGCCAAAGATTATACAACCCCATAAAACAAAATAAGACTAATTGGACACAATATCCCCGGAAGAAGAACTAGAAGGCAAGAGAAGACAGGAAAATTTGTAACAGGGAACCCAAGGTCGAGAAGGGGAAAGTGTTGGCATGTCATAGGGTTGTTAACCAATGTCATAAAGCAATACGTGTACTGTTAAATGAGAAACTATTTGTTTTGTAAACCTTCATCTAAAGTACAATAAATAAGAAGATTTTTTAAAGACTTACCAATATGGAGATGACCGAATGAGATTCCAGCAAATTTTCTATCTTCGCCATGTAAGAGAATCAAGATCAAGCCTACATAAGCCTTCCCGTACAGTTGAACACAGGAACAAGTGTGATATCTTCCTTAATGCCCCTCTTCCCAGAGACAATCCATCCTAAGTAGAGAAAAGAGAAAAAAAGTAACCCCATACGTCATAGTTATCTTCTAAGTCTAGAATCAGAATAAAAACATTTCCTCTGTATGCACTTATTTGTGGTATTGGAAAAAACCTCAGACAGTAACAGGAAGCTCCTTTATCTTTCCTTGGATCTGCACTTTGGGTGGGCCTTGGGCTCATCGGGTCCTAACGGTCCCCTGTTGACACCCTCCCACTACATTCAGGAGACCTGTGTACTAGGCTTACATTGTCTTCCCTCCTCTTTGGGTCTCGCACAACAATATCTTCTCTGGTTGTAAGCATTCAGGCTGTTGGTCAGGGGTGACACCAGGTGCTGTCTTTGAAGGTGTCATGGTGATGCATGATTGAACTACCGTTGTGGTCAGCACAGCTGTTATACCTGACCAGCCACTGCATCCCCGTTCCAGAATCTTCTCTGATCCAACTTAGCCATCAGACATCAAAGCTGCTCACTGTGCTCTCCAGCTGTTCAATGCTATTGATTTCTCATGGTCATGAATCACTGGGTCAAAATAAGTGTTTTCTGAAGCGAAAAGTAAACTCAGACCCTGATAGGAAACCCCAGATGACACAGGAAACATCCATCCCTCACCGCTTTCGTCACTTGATACAGGAGCTAAAGGGTCCTGAGCACCCCCTGATGATCATCACCCTCCCGACAGGAGGTTCTGTGACTAGGCTCACACTGACTTCCCCTCACGGTGGGTCTCACACAGTAATATATGTCCATGTCTTTGGCTCTCAGATGCAGCGTGCTCTTGACGTTATCTCTGGAGATGGAGGACTTTTACTGAGTCTCCTAGTATGTGCTACTTCCATCATACCATATACTTGTTAGCTACTCCATTCCCTTCCCTGAAGCTTGGGGAATCCAGTGCGTGTCACAACTGCTGAAGGTAAAATCAGAGTTTACATAAGGAAGCCTCAGGGAACTCCCAGGTTTTCTCAGGTCTCCTCCAGGCTCCACCTGCTCCAAGTCATAATAAACACGTGCAAACAGACACACTGGGCTCAGGAGACCCGCTGTCTTCACACCTTACACTCACAACAAGCATCAGTTCCCTTATACCGCTAACATTAATCTTGCTTATGGATAAGAAGGAATCTCAAGATCAGAGTAAACCTCATAGTGTGGCCAATGGGCTCACGGATGCCTGGGAACAGCACAGTGTCTGGGCATGAGGCTCCTCTCCCAAGGCTGCAGGGAGAGTTTCTGTGAGGGTTTTTAAGAGAAGAGGACAGGGCCCTATATGCGTGTTTCCCTTCCTGTAGAGGACTACCGGCACTAAATGGCATATACAGAGTTTCCCAAGACAGACAAATGTTTCAGTACAAAAGGGTGGGAAGAGTAATTGCAGGAACAATCATGGCAGCAGAAATCTATTGAGCTTTACTCTAAGTATGAAACTGTGGCTAGGATGTTCCTTCACTGTTGTTGTTAGGTGCCATCGAGTTGCTTCCAACTCATGGCAACCCTATGTGCAACAGAAGGAAACAATGTCCCGTCTTGTGCCATCCTCATAATCATTTTTATGCTTGAGCCCATTGTAGCCACTGTGTGAATCCATCTCATCGAGGATCCTCCTATTTTTTGATGGCCTTCTGTTTTACCATGTCTGATGTCCTTGTCCAGGGATTGATCCCTCCTTATAACATGTCCAAAGTATGTGCGATGAAGTCGTGCCATCTTTGCTTCTAAGGATCATTCTGGCTCTACTTCTTCCAAGACAGATTTCTTTGTTCTTCTGGTAGTTCATGGTATAGTCGATATTCTTCTCCAACACCATAATTAAAAGACATCAATTCTTCAGTCTTCCTTATTCATTGACCAGCTTTCACATGCATATGAGGCAACTGAAAACACGATGGCTTGGGCCAGGCACCTCTTAGTCTTTAAAGCGGTGTCCTTGTTTTTTAACACTTGAAAGAGGTCTTGTGTAGCAGATTTTCCTAACGCAATGTGTTGTTTGATTTCTGGGATGCTGCTTCTATGGGTGTTGATTGTGGATCCAAGTAAAATGAAATCCTTGACCACTGCAATCTTTTCTCCGTTTATCATGATGTTGCTTATTGGTCCAGTAGTGAGTATTTTTATTTTCTTCATGTCCTAATCCATTCTGAAGGCTGTAATCTTTTAATTTCATCAATAAATGCTTGAAGTCCTCTCCGTTTTCAGCAAGCAAAGTTGTATCATATGCATATCACAGTTTGTTAAAGAATCTTCCTCGTATCCTGACGACATGTTCTTATTTATATAGTCCAGCTTCTCAGATTATTTACTCAGCACAGAGGCTGAATAAACATGGTGAAAGGATACAACCTTGATACCCAGCTTTATTGTCTGTAAGCGACTCAGTATCCCCTTGTTATGTTCAAATGAATGCCTCTTGGTCTATGTGTGATAAAAAGAAATGAACTATGAAGCCATGAAATAAAAAAAAAAAAAAACTGTACCCATACATCCACTCCAGGGAACTGCCAGAAGTCTAAGCCAGGTTCAGAGCAGAAATGTAAGGAACGGTATCATTGTTGATGTCAGATTGATCTTGGCCAAAAGCAAAGACTACCAGAAAGATGTTTATATTCATGAATAACTTCATGAAGGAATTCCACTGTGTATATCATAACAGATTTTGGATAACATTATGAAGAATAAGAATTATAGAACACATAACTGTGCTCATGTGGTACCTGTCCAATAAAAAAGGAAGATAGAATAAGAATTGATGTATTTGAACTGTGGTGTTGGAAAAGAATATTGCATATACTGTGGACTGCCAGAAGAATGAACAAATAAGTCTAAAATGAAATAAAATTAAAATGCTTCTTAGAAGGGAAGCTGATGAGACTTCTGCTTACTTACATTGGACACCTGCACAAGAAAGATCAATTTCTAGAAAAGGAAATCTTTCTTGGTAAAGCCGAGGGTCAGCAAAAATGAGGGAAACCCTCAATGTGATGGATTGACAAGATACTGTCAAAAAATGAGCTCTAATTTACCAATAATTAAGAAGACAGCTCAGGACTGGGCAACTTTTCTTTCTCATATACATAAGGTTGACATTAGTCAGACTCGGTTAAATAGCAAATAAAAACATCAAGCCATGAAAGTCTTGCATAATCTTAAATGAAAAGTGCCAGAATTAAAGTATTTCATATGATATTATTTTATGTATAGTACAGTCTATAAAATGAAAGACTATAGATAGGATGAGTTTACCAATGGTTGGAAGAAATTTTGGAAGGGAATATTGAATAGATGAAGCAAAGACAATTCTTTAGAGTGGCGAAAGAATTCTGTATGATATTACCATGGTGGATAAATGATACTTTGCATTTATCAAAACCTATAGAAATTCACAGCTATAACAGTGTCCTTTAAAGTGCAAATTTTAAAAAGCATTTAGAAGGTCAAGAACCCCAGGATTGGATACAGGCAATATAAAAAATTACGAATACATGAGACAGCCTCACTGAAGGGGATACATAAGTAATTTTGGAAATGAATGGGGTCTATAAAACTAAAGGCAAGAATTGCACATGAACGTTTTACTTCTAAAGTTGTTTGCTACAGAACATGTGTTAATAATTCTGAAATCACTGTGAATTTACATTGTAGTTGAACAATTAAGTAAATGGATGTAATATGGTAAGAGGCTAGCAGAGAGCTCCCAATGGCTAAAAAAGCTGGTAAATTTGATCAACAATTTAAGTAATATAGCATTAGATTTCAACATAAAGTATGAAATAAATATCCCTGAGTCCATACTGTTATCGAAAAATGATTAAATACATAAAGTAAACGAAGGCTAAGAGAAAAATATACTGTACATAAGCATTCCAAATGATGGTTCTTTGAAAAGATCAAAAAAATTGATAAACCATTGGTCAAACTGACAAAGGAAAATCAGGATAGGAAGCAGATAACCCTTATAAGAAATGAGATGGGTGATATCACAACAGACCCAACTGAAATTAAAAGAATCATAACAGATTACTATGAAAAATTGTAATCTGACAAATTTGAAAAACTAGAGGAAATGGAAACATTTCTAGAAACTCACCTACCTAAATTAACACAGAGGTAGAACAACTAAATGAACCCATAACAAAAGAAGAGATTGAAAAGTTTTTTTTAAAAAACTCCCAGCAAAAAAAAAAGCCCTGGCCCAGATGTCTTCACTGGAGAATTCTACCAAACTACCAGAGAAGAGATAACATCACTACTACTAAATGTATTTCAGAGCATAGAAAAGGATGGAATACTCCCAAACTCATTCGATGAAGCCAGCATAACCCTGATATAAAAACTAGGTAAAGACACCACAAAAAAAATATTACAGACCAATATCCCTCATGAACATCGACCCAAAAATCCTCAAGAAAATTCTAACCAATAGAATTCAGCAACATATCAAAAAAAGTAATTCACCATGATCAAGTGGGATTTATACCAGGTAAGCAGGGATGGTTCAACATTAGAAAAGCAATCGATGTCATCCATCACATAAATAAAACAAAAGACAAGAACCACATGATCTTATCAGTCAATGCAGAAAAGGCATTTGACAAAGTCCAACACCCATTCATGATAAAAACTCTCAATAAAATAGGACTAGAAGGGAAATTCCTCAATATAATTAAGGGCATTTATACAAAACCAACAGTCAACATCATCCTAAATGCAGAGAATTTGAAAGCACTCCCCTTGAGAACAGGAACCAGAGAAGGATGCCCTTTACCACCACTATTATTCAACATTGTGTTGGAGGTCCTAGCCAGAGTAATTAGGCTAGAAAAAGAAATAAAGGCATCCAAATGGGTAGGGAAGAAGGCAAAGTATCTCTATTTGCAGATGATATGATCTTATACACAGAAAACCCCAAAGAATCCACAAGAAAACTACTGGAACTAATAGAAGATTTCAGCAAAGTTTCAGGATAGAAGATAAACATACAAAAATCAATTGGATTCCTTTACACCAACAAACAGAACTTCCAAGAGGAAATCACCAAATCAATAAAATTTACAATAGCCCCCAAGAAGATAAAATACTTAGGAATAAATCTAATGAGAGACATAAAAGATCTTTACAGAGAAAACTACAAGACACTACTGCAAGAAACGAAAAGAGACCTGCATAAGTGAAAAAAAATACGTTGCTCTTGGATAGGTAGACTCAACATAGTGAAAATGTCAATTCTACCCAAAGCAATCTACAGATACAATGCAATCCCGATCCAAATTCCAGCAGCATTTTTTTGAGATGAAGAAATAAATCACCAACTTCATATGGAAAGGGAAGAGGCCCCGAATAAATAAAGCATTACTCAAGAATAGGAACAAAGTGGGAGACCTCACACTACCTGATTTTGGGACCTATTATACTGCCCTGGTAGTCAAAACAGCCTGGTACTGGTACAACAACAGATACATAGACCAATGGAACAGAGTTGAGAATCCAGATATATGCTCATGCACCTATGAGCAGCTAATATTTGACAAAGATTCAAAGTCCGTTAATTGGGGAACAGACAGCCTCTTTAAGAAATGGTGCTGGCATAACTGGATATCCATCTGCAAAAAAAACTGAAAC
This sequence comes from Dugong dugon, assembly GCA_030035585.1. NCBI lineage: Eukaryota > Metazoa > Chordata > Mammalia > Sirenia > Dugongidae > Dugong > Dugong dugon. Next base: position 25,566,500 of record CM057478.1, on the reverse strand, counting down.
AAGACCCATACCTCTTACCATGTACAAAAGCTAACTCAAAATGGATCAAAGACTTAAATATAAAATCGAAAACAATAAAGATCATGGAAGAAAAAATATGCACAACTCTAGGAGACTTAATACATGGCATAAACACAGTACGAACCATAAGTAACAATGCACAAGCACCAGAAGAGAGACTAGATAAATGGGAGCTCTTAAAAATCAAACACTTATGCTCATCAAAAGACTTCACCAAAAGAGTAAAAAGACAACCTACAGACTGGGAAAAAAATTTTGGCTATGACAAATCCTTTCAGCATCTAATGTCTAAAATATACAAGATACTGCAAAACCTCAACAATAAAAAGACAAATAACCCAATTAAAAAATGGGCAAAGGATATGAACAGGCACATCACCAAAGAAGATATTCAGGCGGCTAACAGACACATGAAGAAATGTTCACGATAGTTAGCCATTAGAGAAATGCAGATCAAAACTACAATGAGATATCATCTCACCCCAACAAGGCTAGCATTAATCAAAAAAACGCAAAATAATATATGCTGCAGAGGTTGTGGAGAGACTGGAACACTTATACACTGTTGGTGGGAATGTAAAATGGTACAACCACTTCGGAAATCGATTTGGCACTTCCTTAAAAAGCTAGAAATAGAAGTGCCATACAATCCAGCTATCCCACTCCTTGGAATATATCCTAGAGAAATAAGAGCTGTCACACAAAGAGATATATGCACACCCATGTTCATTGCACCACTGTTCAAGATAGCAAAAAGATGGAAACAACCTAGGTGGCCATCAACGGACGAATGCATAAACAAATTATGGTATATTCACACAAAGGAATACTATGCAATGATGAAGAATAACGATGAATCTGTGAAACGTCATATAACATGGAGGAATCTGGAAGGTATTACTTTGAGTGAATTTAGTCAGTCACAGAAGGACAAACACTGTATAAGACCACTATTATAAGAACTCAAGAAAAGGTTTAAACACAGAAGAAAACATTCTTTGTTGGTTACAGGGATGGGGAGGGAGGGTGAGGGTTATTCACTAACTAGATAATAGATAAGAATCGTCTTAGGGGAAGGGAAGGACAGCTCACACTACAGGGGAAGTCAGCGCAACCGGACTAAACCAAAGCTAAGAAGTTTCCTCAATACAATCAAGTACTTTGAGAGACAGAGTAGCAAGGGTAGAGGTCTGGGGACCAAGCTTTCAGGGGACATCTAGATCAATTGGCATAACAGAACTTATTAATAAAATGTTCTGCATCTTACTTTGGTGAGTGACATCTGGGGTCTTAAAAGCTTGCAAGCGGCGATATAAGATGTATCAAGTGGTCCCAACCACTTGGAGTAAAGCAGAGGAAAGAACACCAAAGAAACAAGGAAAGTATTAGCCCAAGAGACAGAATGGGCCATATAAACCAGAGACTTCATCAGCCTGAGACCAGAACCAGATGGTGCCCGGCTACCACCAATGAACGTCCTGACAGGGAACACAACAGAGAGTCCCTGATGGAGCATTAGAAGGATGGGGTGCAGAGCTCAAATTCTAGTAAGAAGACCAAACTTAATGGTCTGACTGAGACTGGATTTGCCCCGGAAAGCATGGCCCCTGGATTCTCTATCAGCCCAGAACTAAAACAATTTCTGAGGCCAACTTTTCAGACAGGGATTGGACTGGACTGTGGGACATAAACTGATACCAGTGAAGAGTGTGTCTCTTAGTCAAGTAGATACAAGAGACCAAAGGGGCAGCTTCTGTCCAGAGGTGAGATGGGAAGACAGAGAGTGTTAGGAGCTGGTTGAATGGTCATGGGGAATCAGGGGCGGAAAGGAGGAGTGTGTTGTCTCAGAATGGGGTGAGCAATTAAGGTCTCATAAAAATGTATGTATAAAAATTTTCTATGGGAGACTAAGTTGAAACATAAACTTAATTTAACTACAACCTTAAAAAAAAGAAACAAAAAGAAAAGGTGGTGATTCCAAACACTTCCAACTCAAAGCCATAGACATACTACATCTTAGTATTACATAAATAAAATATGAAAAGAACCAAAAAAAAAAAGAATTCCAAATGACTTAAGTAGATACCCCCTTCAAAATATAAAGGTTATCTCTCCATCCCTTGAATGTGAATGGAATTTAAGGATATTGGAAAACTTTTAGATGATTTTGGATTTGACACCAAAAACATGTTCCATGAAAGAAAATAATATTGATATGAATGGCATCAAGAGTAAAAATTTTTCTACGGTGAAAGACAATGTTAAGAGAATAAAACGACAAGCGATAGACTGATTTGGAAATCATATATTCTGTAAAGAACTTGTCAATTGTATTGTCAATATACTAGCACACTTAAAACTGAACAAAATAAAATGAACAATCCCATTTTTTTACAAAGGAGTCAAAGATCTAAACAGACACCTCATCAAAGAAAATATGAAAAGATGTTCAACGTGATCTTTCATTAGAAAAATGTAAATAAAGATAACAATGATCTAGCTCTACATACCTATTAGAATGGCTAAAATCCAAAATACAGACAACACCAAATACTGACAGGAATGTGGATCACCCAAAATTCTCATTCATTGTGAATGGGAATGCAAAATGGTTCAGCCACTTTGAAAGATAGGTGGACAATTTCTTAAGGTATTATACATTATCTTACCATGGTATCTATTGGTTGTGCTCCAAGATATTTTACGCAACAAATTTTAAAATTATGTTCACATAAAAACCTCCATATGATTCTTTATGTCAAATTTATTCATTCGAACCTCTCCCCTCTTCCTGACTTTTATTTACTGTGTGATTGTTGTATTTTTCTGTCTAAAATGGAAAATTTTCCATCAAATTAGAGTTAATCCATGTTTCTTGGTTCCTTTTTCTCAGTTACTTAAGGAAGTTGTCACCAAAATTGCCCATGTTATCTCATTATTCTAAACACAGCTGCCTCCTCCCTCAGGATTTCTGACACACTCAGGATGTAGTTATTGCACTGTGTTCTAGCACAGTAAAACAGGGCCGCATCCTCAGATGTCAGATTGCTCAGGTTCATGTAGGCTGTGCTGGAGGACATGTCCCTGGTCATGGTGACTGTGCCCTGAAACTTATGTCAGTAGTTATTTCCACCGATGTCCCTAGACCTGTCCCATCCACTCAAAATCTTTTCCAGGGGTCTGTCACATCCAGTGCATTGCATGGCTAGTGAAGTTATGCCTGGAAGCCTTGCAGGAAAACTCCACTGATACCCCAAGCTTCCTCACCTCAGTCTCAGACTGCACCAGCTAAACCTGAGAATGGACCTCTGTGGAGATGAGATAGGAGTGGATGAAATCCCCTTTGAGTATCCACAGTACCCTCATCAGCCCTGGGACTGGAAACCCCCTTACTGTAGCTACTATCCATAAGAAGAGGATTCTCCATCTCTAGTCCATGGTAAGGAAGATATGTTCTCAGGGGACTCCATAGGAGATGATGTATGTGTGTTTGTTGGGTGATTCTCGGGGGGGGGGGGACACAGACATATCCATATTTAACTCAGGAAACCTCAGAGTGTTTGAATATTCAAGAGACAGAATATTCTGTAGCTCAAAATAAGGCCTAATCTAAATAGGAGAAGACAAAAGATACAGGAATGAAGCAAACCCTGAGGGTGCTAATCCTAATCCTTTTTGATTATTGTGCCCATTTAATGTCCCCAAACATTATAAAGACAGAGCTCTTCCCGCTGGGGGCACAGCATCTACAGGGCCTGCTCCTTCTTGTGTCTCACCGTTCAATGGTACAAAGACTCCAAGAGTAAAAATTTTTTTCTTTCCCCAGGTGAGATCCAGCAGGATCCACGGGCAGCTGTGAAATCCGCTCCTCATCCTGAGACAATATCCCCCAAGCCTCTGTCTTGGTGTACTGGGTCCCTGTTCAGTAAAAAGTTCCTGATTTTCAGATCAATCCTGTGAAGAGTTACCAGGGGCTTTGTTTCAGATTCCACTGATAATAGTAATTGTATGGGGCTCCTGTTAAACTCACAGCTTCCAAAACTGTTCCCAGGAATTTGTGTTTTTAATAACTTTGGGTCTCACTCCCAGACTCAATGTAATATAATTTATCACAGTATTTATATATTTTCAGTTCTCCTCCTCATTTCTCAACTTTATTTATCTATCTCTGATCACCTTGGATCCATGCACCTGCCAAAACTTCTGACCCACCCCCTCCCTCTCACATGCAGCCCAGGCAACATCATCCAAGCTTGACATCTGAATGCCTTCTTTCTGGGATCATAGTGTTTCCCACAATTCTGGACATACTGAATGAATGACACCATCTTGTCCTCCAGCTCCAGCTTATTAAAACCACAAACCCTAGAAATTCCCCTTTAAGTGTGGTGTTCATTGCTACATTGTTTTAGGTAAATACTCCTGATAAAACAGGATATTTATACACACATTAGCAGCCCTTGTCAAATTCTTATTTTAGATTGTTTTTTGAACAAGGAAAACCCAGGTGCTGAGAATAAATCCCTCCTCAGCCTTCCTCTGCCCCTGCCCTGGAATTGGTCCCCTGAGCTCAGTGGGTCTACAGCACCTCCTGCAGGCCATACTCCCTTCTTACAGAGAGGTTCTGTGTGTGACTTACCCTGGCACCATCTCTACACATCAAGACAACCCAGGTGCCAAGGTAACTCTGGGAGCTGTCAAGTCTCTGAGAGCCTATTCCCTTTCAGGGCAGCCCCTGATTTTTGTGCATTTGTACAACATATGGAGAAGGTTCCAGTGACCCTTACTTGAAATACAAGGATTTTCTCTATGTGTGAAAAGTTTATTGTTTGATTTTGGAACTAGATATTCTGTTCTTTATTGCTAAAGTTCTTCCCACCTGCTATGGCACCCTTTGGTACTTGTGTAAAATCTCCAAATTTCAGTTTCCCCAACCTCTGAAAGGACAGTCAAGCTACTAACTTGGTGTAAGTTCCTCCAGGGGCACGTTCTATTACATAGATCTGAGGTAACACATAATCCCCTGGAGTCTTGTCCACTGATCAGCTCTCTGACTCTTCCCACTGTCACCAACAATAGCCCATGTGTTACCTACAAAGAAGGAGTCATAGGATATGCAAGGACTAGTTTGTGCAGACCCTACTCACATACCTCCACTAGGAAGAGAATGAAATCATCTCAATCCAAATAAAATGCTACTAAAAAGTGAACATGGTAATTTGAATTGGAGTCCTGTGAATTGACTATTAAACCTGCTGCCATCATCGGCTTCCTGACCTTACATTGCAGACACATTAGGGTCTGATTCCATCATCAGTTTGCATAATGAGCACTCATTTCAAGATCAACATGTAGACCAGAGTAACACCAACAGCAATGGTGAGTGGGGAATCTCAATTGTGTGAAAAAAATGACAAAAATGCATACAGACCCACAGACCTAGGCTTTCTAGAGGGGGTCAGAACCCAGATGGACTGGATTCGTGGTCAAGAGTGCTCATATGGAGGAGACTCTCTGCTCTTCTCAGAGCTAGTCAAAGTACGTGAGAGCAAGTCTTGCTATCCTCGATTCTAAGGAACATTCTGGCTGTACTTCTTCCAAAACAGATTTATTCATTCTTCTGGCAGCCATGGTGTGTTCAGTATTCTTGGAAACACCATAATCCAAAGGCATCAATTCTTCTTTAATCTTTCTTATTAATTGTCTAGCTTTCACATGCCTATAAAGCAATTGAAAATATCATGGCTTTGGTCAGGTGCACCTTAGTCCTCAAAGTGATATATTTACATACACTTTTTTTTCTTGTAAATGTCAGTTGTTTTAGTAATAAATTTAAAGGAGCTCTGGTAGCACAAGATTAAGTACTCAGCTGCTAACCAAAAGGTTCCCAGACTGAACCCACACTGCTAATCTGGGGGAGAAAGACCTGGCGTTCTGTCCCCATAAAGCCTAGAAAACCCTATAGGGCAGTTTTACTCTGTTCACATGGGGTCACTATGAGTTGATAATCAACTGGAAGGCACCTACCAACAACAAAAATCATCAATAATTTATTAATAAACTTAATAAGTAATCAGACAAGTTTTCTTCAATTTTTATTATTTTACTGGTTGTATTAACACATTTCTCATTTTATAAAAGTGATAAGAGCATGTGTCTATGTTATAATAAAAAAAAATTTTTTAATGGAAAAAAATACAAAAGAAAAATATATGTAAATAAACGGAAACCCTTCCCTAGCTAGATTTCAGGTTACATCATTTAAGAAAGTATGGACTGTTACAACTGTAAATATATTGATCAAATGTCTACATATTAGTGAAACTTTAAGGGTCCTAGTATGATTTGGTCCAAGTTTACCTAAGTATAATTTACATACATCATCATATGTTTTCTGCAGTTTTCCATTTATATTTATGTTGGCCATTTTTAAGGCTTTATACTAGAGTTTCTCAATCTCATCTCCATTGCCATTTTGAGTCACATATTATTTGTTGTGGGGAGCTGTCCTGTTCATTGTATAATTTTTTAGAAACATTCATACACTGTACACACAAGTGCCAACAGTACTCACACCCAGCTGTGAAAACTAAAATTAACTCCAATAATTGCCAGATGTTCCTGAAAGCAAAATTGCCTTGTAATATACGGATGCTAATATCAAAATATACATTAACTAGGTCTTTCTAAGCAGAAGATGTTACATGAAGCTAGATTGGGGTGCACTCATCAAAGTGCAAAGATTAAAGATCCATCTGATGGCGGAGCAGGTTTGAGGTTCAAACATGAGAGTTATGTTCTGCATTAAATGTTTCTAAACTTGGCAATGACACTAATTAGTATCATGAATTGCAAAAAGAGGCCTCATCAAGAAACATTACTTTGCAGCCTGTCATGGGACAGATGGAGAAAAACAGACAAAACTCATTTCCGTGAAAAGAAGTCATGCTAAGAGTCAAGAAGTTTCCCTAGAATCACTGTGCATGGGGATCCCTAGAGAGGTACTGACAAGACGGGGAAACCACAGCTTCTGAGAGAAAATCCTTCCCTGGTTTCCTTCCCCTGCATCTGCTGACAAGATGGGGTACTAAGCTTAATGAGAACTAAGTGCCTCTTACAGACAAGTCCCCTGCTAGGAGGGTGGTTTGTGACTGGGCTCACACTGACTTCCTCTCACTGTGTGTCTTGCACAGTAATACATGGCCGCATCGTCAGAATTCACAGAACTCTGTTTTAAATAAACTTGGCTCTTAGAGGTGTCCCTGGTGATGCTAACTCGGGATGCTAGAGTTAGGTTATAATATGTGCTTCCACTGTTCCATATTTAAGCAACCCACTCCAGTCCCTTTCCTGGAGCTTGATGGGCCCAGCCCACAGCATAGCTGGTTAAAGAGATTCCAGAAACAGTACAGGTGAGGGAGAAGGTCTGTGAGAGCTTCACCAGTCCTCGGCCTGATTCATGCAGCTGCACCTGGGACAGAACACCTGGGGACAAAGACAACTACAGTGAACCATGTGGTTAGATGCAGCACCCCCATACCTTCATGTCTGAATCCCTGAGACACTCACCTCTAGGAGCTGACACCAGGAAGAGGAAGACACACAAATGTTTCATGTTCTTGTGGATGAGATCCATGACTCTTACAGAATATTCTCTAAGTTAAAGAGGAACCTCAATTAAAGTAAATGTGTGTTCAGGTTTAATTTGGTTGCCTAAATGAGATTTTCATGTGGGAGATATATTTGTATATAAAAGTGAAAAGGGGTGAAGGAGGTCCGTGTCTCTGGGACACTCACTGGAAAAAAAGATGCTTGCTATGGCCTTGGGAGCACAAAGTCCTCTCTCTGGGTCTTCACTTTACCCAGTCCAGCGTTTTCTTAATCCACGCCAGGACATATTCTTGTCAGGAAGCCAAAGCAATCAATGTCAAAGACATCTTTAGAATAGAGTCAACCAACCTCTACTCCCAGAGATGGATAGAGAAATAAAGAGATACATAGATGGAGAGACAGACAAATAAAGATAGACAGACAGATGGATAAATAAATATCAAATATTCACCACAAATCCAGGGCTCTCGGAATGGTCCCATACTCATTCTGATCAATTTTAAACCTTTATTAGCTCATGTTTACACTATAGGATATTTCAATGTGTTGAGACAGTAATTAAATGACTGAAAACATTGAACTCAGACAAAAACTGTCCAACTCAATTTTAAAAATAAATAAATAAAACAATTTCTTGTGACTTACTAATATTCAGGCGTTACTGTCAAGGGAAATATCTTCATGCCAACCTAAAATACTTTTTGTTTTTTGTTTTCTTGTTCCTCCTCCCCACACACACTCAAAGACAAGATATTTCTACCTTGAGAGCACTTATTCCTAGAGTTGTTAAAATAGCCAGAAACCCCCTATTTTCGTTTTTTCCTGAAGCTGAGTGCCTGCGATAAATTCCTGTGTCTTTAGACTCTCTCAGGAAAAAGAATTTTGAGAAATATAAACCTTCAAGACCACAAGCAGATTGAGTTAGTGGGCGGTCGTCACCTCACCTACATGTTGGGTCAGTATTCTGGTCTTTGGTAAAACTCAGGTATCCTAGAGGTGTCCATTCTTTGATTCCTGGATGACTAACAGTGGATATTGAATTTAGCGAAAACAGTCTCTATTTCTTCCAGGGAATGATATGTATAGTTCTTGGAAATACAGCTGTCCTCAAAATGGATTGCAGAAAAGATGAGCTCCCTATTTCCAGACGGAAACTCTCTTCCCAGAAAACAGGCCCTCTTGGGATACCCTCTTGAGAAATGGCCTCCTGAGGCCCTGTGTCACTGAATCCCAGGATTATGTCTGAGATCCTATGGCTGTTTCCTTTTGTGTGAAATGTCTCCCAACCAAAGGGATGGTGAAAATTCCCAGCATGTATGCTTGTAAACGGAAAAAAATGAGTCATGAAGGAAACTACAGAAGGAGAACTTCCTACTGACCAGTAACATCTCACACAAGAGAGGATGTTACTTCCTCCTTTCTTGACTGCAGTGAGAATATGAGAAATTAGAAAGACAAAAATTCAAGAAAAGTCCCTAGTGGAAGCTAAGAAATGGAAAGGAGAGGAAACTACTGAGAGCTAGGGAAGGGAGGAAACTCCTAACCCTACAGGAAACCCCTTATTAGCCCCTCACTGTATCTCCTCCTGGTACTAGGTCCCTCCTGTTCTGTAAATCCCAAACGCTTCCTGCAGCACAGACCCCTTCCAGCATTCCTGCAGGTCTGGTTTATGTCTAGGCTCCCACTGCCTCCCCCTCACTGAGTGTCACACATGGTCTTGTCTTCCACTGTCCTGGAGCCCGTGTGCAAGAAGACCTGATTTTTGGATATGTCTTGGGAGATGAAGACTCAACTTTAGGGGGACTGTTTTAAGCTTTTATGCAACTAGTACATTAGCCCCTTCCCGGGGGAGGGGAGGCTGGTGGATTCATGATCACTTGTTTTCATGGAGAATCTAGAGACAGTTCAGGTGATGGAGAGACTCTGCAATGGCCTCACCATTTCTGTGTCTGACTCCAGCTGAAGCTGGGACATGATATTTGAAGAGAGAAAAAAACTTATCTTAGTGACAAATATCAACACTTCACCCAGGTCTTCTTATTTTGTAAATCTCTGAGACATTCACAGAGTGAAGTAGCCATTAAGTGGGAGAACATCAACAAGATCTTAAAATTTTTTGGAAGGTTCATGATTCCTGGAGAATTCAGGCCACAGTGTGAAGGCTTTTGTCAGATTCTGAGCTTTAACCTTGAAGGTGAAGACTTGAATTGCGTGTGGAAGGACCCAGGTAGGTAGTAGGGAAGCAGCAGGTAAAGTCTCAGTCTGGAATTCAGAACATGGAAAGAGCAAGCCATCCATAGGGATGGTCCTATCTTTACTGAGAGCCCAGGGGCCAAAAATGGAGAGCATAGATATTTCCAGCCCATAGAAATATGTAAAATCTACAAGATACTGCAACATCTCAACAACAAAAAGACAAATAACCCAACTAAAAAAGTGGGCAAAAAGGATATGAACAGACACTTCACCAAAGAAGATATTCATGGGACTAACAGACACACGAGGAATTGCTCACCATCATTAGCCATTAGAGAAATGCAAATCAAAATTACAACGAGATACCACCTCACCCAAACAAGGCTAACATTAACCAAAAAAACACAAAGTAATAAGTGTTGGAGAGGTTGTGGAGATACTGGAACACTTATATTCTGCTAGTGGGAATGTAATATGGTACAACCACTTTGGAAATTGACTTGGCACTTCCTTAAAAAGCTAGAAATAGAAGTACCACAGGATCCAGCAATCCCACTCCTTGTAATATATCTTAAAGAAATGAGAGCTGTCACACGAATAGACATGTGCACACCATGTTCATTGCAGCACTGTTCACAGTAACAAAAAGATGGAAACAACCTAAGTCCCAATAAACAGATGAATGAATAAACATACCATGGTATAGTCACGCAATAGAATACTATGCAACAATAAACAACAACAACGAATCCGTGAATCATCTCATAACATGGATAAATCTGGAAGGCAGTATGCTGAGTGAAATTAGTCAATCACAAAGGGACAAATATTGTATAAGACCACTATTATAAGAACTCAAGAAAAGGTTTAAACAGAAAGAAAACATTCTTTGTTGGTTACGAGGGTGGGGATGGAGGGGGAGTGGCATTCACTAACTAGATGGTAGACAAGAATTAGGTGAAGCGAAGGACAACACACAATACAGGGGAAGTCAGCACAACTAGACTATAAAAAAGCTGACAAGTTTCCTGAATACAACCAAACACTTTGAGAGACAGAGTAGCAGGGGAGGGGATCTGGTGATCATGCTTTCAGGGAACATCTAGGTCAATTGGCATAACAAAGTTTATTAAGAAAATGTTCTGCATCCCACTTTGGTGAGTGGTGTCTGGGCTCTTAAAAGCTAGTGATCAGCCATCTAAGATGCATCAATTGGTCCCAACCACTTGGAGTAATGGAGAATGAAGAACACAAAGACACAAGGAAAACATTAACCCAAGAGACAAAAGGGCCACATAAACCAGAGAATCCATCAGCCTGAGACCAGAAGAACTAGATGGTGTCTGACTACCAACAATGACCTCCGTGATAAGGAACATAACAGACAGTCCCTGAAGGAGCAGGAGAAAAGTGGTGTGAGAACTCAAATTCCAGTAAAAAGACCAGACTTAATGGTTTGACTGAGGCTACAGGGACCCCAGAAGACATGGCCCCTGTACTCTCTGTTGGCCCAGAGCTGAAACAATTCCCAAAGCCAACTCTTCAGACAAAGATTAGACTGGACTATGGACATAAAGTGATACTAGTGAGGAGTGTACTTCTTAGCTCAAGTAGATACATGAGACTAAATGGGAAGCTTCTCTCTGAAGACGAGATGAGAAGGTAGAGAGGGTCAAGATCTGGCTGAATAGACATGGGAAATCCAGGGTAGAAAGGAGAAGAGGGCTGTCACAGTATAGGGTAAACAACTAGGGTCACATAACAATGTGAGTATAAATTTATGTATGAGAAACTGACTTGAATTGTAACCTTTCGCAGCAAGCACAATAAAAAAAAAGAGACATTAAGTTTTTCTCAGCTTGGCAGCTAATGGCACTATGTAGTAACCTGAGTTGCAAACAGGTCTTCTGGAGACACATTACTGTGAAGCATGCCCTGGGGAAGAAGAGGAAAGACAGGCAAGACTGGTTCCATGAAAATAGAAGTTCTGATATTCATATCAGGAAAGATCCCTAGAATCATTGTGCATGGTGGCCCTTGGGGAGATGCTGACTGAATGGAGAAGCCACAGCTTCTGAGAGGAGACCCCCTCCCTTCCTCCACACCTGCGCCCCAGAAGGCTTCTGTACTCTCAATGGGAATGAGCACAACCTACTATCCAGCCCCCGCCTGTCTCCTGCAGGCAGGTTTGGGTCTGGGCTACCAACGACTTCCACCCACTATGTCTCTTGCACAGTAATACATGGCTGTGTCCTCCACAGTCATAGAGCTCAGCTGAAAGAAGGATTAGTTCTTCGATCAGTCAGCAGTGATTGAGATGCAGCCCTGGGTGGAGAGGCCATAGGTGGTTTGCCAAGGTGATCCACTGTAATAACCACGTTCCAGCCATTCCAGGCCCTTCCCTGGGGGTTGGAAGTTCCAGCTCCACCAATAACCACTAGAAATGGGGTAACCAGAGACAGCACAGGTGAAGAACAGGGTCTGTGAGGGCTTCACCAGTCCTGGACCTGACTCCAGCAGCTGCACCTGGGACAGAACACCTGGGAAGAAAAAGGAAAATGTTTTGTGAGCCACACACAGAGCACACTCATTCCTATCAACCCATCAGACATCCCTGAGATGCTCACACTGGGAAGTTGTCACCAGAAAAAGGAGAAAACATAACAATTTCATCTTCTAGCAGGAGAGAATAGTGCTTTTCCTGAGAGAATGAAGACACCACAAAACACAGCATGGTTACTGTGATATACAGAGCTGAGGGGAAATTTGCCTGTTTCAGGAGCACTAGACTTACAAGAGAAGGAACCACTGGTGACCCTCTGCCTCACTGGCTCTTCCCTGGATGAGGCTTTTTCAGATGTCAGAGAAGCCAGACACCTTCCTCCTCAGAAACCTCCTCACACTCTTTAGCTTCTGGATGTTCAGTCCCACCTCAAGGACAGGGAAACAGATCACAGAAGCAGGCAGATTTTCTGGGTGCAGAAGAAAGCATAGTTACTGGTAATCCTGGGTAACACATCACACAAAGGGTAGTGCTATAATCCCTATTGCCGCTTTTGGAATCCCACCTGCAGACATCCTATCGTGTTTTTTCCTGGTAGATATGCTGCTCTGGGTAGAAGGCCTGGCAGAAAAATATAAGATGTGTTCTCCCCTTTCCTGAGGGCATAATACGCTTTGTCTTTATCTTCCCTTACTGTTGATCCTACTCCTGATCTTTCTCCTATCATTCCCCAGGTATTGATTATTTGCTAATACAATTCTTCTCATTTCTCTCTTGGTCCCCATCTCTGTTTTCCTCTCTTCTATTCTCATGGGAGAATGTCCTTAATTTCTTCTTTAGGTCTACAATCTTTTCTCTTAAAAAAAAAAAAAACTCCTCTAATCTTCTAGCCCACAAACCTTCTGAGGGAACACCCTCTTCCATTTTGCCTCATCCCGTTTCTCTATATAATGATCAGTCCTTCAGTATCACAAGAGCTGCAAATTCTTTCAGCCAAAAGAAAAATGCTGTTCTTGGACCTAAATTACATCTCAGACACTGTCCTTATTTTTTTTCCTTACAACTTAGCACTGTGGCACCAATTCCTAGGGTCACCATGGCCATGACATCTCCTTATTCCACCCCTATCAGGTGCCCTCCATAATGTGGTTCTTACCTCTCATGGTGCATCTCACATGTCTGGTTTGTGTTGCTGGGAAGCAGTTGTGAACTACACTGACAATGATGTTTCTGACACAAGAGCAGGAGCTCGCTGACATTTGTTTGGGGTACTGACAATAAGCAAGCAAATAATGAAAATGTAGATGATATTATGATAGGCAACCGTGAAAGCTAAAAAAGAAAGCATAACAAAAACATAGATTGAAAAAAATGGACAGAAGATGGTTGCAACCTTAGTTAAGGTCTCTTCACCAAAAGGGTGATTTTTGAGCTGAAACTGAATAATGGCGATATAAAAAACCCACTTTTCACTGAGAAACCACATCAAGTGGAAGTATCATTAGGACTTTTTTTTTCTGGCATATTCTACAGTAGAAAAAAATGTCAGTTTTCCTAAAGCGGTGAGAACCTGGCAGTTACTGGTAAGAGTTGAGTTGGGAAAACAAAAAAATTATGCAATGCTATATCTTTTGGGTCGTATTATTTTTTTATAGTAAGTGGAAATACGTTTGAGTAGATGAATACTTTAAGATGATTTATGTAACAGAACTCTTCTGATTACACTTATGTTGTTATTATTATTGATAATAATGTTAATATTATAAGATAACACTATGAAATGTTTTGGTGAGAATGCATTTTAATTTATCAGCAGTTCAGTTTTTTCATCACCCATTGATCTGCTTTCACCTCTTTGTGGGAGCTGAACTAACATCCACACTACAGGAGACAGGGAGGCAAGTCAGCAACTTGAGGGAGCACAACTAATAAGCAAGATTATCAAAAACACAGGAGACAAGACAAACTGATTTTCTATATATTAGCAATTGTCAATCAAAATTTGAATTTAAAGTATATTATTTACAGAGTACCAATAATATGAGTACTTAACTATATATTTAAATAAGTGTATATTTAAAATATGAGTACTTAACAATGAAAACTCTTATGGAATCTGTACAGAGAAAAATATAAGATCTAAATAAATATAGATACTGCGTTCCTGGATTGGAAGAATATTGATGTGATGCACATTCTTATTAATTTGAATCATACATCTACATATTTCCAATCAAAATACCAGAGAGCATCTTTGAAAATCTTGACAGATTCCAAATTCGAATGGTAAACAAAAGCTGCTAAAATATGGAAAAAAATTCTGAAACAAACAACAACAACAAAAATTCAAGCTTACTCATCACCAATTTTCAAAACTTACTATAAAGGTGAGAAATTAATGCAATATGGTATGAATTAATAAAAATATGGATACATAGATCAATCAAACAGAATAGAGAACACAGGAATATCTCCATGCACTTATGGCCAAATGATTTTTGCAAACGTTCAGAAATAATTCAATGGAGAAAAGATAGTCTTTTCAACAAATGGTGTTGTAACAACTGGACACTCATGGGGGAAAAGCTACCTAGCCTAAACCTGGCATTGTATACAAAAATCATCTCAAACTATGTCATAGGTTTAAATGTAAAAGTTAAAGTTATAAAACTTTGAGAAGATAACATGGTAGAAAATTTTTGGCCTCTGTGTCTTGTGAACAGGTCTTAAGACATGGCAACAAAAGCATGATCCAATAAAAAATGATACAATGGAATCCATTGAGGTTTTTTTTTTTTTTTTTCCTAATTTCTCTGCAAAGAAATTTTTCTTGCCTGTTCTTATTCCAATTGAGATCTTTGGGGGTTTGAGTAGATGAGTGATTTTTCATTGAAACCCAAATCTATGAAAGATTACATTATGAATCCCTATGCCCTATTAAATTCTTCTGGACAATGTTGGTTTTCCTGTGTTTGTTTTTTAAGCAGAACATGAACCTAGTTTGATCCAAACTGCAAGTACTGACGAACCTCTGGTGGCTTTAGTACCAATGTCAGTTAATTTACAAAGTAATTGTAGTGCATTTATGATATGTTCTATATGCACACAGCCAGGAACCAGACTGCAAACTGGACAGTGGTTTACTAATTAATGCAGTTTACACAGCTTTAGTTTTTTGTATTCCAGTCAGTCTCACACAAGAGCAGGTCAGGAAGTGAGCCAGATTTGGAAGTTCCCTTTTTCTTGCTGTCATCTCTCCTTGCTCTTCCTTCCACTTTCTGCTTCTTAAAGGTTACTTTCCTGATGTCTTGACCAGAAAACCTATACCAGGTGACTGGTGCTCAGCTGGTATAGGACTGAGAGATTCAACAGATCTCCACATTTCCCTGACCCCAGCTACTGTCTTCTGGATGATAAATGGGAGTTACCTTATTGGCACTTATGGTTTATTTTGAGGGGTGCTAACAGATCTCTGACTCATGTGGGTCATGATCCTTGGTGCCTGTGTGTAGTTAGGGGCTGCTGCTTTATTGCTGGTTCTCAGCTGGTGAGAGGTGGAGTTGAATTCCCAATAGCTCGTTCCCTCAGTCCTCAGCTTTTTCTAAGGTTTCCTCGGTCTCTGCCTTGTCTCTTTTCTGGGTTTGAGTGTCCTCCCAGGCCAAACAGGAATATACAGTAGAAAAAACAAAGGAACTGAGCACCAGATCATCCCTCCAGGTATATGTTTCCTGGTCTGTACAGCAGTTCTTACCCACTTCTCAGCGTCTTCTGGTATGCACTTCGTGTATATAGTTTTAGTCACAGAGTTAAATGGAGTGAATATTTCTTCTTGAGTAGAACCAGGACCCTCAAGAATATTTTAAATCTCTTATATTTCCCCTTTCTTTGAAACTTTTAAAATATTTTGTATTACATTTTATAGAACTTAAATACATTTGAGGAAATTCTGGTTTCAGCTGTGACGTGTAAAGAGCTTGGAAGACATCGGTTTTGTCCTTATAAAAAGATAACTGAACAAACAGAAAGCCAATGACTTTCTTGGTACTAGCTTGAAACTGAAGTAACGGGTCAAAGTGTTTATGTAGAGACACTGATGAAACCTTACATTTCACTTTTAACACATTTATATACTCATTTACCCTCAGCTAATATTAATTTAGCACTTTTGGGATGACATGATGGGGTAAATGTGTTTTACATGTGTCATCAACATTAATTTGGGGGGGGGGGCAAAGGGTGGAATATTATGGATTGAATTGTGTCATCCCAAAATATGTGTCAGCTTGGCTAGGCTTTTATTCCCAGTAGTGTGGTTGTCCTCCA
Organism: Dugong dugon; assembly: GCA_030035585.1. NCBI lineage: Eukaryota > Metazoa > Chordata > Mammalia > Sirenia > Dugongidae > Dugong > Dugong dugon. The sequence continues at coordinate 25,549,846 of CM057478.1, read as the reverse complement.
TTTTGTGATCTGATGTATTTATCCTATGTTTCGTAAATTATAACCTCTATGATGGTAACGAGGCAAGATTAGAGGTAGTTAAATTAATGATGCAGGACTCAATCTACTGGACTATATTGCATCTTGAGTAAATCTCTTTTGCTATATAAAATAGAGAAGTGAGCAGAGAGGAGAGGAAACTCATAACACCAAGAAAGAAGTTCCAGAGACGGACCCCATCCTTTAGAGTTTTGGTTTCTGTGCTGAGAAGCTCCTAGACCAGGGTAAGATTGATGTCAAGGAGCTTTTCCCACAATCAACAGAGACAGAAAGACTTCCCTGGAAACAGGCACCCTGAATTTGGATTTATAGCCTACTAGACTGTGAGAGAATAAACTTATGCTTGTTAAAGTAATCCACTTGCAACATTTCTGTTATAGCAGCACTAGGTAACTAAGACAATCAACACAGCTATCATTAAAAAGGGGAGAGGAGGAGTAACAAAGCATTCACAAATAAAGATAAGCTCTGGAAATTTGTCAATACCAAACCAGCTTTGCAAGTATTACTCAAGGGAGTACTCCAAATCGAAAGGCAAGAGCATTAAATAAATACTCGTATCTGTACATGGGAAATAAATAAATAAAATAAAAGAGAGAAATCTCCAAAAAAATGCAACACAGGTGATCATAAAGGCCAAGTATGTGATATTTTTAAGGAATAAACTCTGTAACTAAATCCTACAAAAAATAGAACATCAAGTTTGCAAGAAATAAGCACAAAGTAAACTTATAGAATATAGGTCATATATTGATTGTTAATGGAGACAGATGAACAAAAATAGAGGAGGAAAGAGTATATCAGGAATAGATTTATTATGTGAAGGTTGTATGTTAACTGATGTTCATATGTTAAACATTGTTGCAATTGTAAGTTATATAATATATGTGGTAACCTCCAAGAAATCATCAAGAATAACCAGTCAGAAGAAAAGAAGGAAGAAAGTCAAAAAGCTTATCCCAATAAAGCAGCCAAATACAAGATAACAATAAACAGAAAAATTAGAACAAAAATCAAAGAAATCATGAAACACTCAAAAAACAAATAGCAAAATGAATGAGATTTTCAGCAATAATCTTAAATGTAAATGGTCTAAACATCCCATGCAAAAGACAGAGAGTGGAAGAATGAATAAAAAACATAATCCATTCTTTTGCTATCTAAAAGAAACACTCAGACATAAGGGCACAAACAGACTGAAAATACAAGGAGGGAAAAAAACACTCTACCCAACCAGTTAACAAAAAGAACACGGTCATACTGATATCAGATAAAATAGTTTATATACAAACATCCACTATAAGAGATAAAAAAGGACATTATATAATAAAAAAGGTCAACCCAGCAAGAAGACAAAGCAATTATAAATACACATGCATCTAACAGCAATGCTCCAAAACACATGAAACATATAATAATATGGCAGGACAAAAACAAAAAACTCCACAATAATATTAGGGGACTTCAACACACCACTTTCAATTCTAGACTGAATATCTAAAAAGAAAGTCACTAGAAGCATTGAAAACTTAAGTAAAATCATAAATCAATTGGACCTAAGGGACTGATACTGAACACCCAGCTCAGAACAATACACATTTTTCTCCAGTATACATAGATCGTTTTCTAGAATAGACCATGTGCTAAAACAAATCTCAACAAATTTAAAAAAATACTGACATCATGCAATGCATCTTTTCTGATCATAAAGGTATGAAGCTCCAAATCAACAAGAGGAAAAATAAGGAAAAAATATATACATGGAAACTAGTACACTACTAAAAAATAATCAGATCATAGATGAAATCAAACGTAAAATTAAAAAATTCCTAGAATGAAATGAAAATGAAAATACAACATATCAAAAGGTTTTGGACGCAACAAAAGCAGTTCTAACATGGAAATTCATAGCAATAAATGCCTACATTAAAAAAAATCAGAAAGATTCAAAATCATTAACTTAAACTGACGACCAGAACAAACAGAAAAGGAAGAGTAAAAGAAGCTAAAGTTTACTGGGAAAAAAGAGGAAATAATAAAGTTCAGGGCAGAAATAAACTACATAGAAAATAGAAAAGCAATGGAAAGAATCAACAAAGCCAGACATTAGTTCTTTGAAAGGATCAATAAAGTAGACAAACTACTGGCTAGATGGCTCAAAAAAAAAAAGAGAGAGAGATAAAAGAATTTGAAAATTAAGTTGGTGACATTACAACCAACCCAACAGATAAAGATCACAACTTATTACTATAAAAATTGTACTCCAACAAGTTTGAAAACCTAGATGAAATGGACAAATCCCTAGAAACACACTACCTACCATAACTAACACAAACAGAGGTATAAATTTAAACAGACTCATTACAAAAGAAGAGATTAGGAATGTCACCAAAAAAAAAAAAAAAAACTGACAACAATAACAGCAACAAAAAGCCCCGGGCCAGATGGTTGCACTGGAGAATTATACCAATCATTCATTGGCACCAATCCTACTCAATCTCTTCAAAAACATAGAGGAAGAAAGAACAACATTGAACTCTTACTATGAAGCTGGCATAACCCTGATACCTAAAGCAGGCTAATACATCACAAAAAAGAAAATTACAGACCTACATCTTTATAAACATAGATATAAATATTTGCAACAAAATTCTAGTCAACAAATTTCAGCAACATACCAAAAAAATGATACACCATGATTAAGCGGGATTCATACCAGGATTACAAGGGTGGTTCAACATTAGAAAATCAACCAATGTAAACTGCCACATAAATATAGTAAAGGAAAAGAACCATATGATCATATCAGTTGATTCAGAAAAGACATTTGATAAAATTCAGAACCCTTTCCTGTTAAAAACTCTCAGCAAAATAGGAATAGAGGGGCAATTTCTCAACAGAAATAAGAACATATATGTAAAACCATTAGCCAACATTATACTCAATGGAGAAAGACTGAGAACCTTCTCAGTGAAAACAGGAACAAGACAAGTATGTCCGTTATTACCACTCTTATTCAACATTGTACTGGAAGTCCTAGCCAACGCAATAGGACAAGAAAGGGAAATAAAATGTATCCAAATCAGAAAGGAAGTAGTAAAAGCATCTCTGTTTGAAGATGACATGATCCTATACACAGAAGACCCTATATATTCCACAAGAAAACTGCTGAAACTAATAGAAGAATTTAGCAACTTTGCAAGGTACAAGATCAGCACAGAAAAATCACTTGAGTTCCTCTACTCTAACAAAGACTACTCCAAGAAAGGAATTAAGAAAACAATAACATGATAAAATACTTAGGAATTAACCTAAACAGGGACATAAAAATAACTTATACAATGACAATTATAAAATACTACTACAAGAGACTAAAACAGGCCTTCAAAAATGGAAACGTGTCCAGTGCTCATGGAAGGGAAGACTCAACATTGTGAAAATGTAAATTCCGCCTAAAGCCATCTGTAAATACAATGCATCCCAATACAAGTCTCAACAACATTCTTTACTGAAATGGAAAAATTAATAACCAACTTCATATGGAAAGGAAAGAAACTTCGAATAGCCAAAGCCATATTGAAGAAAAAGAACAAAGCAGAAAACCTCACACCCTCCGATATCAAAACGTGCTATAAATCCACTGTAATCAAAACAGCCTCGTATTGGTTCAATGATAGACACATAGACCGATGGAGTACAATTTAGAACTCAGAATAAAATATAACCATCTACGGATAACTGATTTTCAGCAAGGGATCAAAGCCCATTCAATGGGGAAGAAATTCTCTTTAATAAATAGTACCGACAAAACTGGATATCCACTGTAGAAAAATGAAACTGGAACCATATTTCACACAATACATAAAAACTAACTCAAAATGGATCAAAAACCTAAATGTTAAATGTAAAACCATAAAATTTTTGGAATAAAACAGAGGGAGGAAACAACGGGACCTAATCTTTTGTAAATATAGGATAACATGCATAACAAATGCATGAATAGAAAAAAACAAAATAGGTAAATGGACCTCATAAAGTTTAAAACTTACACCCAACAAAAGACTTTATGAAAAGAGTAAATGGACAACATACAGACCAGGAAAAAAAATCTTTGGAAACGACTTATCCAATTAAGGGTCTAATCTCTAAATCTATAGAAAACTGCAAGAACTCAACAACAAAAATACAAACAACCGAATCATACAAGGGCAAAGGACTGAACAAAATCTTCACCAGAGAGGACATCCAATAAGCCAACAAACACATGCAAAGGTGTTCACAATCATTAGCCATTAGAGATATTCATACGAAAACTACAATGAGATACCATTTTATCCAGGCTAAAATGACACTAATTAAAAAGAAAAAAATAGATAAAAAATATTGGCAAGGATGTGGGAAGACTGGAACACTTACCCATTACTGATAGGACTGTAAAATGGTATAATCACTATGGAAACCAAAATGGCACCTACTCAAAAAACTAGAAATAGAACTACCCTATGGATCCAGCAATCACACTTCGAGGTATATACCCTAGAGACCTAAAAATAATGACACAAACAAGCATAAGCACACCTATGTTCATTACTGCTTTATTTACAATATCAAATAAATGGAAAAAAATAAAATGTCCATCAATGGATGAATGAGTAAGAAAAATGAGGTACATACATACAATAGAACACTACACAAACATAAAGAGCAGTGGTAAGTATGTGAAACATATTATAAGATGGATGGACTTAAACGGCATAATTCTAAGAGAAATAAATCAGTCATGTATGATATATCAGTCATGTATGATCCCTCTTGTATATGAATACACACACAGACAGAGAGAAGCAAATTGTCATTGGTGATTACCAGAGAAACTAAGAAGGAAGGTGAAAACACACTTTAGATTGTAGATACTTGTCTGTTTTTTGTTTCTTGTTATTTTGGTGATGTAAAAAGTGGCATCAAATATGGATATAGTGAGCATGCACAACTAAAGTAAAAACGAATATTTTAGCACATATGGATTGGTATAGGCATATTGGTATGTACAGTGTGCACATACGTGAGAACAGAAGTATTTATAGGTATGTGTAAATACATATTTATGTGGGTACAGGCACATATATTCATTGAAGACAGGAATATGAATACTCCACAGACATAACCAAACAACTTCCAAGATTGGTTTTCTGCGTTTGAAAGCTTAGACTCATAGTCTCATGGGACTACTGTCAGCTGGTATAATATAGTTCACAAAAAACATGATCTGCATCCTAGTGAAGTGAGTGGCATCTGGGGTCTCAAAAGCTTGTACACATCCATCTAGGATACAACTATGGGTCTCTACTTGCAAGGAGCAAAACAGTAAGAAGATAACCAAAAGCTCAAGGAAGAGACAAATGTACACAAGCTGCAACTTCATCTACCCTAAGAAAAAGAGAACTAGACGATGCCCAGCTATAACCTCTGACCTTTCTGAGCATGGTCACAATAGATGGTCGTGGATAGAATGGGAGAAATATGTGGAGCACAACTCCATTTCTTATATAAAAAAAAAAAGAAGCCAGATTAACTGGAACAGTAAAGAGGACTCACTAAGACTATCACTCTTAGACACTCTTTAAAACCTACAACCAGGCATATCCCCTGAGATCACCCTTTAGTGAAATAACAGAGTGGCACACAAAACAAATGATAATAGCTGTAAGATAGGTGCTCTACATAAAAAACTTCAGTATGAGACCAAAAGGTCAACAATTACTCAAAAGCAAAGATGAGAAGATAAGGGGCACAGAATCTAGAGTACTAGAAAGGGAACAACCAGAATACAATTAAAGAATGTTGCCACATTTTGATGAATGTAACTAATGTCACTGAAAAACGTGTGTGGAAATTTTCAAATGGGAACCTAACTTACTGTGTAAACTTTCACCAAAATCTCAGTAAAAAATCATTGAAGCAAGAAAATGATGGAGTCCTATATTTCATGTTGGAGGCAGGAAAGAGTCAACATAATTATAAATCCTGATCTTATGTTAAGGGTGATAGGAAAATTTGAAAACTGTAAATGGTAATGGATGGACAACATGATAAACCTAAGTAATGCTGCTGAATTGTACATATGAAGAATGTTGAAAAGGTGAATTTTTGTTGCATATGTATTTATCACAATAGAATATTTTTTTAAATGACAAATAAATATTTTCTCAAACACCCTGAAAGCAAGAGGAATTTTTGCAGCACAAAACCCCTTCAAGACAGAGTCTCAGCCTTGCCGCTGCCGCCGCCCAGAGACTGCTGAACCCCCGTCCGTCCGCTGCCACCCACTCCAGACACAGAACATCCAGTCATGGACGAAAATGAGCTGGTGCAAAAGGCCAAACTGACAGAGCAGGCTGAACAATATGAAGACATGGCAGCCTGCATGAAGTCTGTAACTGAGCATGAAGTCTGTAACTGAGCAAGGAGCTGAATTATCCAATGAAGAGAGGAATCTTCTCTCAGTTGCTTATAAAAATGTTGTAGGAGCACGTAGGTCATCTTGGAGGGTCGTCTCAAGTATTGAGCAAAAGACGGAAGGTGCTGAGAAAAAACAGCAGATGGCTCGAGAATACAGAGAGAAAATTGAGACCGAGCTAAGAGATACCTGCAATGATGTGCTGTCCCTTTTGGAAAAGTTCTTGATCCCCAATGCTTCACAAGCAGAGAGCAAAGTCTTCTACTTGAAAATGAAAGAAGACTACTACAGTTACTTCACTGAGGTTGCTGCTGGTGATGACAAGAAAGGGATTGTGGATCAGTCACAACAAGCATACCAAGAAGCTTTTGAGATCAGCAAAAAGGAAATGCAACCAACGCACCCTATCAGATTGGGTCTGGCCCTTAACTTCTGTGAGTTCTATCTGAACTCCCCAGAGAAAGCTTGCTCTCTTGGAAAGACAGCTTTTGATGAAGCCATTGCTGAACTTGATACATTAAGTGAAGGGTCATACAGAGACAGCACGCTAATAATGCAGTTACTGAGAGACAACTTGACATTGTGGACATCGGATACCCAAGGAGAGGAAGCTGAAGCAGGAGAAGGAGGGGACAATTAACCAGCCTTCCAACTTTTGTCTGCCTCATTCTAAAATTTGCACAGTAGACCATTTGTCATCCACGCTGTCCCACAAGTAGTTTTTTGTTTATGATTTATGACAGGTTTATGTTACTTCTATTTGAATTTCTGTACTTCCCATGTGGTGTTTATGTTTAATATTAGGGTAGTAGAGCCAGTTAACATTTAGCGAGTTACCTGTTTTCATCTTGAGATGGCCAATATGGGGATGTGGAATTTTTATACAAATTATAAATGTTCACCACAGTACTTTTGGTACATTGTGGCTTCACAAGGGCCAGTGTTAAAACTGCTTCCATGTCTAAGCAAAGAAAACTACATAAATATTGGTTTGTCCTGGTGAGGGATAAAGGGATTTTTTCCAGTCACATGTGTAGTTCTTGGGGGCACTTTAAGGTTTTGAGCACTTACAAGGCTGTGGTAGAAATAGAAATCCCATGGATAGTACATGTTGAACCATGTGTATGTATGGAATACACAATTTCAATGTGCACACCATTGACTACAGCTGCAGAAGTGTTCCTTTAGACAAAGTTATGACCTAATTTACTCTGGAGAAGGGCAGAAACGGTTCACATTCCATTATTTGTAAAGTTACCTGTTGTTTGCTTTCATTATTTTTGCTACACTCATTTTATTTGTATTTAAATGTTTTAGGCAACCTAAGAACAAATGTACAAGTAAAGATGCAGTAAAAATGAATTGCTTGATATCCATTACATCATGTATATCAAGCACAGCAGTAAAACAAAAAACTCATGTATTTAACTTTTTTTAGGTGTTTTGCTTTTGTGATTTTTTTTTTTTTTTGATACTTGCCTAACACGCATGTGCTGTAAAAATAGTAAACAGGGAAATAACTTGAGATGATGGCTAGCTTTGTTAATGTCTTATGAAATTTTCATGAACAATCTAAGCATAATTGTTAAGAACATGTATCAAGTTGATGTAAGTGGAATAAAAGTTTTATGAATGTATTTTTGAACTACTTTCTCTACAGCTTTTCATGTAAATCAATGTTTTGGTTCTGAAAATTCTGCAAAGGAAACTGTACGTCTTTGGAAATTTCTTTCTTATTCCCTCTTGGCAGCTAATGGGTTTTTACCAAGTTTAAATACAAAGTTTATCATAATGACAAAAAATACTACTAATGTAACTACTACTGTTGCCAACCATGACCCATTCTCTCCTCTTCCCCCTCTCAAAAAAATTAGTTTCTATTATTGGAGGGAGATTGAACAGAAAAAAGCAATGTGTTCCATTTAAATTTTTGGTATATGGCATTCTCTAATTTATGAAGCCACAATGTTCTTGGCTCATTGTGACATTGGGTAGCATTAACTGTAAGTTTGGGCTTCCAAGTCACTTTCGGTTTTTAAAAATTTCTTGATATTCTTTTTTTTAAATGTTTTGTTGTACTTTAGATGAAGGTTTACAGAACAAATAGTTTCTCATTAAACAGCCAGTACACATATTGTTTTATGACATTGGTTAACAACCCCATGACATGTCGACACTCTCCCTTCTCAACCTTTTTTTTTTTTTTTTTTTTTGGTGAAAATATACATAGCCAAACTTACACCATTTTGAAAGTTTCTGCATGTACAATTCAGTGACATTGATTACTTTCTCCCAGTTGTGCTGCTATTCTCACTATCCTTTCCAAATTATTCCATCACCATTATCTTCAACTCACTGTCCCCTAGACTTCCCATCAAACCTTCTGAGTTGCTGTTGTCAATTTGATCTCACAAGATAATTTTTTTTCTACCTTAGATGAAGGTTTACAGAACAAATAGTTTCTCATTAAACAGTTAGTACTCATATTGGCCTATGACAATGGTTAACAACCCCACTACATGTCAACACTGTCCCTTCTCAACCTTGGTTTCCTATCACCAGCTTTCCTGTTCCCTCCTGCCGTCTAGTCCTTGTCCCTGGACTGCTGTGCCTCATTAGTCCTGTTTTGTTTTATGAGGCTCTCCAATCCCTGACTGAACGGTGAGCTTTGGGAGGGGCTTCACTGTGGGGATATGTGCCATTTAAACATGGCTACACTATTGACAACTTCAGCCCCTCAAAGGCCTCTATTTTGCACAGGACATGTTGAGACTTGTCAGCAACATGTTGAGACTTGTCAGCGATGAGAAGGAGATTAGGCACGACTTGTTTTTCCAAAATCTATTGTCCCATTACTGATTGCCTTGTTTACCTGAAGCCCATTCTCCCTTGCCTGAAACTTATTGTTACTCACCCAAAGCCCATTGTTCTGTTATTTGCTTTTCTGCTTGCTATATTGACTATAAATAAACTCCTCAGACTGAAGCGGTGTCGACTTCTCTGCGTGACCCTCCTTGGCCCACTTCTCTGTAAGAGTTGTGTTTGGCTACTGTCTTCTCCGCCCCGACAACCGTCGCCGCTGCGACACTTCACCACTGAGCTAAAAGGGTGTCCAGGAGCCATACTCTCGGGATTTCTCCAGTCAGTCAGGCCAGTAAATCTGGTCTTTTTTGTGAGTTAGAATTCTATTCTACATCCTTTTCCAGCTCTGTCCAGGACCCTCTATTGTGATGTGGGTCAGAGCAGTCAGTGGTGGTAGCCTGTCACCAGCTAGCTGTACTGGACTCAGTCTGGTGGAGGCCGAGGTAGCTGTGGTTCATTAGTCCTTTGGACTATTCTTTTCCTTATATCTTGTTCTCTTCATTCTCCCTTGCTCCCAAAGGGGTGAGACCAGTGGAGTATCTTAGATGGCTGCTCACAGGCTTTTAAGATCCCAGACACTACTCACCAAGGTAGAATGTAGAACATTGTCTTTATAAACTGTCATGCCAATTGAGCTAGATGTTCCTGAGACCATGGTTCCCACAGCCCTCTGCCCAGAAATTCAGTCCCTCAGGGAGTTTGAAAGCGTCTGTGGAGCTTCCATGATCTTTCCTTGTACAAGTTGTGCTGGCTTCCCCGGTAACGTGTACTGTCTTACATTTCAACAAAGTTACCACTTATCTATTTAGTTCCCCCCTACTCTTCCCATCCCTCGTAACCAACAAAGATTGTTTATTTTTGTGTGTAAACTTTTACATGAGTTATACAGTAGAGGTCTCATACACTATTTGTCCTTTTGTAATTGACTTATTTCACTCAGGATAATGTCCTCCAGTTTTGTTCCTCTTACTCTCCTGTGCTGAGTTCCTTTTGTTTGTGGACTTTTTTCTTTTGTTTTTGTAGATTTTGTTTTTACTGAGACTTTATGTTTTTCTTCTTTATTTTGATGAGTAGGTTTGTTAACTTTATTTGTGGCTACCTTGAAATTTACCCTAATCTTCCTAGATTTGAACCAGTCTATTATTACTTGGTATCGCTTGACTTCCTCTCCATTAGAAAGTTCTATACCTACACCGTTCATTCCCTTTTATTGTTCTGATGTTGTCACTTACACATTAACTGATCTTGTTCCCTTTTGTAATTCTTTCAGTTTTGCATAGTCCTTAAAAGTTAATTTCTTAGGTTGGTATTTGGCTAGTACAATCCTGTGTCCTATATTCAGCCTATGGTCTGATATTGTTTGTTCTCAGATTGAAGGACTTCCTTTAATAAGTCTCTTAAATTTGGTTTGGTTTTTACATAATCCTTTAATTTCTGTTTACCTGGAAATGACCTAATTTCAACATCTTATTTGAATGAGAGTTTTTCAGGATATATTATTCTTGGCTGCAATTTTTTTCTTTCAAGGTTTTACATATGTCATCCCATTGCCTTGCCTGCATGGTTTCTGCTGAATAATCCGAGCTTACTCTTATTGTTTCTCCTCTGTATGTGACTTCTTGTTTTTCTCAAGCTGCTCTCAGGATTCTTTGTCTTTCATTTTAGCAAGTGTGATTATGATATGCTTTGGTGATTTTCTTTTGGGTTCTATCCTATATGGGGTTCATTGAGCTTCTTGGATGGCCATATTTCATCTTTCATGAAATTGTAGAAGTTTTCTGTCAGCAATTCTTCAATGATCCTTTCTGTGTTTCCTGTTTTCTCCCCCTATTCTGGAACTCCTATAAAAAGCAGATTTTTGCTTTTAATTGTATCCCACATAATTGTCAGGGTCTTTTCATTTTTCTTCATTCTTTTTTCTGAGTTTTCCTCAAACAGAGTTGTGTCTAAGTGTTTGTCTTCAATTCCATTGATCCTGCCTTCCACCACTTCAAATCTGTTCCTCAGCCCTTCTATGACACTGTCCATTTCTGAAATCTTGTTGTTTATCTTTTGGATTTCTAATTGTTTTTGTATAATTTCTAGTTGTGAATTTATTTTGGCATTTTGTTCCTGAATTATTTTCCTGAATTCTTCCATTTTTTTCTCTGTATTTTCCATGAATTTGTCTGCCTTTTCCATGAATTTGTCTATTTTTTCCTCATTTTTGTCTGCTTTTTGCATCAACTCTTGGCTAATTCTGTGTATTAGTAATTTGAATTCCCTATCAGGTAGTTCTAGTGCTTTTTCTTCTACTGGAAAGTCATCTGGTGTTTTATTTTGGACACCTACTGGAACCATCCTTCCCTGTTTTTGTAAATTTTTTGATATTGTCTGCTGTCTTTGGGGCATTCAGTAGTTATTTTTCTCATTTATTGAGTGTAGATTTGTTTGTTTCATCCTTTTTTTTTTTAAATTTGTCTATGCCTGAGCAAGCAGGCTATGTGTTCTTTGTTGTTTACTCATCTGTGGGTACGATACTTTTCACCTCCTTCTTCAGTTCGCAGGGTCAGTCGCTCAGATATGGTACAGCATGGCAGGTCTAGCTGAAGAGGAGTTGCTGGGATGGGTTGTTTGTGGCTGTTACTACAGCCACCAGGGCAGGTCGGTAATCAGTGCAAGGCAGGTTCTGGTAAGCCATGCCTGTGCTGCTTGGTGGTATGATGTTAAGTGCACAGTGCAGGTAAGCAGGATGGAGGGGAGAGATTGTGATGTGTGGAGCTAAGATGGGTATGGGAGAGAGGAGAGAGGAACAGGAGCAAAAAACATATAAATGAACAAAAAAGAGTGTTAGGGTAGCTTACCATTGTAGTGGAGAGATGAGAGACTATGAAATGGAAAAAAAACAAGAAGTGGAAGAAGAAGAGAAAAAAAGAAAAGAATGAATAAATAAATATTATAAAGAACAAAGAACATCAATGTTCCCAGTTATCCCACCACTGCGGCTACAAGGTCTGGGGAAGTTGTTCCCAGGTGTTGAAGTATAGCCTGGCTAGAATGTGTAGAGGTATTTGGCACCAGGTATTCAGGGGACAGGAAGAGAAAGAAAGTATAGACAGACGAGACACTGAGTAATGAAGAAAGATAAAAAGGGAAAAGAAAACAAAACAAATTTTTAAAAAAAGAACAAGAAAAACCCCCAAAAACACAGGGGAAAAATACCCACGAGAAAAGAAATGCCCTCTGGGATCCCTCTGTGTGTCTGCACAAGCTGAGGGGGTAGGTCCCAAGCAGCGCAGCATTGCCCAGCCAGAACGGGCTCCCAACTCGAGAAAAGAAAAAGAAAACAAACAGACAATACAAAACAAGCAAACAAAAAAAAGCCCTGGGATCCCACCAGTGTGGCAGCACAGACCAGGAAGCAGTTCCACACCTGAACGGAGCTCTGCAGCCCCTTAGGAGGAAACAAAGACGGTGCCTGGAGCCAGGTATTTGAGCGAAAGGAGGGGGAGGTGGTGAGAAGTAAGGAAGAAATCAAAAGAAGCGGAAAAAAGAAACACCAGCAGCCAACAAATGGTACTCAGGGAGTCAGCCAGTGTGGGCGGATGGAATCCAAGTAGCCGGTGCTTCCCTGCCAAGAGACTGTGGCCGTGGGAAGCAGAGGAGGCTGAGTGGGGGTGAAGAATGGTGGGGGGTAGGAAAACATATATTGCTGTTTACTGGTTCTTCTGTTTCCTTCTGGAAGCTCCGTGAAGCTGCTTTCTCATATGCCCTGTTTGCTGGTCTCCGATAGGAGTCCAAGATCGCAGATGCACACTGAGTTAGCTGATAGGGGACCTCTGCATGAATCTCTCCTTGCTCTCCGTTCTCTGTCAGTTTCTCACTCCATTTGGTGCTTGGCTGAGTTCTTTATCTCTTCATTTGATGTTTTAGGGTTTCAGGATTGCTGTTTTCTCTATTTGGCTTAGTTTTTCAGATCTTTGCTGTGGAGTGATGGCGTGGTGCTTCTGCCTAGAGCGCCACATTGCTGGAAGTCCTCTCTTGATATTCTTATAGCCTGCTTTCAATTTTGATCCTTTTATTCTATTTGTCAGGTGTACAGGATTAGCTTCCTTTTTTAGCCTTCTTCTGTCTTGTCGTCAACCATTTCTACTTGGTGGCCATGTACTTGGAAAAAGGCCGCATGATCTTTCTGGCTCCACTCAACGTCTAAGACACTCTGCTTCCTTTGCTTGCATCCCACAAACTACTTCCCTTACTGCAGCAAATCTCCTTAGTAGATGAGATTGTTTTTATCTACCTGTAAGCCCTACCTATCCTGAATGGTCTGTCATTGTCTGCCTTTAAATCCTTTCTCTTCTTCTATTCTCAAAATAATGATGGGGCTAAGTTATACCCAAAGCTCACCCTACAGAGTATTTCCTCAGTACCTTGCAGAAAACACCAAACAAAAATACCATTTTAAAAAGGTGTATTTTTTTTTCTTTTAGAATGTAAGCTCCTCAAGAGCAGCGACAATGTTTTCTGTATGTTCTGTTGTGCCTAGTACACTGTGAATGCTCAATAAATATTGATGATGGGAGGCAGTGAGTCTTGATACATGTGAGAAACTGAAATTCTGAATACTGTTTTGTTGCTTGTTCCATTATGACCTCAGATTAAATTGGGAAGTATCAGACCTTTTGGACAATTGTCCCAAATATTATCTTGAAATAAAAGTGCAATGGAGGCCTTGGGGTCTGTTTCAAGGAGAAAAGATATCTTACGCATTTGGGACAACATCATAATAATGCATCTTCATTCATAGCTATTTTTACCTTGCCTATTAATTTCTCCAGACCTCAGGCCAAGAAGGCGACATAAAGGAAAATTAAGCTAAACTGGGGAGATGGATCTTATTCAATTAAATTGTAAATAAAATCTGAAACATCACATTTGCCTATTAGTTATTTATTTTCATCACTCATCTGGTTTGAATCTGAAATAAATCATAACAAATACTTCATTAATATTAGCTATTAATTTACCCTATTTTTTATGTAGTAGTTCTTTTAAAATTCCAGCTCTCCTTTTACTTTTAAAAAATTTCCAACATGAGTCCTTTTGCCTTGGGATTTGAATAGTTTAATTGTATATAAAATACCTTATTTCCTTAATTATCCTAAATCCAGGCCTCGTGTCCATTTTTGTCAGTATCACATGGTAGTGCCAGGAAACTGGAGAATTTAACACTGTTTTGTGTGTGTGAGGTATTGGAATTGTTCTTTTTAAAAAAAATTGGCCACTTTAGAGTTGTCCTATGAAGAGTGGAACAGCAGTGTGATTAGTAAAAGATGATGGACTTTCCTGCAGCTTGGCCTATTGTCCTGGCTTTTCCAATTATGTAGTTGTGTTACTTTGTGCTATAAAAATTGTACAGTAGATTAGGAGCAGGTTGGGGGCAAGATGGCGCTCTAGGCAGAAACACCACGCCGTCCCTCCACAGCAAAGATCCGAAAAACTAAGCGTAACGGAGAATCAACAATCCTGAAACCCTAGAACACCAAATGAAGAGATAAAGAACTCAGTCAAACACCAAACGGAGTGAGAATACCAAAAGAGAACGGAGAGGGAGGAGAGACTCAGGCAGAGATTCCTTACCAGCTAACGCAGCGCGGATCCACCATCTTGGATTCCTATTGGAGACCAGCGACCGGGAGAGCAGACTTGCAGAGCATCTGGTCGGAGACAGAACGACCGGTAAACTGCGGGGCTCTGGTGCTTGGATTCCACGCGCCTGGGCTGGCGGCTTTCTGGGAGCCGTTTGCTGGCGGCTAGCGAGCCTTTTTCTGCCGCCTCCCCCTCCTTTTGCCTGGTTCCGAGTGCCGTCTCTCCTCTCTCCTGCGGGGCTGTAGGGCTGCGTTCGGGCGTGTGGCTGTTTCCAGGTCTGGGCTCCCGCGCGGGTGGGATCCCGGGGCCTTTGTTCATTGGCCCCTCTGCTTCCCGTCGCCACGGTCTCTTAACCCCGAGACTACTGGCTTCTTGGAATTCGTGCCCCTGAGTGGGGGCTCTCTGGGTCCCATTTGTAGGCACTGACTGCTGGTGTTGCCCTTTTTTTCTTTTTCAATTTTATTTTTCTTCCTTTTTTGATTAGTTTTGTCATCTTTTAC
The DNA here is from genome assembly GCA_030035585.1 of Dugong dugon. Taxonomy (NCBI): domain Eukaryota; kingdom Metazoa; phylum Chordata; class Mammalia; order Sirenia; family Dugongidae; genus Dugong; species Dugong dugon. The sequence goes on along the minus strand of CM057478.1, from coordinate 25,534,360 downwards.
CTCTTTTTCCCTTTTGTCTTTTTTCATTGCTTAATTTCTCGTCTCTCTATCTCTTCCTTCTCTTTCTGATCCCTGAATACCAGGCGATGTATGCCTCTGTACCTTCTGGCCAGGCTGAGCTGTGAAAATAGAGACCGACTCCCCCAGATCTCATAGCTGCATCGGTGGGATCCCTGGGAACTTTGCAGTTCTTTAACTCTTCTGATTTTTATTTGGTCATTCTTTCCTTTTCTTTCTCTTCCCCCTTCTGGTTTCCTCCATCCCATAGTCTCTCATCTGTACATTCCAACGACAACCTCCCCTAGCATTCTTTTATGTTTGTACACTTTTTGCTCCTCCTCCTCTCTCCTCTCTCCCATATCCAGCTTCGCTTCACACATAACCATCTTCCCGCTGCACCCTACCTACCTGCACCGTACACTAGACATCACACCACCAAGCGGTGCAGGCACGCCCTATTGGAACCTGCCCAGCACTGACTACTGACCGTCCTGGTGGCTGCGGTGAGTGCCACAAGCAACCCGTCCCAGTGGCTCCTCCTCAGCTAGATCTGTCCAGCTGTACCACAAGAATGAAACAAAAAAAAAAATCTACAATCAATAAACGAGAGAAATATCTACTGAATGCCCTGAAAACAGCAAACAATATCAAAACATTTACAAAAACAAGACAAGATGGCTCCAATAGGCGTCCAAATTAAAACACCAGATAACTCTCCTGTGGAAGAAAATGCACTAGAAGTACCTGATACGGAACTCAAATCACTAATACTCGGAATTTTCCAAGAACTGAGGCAAAAAGCTGACAAACATGAGGAAAAAATAGACAAATTTATGGAAAATACAGACAAAGAATTGGAAGAATTCAGGAAGATGATGCAGGAACAAAATGCCAAAATAAATTCACAACTTGAAATTATACAAAAACAACAATTAGAAATCCAAAAGATAAACAACAAGATTTCAGAAATGGACGGTGTCATAGAAGGGCTGAGAAGTAGATTTGAAACCATGGAAGACAGGATCAGTGGAACTGAAGACAAACACTTGGATACAACTCTGTTTCAGGAAAACTCAGAAAAAGAACAAAGAAAAATGAAGAGACCCTGAGAGTTACGTGGGACACAATTAAAAGCAAAAACTTACGAGTGATTGGCATACCAGAACAGGGGGAGAAAACAGAAAACACAGAGAGGATCATTGAGGAACTGCTGACAGAAAACTTTCTCAATATCATGAAAGATGAAAAGCTGGCCATCCAAGAAGCTCAACGAACCCCATATAGAAGAGACCCCAAAAGAAAATCACCAAGACATATCATATTCACACTCGCTAAAACTAAAGACAAACAAAGAATCCTGAGAGCAGCTCGTGAAAAACAAGAAGTCACATACAGAGGAGAAACAATAAGACTAAGCTCAGATTATTCAGCAGAAACCATGCAGGCAAGAAGGCAATGGGATGACATATATAAAATCTTGAAAGAAAAAAATTGTCAGCCAAGAATAATATATCCTGCAAAACTCTCATTCAGATTTGATGGTGAAATTAGGTCATTTCCAGATAAACAGAAACTAAACGAATATGCAAAAGTCAAGCCAAACTTACAAGAATTATTAAACGGAGTTCTTCGATCTGAGGACAAACAGCTTCAGCCCTCAGGCAGGACCTAGGACCTAGGACGCAGGTTCACATGAACCAGATACCATTCTAGGAACTGAACTACAGAGGACTTTCCAAAAACAAAAGATATACAACAGGGAATCAGAGAAATCAATCAAAGGATGACAACAACATCAAAACAATGAAAGGGGGAACAAACGGCATAGGTATAGAACCTTCTAAAGGAGAGGAAGGCAAGGCGATACCAAGTAATGGTAGACTGCTTCAAAATTATAAAGATAAGGGTAAAATTCATGGTAACCACAAAAAAAGTTAACAAACCAACTCATAAAAATAAAGACGAAAAACATAAAGTCTCAACAAAAACAAAACCTACAAAAACAAAAGAAATGAACACAAAATCCACAAACAAAAGGAACTCAGCACAAGAGAGTAAGAAGAACAAAGAAAACTTCAGCATCACAAAAAAAAGCACTACAAAATGACAGCAACAAACTCACATCTATCAATAATTACACTGAACGTAAATGGACTCAATGCACCCATAAAGAGATGGAGAGTGGCAGAACGGATAAGAAAACAGGATCCATCAATTTGCTGTCTACAAGAGACACACCTTAGAAACAAAGATGTGAATTTATTAAAAATCAAAGGTTGGAAAAAAATATATCAAGCTAACAACTATCAAAAAAGAGCAGGAGTGGCAATTCTAATCTCAGATAAAATAGACTTTAAAACAAAATCTGCCATAAAAGACAAAGGAGGACACTATATAATGATTAAGGGGATGATCCATCATGAAGACATAACCATAATAAATATCTATGCACCCAATGACAGGGCTCCAAAATACATAAAAAAAACTCTAACAGCACTGAAAAGAGAAATTGACAGTTCCACAATAATAGTAGGAGACTTCAACACACCACTCTCAGTAAAGGACAGAACAACTAAAAAGAAACTCAGCAAAGATACAGAAGACCTAAAGGACACAATCAGCCAACTGGACCTCATAGACAAATATAGAACAATCCATCCAACCACTGCAAAGTACACATTCTTTTCCAATGCACATGGAACGTTCCCCAGAATAGACCACATCTTAGGCCACAGAGCAATCCTCAACAAGATCCAAAATGCTGAGATAATTCACAGTATCTTCGCTGACCACAATGCCATCAAGGTAGAAATTAACACTAGAAAGAGCAAGGAAAAAAAATCAAACACATGGAAACTGAATAATAATCTGCTTACACATCAATGGGTAATAGAAGAAATCAGAGATGGAATTAAAAAATTCCTAGAATCAAATGAAAATGAAAACACATCATACCAAAACCTTTGGGACACAGCGAAGGCAGTCCTCAGAGGACAATTTATAGCAGTAGATGCACATATCAAAAAAGAAGAAAGGGACAAAATCAAAACATTAACTACAGAACTCAAACAAATAGAAAGAGAACAACAAAAAAAGCCTACAACCACCGGAAGAAAGGAAATAGTAAAGATCAGAGCAGAAATCAATGAAATAGAGAACAGAAAAACAATAGAAAGAATCAACAAAACCAAAAGTTGGTTCTTTGAAAGAATCAACAAAATCGACAAACCACTGGTCAGACTGACAAAAGAAAAACAGCAGAAGGCACAAATAACCCAAATAAGAAATGAAATGGGGGACATTACAACAGACCCAACTGAAATAAAAAGGATTATAACAGAATATTATGAAAAACTATATTCCAACAATTTTGAAAACCTAGAGGAAATGGATAAATTTCTAGAAACATACGGCCTACCCAAACTACAACAAAGTGATATTGAAAATCTGAACAGACCCATAACAAGAGAAGAGATTGAAAAGGTAATAAAAAAACTCCCAACCAAAAAAAGCCCTGGCCCAGATGGCTTCACTGGAGAATTCTACAAAACATTTACAGAAGAGCTCGTACCAGTTCTACTCAAATTATTTCAGAGCATAGAACAGGAAGCAACACTTCCAAATTCATTCTATGAAGCCAGCATAACGCTGATACCAAAACCAGGCAAAGACATCACAAAAAAAGAAAATTACAGACCAATATCTCTCATGAATATAGATGCAAAAATTCTGAACAAAATTCTAGCCAATAGAATTCAGTATCATATCAAAAAAATAATACACCACGACCAAGTAGGATTCATACCAGGTATGCAAGGATGGTTTACCATTAGAAAATCCATCAATGTAATTCACCATGTAAATAAAAGGAAAGAAAAAAATCACATAATCATCTCAATTGATGCAGAAAAGGCATCTGACAAAGTCCAACACCCATTCCTGATAAAAGCTCTCAATAAAATAGGTATAGAAGGGAAATTTCTCAACATAATAAAGGGCATCTATGCAAAACCAACAGCCAACATCATTCTTAATGGAGAAAGGCTGAAAACATTCCCCTTGAAAACAGCAACAAGACAAGGATGCCCTTTATCACCACTCCTATTTAACATTGTGCTGGAAGTTCTAGCTAGAGCAGTAAGGCAAGAGAAAGAAATAAAGGGCATCCAAATTGGTAATGAAGAAGTTAAACTCTCCCTGTTTGCAGATGATATGATACTATACATAGAAAACCCTAAAGACTCCACAAGAGATTTACTGGAACTGATAGAAAGATTCATCAGAGTAGCAGGATACAAGATAAACATTCAAAAATCAGTTGGATTCCTATACACCAGTAAAGAGAACGATGAAAAGGAGATCAGGAAATCAATACCATTTTCAATAGCCCCTAAAAAGATAAAATACTTAGGAATAAATCTGACCAGGAATATAAAAGACCTATACAAAGAAAACTACAAAACACTGCTGCATGAAATCCAAAGGGATCTACATAAATGGAAAAACATACCATGCTCATGGATAGGCAGACTCAACATTGTGAAAATGGCAAGTCTACCTAAAGCAATCTACAAATACAATGCAATTCCGATACAAATACCAACAACATTCTTCAAAGAGATGGAAAAACTAATTATTAACTTTATAGGGAAAGGGAAGAAACCCCGAATAAGTAAAGTACTACTGAAGAAGAAGAATAAATTTGGAGGACTCACACTACCTGACTTGAGAACCTACTATACAGCTACAATACTCAAAACAGCCTGGTACTGGTACAACAACAGAGACATTGACCAATGGAACAGAATTGAGAACTCAGATGTAAATCCATCCACCTACGGTCACCTGATTTTTGACAAGGGCCCAAAATACATCAAATGGGGAAAAGACAGTCTTTTTAACAAATGGTGCTGGAAAACTGGATATCCATTTGTAGAAAAATGAAACAGGACCCATACCTCACACCATATACAAAAACTACTTCAAAATGGATCAAAGACCTGAATATAAAGCCTCAAACTATAAAATTCATAGAAGAAAAAATAGGACCAACACTTCAGGCCTTAATACATGGCATTAACAGGATACAAACCATAAACATCAATACAAAAAACCCAACAGATAAACTAGATAATTGGGATCTTCTAAAAATCAAACATCTATGCTCTTCAAAAGATTTCACCAAAAGAGTTAAAAGAGAACCTACAGACTGGGAAAAAGTTTTTGGACAGTACAAGTCAGACAAAGGTCTAATCTCCATAATCTACAAGAAAATCCAACACCTCTACAACAAAAAGACAATGAATCCTATCAAAAAATGGGCAAAGGAAATGAACAGACACTTCACCAAGGAAGACATTCAAATGGCCAACAGACACATGAGGAAATGCTCGCGATCACTAGCCATTAGAGAAATGCAAATTAAAACCACAATGAGATAACATCTCACCCCGGCATTACTGGCACGAATCAAAAACACTGGAAATAACAAATGTTGGAGGGGCTGCGGGGAGACGGGAACTCTTGTACACTGCTGGTGGGAATGCAAAATGATACAACCATTTTGGAAAATGATATGGCGTTTCCTCAGAAAGCTAGAAATAGACGTTCCATTCGATCCAGCAATCCCACTCCTAGGAATATATCCTAGAGAAATAAGAGTCATCACTCGAATAGACATATGCACACCTATGTTCATGGCAGCATTATTCACAATAGCAAAACGATGGAAACAACCTCGATGTCCATCAACAGATGAACGGATACACAAACTATGGTACATACACACAATGGAGTACTATGCAACGAGAAAGAACAACAATGAATCAGTGAACCATCTCATAACATGGATGAAACTGGAGGACATCATGCTGAGTGAAATAAGTCAATCACAAAAGGACAAATATTGTATGAAACCTCTATTGTAAAAACCCATGAAAAAATTCACATGCAAAATGTAACAATCCTTGTTGGTTACCAGGGATGGGAGGGGGGGGAAATACTAAATAGGTAATAGGTAAGTGGTAACTTGGGTGAGAGGTGAGATAGTACAGAGTACAGGGGAAACTAACACAACCTGCACAAGGAAAGGTCATGGAGGCCCTATAGACACATCCAAAGCCCCCGAGGGACTGAGTTGTTGGACGGAGGGCTCTGGGGACCATGATCTCGGGGAACATCTAGCTCAATTGGCATGACACTACTTATAAAGATAATGCTGTACATTCTACCTTGGTGAGTAGTGTCTGGGGTCTTAAAAGCCTATGAGCGGCCATCTAAGATACTCCACTGATCTCATCCCTTTGGGAACAAGGGAGAACGAAGAGAACAGGATACAAGGAAAAGATTAGTCCGAAGGACTAATGGTCCACAGCTACCAAGGCCTCCACCGGACTGAGCCCAGTACAGCTGAACGGTGCCCGGCTACCACCAATGACTCCTCTGACCGGGATCACAACAGAGGGTTCTGGGCAGAGCTGGAGTAGGATGTAGAGCATAATTTTAAGTCCCCCCCAAAAAAAAAAGAAGACCAGATTTACTGGCCTAAAGAATACTAGAGAAACCTCGAGAGTGTGGCCCCCAGACACCCTTGCAGCTCAGAGGTGAAGTTACTTTTGAGGTTCCATGTTAAGCCTGGGAATGGACAGCCCAGTAAAACTAAATGGGACTAACGAGGTACAGGAGTCCGGTGACAAGGGCCAGAAGGCAGAGGGAGAGTAGGAAACTGATGATAAGGAACACAAATTGAATAAGGACACTGTCGATGTATTGTGAGATTGTTGACCACTGCTATAGGGCAACATTTGTAGTAACTATTAAATGGGAGGCTGTTTTGTCCCGTAAGCCTTCATCTTGGGCGAGTATGGCAGCACAATTGGAAGAGCATAGTCAATATCACTTAAATGTGTAAGTAAAAATTTTTGAAATGGTGTTTAAATAAAATAAAATAAAATAAAATAAATAAATAAACAAATGAGACTAAAGAGGTACAATAGTCCACTGACAAGGTCCAGAAGACAGAAGGGGACAAGGAAGCCCCCTGGTGATAGGGAACACAAGGTGGAGTAAGGATATTCTTGATGTGCTGTGAGATTGTTAACCATTGTCATAGGGCAACACGTGTAGTAACTGTTAAATGAAAAACTATTTTCTTCTGTAAGCCTTCATCTTAAGTGAGAATAACAGCACAGTTGGAAGAGCGTAGTCAATGTCACTGAACTGTGAATGTAGAAATTTTTGAAACGGTGTATCTTTGGCCATCTGTAATTTTCATCAAAAAAAAAGGTTGAGAATTTAGAGGCTTAATACGTTGTGGGGTTGTTAACCAATGTCACAGAACAACATGTGTACTACTATTTCATGAGAAACTATTTGCTCTGTAAGCTTTCACCTGAAGTACAATAAAATATATTTTTAAAAAAATTGTACAATAGTGGAAGGAAGGGGAAGGTAAAAGTATTAAAAGAATATATGTCAAGTGGCAAAAAAAGAAAAAACCCTTCAAGAAATGACTAAAAATATTCTATAGGAAGAGAGATTAAGATATAAGCCAGAAACTTGAATTTATACAGTGTCAAAAATGGAATATATAAGTTATATTTAATATTACTTTTATTTTCTTCGTTCTAAAAAATAATTATAAAATCAATAGTAATAGCCATGCATTGTCTGTAGCATATGCAAAAGTGAATGGATCAACAAAGGGACAAGGGATGGGAAACAGGAATTGGAAATTGTGGAAGGGGTAGTCTAAGTGCAGTCCCAAGTGCAGTCTGCCATCTTTCCCTGTGGCCCACAGTTGAACTCTGTGCATAGGACCAGATGTGTCATCCAGGCTTCTTGGATGGGATGAACGCGTGGGCCGAGTCCTTTTGCTGTGGCATCTTGAACCAAAGCACATCCTATAGCAGTTGGTGGCCTACAGAACATACCCCTCTTCTTGCCATGGGCACGCCAACATTCCCAGAAACTGCTTATGTATGCACTTCACCTTGCACCAGGAAAACCTCATTTCTTTATCTATTACTCACAGGAGGGAATGGCATTTTTCAACTTCAGCACACATAAGGGGTGAGTGCAGAACACCAGCCCTGCGTTGGCTGCAGAGTGACACCCACTGGCCATGGGAGACCGGCACCCACTGTTGAAGCTGAATATGCTCTGTCTCTTCTCTATGGGAGTAAAGCATTATTCTATAAAATGCCTGTGTGTAACTTGTGCCTTTCTTGGTGACCTCAGACACTGGCTTGACAGAAATACATTATAATAATGTATTTATACACAAGAAAGGGTATAATACAATTTGAAGGCATAGTAAGATTATTTAAAAAGACATTGCACATTCTAAACCATAGAGTAGCCAATAAAATGTTATTAAAAATAAACTAGTTAATATGTCAATAGAGGAGTTATAAATAGCATCATAAAATGCTAAACTAAAACAAGAGGTTGCAGAAAAGGGGAAAACAAGCAAAGACAATTATATATAAAACAACTAGCTAGGTGGTAGATTCCAATTCAAGTATAGCAATAAAAATATTTAAATGGAAATAGTATAAAATTACCAGTTAAAAAGCAGCAATTGACATGTTGGATAAAAAATCAAAACCAGCAATATGCTGTTTACAACAAAGTCCTGTTAAATACATGTATGTTGAAAAGTTAAAGTATGGAAAAGTATATATCATGAAAACGTGGACCAAAAGAAAGCTTCAGTAGAAATATTATTTTCGGTCAGACTAGATTTCAAATAAAGGATGATTAATAGGAATAAGACGGACATTAAATAAAAATTAAGTTATCAACCCACAAAAGATGTAACAGTCCTAACTAAAGGAACTAAAAAAGAAGCAAATTCTTGTTTTATTTGGGTACTGCAACATTTCTCCCTCTGTGGCTGATAGAACAAGAAGAAAGAAAATAAGTATGTGTATATATAGAGAGAGATATATATGCATACTTATTTGTATATATATGTGTATGCATATATATATATGTTGTTGTTAGGTGTCATGGAGTCGATTCCAGCTCATAGCTACCCTATGACAACAGAACGAAACACTGCCTTCTCCTGCTCCATTCTCATGCTCCCTGTTAACCTTGAGCCTATTGTTGCAGCCACTGTGTCAGTCCATCTCATTGAGGGTCTTCCTCTTTTTTGCTGACCCTCTACTTTAGCAAGCATGATGTCTTTCTCCGGGGACTTTTCCCTCCTGATAGCATGTTCACAATATGTGAGAAGTAGTCTCACCATCCTTGCTTCTAAGGATCTTTCTGGCTGTACTTCTTCCAAGACAGATTTGTTCATTCTTTTGGCAATCAATGGTATGTTCAATATTCTTCACCAACACCATAATTCAAAGGCGTCAATTCTTCTCGGTCTTCTTCATTCATTGTCCAGTTTTGCATGTATATAAAGCAACTGAAAACATCATGGCTTAGGTTATACGTATATATGTGCATGTATTTATAAGTATATATATATATATATATATGTATATATATATATATATATATATATATACACACACCTATATATACATAAATATACATATCTATATATATACACACATATATGTATAAATATATATAAGTATGCATATAAATAAAGTACGTTGTTGTTGTTAGGTGCCCTGAAGTCTGTTCTGACTTACAGGAACCCTATATACAACAGAACAAAACAATGCCTGCGCTGCACCATCCTCACAATCATTGTTATGTTTGAGTCCATTGTTGCAGCCACTGTGTCCATCCTTCCCTTTGAGGGTCTTCCTCTTCTTTGTTAACCCTCCAGTTTGCCAAGCATGGTATCACTATGCAGGGACTGCCCCCTCCTGATAACATGTGCAAAGTACATGAGAGGAAGTCGTGCCATCCTCGATTCTAAGGAACATTCTGGTTGTACTTCTTCCAAGACAAATTAGTTTGTTCTTCTGGCAGCCAATACATGTTCAGTATTCTTGCCAACTCTATAATACAAAGGCATCAAAACTTCTTCGCTCTTCCTTATTAATTGTCCAGTTTTCGCATACAATTTAAGCAATTGAAAATACCATGGGTTTGATCAGGTGCATCTTAGTCCTCAAAGTGATATCTGTGCACACAGTCTTTTTTTTCTTCTTCTAAGCATCAGTGTTTCAGTAATAAAGTTAAAGAAGTCCTGGTGGAACAAGGTTAAATGCTTGGCTGCTAACTGGAAGGTTCTCAGTTTAAACCCACCTAGCGACTCTGCAGGAGAAAGACCTGGCGATCTTCTCACTTAATGATTACAGCCTAGAAAACACTATAGGGCAGGTTTACTCATGGGGTTGCTATGACATGAAAATCGACTGGAAGTCACTACCCATAATAAAAATCATTATTAATCTATTAATAAATTTAATAAGTGATCAGACAAATTTTCTTCAATTTTATAATTTTCATTATTTTACTGGTTGTATTAATACATATCTAGTTTTATGAAAGTGATAAGCACACTTGTCCAGGTTTTTGAAAAATTCATTTTCAAATGGAAAAAAAATACAAAAGAAAAATACATGTAAATAAACTAAATTGCTTCTCTAGCTAGATTTCAGGCTACATCATTTAGGAAAACATGCACTGGTGCAACTATAAATATATTGACCAAATCTCTAGATATCTGTAGAACTTTAAGGATCCTAGTTTTATTTGGTCCAAGTTTACCTAAGTATAATTTACATACAGAATCTTATATTTTCTGTAGATTTTCGTTTATTTTGACCATTTTTAAGACTTTATACTAGACTTAATCTCAGCACTATTGTCATTTTGGGACACATAATTGTATGCGTGGGGAGCTGTCCTGTGCATTGTGTAATTTTTTAGAAACATTCCTTGACACAATCCATGAGTACCAGCAGTACTTGTGCTCAGGTGTGAAAATTAAAATTAACTCCAATAATTGCTGGATATTTCTGGGAGCAACATTACCCTTGTAAAACATGGATGCTAATATCAACATATACAACATTACCCAGATCATTCTAAGTAAAAGGCATTCCATGAGCCTAGATTGGGCAGCACTGATCAAAATGAGAAGATAGAAGATCCATCTGAAGAGGGAATACAGGTTTAATGTTCAACATTAGAACTATGTTCTGCATTAAGTGTTTCTAAACTTGGCAGTCAATGACAGTAGTTAGTATCCTGAACTGCAAAAATGTCCTCATCAAGAAACATTATTTTGCAGCCTGTCATGGGACAGATGGAGAAAGGCAGACAAGACTCATTCCTGTGAAAAGAAATCATGTTCAGAGTCATGAAGTTTCTCTAGAATCACTGTGCATGGAGGTCCCTAGAGAGGCGCTGACAAGATGGGGAAACCACAGATTTTGAGAAGAAACCCTTCCCTGACTTCCTTCCCCTACATCTGCTGACAAGCTGGGACACTAAGCTGAGTGGTCCTAAGGGCTCTCTACAGACCAGCCTTCTGCTGGCCCCCTGCAGGGAGGTTTGTGTCTGCGCTCACATTGACTTCCCCTCACTGTGTCTCTTGCACAGTAATACACCGCTGTGTCCTCAGAATTCACAGAACTCAGTTTTAAATAAACTTGGCTCTTGGAGGTGTCCCTGGTGATGCTGACTCGGGATGCTAGAGTTGGGTTATAATATGTGCTTACACCACTACTTATAGCATTGACCCACTCCAGTCCTTTTCCTGGAGCCTGGAGGACCCAGGACATATCATAGCTAGTTAAAGAGAATCCAGAGACAGCACAGGTGAGGGACAAGGCCTGCAAAGGCTTCACCAGTACTGGACCCAACTCCTGAAGCTGAACCTGGAAGAGAACACCTGCAGACAAAAATAACCACAGTGAGTCATGTGCTCAGATGCAGCATCCCCGTACCTTCATGTCTGAATCCCTGAGATACTCACATCTTGGAGCTACCACCAGGAAGAGGAAGACCCACAAATATTTCATGTTCTTGTAGATAAGATCCATGACTCTCAGAGAATATTCTCCAGGGTGAAGAGTAGCCTGAATTAAAGTAAATGTGTGCTGTGGTTTCATATGGTGGCCTAAGTGAAATTTGCATTTGGGAGGTGCATTTGTATGTAAGGTGAAGAGGGTTGAAGGGAGGTCCGTTCTACCGGGCACCTACTGGAAAAAAGATGCTGGCTGTGCCTTTGGGAGAACAAAGTCCTCTTCCTGGGTCTTCCCTTCACTGAGCCCAGGTTTTCTTAATCCACACCAGGACATATTCTTGTCAGGGAGCAAGATGCAACTAAGTGTCAAGAACAGCTTTGAAATAGAATCAATGCACCTCTACTCCTTAAGTATGGAGACAGAAATAGATGTATAGATAGAGAGAGAGACAAACAAATAAGGATAGACAGACAGACAGATAGTTAAGTTAATATCAAGTATTCACAAATCCTGGGTTCTCTGAACGTTCACATACCCATTCTGATCCATTCCACAGCTTCCTTAGCTCATATTTAAACTACTGGATATTTCAACGTGTTGAGACAGTAACTAAATGACAAAAAACATTAAATTCAGAAAAAATTGTCCAACTCAATATTTTGTTTTGTTTTTTCAAAATAAACAACTTTGACTGACTTACTAATTTGTGTGAATATTTCTCCACCCGAAACACCTTCACTATCATGTATATTCAAAGGTTACTGTCAAGAGAAACGGCTTCATATCAATCTAAAGTACTTTCTGATTTTTTATTTCTTGTCCCCCCTACACACACACTAGATATTTCTGCCTTGAGAATAATCATTCCTAGTGTTGTTAAAATGGCCAGAAACCACCCAATCTTCCTTTTTTTCTGAAGATGAGTGTTTGCAACAAATTCCTGGGTCGGCAGACAGTCTTACGAAAGAAAACTTTGAGAAACATAAGCCTTCAGGACCATAAGCAGATAGAGTTAGTGGAAGGTCCTCACCTCACCAATATGTTGGGTCAGCATTCTGGTCTTTGTGTAAAGTTCATATGTCCTAGATATGTTGATTCTTTGTTCTCTGGTTGACTAACAGCAGATATTGAATTTAGTGAAAACTGTCTCCGTTACTTTGGGAGGAATAATATGCTTGGTTCTTGGAAATACAGCTTTACTCAAAATAGACTGCAGAAGGGATGAGCTCACTATTTCCAGAAGGAAACTACCTGCGAAAATGGAGGTCCCCTTGGAAAACCCTCTTGAAGGATGACCCCTTGAGGCCCTAGTCACTGAAACCTGGGATTATGTCTGAGACTCTGTGACTGTTACTCTGTGTGTAAAATGCTTTACAATCACAGTGACGGTGAGAATTCTCAGCATGTTTGTCAGCTGGAAAAAGTAGGTCATAAAGGAAACTGGAGAAGGAGAACTTCCTACTGACCAGTAACATCTCAGGAAACAGAGGATGTTGCTTCCTCCTTCCTTGACTGCACTGAGAACTTGAGAAATTAGAGGAACAAAAATGTAAGAAAACTCCCTAGTGGTAGCTGAGAGATGAAAAGGAGAGGAAACCACTGAGAGCTAGGAAAGGGAGAAATTCCCTGATCCTGACAGGAAGACCCTCATCAGTAACTCTCTGCACCTACTCCAGTCCATCCTTCTCTGTGGATCCTGAGCACCTTCTGCAGCACACTCCCTCCCTGCATCCTTACAGGCCAGGTTTGTGTCTAGGTTCCCACTACCTTCCCCTCACTGTATCACACACATGGTCATGTCCTCCTCCGTCCTGGATCTCAGGCTCAGGAAGACCTTATTCTTGGACATGTCTTTGGAGACGGAGACTCAACTTTGGAGGGACAGTTATATGCTTTTATGATACTAGTACATTGCATACTTCCACTTTATCTCCTTCCTGGGGGAGGGGAGGCTGGTGGGTTCAGGCCCAGCAGTGACCAATGGTTTTCATGGAGAATCAAGAGACAGCTCAGGTGATGGAGAGAGTCTGCAATGGCCTCACCATTTCTGTGCCTGACTCCTGCAGCTGCACCTGGACATGACATCTGAGGAGAGGGAAAAAAATCTTTAATTACAAATATCGACACTTCACCCAGGTCATCTCAATTTGGAAATCTCTGACTTATCACGGAGTGAAGTAGTCATTAGGTGGGAGAACATCAACAGGATCTTATGATTTTGTAAAGAAATCTCATGATTCCTGGGGTATTCAGCCCATAGTGTGAAGGTTCTTGTCAGATTCTGGTATTTAATACAGAAGGTGAAGACTTGAATTGCACGTGGAAGGACCCAGGTAGGTAGTAGGAAAGGGTCAGGTACGATCTCAGTTTGGAATTCAGAAGCTGGAAGGAACAAGCCAGTTGTAGTCCACTTGGATGACCTTGTCTTTACTGAGAGCCCAGGGGCCTAGAAATGGAGATCATAAATGTTTCCAGTCCAGAGAGAGATAGGGAGAGTTTTGATGATGGGATAATAAACTCTGATTCCATGTGAATCCTAGTTTTCCTTTGATAAAGACACATCTTACTTCTCCTTCTATCCCTCCTTTCAGGAACATATTTATTATCTGGCATACTCATCCTCTTTATTTATCTTAACATACTGTAGGGTGGCACTTGAGAAGTTATTCAGCAGAACATATATAGAATGTGCTTCTCCAGAGACCACAGATCTGGGATCACTTCCAAGCTCAGCCCCTTGAGAGGTGCAAATTTTGTGCGAGTCACTTGACTCTTCCCAGCTGTCTCCTCATGTCTAGAATGGGACTTGTGAATATCTATCAATCTGCCTTTAGGGGAACACAAGTGGATAGTGGTTCTTCTGGTAGGATATGTACAGAGTTTCTATTCAGTGAGGGTAAATCATTATTCATAGCCATGAAGAACATGCGTTTCATCAGCTCCTACTCCTATCATAGATATCAGCAGCTTCTCCTTGCACACCAAGCTTCCTGTATTCTGGCCTGAAGGAGGTGTCATGAGGTGTTTTAATTCTCCCATTATCTCTTTGACTTTCATATTTCCTTTTTCTCAGCTGGAAGCCTGCATTCACATTTCCGTGGGTGGATTTTGCATGAATGACCATTTGTGTAAGTATAGATTTCCTAGAATATATATTAGTATGAGTGGATGTTGATTTTTGAAGGTAGTGTGTGTGTGCATGTGCACCTGTGTGCATGTATACACGGAAGGTTAAAGAGAAATTTCCATAAAATTTGAAAATTATAAATGCTTATGTCAGGAAAGAATTTTCATATTTGTGAAAATGTAAGAAATCTGTATAGTGAGAGTGCTGTGAGAAAGTGAAAATGACAGAAATGACAACAAATCAAACTCTCAAGGCTTAATCTCTCAAGTTCTTAGAGCCCTTCGTTTTTCCACCAAAACCTGAATGGCCAGTATCTCTGGAAGGCCTCAAACTGGGTTATGCTTCCCATCTACTACACCTAATCCAGAACTGAGAAGTCACATAGATAAGTCGACTACCACAACAAGCTGCTTTGGGATTGTGGCATAGGAGATTTGATAATCCCAAAATGTAGGGTAGTTTCTTCTCTCATTCGCTCCTAAGAATCT
Source organism: Dugong dugon (assembly GCA_030035585.1). Lineage (NCBI taxonomy): Eukaryota > Metazoa > Chordata > Mammalia > Sirenia > Dugongidae > Dugong > Dugong dugon. The sequence continues at coordinate 25,518,857 of CM057478.1, read as the reverse complement.
TCTCAGAGAGAAAGTTTTGTGAGGTGAGGTCTAGTGAATAAGGCATTTAGGAATTCCATAGATGGAGGTTCTGAAGGGATGTATAGGCAGGAAAGACAAATTCTTGTGATGAATAAGTGTGATATTTGTGAAGACACTTTGCTGAAGATCAAAGTGCACTTTTCATAGTTAAAATAAGTCTAACACCTCTGTTCTTGTGCATTATTGTGGGGTGGGCATTTGTTCACGTTAAATTAGTTGGATGAATACCTGTTCATTTTGTATGGTTAATGCAACTTTGAATTAACTATATGGTGGTGATCTAACGGAATTCCAGCAATCTTCTATCCTCACCATGTAACAGATTCAAGATCAGGCCTACATGAGCCTTCCCACATGGTTGAACAAAGGAGCAATTGTGATATATTCTCTAATGCTCCACTTTCTTGTGATAATTCATTCTAAATAAAGAAGAGAGTAACAAAATATTCCCATTCTTCAAAGTTATCTTCTAGGTGTTGAATCAGAATAAAAAGGAGGGTTCCTCTGGCTGCTGTTATTTGTGGGATTGGAAGAACTTCCAGACAGTAACAGGAAGCTCTTTTATCCTGCCCTGAATCTGCCGCTGTGGTGGGCCCTAAGCTCAATGTGTCCTGAGAGGCCCATGCTGACAGCCTTGCACCACATTCAGGAGAGGTGTATGCTAGGCTCACACTGTCTTTCTGCCTCTGTGGTCTTACACAGCAATATCTTCTCTAGTCCTAAGCATTCAGGCTGTTGGTCAGAGGTGGTACTTGGAGGTGTCTTTGAAGGTGTCCTGGCCATGAGTGATTGAACTCCAGGTGTGGTCAGCACAACCGTTATAACTGAGTAGGCACTGTAGCACCATACCAGGCTCCTCTCTGATCCAACTCAGCCAGCAGACATCAGAACTGCTTACTGTGCTCTCCAGCTGTTCAATTCTATTTGCCTTAGGGCCATGAATCACTGGGTGAAAACCAATTATTTCTGGAGAGAAAGGTAAACACAGACCTGATAAGAAACCCCAGATGACACAAAAAACATCCCTCCCCCACCTCTTTCTGCACCTGATTCAGGAGCTGATGGGTCCTGAGCACCCCCTACTGATCAGTCCCCTCCCTGCAGGGATTTTTGTACCTGGGCTCATGCTGACTTTCCCTCACTGTGGGTCTCACACAGTAATACAAGGCCATGTTCTCAGCTTTCAGATGCAGCGTGCTTTTGGTGTTATCTCTGGAGATGGTAAACCTTCACTGAGTCTGCCTAGTATGTACTACTTTCATCATACCATACACTTGCAAGCCACTCCATCTCCTCCCCTGAAACCTGCCAGATCGAGTGCATGTCATAACTTCTGAAGGTAAAATCGGAGGCCACAGAAGAAAGGATCAGGGGACTCCTAGGTTGTCTCACCTGCAACTAACAATGGACACCTGCAAACACACACATTGGCCTCAGGAGACCCACACTCTCCACACACTTGCACACACAACATGCACCAGTCCCTTATATCTCTAACAATAACCTTGCTAAAGGATGAGAAGGAATCCCCAGATCAATTTAAACTCCATAGCATGACCACTAGGCTCACGAATGCTTGGAAATAGCACAGAACATAGGCCAGAACTCCTCTCCTAGGGCTACAGGGAGTGGTTCTGGGAGCATATTATGAGAAGAGAGCAGGGCCCTATATGCATGTCTCCATTGCTGTAGCAGGTTATTGGCTGTGAATGACATGTACAGAGAGGTTCCCCAGGACAGACAAATAACTCAGGACAGAAGGGTGTGAGGAGTAGTTGTAGAAACAATCATGACAGCAGACCTCTATTGAGCTTAATTCTACTATAAAACTGTGGTTAGCAGGTTCCATTATTACCTTGTATAATTTTCTCAATAATTCAGTAAAGTTTGCAGTATATTTTTTCTTCTATATACAGAGGAGAAAGCTAAAGCTATTTTTATAACAGTTATAACAATTGCACCTCTCTGCATCATTAATAATTGGAATAACTGTGACCACATCCACAGTCCACATCCACAATCTGCTTAATGGACCAGCCCAGGCCCACGGTAATTAGAACTTATATAATGTCACCACAGGGTCTTTCCTACTGTGATTGTACTGTTGTTGTTTTTGTGTGCTGTTGAGTTGATTCTGACTCATAACGACCTACATTTATATTTGAATTATAAAAGTGGAACGGTTTTAACCCAGGAGCTTTTCATACTGTGAGTATGAAGAATGCCATAAGTTCATAAGTCTTCCAGGATACTTCAAGTACAAGGCAGGGCACTATTTGCTAAGGAATGAAGTAAACTGAAGTGGTTCTTGCTGTCCATTAAATGAGAGTCCAGGTTTGGATACTAAAGTGCATTATTGCACAAAAAACCATGCTAACATCACATGGACAAGGTGCCTCAACGCAATAGAAGAGTATATGCATATATGTGAACACAAATGTTAAAATGATAATGTCCTATGCAATACAATCATAATTTTTATAGTGCCTTAAACTAAGGAGCCCTGGTGATGCAACCTTTAAGCAGTTGACTACTAACCGAAAGGTAAGTGGTTCAAACCCACAAAGTGACTCTACAGGAGAAAGACATGGCGATCTGCTCCTGTAAGCACTACAGCCTGGAAAACACTATGGGGAGGTTCTACTCTGTCACAAAGGGTCGCTCTGACTGGACTCCCCCAGTATCTCTGCGATCCTCAGGACTCCTACTCAGCTGCAACATGCATGCAGAGTTTTGTGCACAGACTTTGCATGAGTGTCATTTTGTGTAAGTACAGATTTCCTAGAAGTTATATTAGTATGAGTGGATGTTGATCTTTGTGTTTCCAGTATGTGAGGGTGTTTGTGTGTGTGTGTGTGTGTGTGTGTGTGTATGTGCATGCATTGAGGGTTGAAGAGAGATTCCCATGCTATTTTAACAAAAATTGTAAAAGTATAGGTGAGGAAAGAATTCTCAAGTTTGTGGAAATGTAAAAAGCCATATAGTGAGAGTGACAGGAGTAAGTGAAAGTGATAGAAATGTACTTAGGGCCCATCCTTTTCCACACCGTGGTCCAGGCGGTCAGCATCTCTGGAGGCCCAGAACTGGCTTCTGCATCCCATATACTAACCCAAATCCAGAACAAGGTGTCACTTATGTAAACAAAGCACCATGACCAGCTGCTCTGGGGTGGTTGCAAATGAAGTAGATGTTCACATGGCGGGGTCAGTCGCATCATATGTTTGCTCCAGAATATGCTTCTAAATATGTTTCTGCCAGAAGGAAGGTTGTGTGAGGTGGGATACTGGTGCATGAAGTGCTCAGGAATTCCTTGATGGAGGTGCTCTAAGGGGAAGTGCAGGCAGGAAAGACAAATCCATGTGTTGAGTATATATTGTTGTTGTCCAGGACACTTTATTGAAGATCTGACTTAGCCAGGAGACATCGAAGATCCTCACCGTGCTCTACAGCTTCTGGAATATCTTGGAATCCTCAGCATCACAGATCACTGGGTCAGGCAACTGTTTTTGGGGAGAGAAGAGGAAACTGAGACTCTGAAAGAAATTTCCAGATGACATAAGGAACATCTATCCCCAGCCTCTCTCTGCACCTGATCCTGGAGCTGATGGTTTCTGAGTGCCTTCTGCAGCCTATCCTCTTCCTGGATGCCATGCAGGGAAGTTTTGTGTCTAGGCTCACACTGCCTTCCCCCACTGTGTGTTACTCTTTCAGTAACACACGGCTATGTCCTTAGTTCTCAAAATGTCTATTTACATATACAGCTTGTTGTTAGTGTTTTCCATGGAGATAATGAACTGGCCCTACATGGATTCTTCGTAGTATATGTTACTTCCATTATACCATATACTTCCCAGCCACTGTAGCCCTTTCCCGGGAACCTGGTAGACCCAGTTCATTGTGTAATCCCTGAAGGTAAAAATAGAGGCTGAACAGGACAGTCTCAGGGAACACTTGGATTTTCTCACTTCTCCCCCAGATTGCAACAGCTACACTTCATACTGGACACTTGAAAACACACAGACATTGGACTCAGAAGACACCCACTCTCCACTAACTTAGACACACAACATGAATCCATTGTTTATGTTTCTAACAATAATCTTGCAGAAGGATGAGAAAGAATTCCTAAATCAGTTTAAACTGCATGATGGGACCACTGACCTCACACATGCTGAGAAAAGCACAGCACCCAGACCTGGGACTCTCCTCCCAGGGCTGCAGGGACAGGTTCTAGAGGGAATTTTATGAGAAGAGGATGGGACCCTATTTGCACGTCTCCCTCCCTTTAGGGGGTTATTTGATGTGAATGCCATGCACAAAGAGGTTTCCCAGGACAGACAAGTGTCCTGAGACAGAAGGGTGGTATGAGGGAGTGTGGAAACAATCATGGCAGCGGACATTTATTGAGATTCACTCTATGCATAAAACTGGTGGGCACCTTCCATCATTACCTTATGCAATTTTATCAACAGTTCACTAAAGTTTGCAGTATATTATTTCTTCTGCATACAGGTGGAAAAGAGCACCATTTTCAGAGCAGTTCAAACACATACCCTTCTCAGCGTCATTAATAATTGGAACAGTCATGACTGAGGTTAAATCAGTTCACATCCACAATCAGTCCACAATCTCATGCATGGACCAGCTCAGCCCCAAGCTAATCAGTACTTATATAATGTCACAGCAAGTTCATTCCTACTATGATTGCACTACATGCATTTTTATTTGTTATTATATAAAGGGGAATATATTTCATCCAGTTGGTTTTCATGTTGTTCCTATTAAGAATTTTATAAATTCATAAATCTTTCAAGGCACAAAAGACATTTAAATTCACATTAAGTACAAGGCAGGGCACTATTTGCTAAGGAACAAAATCAGTTCAGGTTGTTCTTGTTGTCTAGAAATGATAGTTCAGATTTGGATAATGAAGTGCATTACTGCACAAAAGACCATGTTGACATCACACGGACAAGGTTTCTCAAAGCAATAGAGGAGTGTGTGTCTGTGCACATGTTACAATGATAACATGTTTTTCAATATAATCATAATTTACTTACACTGCCTTAAAGTAGAGGGCCCTGGTCCATGGTGAACACACAGGCTGGAGAAAACAAAGTGAGACATCTGGACACTGCACCTAAGGCCATGACATCCTTTCCCTTCTCCACCTTCTTTCCCCTGTGTACCTGGAGCCTCTCCATCATGTGTGGAAGGAACTAAGCCTGGAGACCAAGATCCCTGAAGTGGCCATGTGCAGAGAGATTGCCATTTTCTCAAGCCCTTTGTGAAAAGAATGTCCTATGTATTGAATTATGTTCCCAAAAAATATATGTTGAATTCTTGACCCTCGTACCTGTGCCTGTGACCCTGATTGGAAATAGGGTTTTTCTTTGGTTATGTTAATGTGGTCTTAACAGTGTAGGATAGATCCTAAACCTAATCAGTTCTGAGTTATAAAAATACCAGAGTAGACACAGAGATACACACAGAGGAAGAGAGATAACATGTGAAGACTGTCTACAAGTCAAGATACTTCAAGGAATGCTCAGGGTTATCAACAAGGAAGGAATCCACATAGTTGAGACCTTGATTTGGACTTTTAGCCACAAGAATTGTGAGAAAATTAATATCTCTTCTTTAAAGCCACACACTGTAGTATTTGTGTTGCAGCAGCACAAGGGAAATAAGACAGAATGTGTGCAGTTCAATTTTCAATTCAGAAACACTTATTCTACCATAGACAATCTGTCCTCACAGTGACTAAATACACGTCATATTTTACATTATGCATCTTTATTATTATCATTGTTATAACTAATAGTAGTACTAGTAGTAATAATAATAATAGTAGTATTCCTGGGCATCACTAGGACAGTGACCTAAGTTCAGAGAATTAACTGCACAATGCCAATTTTATGCAAGTTCTGTTCACACTTCAAGACAAATTTAAACAATGGAAATAAAGTAAAATATATATATATATAAGAAATAGCTTTTTAAATAAATCTGTACTGTATGTGAAATTTGGATTCATCATGGCATTTCTTTAAAAAGATGTAATGATTGTACAATCTAGTTAATGTAATCCATGTCACTGAATTTTATATGTAAAAAATGTAGAATTTGCAAATGTGTTATATATATTTTTACCACAGTTTAAAAAAGAAACTTTTGATGGTTCCAAGGGGTTAGATGCTGTTAATGAAAGAGATGAACCACTGTGCCATGACAAGAAATCCCTCACCCTGCTTCACCTGCTCCTGAGCTAGGTCCCTTTGCTCTGTGGGTCCTGAAGTCTCCCTACTGTGCATCCTGTCCTGTCTCCCTACAGAGGGGTTTGAGTTCGGGCTTCCCCTGCCTTCCCTAACTCTGTCTCTCACACAGTAATACATGGCAATGTCTTCAGCAATCATGGAGCTCAGCAGCACCAGGGAGAACTAGTTCTTGGATATTTCTATGGAGAAGCTGACTCTAATCTTTTTTTATTATTGTTGTAGATTAAGTGAAAGTTTACAATTCAAGTTAGTCTCTCATACAAAAATTTATACATACTTTGTTATGTGAGCTTTATTGCTCTCCCTATACTGTGACGGCACACTCTTCCTTTCCACACCTGATTTCCTGTGTGTATTCAACCGACTCCTAACCCTCTCTGCCTTCTCATCTCACCTCCAGACAGGAGCTGCCCATTTAGTCTCATGTATCTACTTGAGCTAAGAAGCACACTCTTCATGAGTATCATTTTTGTCGCACAGTCCAGTCCAGTCCCTGTCTGAAGAATTGGCCTCAGGAATTGTTTTAGTCTGCGTTGACAGAGATTCCGGGGACCATGTTTCCTGAGGGTTCTTCCAGGCTCAGTCAGACCGTTAGGTCTGGTCTTTTTACTAGAATTTTGAATTCTGCATCCCACCTTTCCCTAGCTCCATCAGGGACTCTCTGTTGTGCTCCCTGTCAAGGCTGTCACTGGTCGTAGACAGGCACCACCCAGGTCTTCTGATCTCAGGCTGATGAGGTCTCTGGTCTATGTCGACCTATCTCTTGGGCTAATATGTTCCTTGTGTCTCTGGTGTTCTTCACTCTCCTTTACTCCAGGTGGTTGGGACCAATTGATGCATCTTAGATGGCTGCTTGCTAGCTATTAAGACCCTAGACGCCACTCACCAAAGAAGGGTGCTGAACATTTTCTTAATAAACTTTGTTATACCAATTGACCTAGACGTCCCCTGAAAGCATGGTAACCAGACCTCCACCCCTGTTACTCTGTCCCTCAAAGTGTTTGATTATATTCAGGAAACTTCTTAGCTTTGATTTAGTCCCATTGTGCTGACTTCCCCTGAAATGTGTGTTATCCTTCCCCTCACCTAAGATTATTCTTGTCTACTATCTAGTTACTGAATAACACTCACCCTCTCTCCACACTCTCATAACCATCAAAAATAAAGTTTTCTTCTGTGTTTAAACATTTTACGAGTTCTTATAATAGTGGTCTTAAACAATATTTGTCCTTCTGTGTCTGACTAAATTCCCTCAGCTTAAAGCCATCCAGATTCCTCCATGTTATGTTTCACGGCTTCATTGTTTTCTTTATCATTGTGTAGTATTCCATTGTGTGAATATACCATAATTTGTTTATCCATTCGTCCGTTAATAGGCACCTAGGTTGTTTCCATCTTTTTGCTATTGTGAATAGTGCTGCAATGAACATGGGTGTGCATATATCTATTCGTGTGACAGGTCTTATTTCTCTAGGATATATTCCAAGAAACAGGATTGCTAGATCGTATGGTATTTTTATTTCTAGCTTCTTAAGGAAGTGCCAAATCGATTGCCAAAGTGGTTATACCATTTTACATTCCCACCAACAGTGTATAAGTGTTCCAGTCACTCCACAAGTTCTCCAGTACTTATTATTTTGCGTTTTTTGGATTAATGCTAGCTTTGTTGGGGTGAGACGGTTTCTTGTTGTAGTTTTGATCTGCATTTCTCTAATGGCTAATAATTGTGAGCCCTTCTTCATATGTCGGTTAGCTGCCTGAATATCTTCTTTGGCAAAGTGCCCCTTCATATCTTTTGACCATTTTTTAATTGGGTTATTTATCTTTTTGTTGTTGAGGTTTTAAAGTATCTTGTAGATTTTAGAGATTAGACAGTGATCGAATTTGTTGTAGCCAAAAATGTTTTGCCAGTCTGTAGGTCGTCTTTTGACTCTTTTGGTGAAGCCTTGATGAGCATAAGTGTTCGATTTCTAGGAGCTCCCAATTCTCTAGTCTCTCTTCTGGTGCTTGTGCATTGTTACTTATGGTTCGTATTCTGTTTATGCCATGTATTAGAGAGCCTAGCGTTGTCCCTATTTTTTCTTCCATGATCTTTATCATTTTCGATTTGATATTTAGTCTTTAATCCATTTTGAGTAAGTTTTTGTGCATGGTGTGAGGTATATGTCTTGTTTCAGTTTTTCACAGATGGATATACAGTAATGCCAGCACCATTTTTTAAAGAGACTGTCTTTTCTCCAATTAACAGACTTTGGGCCTTTTTTAAATATTGGCTGCTCATAGGTGGGTGAATTTATGTCTGGATTCTCAATTTCTTTCCCATTGGTCTATGTATCTGTTGTTGTACCAGTACCAGTCTGTTTTGACTACTGTGGTGGTATAATAGGTTCTAAAATCAGGTAGTGTAAGGCCTCCCACTTTGTTCTTCTTGAGTAACGTTTTACTTATCTGGGGCCACTTTCCTTTCTATATAAAGTTGGTGATTTGTTTCTCCATCTCATTAAAAAATGTTGGAATTTATATTGGGATTGCATTGTATCAGTAGATCGATTTGGGTAAAACTGACATTTTCACAATGCTGAGTCTTCCTATCCTTGAACAAGCTATGTTTTTCCACTTATGCAGGTTTCTTTGGTTTCTTGAAGTAGTGTCTTGCAGTTTTCACAGTATAGGTCTTTTACATCTCTAGTTAGATTTATTCCTAAGTATTTTATCTTCTTGGGGGCTAATCTAAATGGTATTGATTTGGTGATTTCCTCTTCAATGTTCTCTTTGTTGGTGTAGAGGAATCCAACGGATTTTTGTATGTTTACCTTGTATCCTGATACTTTGTTGAAATCTATTAATTCTAGTAGTTTTCTTGTGGGTTCTTTTGGGTTGTTAGCATATAAGATCATATCGTCTGTAAATAGAGATACTTTTATTTCTTCCCTACCAATTTGGAAGCCATTAATATCTTTTTCTAGCCTAATTGCTCTTGCTAGGACCTCCAGCACAATGTTGAATAAGAGTGGTGATAAAGGGCATCCTTGTCTGGTTCCTGTTCTCAAGAAGAATGCTTTCCAAGTCTCTCCATTTTAGATGATGTTGGCTGTTGGCTTTATATAAATGCCCTTAATTATGTTGAGGAACTTCCCTCCTATTCCTGTTTTGTGGAGAGTTTTTTTATCATGAATGGGTGTTGTACTTCATCAAATGCCTTCTCTGAATCAATTGAAAAGATCATGTGGTTCTTGTCTTTTGTTTTATTAATGTGATGGATTACATTGATTGTTTTTCTAATGTTGAACCATTCCTGCATACCTGGTTTATACCCAACTTCATCATGGTGAATTTTTTTTTTTTTTTGTTATGTTCATGAATTCTATTGGCTAGAATTTTGTTGAGGATTTTTGGGTCAATGTTCATGAGGGATATTGGTCTATAATTTTCTTTTTTCATGGTGTCTTTACCTGGTTTGGGTATCAAGGTTATGCTGGCTTCATAGAATGAGTTTGGGAGTATTCCATCCTTTTCTATGCTCTGAAATACCTTTAGTAGTAGTGGTGTTAACTCTTCTCTGGAAGTTTGGTAGAATTCTGCAGTGAAGCCATCTGGGCCAGGGTTTTTTTTGTTGTTGGTGGTGGTGGTGGTGGTGGGATTTTTTAAATTATCTTTTCAAACTCTTCTTTTGCTATGGGTTTATTTAGTTCTTCTACCTCTGTTTGGGTTAGTTTAGGGAGGTAGTGAGTTTCTAGAAATTTGTCCATTTCCTCTAGGCTTTCAAATTTGTTAGAGTACAATTTTTCATACTATTCTGTTGATTCTTTTAATTTCAGTTGGGTCTGTTGTGATATCACCCATCTCATTTCCTGTACGGGTTATTTGCTTCCTCTCCTGTTTTTCTTTTGTCAGTTTGGCTAATGGTTTATCAGTTTTGTTGATCTTTTCAAAGAACCAGCTTTTTGTCTTCTTAACTCTTTCAACTGTTTTTCTATTCTCTATTTCATTTAATGCTGCTCTAATTATTATTATTTCCTTCCTTCTGGTGCCTGAGGACTTCTTTTCTGCTCACCTTCTACTTGTTCCAGTTGCAGGGTTAATGTTTTGAGTTAGGTCTTTTCTTCTTTTTGGATATGTGCATTTATTGGTATAAACTGACCTCCGACCACTGCTTTTGCTATGTCCCAAAGGTTCTGGTAGGATTTGTTTTCATTCTCATTTGATGAATTTCTTTATTCCATCCTTAAGTTATTCTATAACGCAGCAGTTTTTGAGCAAGTTGTTCAGTTTCCATGTGTTTGATTTTTTTCCTTGCTTTTTCTTTTGTTGATTTCTACTTTTATGGCTTTATGGTCAAAAACGATGCTTAGTAATATTTCAACTCTTTGGATTGTGTTAAGGCTTGCTTTATGGCATATTCTGGCCTATGTGATCTGTTCTAGAGAATGTTCCATGTGCGCTGGAAAAGAAAGTATAATTGGCTGCTGTTGGGTGGAGTGTTCGGTACATGTCTATGAGATCAAGTTGGTTGATTGCAGCATTTAGATCTTCCGTGTCTTTGTTGAGCTTCTTTCTGGAAATTCTGTCCTTCACCGAAAGTGGAGTGTTGAAGTCTCCTATTATTGTGGTGCTGTCTGTCTCTCTTTTCAATTCTGTTAGAGTTTATTTTATGTATTTTGGAGCATGTCATTGGGCGTGTAAAATATTTATTATACTTATGTCCTCTTGGTGTATTGAGCCTTTAATCATTATATAGTGTCCTTCCTTATCCTTTGTGGTACATTGTACTTTAAAGTCTGTTTTGTCAGAGGTTAATAATGCCATTCCTGGTCTTTTTTGAGTGTAGTTTGCTTAATATATTTTCTCCATCCTTTGAGTTTTAGTTTGTTTGTGTCTTTAAATCTAAGATGTGTCTCTTGTAGGCGGCATATACACAGATCATGTTTTTTATACAATCTGTCACTTTCTGTCTCTTTATTGGTGAATTTAGTCAATTTACATTCAGCCTAATTGTTGATAGATGTGAGTTTAGTGCTGTAATTTTGATGTCTTTTTGTGTGTTGTTCAGTTTCTTTGTTCTACTTAATTTTCTGTGCTGAGTTGTTTTTCTTTATGTATTTTCATTATTTTCCATTGTTGATTTTGTATTTGCTGAGTCTATATTTTTCTTGTATTTTATTTTGACTTATGGGGTAGTTAGTTTCCTTTGTGGTTACCTTAATATTTACCCCTGTTTTTCTATGTTTATACCAGCCTTTTATTTCTTTATATCGCCTTGACTTCCTCTCCTTATGAAAAATCTATGTCTGCATTTTTTAGTTCCTCTCTTTTATTTTAAAATTATCATCATTTACATATTGACATCTCTGTATCCCTATTTTCAGTGTTTTAGCTTTGATTTACATTTGTGATTTCCCTTTCTGGGTTGATATCTGGTTGCTTTGTCCTGTGTTCTAGTCTTGTCTTGTTATCTGATGTTATTGATTTTCTAACCAGAGGACTCCCTTTAGCACTGTAATTTTGGTTTGGTTTTTGCAAATTTTCGAAACTTCTGTTGATCTGGAAATGACCAAATTTCACCATCATATTTGAGAGACAGTTTTGCTGGATATATAAATCTTGTTTGGTATTTTTTTTCCCTTCAAGGCTTTATGTATGTCATCCCATTGCCTTCCTGTGCATGATTTCTGCTGAGTAGTCTGACCTTTGTCTTATTGACTTTCTTTTGTAGATGACTTTTCATTTATCCCTTGCTGCTCTTAAAATTCTCTCATTATCTTCGGTTTTGGCAAGTTTGATTATAATATGTCTTGGCGACTTTATTTTGGGATCTATCTTATGTGCAGTTCAATGAACATCTTGGTTAGATATCTTCTCATCTTTCATGATATCTGGGAAGTGTTCTGCCAAAAATCTTCCATAATTCTGTCTGTGTTTTCTGTTATTCCACTTGTGCTGGTACTCCAATCACTCAAAGGTTATTCCTTTTGATAGAGCCCCACATAATTCTTAGGGTTTCTTCATTTTTTAAATCCTTTTATCTGATTTTTCCTTTAATATGTCAACTGCTTTATCTTCAGGCTCACTAATTCTGACTTCCATTGTCTCAGTTCTGCTCATATGACTTTCTATTGAGCTGTCCAATTGTGAAATTTTATTGTTAATCTTCTGGATTTCTGATTCCTGTCTCTCTATGGATTCTTGCAGCCTGTTAAATTTGTCATTATGCTCTTTTTAATTTCCTCTATTGCGTGTTCTGCATTTTGCATAATTTCCTTCCTGATGTCTTGAAGAGTTCTGCACATTAATCTTTTGTATTCTGCCTCCAGTAGTTCCAATAAATTTTCTTCCTCCAGAAAATTTCTAGATTATTTATTTTGTGAGCTTGCTGAAGCCCTCATGGTCTTCTTCTTTATGTGATTTGATATTAACTATTGTGTCTGAGCCATCAATGAGTCATATTTATTTATTTTATGTTTGCTTACTGTGTCCTAGCTTCTTTTTTTGTTTTGATATACCAGAATAGCCTGCTTATGTGATCTAGCCCTAACCCCAGTGTCCCTGAAGCTCCAAAGTCCAGCCACCCGGTGGCCAGAACAGTCACTAAGTAAGTGAGCCCAGGAGCCCGCCCACTCCTCCTGTATGGATTCAGCTCAGGTATCCAGGCAGTCAACCACTGTGGTGCAGACTCTCACCTAGAGTCCCGGAAAGGCATGGGTGATTGCTGTAGACACAAGCATCTGTCTGCAGCGGGATACACACTCTGAGCAAGGCAGGGTGCTGACAGCTGCCCCCAAGTGTCCAGGAGGAAGGCATATGTCTGTTCCCAAAAGCACGTAGGTGGGAGGGTTTTGCAGCCAGACTATGAACACCCAATGCTGTTGGCTGTAAGTATTGGGGGTCACCTCTTATTCTTGGACCCCTATTGCAGATGGCTAGGTGGCATGGGTGGAGCCACCAGTCCTTGGGCTCCTGATATGGGTAGATAAATACCCTGCTTAATGGGCAAAGCAGTGTCAAATGTCATGAACCTGCCACTTCACAGCTAAAACTGTTGAAGTTAGACTTCAGGTATATACCCTCTTGTTCTGTGGTAATGAGGGCCTATGCTGTTGAATTGGACCCACACAAATCTATGCAGGGGAAAGGGAACTCAAAGTCCATGGATCCCTTATGCCTATGCCTAGGCAAAGGAGCTGTGCCTACCCAGAGTTCCTGGCTTATGGCAGCTGGCAAGTTATTTTTGCTGCTGTTTGTTAATTTTTCCCTCTCCAAGGCCCAGAGAATGGCTCAGGGTGCATAATAAGTCCTACTGCCAGCCCAGGGGACTCGGCAATTGCTGAAGCCATCCTGAACCCAGTGCATAGCTGGGAGCAGGGAGGTAAATGGAAGAGAAGTTTTTCCCTAAGGGGAGTGTTTTTTTGATCCGCGCAGTAGGCCAGATGCAAGTACTTATCTTTCACCGATCAAGGGCTGCTTCTCATTGGTTCTGGATGGCTGAGTTGACTCTGTGCCACTGGGTCTCTCCCAGTGTGAAAAATGCCTCCCAAGCCCTGCTCGTTGCATGCCTCACCACTCACCCCACAGCTGATCTGGGCTGAAGGGCTCTGTCTCCTGCCAAGTCAGGTCTGGCAACTCCTTGCTGCTTCTGAACCATCTCTCCCTCCCCCTGCCACTCAGTCCAATTCCGAATCTTTGCCTTTGATGTTCAGGGCCCCTAGATTGTCATATATAATCGATTCACTTGTTTTTTTGGGTCGTTGTTCTAAGAGGGACCACCTGAAGTGTCTGAATACTCCACCATCTTGACCCCACCTCCCTGACTCTACTCTTGAGAGATTGTTTGTAGTGTAAGTTCCCATCACATCAATGTACTGCATCCACTACAACCTAGCCAGAAAATAAAAAGAGAGAACAGAACATTCAAGAACTGTGGAAAAATTTAAAAGATGTAACATATATGTATTAAGACTGCCAGAAGGAGAAGAAAGAGCAAAAGAATTATTTGCAAAACTTTCCCTGGGATTTGGTAAATACAGCTCCAGCACCATTCACTGGTGATACAGTAACCAGAGACAGACAGGTGAGGGACAAGGTCTGCAATGTCTTCACCAGTCATAATCCAGACTCCTGCAGCTACACCTGGGACAGGACTCCTGCGGACAAGGAGGACTACAGTGAATCATGTACTCAGATTAAAATCCTCAGACTTTCATGTGAAATCCCTGAGACACTTGACACCGGGAGCTGTCACCAGGAAGAGGAAGAAACACAAGTGTTTCTTGGTCTTGTGGATGAGGTCCGTATCTTCCATAAAATAGAAAAGAGAACAGAACATCCAAGAACTGTGGAACAATTTCAAAGATGTAACATATATGTATTTACTGCCAAAAGGAGAAGTGAGAACAAAATAATTATTTGCGGTAATAGCAGCTAAGAATTTTCCAAAATTTATAACAGACAGAAAACCACAGACCACAGAAGCTGACAGAACAAGTGCGTCATAACAAAGAAAACAAGACAAACCAAAGAAAACACATCTAAGCATATCATATTCAAACTGCAAAAAATCTTGAAAATCTACATTTAGAAAGCAAACAAAGACAAGAAACCTTACCAGTAAAAGAACATGGATAAGAATTAGAGAAAGGCTTCTCATCAGAAACCATGTAAGCAGTGAGAGATTGGATTGAAGTGTTGGAAAACAAACTAGAATTGTGTATTCAGCGAAACCACTGTTCAGAAGTGAAAGGAGTACCAGATATATGCCTTGTTCTTTTTCTCCTGAGAGCAAAAGGCCTAAGAACCAGACCACAGAAGGGGGCAGATCTTCTGAGGAGCAGCAGCCACTTGTTCAGGTAGTCCCTCAGGTGCAGGTAGTCCCTCAGGTGCAGAGGCCTAGCTGTTCCTGTGTCTGAGAAGGGTTCTGGTGGTTAGAGCATGCGGGCTTCACTGAGTGGGTGCTGCAGGAGGCGAGGCCAGGCCCACCTGTATTTATGGAAAAGGCCAAGAACCGGTATGTGGATTTTATGTTCTCTGAGTTCTAAAGACAGACCACATCTGAAGGATGAGTGAACGCAGTCTGTGTGGACCGTGGGGGCCACACAGGGGTCAGTTTCCTCGTGGCACTGGGCCAGAGACTTGAACCGAAGGTATCCTGGACACAGGTCCGAGAGGGGCACCTCGCAGATTGGTGTACACTGTGTGTGTGTATATGTGTGTGTGTCTGTATGAACTGTATGAGTATTCCAGAGGCCCAATTCAATGAAGGGTGCCACCCTCGAGGAAGTGGAAGGAACACAAGGAAAGAAGCAAACAGAGGAAGCCAAGCAGAAAGATGACCTTCAATAAATGAATGGAGAAAAAATCTGCAGTATATCATCATAATGGAATATTTTTGCTGTTGCTGTTAGGTGCAATCAATCTGTTCCGGCTCATAGCAACCCCTGAGTATGACAGAACAAAACACTGCTGGATGCTGCACCATCCTCACAATAGTTGCTAAGTTTGAGCCCACTATTGTAGCCACTATGTCAAGCCATCTCCTTTAGGGTCTTTCTATTTTTTGCTGACTCTCTTCTTTACCAACAATGATGTTTTTCTCCAGGGACTGGTCCCTCCTGATAACATCTCCACGGTATGTGAGATAAAGTCTCGCCATTTTCATTTCTAAGGAGCATGCTGGCTGTACTTCTTCCAAGACAGACTTATTTGTTATTCTGGAAGTCTACGGTATATTCAATATTCTTTACCAACACAATAAGTCAAATGCTCCAATTTTTCTTGGGTTTTCCTTATTAATTGTCCAGCTTTCCAGGCATATGAGGCAATTAAAAATACCATAGCTTGAGTCAGGTGCACCTAAGTCCTCACAGTGACATCTTTCCTTTTTAACACTTCAAAGAGGTCTTTTGCAGCAGATTTGCCCAATGCAATACATTGTCTGATTTCTCGACTGATGCTTCCATGGGCGTTAATTGTTGATCTAAGTAAAATGAAATCCTTGACAACTTCAAACTTTTCTTCATTTATTGTGATGTTACCTATGGTCCAGTTAGGAAGATTTTTGTTTTCTTTAGGTTGAAATGTAATCTTTGATCTTCGTCAGTAAGTACTTCAAGTCCTCTTCACTTTCAGGAAGCAAGATTGTGTCGTCTGCATATTGCAAGTTGTTAATGAGTCTTCCTCCAATCCTGATGCTGAATTCTTCTTTATATAGTCCAGTTTCTCAGATTATTTACTCAGCATACAGACTGAATAAGTATGGTGAAAGATACATCCCTGTTGCATATCTTTCCTAATTGTTAGCCATGCAGTATCCCATTGTTCTGTTAAAATGACTGCCTCTTGGTCTAAGAGTGATAAAAAGAAATGAAGTAGCAAGCCGTGGAATTAAAAAATGACTGCAGCCACACAGCCACCAGTAAATGTCACAAGTCTAAGCCATATTCAGAACTGGACAAGTAAGGAGCGCTATCATTGCTGATGTCAGATTGATCTTGGCCAAAAGCAGAGAATACCAGACAGATGTTTACCTGTGTTTTATCAAATTCATGACGGAATTCCTCTATGTGATCATAATGGTTTATTGATAACATTGCAAAGAATTGGAATTATACAACACATAATTGTGGTCATGTGAGACCAGTCCAGTAAAACAGTAGACAGAATAAGAATTGATGCATTCGAGGAGGTGGGACCAAAAGGGTAGAGTAGTCAGATGCTTCTGGTGGACCCTTTTACAACATAGACCCGAAAAAAACAAATGAATCAATTATATATGACAATCTAGGAGCCCTGAACATCAAAGGCATAGTTGAGGAACTGGACTGAGTGGCAGGGAGAGGGAGAGACGGTTTGGAAGCAGCAAGGAGTTGCCAGACCTGACCCAAAGAGAGCCTGAGTGCTTCAGGCCTGAGCAACTCATCTGTGAGCTGTGAGGCAAGCAGGCAGCAGTGCTTTGGAGTCGTGTTTTCTTCACTAGGAGACCCAGCTCCAGAGAATCTACTTGGCCACCCAGAACCAGTGAGAAGCAGCTCTGGATAGGCAAAAGATAAGTGCTTGCTTATGGCCTACCGCACAGATCAAAAACACCCCACTTAGGGAAAAACCTGTCTCACATTTGCCTCCCCACTTCCTGCTCTGCACTGGGTCCTGGACAGCTCCAGCGATTGCAGAGTTACCTGGGCTGGAAGTAGGATCTGTCACACACCCTTAGCCATTCTCCTGGCCTTGGAGAGTGAACAAATAAACAGAGGAAAAATAAATTGCCAGCTCCCCTAAGCCAGGAAACCAGGATAGGCACAGCTCCTTTGCCTATGCACAGGCATAAGGGATCCATGGACACTGAGTGACTTTCCCCTGCAGAGACTTGTGTGGGCCAATTTCAACATCTTAGACCCTCATTAGTGCAGTACAACAGGGTATATACCGTAAGTCCAACTTCAAATATTTGAGCTGTGAAGTGGCAGGTTTGTGACATTTGACACTTCTCTGCCCATTAAGCAGGGTCTTCACCTACCCACATCAGAAGCCTCAGGACTGGTTGTTCCACAGACACCATCTAGCCACCTGCGATAGGGGCCCAAGATTAAGAGATACCCCCCAATCCTTACAGCCAATGGCATTGGGTGCTCATAGTCTGGCTGCAAAACCCACCCACATAAGTGCTATAGGGAACAGGGACACAACTTCCTCCTGGACACTTGGGGGCAGCCATCAGCCCCCTGCCTTGCTCAGAATATGTCCCCCTGCTGCTGCCAGTTGCCTGGGCCTACTCCAATCACCCATGCCTGTCTAAGACTGTAGGTGAGAGCCCAAACCACATACTTCATGGATGTCTACCTGGACATGTGAGCTGAATCCATACAAGAGGAGTGGATGGACTCCTGAGCTCACATACCTAGCAACAGATCTAACCACCTGAGACAGAACGTTAGAGCTTCCAAAGTGCCAATAATCAAACTAGCTCATACGAGCAGCCTATTTGGACATATCAAAAGAAAACTAGAAGCTACAACACAGTAAGCAAACATAAAATAAATAAATATAATAACTTATTGATGGCTCGGAGACAACAGTCAATATCAAATCACATAAAGAGACACACCCTGATGACTAAAGCAAGCTTCCAAAATAAAGAATCTAAAAATTTTCCAGAGGAGGAAAATTTCTTGGAATTATCAGAGGCAGAATACAAAAGATTAATATATAGAACTCTTCAAGAAACTAGGCAGGAAATTAAGCAAAAAGCGGACAACTCAATAGAGGAAATTAAAAATATTACAGAAAATCATAATGACAAATTTAACAGGCTGCAAGAATCCATAGACAGATAGCAATCAGAAATCCAGAACATTAACAATGAAGTTTCACAATTAGACAACTCAGTGGAAAGTCATATGAGCAGAATTGGGGCAATGGAAGTCAGAATTACTGAGATTGAAAATAAAGCACTTGACACCAACTTATCTGAAGAAAAATCAGATAAAAGGATTTAAAAAATGAAGAAACCCTAAGAATTATGTGGGGCTCTATCAAAAGGAATAACCTCCGAGTTATTGGAGTACCAGAATGGTAGGAGGGATAACAGAAAATAAACAGAGAATTCCTGAAGATTTGTTGGCAGAAAATTTCCCTGATATCATGAAAGATGACAAGATATATATCCAAGATGCACATCGAACCCCACATAAGGTAGATCCCAAAAGAAAGTCACCAAGATATAATCAAACTTGCCAAAACCAAAGATGAGAGAATTTTAAGACTGGCTGGGGAAAAAAGAAAAGTCATCTACAAAGGAGACCCAGTAAGAATAAGCTTGGACTACTCAGCAGAAACTAGACGGCAAGAAGGCAATGGGATGACATATATAAAGCCTTGAAGGATAACAACTGCAAGCCAAGAATTATATATCCTGCAAAACTGTCTCTCAAATACGTTGGTGAATTTAGGGCATTTCCAGATAAACAGAAGTTTAGGGAATTTGGAAAAACCAAACCAAAATTACAAGAAATACTAAAGGGGGTCCTCCAGTTAGAAAATCAGTAACATCACCTAACTGCCCAAGACTAGAACACAGGACAGAGCAACCAGAAATCAACCCAGAAAGGAAAGTCAGAAAAATAAGTCAAAGCTAAAACACTGAAAATAGGGAAACAGAAGCCAATATGTAAAAGATGACAACATTAAACCAAAAAAGAGGGACTTAAAAATGTAGATATGGGTTTTGCATATGGAGAGGAATTCAAGGTGATGAAAAGAAATAAAATACTGGTATAAACTTAGAAAAATAAGGGCAAATATTAAGGTAACACCAAAGGAAACTAACAATCCTATAAGTCAAAATAAAATACTAGAAAAACGTAAAGACTTGGCAAACACAAAATAAACAATGAAAAAGATGAAAAGAAAATACATAAAGAAAAACAACTCAGCACAGAAAATTAAGTGGAACAAAGAAACTGTGGAACACACACAAAAAAAGACATCAAAATGACAGCACTAAACTCATACATATTCATAGTTATCCTGAATGTAAATGGACTAAATCCACCAATAAAGAGAGAGTGGCAGACTGGATGAAAAAACAGGATCTGTCTATATGCTGCCTACAAGAGACACACGTTAGACTTAAAGACACAAACTAAAACTCAAAGGATGGAAAAAATATATCAAGAAAGCAGCACTCAAAAAAGAGCAAAAGTGGAAATATTAATATCTGACAAAATAGACTTCAAAATAAAATCCACCACAAAGGATAAGGAAAGACACTATATAATGGTTAAAGGGTCAATACACCACAAGGACACAACTATAATATATATATATATATATATATATACACCCAGTGACAAGGCTACAAAATACATACAACAAACTCTAACAACATTGAAAAGAGAGATAGACAGCTCCACAATCATAGTAGAAGACTTCAATACTCCACTTTCGGTGAAGGACAGAATTTCCAGAAAGAAGCTCAACAAAGACACGGAAGATCTAAATGCTACAATCAACCAACTTGATCTCATAGACATGTACCGAACACTCCACCCAACAGCAGCCAATTATACTTTCTTTTCCAGCGCACATGGAACATTCTCCAGAACAGACCACAGAGGTCAGAATATGCCATAAAGCAAGCCTTAACACAATCTAAAGAATTGAAAAATTACAAAGCATCGTTTTTGACCATAAAGCCATAAAAGTAGAAATCAACAAAAGAAAAAGCAAGGAAAAGAAAATCAAACACATGGAAACTGAACAACATCTCGCTCAAAAATTACTGGGTTGTAGAAATTAAGGATGGAATAAAGAAATTCATAAAATGAAAACACATCCCACCAGAACCTTTGGGACACAGCAAAAGCAGTGCTCAGAGATCAGTTTATAGTAGTTATAACAGAAAAGAAGTCCTTGGGTGCCAGAAGAAAGGAAATAATAAGAATTAGTGCAGAATTAAATGAAATATAGAATAGAAAAACAGTTGAAAGAGTTAAGAAGACAAAAAGCTGGTTCTTTGAAAAGATCAACAAAACTGATAAACCATTGGCTGAACTGACAAAAGAAAAACAGGAGAGGAAGCAAATAACCCGTACAGGAAATGAGATGGGTTATATCCCAACAGACCCAACTGAAATTAAAAGAATGATAACAGAATACTATGAGAAATTACACTCTAACAAATTTAAAAACCTAGAGGAAATGGACAAATTTCTAGAAACTCACTACCTCCCTAAACTAACCCAAACAGAGATAGAAGAACTAAATAAACCCATAGCAAAAGAAGAGTTTGAAAAGGTAATTTAAAAACTCCCAACAACACCAACTACAAAACCCCTGGCCCAGATGGCTTCACAGCAGAATTCTACCTAACTTTCAGAGAAGAGTTATCACCACTACTACTAAAGGTATTTCAGAGCATAGAAAAGGATGGAATACTCCCAAACTCATTCTATGAAGCTAGAATAATCCTAACACCAAAACCAGGTAAAGACACCACAAAAAAAGAAAATAACAGACTAATATCCTTCATGAACATTGATGCAAAAATCACCAACAAAATTCTAGTCAGTAAAATTCAGCAACATATCAAAAAAATAATTCACCATAATCAAGTAGGATTTATACCAGGTATGCAGAGTTGGTTCAACATTAGAAAAACAATCAATAGAATCCATCACATAAATAAAACAAAAGACAAGAACAACATGAGTTTATCAATTGATGCAAAAAAGGCATTCGACAAAGTCCACCACCCATTCATGATAAAACTCCTCAACAAAATAGAAATAGAAGGAAAATTCCTCAATATAATTAAGGGCATTTATACAAAGCCAACAGCCAACATCATCCTAAATGGAGAAACTTTGAAAGCATTCCCCTAGAGAATGGGAACCACACAAGTATTTTATCACCACTCTTATTCAACATTGTGCTGGAGGTCCTAGCCAGAGCAATTGGCTAGAAAAGGAAGTAAAGGTCATCCAAAGTGGAAGGGAAGACATCAAAGTATCTCTATTTGCAGATGATATGATCTTATACACAAAAAACCCCAAAGAATCCACAAGAAAACTACTAGAACTAATAGAAGATTTCAGCAAAGTTTCAGGATACAAGAGAAACATACAAAAATCAGTTTGATTCCTTTACACCAACAAAGAGAACCTCGAAGAGGAAATCACCAAATTAATACCATTTACAAGAGCCCCCAAGAAGATAAAATACTTAAGAATAAATCTAACCAGAGATGTAAAAGACCTATACAATGAAAACTACAAGACACGACTGCAAGAAACCAAAAAAAGACCTACATAAGTGGAAAAATATATCTTGCTCTTGGATAGGAAGACTCAACTTTGTGAAAATATTCATTTGTACCCAAAGCGATCTACAGATACAATCCCGATCCAAATTCCAACGGCATTTTTCAGTGAGATGGAGAAACGAATCAACAACTTCACACGGAAAGGGAAGAGGCCCCGAATAAGTAAAGTATTACTCAAGAAGAAGAACAAAGTGGAAAACCTCACACTACCTGATTTTAGAACCTGTTATACAACCATGGTAGTCAGAACAGCCTGGTACAGGTACAACAGACACATAGACCAATGGAACAGAATTGAGAATCCAGACATAAATTCACCCACCTGTGAGCAGCTGATATTTCACAAAGGCCCAAGTCCATTAACTGGGGAAAAGACAGTCTCTTTAACAAATGATACTGGCATAACTGGATATCCGTCTGCAAAAAACTGAAACAAGACCTATACCTCATACCATGTACAAAACTAACTCTAAATGGATCAAAGACTTAAATATAAAATCAAAAAAGATAAAGATCATGCAAGAAAAATAGGGACAACGCTAGGAGTTCTAATACATGGCATAAACAGAATAAGAACCATAAGAAACAATGCACAAGCACTAGAAGAGAGACTAGATAACTAGGAGCTTCTAAAACTCAAACACTTATGCTCATCAAAAGACTTCACCAAAAGAGTCAAAAGACAACCTACAGACTGGGAAAAAAATTTTGCCTCCGACAAATATTATCGGTGCCTTATCTCTAAAATCTACAAGATACTGCAAAACCTGAACAACAAAAAGATGAATAACCCAATTTTTAAAATGGGCAAAAGATATGAACAGGCACTTTGCCAAAGAAGATATTCAGGCAGCTAACAGACACATGAAGAAACGCTCATGATCATTAACCATTAGAGAAATGCAGATCAAAACTACAATGAGATACCATCTCACCCCAACAAGACTAGCATTATTCCAAAAAACACAAAATAATAAATTCTGGAGAGGTTATGGAGAGACTGGAACACTTATACACTGTTGGTGGGAATGTAAAATGATACAACCGCTTTGGAAATCGTTTTGGCCCTTCCTTAAAAAGCTGAAAATAGAAGTACCATAGGATCCAGCAATCCTGCTTCTTGGTATATACCCTAGAGAAATAAGAGCCGTCACACGAATAGATATATGCACATCCATGTTCATTGCAGCACTGTTCACAGTAGCAAAAAATGGAAACAACCTAGGTGCCCATCAACGGAAGAATGGATAAGCAAATTATGGTATATTCACACAACGGAATACTACGCAGCCATATAGATCAACAATGAAGCCGTGAAACATAACATGGAGGAATCTGGACAGCATTATGCTGAGTGAATTTAGTCTGTCACAGAAGGACAAATATTGTATAAAACCACTATTATAAGAACTCAAGAAAAAGTTTAAACACAGAAGAAAACATCCTTTGATAGCTACAAGGGTGGGGAGGGAGGGTGAGGGTTATTCACTAACTAGATAGTAGACAAGTTTTATCTTAGGTTAAGGGAAGGACAGCACATACTAGAGGGGAAGTCAGCACAACGGGACTAAACCAAAGCTAAGAAATTTCCTGAATACAATTAAACACTTTGAAGCGCGGAATAGCCGGGGTAGGGATCTGGGGACCATGCTTTCAGAGGACATCTAGGTCAATTGGCATAACAAAGATTATTAAGAAAATGTTCTGCATCCTACTTTGGTGAGTGGTATCTGGGGTCTTAAAAGCTTGCAAGCGGCCATCTAAGATGCAACAGTTGGTCCCAACCACCTGGAGTAAAGGAGAATGAAGAACACCATAGACACAAGGTAAGTATTAGCCCAAGAGACAGAAAGGGTCACATAAACTAAAGACTTCATCAGCCTGAAACCAGAAGAAGTAGATGATGCCTGGCTACAACCAATAACCGCCCTGACAGGGAGCACAACAGAGAGTCCCTGATGGAACAGGAGAAAGGTGAGGTGCAGAACTCAGATTCTATTAAGACCAGACTTAATTGTCTGACCGAGACTGGAGGAACCCCGGAAAGCATGGTCCCTGGATTCTTTATCAGCCCAGAACTAAAAGAATTTCTGAGGCCAACTCTTCAGACAGGGACTGTACTGTACTGTGGGACATAAAGTGATACTCGTGAGGAGTGTGCCTCTTAGCTCAAGTTAGATACAAGATACTAAATGGGCAGCTTCTGTCTGGAGGTGAAATGGAAGGGAGAGAGGGCTAGGAGCTGGTTGAATGGACATGGAGAATCAGGGGTTGAAAGGAGGAGTGTGCTGTCACAGTCTGGGGAGAGCATTTAGGGTCACATAACCATGTATGTATAAATTTTTGTATGGGAGACTAACTTGAAATGTAGACTTCATCTAAACTACAACAATAAAAAAAAAAAGAATTGATGCATTCGAACTATGGTGTTGGAAAAGAATATTGAATATATTGTGGACTGCCAGAAGAATGAACAGATCAGTCTGAGAAGAAATACAACTCGAATGCTCTTTAGAAGTGAAGATGGTGAAACTTCTGCTTACTTGCATTGGAAACATCATCAGGAAAATCCAATGTCTAGAAAAGGACATCGTAATCAGTAAAGTAGGGGGTCAGCAAAAATGAAGGAAACCTTCAATGAGATGGATTGACATGATATAGTTAAAACAGTGGGCTCAAACATACCAATGATTATGAAGATAGCTCACGATGCGCAACCTTTTTTTTCCTCATATACATAAGGTTGCTATGATTTTGAGCCGATTAGACAGCAAGTAACAACATCAAGCCAAGAAAAGACATGGATGATCTTAAATGCAAGGTGCTAGACAGAAAAGATTACATATAATACGATTTTATGTATGTGACATTCTATACAATGAAAGACTATAGAAATGATGAGCTTACCAATGGTTGGCAGCAATTTGGGAAGGAGATATTGAATAGACGAATCATAGCCAGTTTTTAGAATGGTGAAAGACTTCTGTATGATATTACCATGGTGGGTAAATGACACGTTACGTTTATTAAAACCCATAGAACTACACAGCACTAAGAGTGTACCTTAATATGCAAATTTTAAAAATCATTTAAAAGGTCAGAAACCCAGAATTAGATGCAGGCTATATAAAAAATCTAACGATATTACAAATGTGAGACTACCTCACTGAAGTGTGTAGGGGAGTAGATGTTAACGCAAGTAACTTTGCAAATGAATGGGGTCTGTATAACTAAAGGCAAAACAAGTTGTACATAAGCACATTACTTCATATAGTTGTATACCAGAGAAGTATGGGTTAGCAATTCTGAAATCAATGTGCATTTACAGTGCAGTTGAACATCTAAGTAAATGGATGTAATATGGAGGGAGCCTACCTAAGAGAGCTATCAATGGCTAAAAAAGCTGGGAAATTTTGAGCAACAACATAAATAATATAGAATCGGATTTTAATATAAAGTATGAAATAAATACCCCTGAGTCCATACAGTTATCAATAAATGATTGAAAAGATAAAACAAAAGGATAAGAGAAAAAATATCTTATACATAATAATTCCAAATGACTTACATAGATACTCCCCTTCAAACATAGAGAGCTTACCTCTCCATCTTTTGAATGTTGCTTGTATTTAAGGACATGGGAAAAAATTTAGATGAACTTAGATTTGACACCAAAAACTTAGTCCATGAAAGAAAAGAGCATTGATAAGTTGGACGGTATCAAAATTAAAAATATTTTTCTTCTGTGATAGATAATGTAAAGAGACTAAAAAGACAAAGCAGAGACTGGTAGAATATATTTCAAAATCCTGGAGTCTATGAAAAAGTTGTATAGTGAATATACAAGCGCGTTTAAAACTGAGCAAGATAAAATGAACAATCTATTTTTTTAAAATGAGCCAAAGATCTACACAGACATCTCACCAAAGAAGATATGAAAAGATGTTCAACATAATCTTTCATTAGGAAAATGTAAATTAAGACTAGAATCAGCTAGCACTACCCACCTGTTAGAATGTACAAAATCCAAAATTCTGACGGCACCAAACACAAAACACCCAGAACTCTCATTCATTGCTGATGGGAATTGAAAATTGTTCAGCCATTTGGAAAGATAATTTGACATTTACATAAGGAGTTATACTTGATCTTACTATGGTATCCATCAGTTGTGTTCCAAGATATTTTACCCAATGAATTTGAAAATTATGTTCACATAAAAACCTCCATGTGATTGTTTATTTGAACCTCTCCTCCCTCCCTGAATTTTACTTACAGGATGATTGTTGTATTGTTCCATCTAACATGGAAAATTTTCTATCTAATTAGTCAGTCCATGTTTCTGTGGTTTCTTTTTCTCACTTACTTAAGGAAGTTGTCACCCAAATTGCCCGTGTTATCTCATCCGTCTAAACACAGTTGCCGCTTCCCTCAGGATTTTTGACTCTCAGGATGTGGTTATCACACTGTCTGTAGTACAGTAAAACATAACCACATCCTCAGAACTCATATTGCTCAATTCCATGTAGACTGTGCTAGAGAACATATCCCTGGTCATGGTGACTGTACCCTAAAACTTCTGTGTGTGGTTAATTCCACCAGTGTCCGTGTAGACCTATCCCATCCACTCAAATCCTTGTGCATGGGTCTGTCACATCCAATGCATAGCATGACTAGTGAAGGTGTACTCAGAAGCCTTGCAGGAGAACTTCACTGATGACCTAGGCTTCCTTCCATCAGTCCAAAACTTCATCAGCTGAACCTAGGAATGGACACCAGTGGAGAGGAGACAGGAATAGATAAAATCTCCCTTGCATATTCATAACACCCTCATCAGCATTGGGACTGGAGATTCCTTTTTTACAGCTGCTGTCAATAAGAAGAGGATTCTCCAGCTCTAGTCCAGGGTAAGGTATGTATGTTCTCAAGGGACTCGGTAGGGGAGGAGTTTGTGTGGTTATTGAGTGATGCTCTGGAGAGGCGGGCACAGACATATCCATATTTAACTCAATAGACCTCATATAATTTGCATATTCAAGAGGCAGAATATTCTGTAGCTCAAAATAAGGCCTAGCTTGAATAGGAAAAGATACAAGATACAGGAATGAAGCAACAATGCAATCCTGAGGGTGCAAATCTTAATCCTATCTGATAATTGTGCCCCATGTAATGTCCTCAAACACTATGAAGACAGAACTCTTCCCACTGGGGACACAGCAGCCACAGGACCTGCTCTTTCTTGTATCTCACCTTTCAATGGTGTAAAAACCATCTGGACCATTTCTGGGTACTACTAGGGGCTGTAATGTTGACTAGGTACATTGACTTCAGGCTGGTCCCCTCAGGAACTGAGCGCAGCCCAAGGGTAACTCTGAGAGAAGTACTTTGTTGTGCTAAGTGAAAGCCAGCAGGATCCTGCTCCTTATCCCAAGACAATTTCCCCCACACCCCTGCCTGAGTCTCCTGAGCCCCCAGGCTATTTAGTAAAAAGACTCTTAGTCCTAAGACCAGTTCTGTGGTGAGTGACCAGGGGCTTTGTTTCAGATTCCACTGATAATAGTAATTGTATGGGGCACTTGTTAAACTCACAGCTGTCAAAACTGTTCCAGCAATTTCTGTTTTCAATAAATTTGGTCTCACTCCCAGACCACATAGTATAATTTCTCACAGAATTTATATATTTTCAGTTCTCCTCCGTCATTGCTTGTCTTTATTAGTTGATCTCTGATCAGTTTGAATTCATGCACCCACCACCATCTCTGACCCACCCCCTCCCTCTCACACAGAGCCCAGGCAACATCATCCTAGCTCGACATCTGAATGTCTTCTCCCTGGGATCAGAGTGTCTCCCACAATTCTAGACCAACTGAATGAATGACACCATCCTATCTTCCAGCTCTTCATTCTTATAATAGCCACAAACCCTAGAAATCCCCCTTTAAGTGTGGTGATAATTACTGCATTCTTTTAGGCAAATACTCCCTGTAGAAATGGATATTTAAAGACACATCAGCATCGCCTGTCAAATTTTTATTTTAAATTGTTTTCTGAAAAAGGAAAACCCAGACCCTAAGAAGACCCTCCCCAGGCTTCCTCTACACCTGCCCGGGGGCTGGTTTCCTGAGCTCAGTGAGTCCTGAGTGCCTGCCGCAGGCCATCCTCCTTCTTGAATAGAGGTTCTGTTTGTGCTAAGAGTGCCTTCTCCTGGAAGCATCTCTACACAGCAAGACCCCCTAGTTGCCAAGGTGGCTTTGGGAGTTCTCATGACCCTGAAAGCCTATTCTCCTTCAGGACAGCACCTGTTCTTTATGCATTTGCACAACATATGGGGAAGTTCCTAGTAACCCTTCCTTGAAATATAAGGATTTTCTCTACGTGTGAACAGTTGATTGTGTTGATTTTGGAGCTAGATATTATGTTTTATAATGCTCAAGTTCTTCCTACCTACCATGGCACCCTTTGGTGCTTGTGTAAAATCTCCAAACCTCAGTTTCCCCATCCTTCAAAATGGCAGTCAAGCTATTAACTTGGTGTTAGTTCCTCTAGGGGCACATTCTGTTATGCAGATCTGAGGTAATACATAACCCCCTGGAGTCTTGTCAGCCGCTCAGCTCTCTGACTGGCTCTTCCCCACTGTCCCCAAACACACTGCAAGTGTGACCAACACGGAAAGGGTCATGGGATATGCAAGGACCAGTTTGGTTCAGACCCTGTTCACATACCTCCAGCAGGAAAGAGAAGGAACTCATCTCAATCCAAGTAAAATGTTACTAAAAAGCAAACATGGTAATTGCAATTGGAGTCCAGTGAATTGAATATTAAACATGATGCCATCATCGACTTCCAGACTTTATATTATAGATACATTAGAGTTTGATTCCATCACTGGTTTGCATAATGAGCACTCATTTCAAGATCAACATGTAGACCATGACAATGCCAACAGCAATGATGAGTGGGGAATCTCAACTGTGTGACAAAAGTGACCACAGTGCACACAGACACACAGACCCAGGCCTTCTACAGGAGGTCAGATCCCAGATGGACTGGAGTCGGAGTCAAGAGTGCTCATGTCTAGGAGACTGTCTGCAGTTCTCAGGGCTACAAAAAAATATATGTAAACTAAACCCCTTCCCTAGCTAGAATTCAGGCTACATCATTTACCAAAGTATGCTCTGGTGTAACTATAAATATATTGATCAAATGTCTACCTATTTGTACAACTTCAAGGGTCCTAGTTTGATATGGTCCAAGTTTACCTAAGTATAATTTACATACATCATATTATGTTTTCTACAGATTTACGTTTCTATTTATGTTGGCCATTTTTAAAGCTTTATACTAGAGTTACTCAATCTCAGCACAATTGCCATTTTGGGCCACATAATTGTTTGTTGTGGGAACCTGTCCTGTGCATTATATAATTTTTTAGAAGCACTTCTTGACTCTACCCACGAATGCCAGCAGTACTTGTACCCAGCTGTGGAAATTAAAATTAACTCAAATAATTGCCAGATGTCCCTGAGAGCAAAATTGCCTTTGTAATATATGAATGCTAATATCAACATATACAACATTACCCAGGTCATTCTAAGTAAAAGGCATTGCATGAAGCTAGATTGGAGAGCACTTATCAAAATGAGAAGATTGAAAAGCCATCTGAAGGCAGGACACAGGTTGAGGTTCAACATGAGAACTATGTTCTGCATTAAATGTTTGTAAACTTGGCAATAAATGATACTACTTAGTACCCAAATTGCAAAGAGTCCTCACCAGGACAAAACATCCAGAAAGAAGCTCCACAAAGACAAGGAAGAGTTAAATGCTACAATCAACCAACTTGATCTCATAGACATATACTGAACACGGCACCCAACAGAAGCCAAGTATACTTTCTTTTCCAACTCACATGGAACATTCTCCAGAATAGACCACATATTAGGTCATAAAGCAAGCCTTAACAAAATCCAAAACATCGAAATATTACAAAGCATCTTTTCTGACCATAAATCCATAAAAGTAAAAATCAACAATACAGAAATCAAAGGAAAAAATCAAACACATAGAAACTGAAAAACACCTTGCTCAACAACTACTGAGTTACAGAAGAAATTAAGTAGGGAATAAAGAAATTCATAGAATCAAACAAGAATGAAAACACTTCCTACCAGAACCTTTGGGATATAGCAAAATCAGTGCTCAGAGGTCAGTTTATAGCAATAAATGCACACATCCAAAAAGAAGAATGGGTCATAATCAAAGCATTAACCCTACAACTGAAACAAGTAGAAAGAGAGCAGCAAAATAAGCCCATAGGTGCTAGAAGGAAGGAAATAATAAGAATTAGAGCAGAATTAAATGATATAGAGAATAGAAAAACAATTGAAAGATTAACAAGTCCAAAGTCTGGTTCTTTGAAAAGATCAACAAAATTGATAAACCATTGGCCAAACTGACAAAAGAAAAACAGGAGAGGAAGCAGATAACCTGTATAAGAAATGAGATGGATGATATCACAGCAGACCCAACTGAAATTAACAGAATCATAACAGAATAGTATGAAAAATTGCACTCTAACAAATTTGAAAACCTAGAGGAAACGGACAAATTTCTAGTAACTCACTACCTACCTAAATTAACACAAACAGAGGTAGAACAACTAAATAAACCCATAACAAGAGATTGAAAAGGTTATTTAAAAAACTGCCAACAAAAAAAAAAGCCTTGGCCCGAACGGCTTCACTGGAGAATTCTACCTAACTATCAGAGAAAAGATAACACCACTTCTACTAAAGGTATTTCAGAGCATAGAAAAGGAAGTAATACTCAGATACTCATTCTATGAAGCCAGCATAACCCTGATACTAAAACCAGGTAAAGACACCACAAAAAAGAAAATTACAGACCGATATCCCCCATGAACATTGATACTAAAATCCTCAACAAAATTCTAGCCAATAGAATTCTGCAACATATAAAAAGAAATAATTCATCATAACCAAGTGGGATTTATACCAGTTATGCAGGGATGGTTCATTAGAAAAACAATCAATGTAATCCATCACATAAATAAAACAAAAGACAAGAACCACATGATCATATCAATCGATGCAGAAAAGGCATTTGACAAAGTCCAACACCCATTCTTGATAAAAACTCTCAAAAAACAGGAATAGAAGGGAAATTCCTCAATATAATTAAGGGCGTTTGTACAAAACCAAGAACCAACATCATCCTGAATGGAGAGACTTTGAAAGACTTACCCTTGAGAACAGGAACCAGATAAGGATGCCCTCTATCACCACCATTATTCAACATTGTGCTGGAGGTCCTAGCCAGAGTAGTTAGGGATGAAAAAGAAATAAAGGGCATCCAAACCACTGGGGAAGAAGTCAAAGTATCTCTATTTGCAGATGATATGATCTTATACACAGAAAACCCTAAGGAATTAACAAGAAAACTACTGGAACTAATAGAATATTTCAGCAAAGTTTAAGGATACAAGATAAACATACAAAAATCAATTGGATTCCTTTACACCAATAAAGAGAACCTTGAAGAGGAAATCACCAAATCAATACCATTTACAACAGACCCCAAGAAAGATAAAACACTTAGAAATAAATCTAACCAGAGAAGTGAAAGAGCTATACAGAGAAAACTACAAGACACTACTGCAAGAAACTAAAAGAGATCTGCATAAGTGGAAAAATATACCTTGCTCATGGATAGGTAAACTCAACATAGTGAAAATGTCAATTCTATCCAAAGAAATCTACATATACAATGCAATCCCGATCCAAATTCCACCAACATTTTTTAGCGAGATGGAGAAACAAATCACCAACTTCATATGGAAAGGGAAGAGGCCCCAAATAAATAAAGCGTTACTCAAGAAAAAGAACAAAGTGGGAGGCCTTACACTACCTGATTTTAGGACTTATTATACTGCCACGGTAGTCAAGACAGCCTGGTACTGGTACAACAACAGATACATAGACCAATGGAACAGAGTTGAGAATCCAGATATAAGCTCATCCACCTATGAGCAGCTAATATTTGACGAAGGTCTTTGTGTAAAACTCATGTATCCTAGAGGTGTCCATTCTTTGTTCCCTGGTTGACTAATAGTGGATATTGAATTTGGTGAAAACATTTTTCATGTCTTTGAGGGGAATAATACCCATTGTTCTTGGAAACACAGGTGTCTTCAAAATGGTTTTCAGAAAACATGAGCCCACTGTTTCCAAAGGGAAACTCCCTGCCCAGAAAGCAGGACCCCTTGAAATACCCTCTTGAGAAATGCCCCCTGAAGCCTTACGTCACTAAATCCTGGAATCATATCTGAGGTCCTATGACTGTTTCTCTGTGTTTCCAATCACAGGTATGGTGAAAATTTGCAGCATATCTCTTTGTCAGCTGGAAAAACATGGGTCATGAAGGAAACTGGAACCGGAGGACTTCTTTCCAAATGTTCCTTCCGGTAACATCTCATGCAACAGAGGATGTTGCTTTCTCCTTCCTTGATTGCAGTGAGATTGTGAGAAACTTGAGGAAAAAATGCAAGAAAAGTCATGGGTGGCAGCTGAGAGATTGAAAGGAGAGGAAACCACTGAGAGCTTGGAAAGGGAGCAAACCCTGATACTAACAGGAAGACCCTCATCAGCCCCTCTCTGTATCTCTTTGTGGTATTGGCTTCCCCCTGCCCTGTGGATCCAGAGTGTCTCTTGCAACACGACACCTTCCTAGCCTCCCTTCAGGCCAGCTTTATGTCTAGGCTCCAACTACCTTTCCCTCACTGTTTCTCATGCATGGCCTTGTCCTCCACAGTCCTGGAGCTCAGTCACAGGAAGACCTTATTCTTGGACATGTCTTGGGAGATCTAGACTCACCTTTGAGGGAGGGATATATGATTTTATGCCACTAGTACATATGAATCCATCCACTTTAGCGTCTCCCCAGGTGAAGGGAGGCTGGAGGATTCAGGCTCAACAGTGACAACTAGTTTTCATGGAGAATCAAGAGACAGTTAAGTGATGGAGAAAGTCTGTGATGGTCTCACTATTTCTGTCCCTGACTCCTGTAGCTGCTCCAGGGAAATGCAACTGAAGACAGAAATATATATATATATTCTGATGGTTAAGATTGTATGTCAACTTGGCTAGACCATTATTCTCAGTGTTTTAGCTGTTGTGTAATGTTGTGATCGTCTCCATGAAGGAATCTGCTGAGTGGTACTGGAGGAGGCAGGGCCTGTGGCAGCTCACCACTCTCTCAGTCTCATCTCTCTGCCTTCCACTGGTTACTTTCTGCCTGCTCGCCTTGCCAAGGTTTTTGGCTTGTTCGACTCAGCAGCTGCCTCTTGTTGTCTCACCTCCCGTTCGTGGAACTTGAGCTAGCAGCTTACCTGTTGATCCCGGAATTCGTCGAACTTCTCAGCCTTCAAGCAAGAGTCCGGTTCCCCGACCTGCCAACATTGGGTTCGCCGGCCCCTGCAGCTACTTGAATCAGTAGAAACCTTGCGGTCTCATCTGCTGATCTTGGAATCCACTGACATTCACAGCCTGTGAGCGGGAGCCCCTCTCCGACCTGCCGACCTTGGGTTCACCAGCTTCTGCAGCTACGTGAAGTGGGAGAGGCCTCTACCCTGATCTGTGACTTGGGACTTCTAGCCTATACAATTGAGTGAGCTATTTGCTTGATATAAATCTCTCTATATATATATTTATACGCTTTCCTGGTTTTGCTTCTCTAGAGAACACAGCCTACAACATTTGGTACAGGGAGTGGGGTGTTGCTCTAACAGATACCTAAAATGTGGAAGCGGTTTTGAAACTGTGACTGGACAGAGAAGTGGCAGCAGCAACGGACCAGCAGCAGAAGAGAACCTGCAGCAGCAGAGCAGCAACAGTGACAGAAAACCAACAGCAGCAGAACCAGGAGACCAGTGTGAGACAGCGCTGGAGCCGACCAACAGAGTGAGAGAGCTGAGTGCCTGTGCGCAGGAGACTTCCTGGTGGAGTGGGGTGCCTCTGGGCACTTATAAGTGGAGCTAGGGTTGCTGACTCACGGAAAGAGAGAGCTGAGTGCCTGTGTTCATGATGCTTTCTGGTGGAGTGGGGTGCCTCCGGGCACTTATTGGTGGAGCTACAGAGCTTTGGAACAGTTTCTCCAGCAGGGAAGATGCGGGCGTGAGGCCCAAGGGCCAAGAAGCCACACGAAGCAAAAGCTGAAGAGACTAAGGACACAAGAAACCAAGATGCCTCAGTCTCAAAAGGTATGGCCATGACCTCAGGGGTTTCAAACGGTGGAGCCACGGCCTCTGGTGCTTCTAAGGGTGGAGTCACCCCTCAGATGGACTGAAAGAATGGTGCGACTAAAGCTGAGGGAGCAGAGTTTCTGTTCCAGTGGGCCTGGAAGGCGGAGCTGAAGCCCAGGGCCGAGGGGCCTCCACTCAGAATCTGGAGAGTGTGGCCAATACCTTGAGTCTGGAGGGCTGGGCCATTGTGTAAATTGTCTCAGAGAACAGATGATTATTTAGAAAGCCTTGAGGGATAATGTAATGTGTTCTGCTGACTTGCTTGGTGTCTGTTATCCCTTCTTTCCCCCCGGTTTCTCCCATTTGTAATGGAAATGTCTAACTTGTGCCTGTTCTGCCATTGTGCCTTTGAAAGCAGATTAACTAGTATTCTAGATTTCACAGATGAAGAGGAATCTTTGGATTTTGGACTTGGAGTTAAGACTTCTGCTATGTTATGATGGGGTGAATATGCTTTCCATGTTGCAAGGATGTGATTTTTGAGGGGGCCAAAGGGTAGAATGTCATGGATTGAATTATGTCCCCAAAAAAATCTGTGTGTCAATTTGGCTGAGCCATGATTCCTGGTACTGTGTGATTTTCCTATGTATTGTAAATCCTGCCTCTATGATGTTAATGAGGGAGAATGGGTAACAGTTGTGTTAGTAAGGCTGGACTCGATTTACAAGACTGGATTGTGTCCTGAAGCAATCTCTTGAGATATAAAATACAGAAGTGAGCAGTGAGACAGGGGGACCTCATACCATCAAGAAAGCAGTGCTGGGAGAAGAGCATGTCCTTTGGACCAGGGTCCCTGCACAGAGAAGCTCCTAGTCTGGGGCAACACCAAAGAGAAGAAGACCAACAGGGAGAAAAAGACTTCCCCTGGAGCTGATGCCCTGAATTTGGATTTTAGCCTACTTTAACTGTGAGGAAATAAATTTCTCTTTGTTAAAGCCATCCACTTGTGGTATTTCTGTTGTAGCAGCACTAGATAACTAAGACATATATATATATATATATATATATATATCTTTAGTGACAAAAATTGACACCTCATCCAGTTTGTTTTCTTTTGAAAGTTTCTGAGACATTTATGGGGTGAAATAACCACTATGTGGGAAAACATCAAGAAGAACCTTATGATTTTTTGAAAAAGGTTCATGACTCCTGGAGGATTCAGCCCACAATGTGAAGGTTCTTGTCAGATTCTGAGATTTAACCTGGAAGATGAAGCCTTGAATTTCATGTGAACAGATCCAGGTATTTAGTAGCGTAGCACCAGTAAGGTCTCTGTCTGGAATTCAGAAGCTAGAAGAAGTAAGCCAGTCCCACTATACAGGAAAGGTCCTGTTTTTACTGACAGCCCAGGAGCCTATAAATGGAGATCATGGATGTTTCCAGTCCACAGAGAGAGAGTATTGCCCAATTAAGGTTCGTGCCCTTGAGAAGTTGAGCCAATAAAACGTACTCCAAGTCAGAAAGAGTGAGAAAGTTTATTTAGGAGGTGTCCACCTGTGGGGAGCCCAACAGCAAAGCAGGCTGTCTCTATGGAGTCTCAAAAGGCGTTTTTACATTAGAGCTTAGATATGATTTTTACAAAGGTTAGAAGTGTCTTTGTAGTCTGCAAGAGACTCTTTATCAGACTAAAGCGATACATTCTGGACATCTCCTTATCAGGCTAAAGATATACGTGTCAGACATCTGGGCTCTAATATCCCTGTGGGGCGTCGTAAGTCACAGCTGGCCAGACAAAGCAAAACATAGTCATTAATGAAGGTATCTGGAAAGGAGAAGGCAGGCAAAAAAAGAAAAAAATAATAACATAGGTTTATCATCGTGCTAGTTATGCCAAGATTTCAGTTACCCATTTTGAAAAGGAGAGAATTAGTTGTGGAGTATTAGGGTCACAAGAGACAGAGCTTTGATGATGATAAAATACACTATGATTCCATGTGAAGATTCCTTTCTCTTTGATAAGGACACATCTTACTTCTTTCCTTCCTTTCTGGAACATATTTATTATTTAGCATGCTCATCCTCTTTATTTA
This sequence comes from Dugong dugon, assembly GCA_030035585.1. Classification (NCBI taxonomy): domain Eukaryota; kingdom Metazoa; phylum Chordata; class Mammalia; order Sirenia; family Dugongidae; genus Dugong; species Dugong dugon. The sequence goes on along the minus strand of CM057478.1, from coordinate 25,482,401 downwards.
TCTCAACATACCGCAAGGCGGAAATTCAGAAGTTACTGGAGTAGAACATATTATATGGAGCATTCTGCTCCAGAGACCACAGATCTGGGATCACTTCCAAGCTCAGCCCCTTGATAGCTGCAAACTTTGAGTGAGTCCCTTGATTGTTCCCAGGTGTCTCCTCATCTCCAGAATGGGCCTTGTAAATATCTATCAACCTTCCTTTAGGGGAACACAAGTGGAGGATGGTTCTTCTGTTAGGATATGCAGAGATTATGTATTCATTGAGGGTAAATCAATATTCATAGCCATAAAGAACCTGGCTTTTGATCTGTTCTTACTCCTGCCACAAATACCAGCGGATTCTCCTTGCACACCAAGCTACCTGAGTTCTGGCCTGAAGGAGGGATCATGAGGTGCCTCAACTCTCCAAGTATCTCTTGGACTCTCAGATTTCCTTGTTCTCACCTGGAAACCTGCATGCATACTTTTGTGGGTGAACTTTTCATGAATAATAATATGTGTAAGTATACATTTTCTAGAATATATATTAGTATGGGTAGGTGCTGATTTTTGCTAGTCAAATTTGTGTGTGTGTGTGCGTGCCTGTGTGTCTGTGTGTGCATAAATTCTCAGGGTTAAAGAGAGGTTTCCATGCAATTTGAGGAAAAATTATTAATATTTAGGTCAAGAAAAGATTTTCTTGTTTGTGGAAACGTAAGAAACCTATATAGTGAGATTGCTGTGAGCTGATGAAAATGACAGAAATAAGAAAGAAACAAAATCAAAACATTAACTACACAACTCAAACACATACAAAAAGAACATCTATAAAAGCCCACAGCAACCAGAAGAAAGGAAATAATAAAGATCAGAGCAGAAATAAATGAAATAGAGAATAGAGAAAGACTAGAAAGAATCAAACAAAAATAAAAGTTGGTTCTTTGAAACAATCGACAAACCACTGACCAGACTGACAAACGAAAAACAGGAGAGGGTGCAAAAAACCCAAATTAGAAATGAAATAGGTGACTTTACATCAGACCAAACTGAAATAAAATGGATCATAACAAAATATTATGAAAAACTATTCTCTGACAAATTTGAAAACCTAGAGGAAATCAATAAATTTCTAAAACATACTACCTACCCAAACTACAACAAAGTGATCTTGAAAATCTGAACAGCCCCATAACAAGAGAAGAGATTGAAAAGGTAATTAAAAAAAAAAAAAAAGCTTCCATCAAAAAAAAAAAAAAAAAACTCTGGCCAAAATGGCTTCATTGGAGAATTCTACAAAACATTCAGAGAAGACCTTGGACCATTACTACTGAAGGTATTTTAGAGCATAGAAAACGAAGCAACACTTCCAAATTTATACAATGAAGCCAGCATAACCCTGATACCAAAACCAGGCAAAGGTGCCACAAAAAAATAAAATTACAAACCAATGTCTCTCATGAATATAGATGCAAAAATTCTCAACAAAATTCTACCCAATATAATTCAGCATCATATCAAAAAAAAAAAAATACACCACGACCAAGTAGGATTAATACCAAGTATGCAAGGATGGTTCAACATTAGAAAAATCAATCAACGTAATCCACCACATAAATGAAAGGAAAGAAAATAATCACATGATCATCTCAATTGATGCAGTAAAGGGATTAGACAAAGTCCAACACCCATTCCTGATAAAAACTCTCAATAACATAGGTATAGAAGGGAAATTTCTCAACATAATAAAGGGTATCTATGCAAAACCAACGGCAAACATTATTCTTAATGGAGAGAGGATGAAAACATTCCCCTGAGAACAGGAACAAGACAAGGATGCCCTTTATCACCACTCCTATTTAACACTGTGCTGGAAGATCTAGCTAGAGCAATAAGGCAAGAAAAAGAAATAAAGGGCATCCAAATTGGTAATGAATAAGTTAAACTGTCCCCATTTGCAGATGATATGCTACTATACATAGAAAATCCTAAAGACTCCATGAGAAATCTACTGGAACTAATAGAAAATTCAGCAGAATAGCACAATACACAATAAACATACAAAAATCAGTTGGATTCCTATACACCAATAAGCAGAATGATGAAAAGAGAATCAGGAAAACAATAGTTTTATAATATCCACTAAAAAAAAAAAAACTTAAGAATAAATCTAACCAGGGATGTAAAAGACCTATACAAAGAAAACTACAGAACTCTACTGCAAGAAACCCAAAGGGATATACATAAATCGAAAAACATACCATGTTCGGGGATAGGTAGACTCAACATTGTGAAAATGACAATTCTACCCAAAGCAATTTACAAATACAAGGCAATACTGATCAAAATACCAACAACATTAGTCAAAGAGATGGAAAAACTAATCATTAACTTTATATGGAAAGGGAAGAAGCCCCGAATAAGTAAAGCACTACTGAAGAAGAAGAATAAAGTTGGAGGACTCACAATACCTGGCCTCAGAACCTACTATACAGCTACAGTAGTCAAAATAGACTTGTACTGGTACAAAGACAGATACATTGACCAATGGAACAGAATTGAGAACCCAGATGTAAATTCATCCACCTACTGTCACCTGATCCTTGACAAGTGCCCAAAGTCCATCAAATGGGGAAAAGACAGTCTTTTTAACAAATGGTGCTGGCAAAACTGGATATCCATATGCAAAAAAAATGAAACAGGACCCATACCTCATGCCCTATACAAAAACTACTTCAAAATGGATCAAAGACCTAAATATAAAGCCTAAAACTATAAAGTTCATAGAAGAAAAAATAGGACCCACACTACAGGCATTAACAGGATACAAACCATAACATCAACACGCAAACCCCAGAAGATAAGCTAGATAACTGGGATCTTCTAAAAATCAAACACCTATGCTCTTCAAGAGACTTCACCGAAATAGTAAAAAGAGAACCTACAGACTGGGAAAAAATTTTTGGACAGTACAAGTCAGACAAAGGTCTAATCTCCATAATCTACAAGAAAATCCAACACCTCTACAACAAAAAGACAAATAATCCTCTTTAAAAATGGGCAGAGGAAATGAACAGACACTTCAGCAAAGAAGACATTCAAGCAGCCAACAGACACATGAGGAAATGCTCGCGATCACTAGCCATTAGAGAAATGCAAATTAAAACCACAATGAGATAGGATCTTACCCTGGCATTACTGGCACGAATCAAAAACACTGGAAATAGCAAATGTTGGAGAAGCTACGAAGGGATTGGAACTCTTATGGACTGCTGGTGGGAATGCAAAATTATACAACCATTTTTGAAAATGATATGGCGCTTCCTCAGAAAGCTAGAAATAGACATACCATATGGTCCAGCAATCCCTCTCCTAGGAATATATCCTAGAGAAATAAGAGCCGTCACTGGAATAGACATATGCACACCTATGTTCATGGCAGCATTGTTCACAATAGCAAAAAGATGGAAACAACCTAGATGCCCATCAACAGATGAATGGATAAACAAACTATGGTACGTACACACAATGGAGTACTATGCAATGGAAAAAAAAACAAAGATGAATCCGTGAAACATCTCATAACATGGATGAAACTGGAGGACATTATGCTGAGTGAAATAAGTCAATCACAAAATGGGAGGGGTGGGGGGAAACACTAAATAGGCAATAGATAAGTGGTATCTTGGGTGAATGGTGAGACAGTACAAATTACTGAGGAAACCAGCAAGACTTCTACAAGGAAAGGTCATGGAAGCTCCATAGGCACATCCAAACTCCCTGAGGGAATGAATTGCTGGGTAGAGGGCTGTGGGGACCCTGGACTGGGGGAACATATAGCTCAATTGACATAACACAGTTTATAAAGACAATGTTCTACATTCCACCTTGGTGAGTAATGTCTGGGGTCTTAAAAGTCTGTGAGCGGCGATCTAAGATCTCTACTGGTCTCATCCCTTCAGGAGCAAGGGAGAGTGAATAGAACAGGATCCAAGGAAAAGATTAGTCTGAAGGACTAATGCACCACAGCTACCAAGGCCTCCACCAGACTGAGTCCAGTACAGCTAGATGGTGCCTGGCTACGACCACTGTCTACTCTGACTGTGATCACAACAGAGGGTTCTGAAGAGAGCTGGAGAAGGATATAGAACAAAATTCTAACTCAGAAAAGAAAGACCAGATTTACTGGCCTAAAGGAGACTGGAGAAACCCCGATAGTATGGCCCCCAGACATCCTTTTATCTCAGTGGTGAAGTAATTTCCGAGGTTCATCATTCAGCCGGGGAGTGGACAGCCCCATAAAACCAATGGGGCTAATGAAGCACAGGAGTCCAGGGACAAGGGCCAGAAGGCAGAAGGGAACAGGAAAGCTGGTGATAGGGAACCCAGGGTTGACTGAAGATAGTGTTGATGTGAGGTTGTTAACCATTGTCACAGGGCAACATGTGTACTGTTTAATGAGAAACTATTTTGTTCTGTAAACCTTTATCTAAAGTGAGAATAGTGGCACAATTGGAAGAGCTTAGTCGATGTCACTGAACTGTGCAAGTAGAAATTTTTGAAATGGTGTATCTTTGGCTATGTATATTTTCACCAAAAATAAAGGTGGAGAAGGATGAGGGTTGACATGTCATGGCGTTGTTAACCAATGTAATAAAGCAATATGTGTACTACTGTTTCATGAGAAACTATTTGTTCTGTAAACCTTCACCTGAAGTACAATTAAAAAACAAAACAAAAGAGTGAAGCAGAGAGTGGAGGAAACTCATAGCACCAAGAAAGAGACACCAGAAGTGGATCACATCCCTTGGACCTGGGGTCCCTGAACTGAGAAGCTCCTAGACCAGGGTAAAATTGATGTCAATGATCTTTCCCCACAATTGACAGAGAGAGAAAGTCTTCCTTGGAAGCTGGCACCTTGAATTTGGATTTATAGCCTACTAGAATGTGAAAGAATAAATTGATGTTTGTTAAAGTAATCCACTTGTGGCATTTCTCTTATAACAGCACTAGGTAACTAAGACACTCAACAAAGTTATCATTCAAAAAGGAGGAGGGGGAGTAATAAAGACATTCATAAACAAAGATAAATTCTGGGAATTTGCCACTACCAGACCATCTTTGCAAGTATTACTCAAGGCAGTACTCCAAATGGAAAGGCAAGAGCATTAAATAAATACTCACATGTGTACATGTGGAAAAATAAATTAAAAATAAGAAAGAGAGAAATTGCAAAAAAAAAAAAAAATGCAACATGACCGAAAGGGCCAAGCGCGTGATATTTTTAAGGAATAAACTCTGTAACTAAATCCTGCAAAAAATACAACATCAAGATTGTAAGAAATAAATAACCACAAAATAAAATTATAGAATATAAGATGTATGGAGACGCATGAACAGAAATGGGGGAGGGAAGAGTATATCAGGAATAGATGTGTTATGTTAAGGTTGTATGTTAACAGTTGTTCATATGTCAGATATTGTTGCAGTTGTAAGTTGTGTAATATATGTAGTAGCCTTCAAGAAATCACCAAGAATAGACAGAATAAAAGAAGAAAACAAAAAAGCTCATTAACAAAGGAGCCAAAATAAAAAATAAAACAGAAAAATCTGAATAAAAAATCAAACAAAACATGAAACACTCAAAAAAAAAAAAACAGCAAAATGAGTGAGATAGACATTACATTTTCAGCAATAACCTTAAACGTAAATGGTCTAAACATCCAATGCAAAAGACAGAGTGGCAGAATGAATAAAAAACATGATTTTTTTGTTTATTTTTTGCTGTCTACAAGAAACAATTTTAGACATAAGGACACAGCCTGAAAATACAGGGAGGGAAAAAAATCTATACAACCAGTAAACAAAAAGAACAAGAGAGGTCACACTGATACCAGATAAAATAGACTTTAAATAAGTATCTTTTACAAAAGATAAAGAAGGACATTACATAATAATAAAAGGTTCAACCCAGCAAGAAGACAAAGCAATTATAAATATATATACACCTAAAAGTAATGCTCCAAAAAACATGAAACAATACAAATATTAAAGGAGAAAAAGACAACTCCACAATAATAACTGGTGACTTCAATTCACAACTTTCAATTTGAGACCTAATATCTAAAAAGAAGATCATGAGGAACATTGAGAACTTAAGTAAAATCATAAGTCAATTGGACCTAAAGGACACATACAACACTCCACCCAGCTCAGAACAATCCACTTTCTTCTCCAGTACACATAGATTATTTTCCAGAATAGACCATGTACTAGGACACAAAACAAATCTCAACAAATTTAAAAATATTGAAATCATGCAAAGCATGTTCTCTGATCATAATAGTATGAAGCTAGAAATCAACAACAGAAAAAAATAAATACATGGAAACTAAATAATACATTACTAAAAAATAATTGGGCCATAGATGAAATCAAATGTGAAATTTAAAAAATCCTAGAATCAAATGAAAATGAAAACGCAACAAATCAAAAGGTTTTGGAAACTGTAAAAGCAGTTCTAATAGAGAAATTCATATCAATAAATGACTACATTGAAAAACCAGAAACACTCAAAATCATTAACTTATACTGACAGCAAGAACAAACAGAAAAGGAAGAGTAAAAGAAGCCAAAGGTTACCAGAAAAAGGAAATAATAAAGATCAGGGCAGAAATAAGCTATATAGAAAGCATAAAAATAATAGAAAGAATCAACAAAACCAGATGGTGATTCTTTGAAAAGATCAATAAAATAGACACAGTACTGGCTAGATTTACCAAACACACACACACACACACACACACAAAAGAGGCAAATAAACAAAGAAATTAAATTGGTGACATTACAACCAATCCAACAGATAAAAAAGATCATAACTGATTACTATGAAAAACTGTACTCCAGCAAGTTTTAAAACCTAGATGAAATGGACAAATTCCTAGAAACACACTACCTACACAAACTAGCACAAAGGTATAAATTTAAACAAACTCATTACAAAAGAAGAGATTAGAAATGTCATTAAAAAAAAAACTGCCAACAACAACAAAAAGTCCAGGGCCAGATAGTTGCACTGGATAATTCTATAATTCATTCAGAGAACAGATGACACCAACCCTATTCAATCTCTTCAAAAATCTAGAAAAGGAACAAACAGTACCAAATTCTTTCCATGAAACCAGCATAACACTGATACCTAAACCAGGGAAAGACATCACACACACAAAAAAAATATACAGACCAATATCCCTTATAAACATAGATGCATTTCAACAAAATTCTAGCCAACAAACTTCAGCCACATATCAAAAAAACATACACTATGATTAACTGTGTGATTCATACCAGGATTACAAGGGTGGTTGAACATTAGAAAATCCATCAATGTAAACTGCCACATAAATAAATCAAAGGATAAGAACCATGTGATCATATCAATTGATTCAGAAAAGGCATTCAATAAAATTCAGCACCCTTTCCTGGTAAAAACTCTCAGCCAAATAGTAATACAGGGGAAATTTCTCAACAGAAATAAGGGCATATATGTAAAACTAACAGCCTATATTATACTCAATGGAGAAAGGCTGAGAGCCTCCCCTTTGAAAACAGGAATAAGCCAAGGATGCCCATTACATCACACTTGTTCAACATTTTACTGGAAGTCCTAGCCAAAGCAATAGGACAAGAAAGAGAAATAAAATTTATCCAAATCAGAAAGGAAGTGGTAAAACTATCTCTATTTGAAGATGACATGATCCTATACAAAGAAGACCCTAAAGATTCCACAACAAAACTGCTGGAACTAATAGTAGAATTTGGCAACGTTGCAGGGTATAAGATCAACACAGAAAAATCTTTGGCTTCCTCTACACAAACAAAGACTACCCTGAGAAAGGAATTAAGAAATAATAACATTTACAACGGCTCCCAAATTGATAAAAATACCTAAGAATTAACCCAAACAGGAACATAAAAGGTTTATACAATGACAATTATAAAATACTACTAAAAGAGACTAAAGCAGGTCTTCAAAAATAGAAAATTATCCCATGCTCATGGATTGGAAGACTTGATATAGTGAAAATGTAAATTCTATCTAAAGCGATCTGCAGATGCAATGCAATCCTGTTACAATTCTCAATAACATTCTTCACTTAAATGAAAAAATTAATGACAACTTCATAGGGAAAGGAAATAAACTTCAATAACCAAAGCAATATTGAAGAAAAAGAACAAAGGAGAAGGCTTCACACTCCCTGATATCAAAACATGCTATAAAGCCACCATAATCAAAACTGCCTGGTATTGGTTCAATGATAAAAATGTAGACCGGTGGAATAGAATTGAGAATTCAGGTAATTCTGGGAACATGGCACTATAGACAGAAGCACCTTACACAACAAGGACCAGAAAAACTAAGGAAAACATCGACAAACATCAGTCCTGGAACACTAAGCATCAAATCAAGAGATAAAGAACTCAACCAAGCATCAAATTGTACAAGAACAGAGAGCTAGGAAAGGTACAAATGGAGGTCCCCTATCAGCTAATGCAACAGGGATCCACCATCTTGGACTCCTGCTGGAGATCAGCATACAGCGAGTGAGGGAAAGCAGATTCATGGAGCTCCCATCAAGAGACAGAGCACCCAGTAACTAGCGAGACATGCTTTTCCATCCCTCCCCCTGCCTCCCCCTGCTTGACCTTCATCACTTTCTGGCTGGCCGGTCCACTGCTTCCCAGCAGGCGGATTACCAGCTTCCCTGCAGGCCAATTTGGTGCTTCCCGGTGGACAGATTCTCAGCTTTCTGGAGAATCAATCAGCTGTTCCGCAGTGGGCCACAACCATGACACAGGAGGTGTCAGTTCCATGCTGCATGAACTCGTCCCACCCACACTGGCCAGCTTCTTCAGTGCCATTTCTTTGTTGCTGTTATTGTTTTTTTAGGCCTCTTTTGGTTTCTTTCCTGCCTCTCACCTTCTCTGCCTCCTTTCTCTCAAATGTCTGACTCTGGGTGCCGTTTTTGCTTCTTCTTGATAGGCTGTGAAGCACTGCTCACCTGGGGAACTGCCTCCCCGGTCTGTTTCCCCAGTCCGCACAGCCACTCGTGTGATTGCTGGGGGCTTTTTTGTTCCTTCTGTTTTCTTTTTCTCCTTCTTTTTTGGTTTATTTGTTTTTTCTTTATTTTTTCATTTGGTTTTTCTTCATTTTTGATTTCTGGTCTTTTTCTACTTACCTTCTTTTACTGTCTCCCAAATACCTGGTGCTGTGTATCATCTCCACCCTTTATAGCTGGGCCATACAGCATGGCTTGGGAGCCACTCCCCGGTCTATGCAGCCGCGTCAGTGAGATCCCTAGGGACATTTTATCTTTATTTTTAATTTTTGGTTTTTTCAAATTTTTAATTTTTTTCCTCCATTTCTCAGTTTCTTGTCTCTCCACTCTAATGGCAAGCTCCCTCAGAAATTTTTTGCTTCTGTTCCTCTCTCCTGTCTCTCTTTTTTTCCATACCCAAACTAGCTCCACAAATCACAGCCTCCCCCTCTCCCACCGCCTGACTATATGCACCATGTGCTGAACATTGCACTCCCGAGCAGCACAGGCATGGTCTACTAGAACCTGCCCTGCTCTGATGACTGGTTTATCTTGTCAACCCAAGTATGTGCCATAAACAAACCAACCCCGCCCCTCTTCTTCAGCTAGATCTGCCCTGCTACACCATAGCTGAGTGACTGACCTTGCCCATTGGACAAGGAGGTGAAAAATATCATGTCCACAACCTAGAAAACAACAAACAACACACAGTCCACCTGCTGAGACATAACCAAATAAAGCAAAAAATCAGGACAAAACAAATTAATCTACAATCAATAAACAAAGAAAATGACTACTGAATGTCCCTAAGACAGCAGACAATATCAAAACATATAAAAACAGGGCAGGATGGTTCCAGTAGGCATCCAAAATAAAACACCAGATGACTTTCCACTAGAAGAAAAGGCACTAGCACTACCTGATAATGAACTCAAATCACTAATATTCAGAGTTATCCAAGAGTTGAAGCAAAACTCAGACAAAAATGAGGAAAAATAGACATATTCATGGAAAAGCAGACAAATTCATAGAAAATACAGACAAAAATGGAAGAATTCAGGAAAATAACACCGGAACAAAATAAATTCACAACTAGAAATCATACAAAAACAACAATTAGAAATTCAAAAGATAAACAAGATTTCAGAAATCGACAGTGTCATAGAAGGCCTGAGGAACAGGTTTGAAACAAAGGAAGACAGGATTAGCAAAACTGAAGATAAACACTTGGGTAAAATTTTGTTTGAGGAAAAATCAGAAAAAAGAACAAAAAGAAAATGAAGAAACCCCGAGAACTTTGTGGAATACAATCAAAATCAAAACTTTAGGAGTGTTCAGATTTCCAGAACAGGGGGAGAAAATGGAAAACATGGAGAATATCATTGAAGAATTGCTGACAGAAAGCTTTCCTAATATCATGAAAGATGAAAAGCTGACCATCCAAGAAGCTCAACGAATGCCATATAGGATAAACTCTAAAAGAAAATCACTAAAGCGTAACATAATCACACTTGCTAAAACCAAAGACAAACAAAGTATCCTGAGAACAGCTCAAGAAAAATGAAAAGTCACAAACAGAGGGGAAACAATAAGACAAACCTCTGATTATTTGGTAGAAACCATGCAGGCAAGAAGGCAATGGGATTACATATATAAAACCTTGAGAGAAAAAAATTGCCAGCCAAGAATAATACATCTTGCAAAACTCTTGTTCAAATACGATGGTGAAATTAGGACATTTCCAGATAAACAGAAATTAAAGGACTATGTAAAAACCAAACCACACCTACAAGAATTATTAAATGGAGCTCTTCAGTTTGACAGCAAACAACATCAAATGACAGCCTGAATCTAGGATGCAAGAATGCACCAGCCAGATACCAACCTAGGAAATGAACTCTCAAGTACTATTCATAACCAAAAGACTTACAACTGGGAACCAGAGAGGCTAATCTGCAAATGACAACAACGTCAGAACAATAAAAGAGGGAATAAACAGTGTAGGTATAGAAGTTTCTAATGGAGAGGAAGGCAAGGCAATACCAAGTAATGATAGACTGGTTCAAACCAAGGAAGATAAGATTAAATTTCAAGGTAACCACAAAGAAAGTTAACAAACCTACTCATCAAAATAAAGAAGAAAAACAAAGTCTCAGTAAAAACAAAATCTACAAAACAAATTCTCTGTAAAAACAAAATCTACAAAAAAAAAAAGAAAAAAAGAAAAAAAGTCCACAAACAAAAGGAATTCAGCACAGGAGAGTAAAAGGAACAAAGAAATCGTCACCACCCTTAAAAAAATATTATAAAATGACAACAATAAACTCACACCTGTCAATAATTACACTGAAAGAAAATGGCCTAAATGCACCCATAAAGAGACAGAGAGTGACAGAATGGATAAAAAAAACTGGATCCATCAATATGCTGTCTACAAAAGACACATATTAGAAACAAAGACATCAATTTATTAAAAATCGTAGGATGGAAAAAATATATCAATCACCAAAAAAGAGCAGGAGTGGCAATACTAATCTCAGATAAAATAGATTTTAAAACAAAATACACCATAAAACACAAGAAGAACACTACATCATGATTAAAGGGATGATCCAGCATGAAGAAATAACTACAATAAATAGCTACACACCTAGTGACAGGGCTCCAAAATTCATAAAACCAACTTTAACATCACTGAAAAGAGAAATTGACAGTTCCACTATAATACTAGGAAACCAACTCACCACTCTCGGTAAAGGACAGAACGTCTAGAAAGAAACTCAACAAAGATACTCAAGATCTAAAGACCACAATCAGCCAACTTTAACTCATAGACATATACAGAACACTCCACCCAACAGCTGCAAAGTGCACATTCTTTTCCAATGCACATGGAAAGTTCTCCAGTATAGACCACATCTTAGGCCACAAAGCAATCCTCAAGAAAAATCCAAACATTGAGATAATACAAAATCCAAAACATTGATCTAAGACAAAGTAGCTTCCTTGATCATAACACCATCAGAGTAAAAATTAACAACAGGAAGAGCAAGGAAAAAAATTAATTACATGGAAACTAAATAACACCCTGCTTAAGAACCACTGGGTAACAGAAGAAATCAAAGACTGAATAAAAAAAGGATTCCTACAATAAAGTGAGAATGAAAACACATCATACCAAAACCTTTGGGACACGTCAAAGACAGTGATCAGAGACCAGTTTATAGTAATATATTCACACATCAAAAAAGAAGAAAGGGATAGAATCAAAACATTCCCTATACAACTAGAACAAATAGAAAGAGAACAGCAAAAGAGGCCTACAGCCACTAGAATAAAGGAAATAATAAAGAACAGAGCAGAAAAAAATGAAATAGAGAATAGAAAAACAATAGAATCAACAAAACCAAAAGTTGGTTCTTTGAAAGAATCAATAAAAAAGACAAACCACTGACCAGACTGACAAAAGAAAAACAGGAGAGGACACAAATAACCCAAATAATAAATGAAACAGGTGACATTACAAGAGACCCAAATGAAATAAAAAGGATCATAACAGAGTGTTATGAAAAACTGTACTCCAACAAATTTGAAAATCTAGACGAAGTAGAGAAATTTCTAGAAACACACTACCTACCCAAACTATCACAAATTGATGTTGAAAATCTGAATAGACCCATAACAAGAGAAGAGATTGAAAAGATAATAAAAGAACTCCAAACAGAAAGAGTCCTGGTCTAGAAGGCTTCACTGGAGAATTCTACAAAACATTTACAGAAGAGCTTGTACCAGTACTACTCAAGCTATTTCATAGCATAGAAAAGGAAGCAACACTTCCAAATTCATTCTATGAAGCCACCATAACTCTGATACCAAAACCAGGCAAAGACGCCACAAAAAAAGAAAATTACAGACCAATATCTCTCATGAACATAGATGCAAAAATTCTCAACAAAATTCTAGCCAATAAAATTCAGCATCATATCAAGAAATAATACACCAAGACCAAGTAGGATTCATACCGGGTATGCAAGGATGGTTCAACATTAGAAAATCAATCAATGTAATCCACCACATAAATAAAATAAAGGAAAGGGATCACATGATCACCTGAATCGACACAGAAAAAGCATTCGACAATGTCCAACACCCATTCCTGATGAAGACTCTCAATAAAATAGGTATAGAAGGGAAATTCCTCAACATAATAAAGGACATCTATGCAAAACCAACAGCCAGCATCATTCTAAATGGAGAGAAGCTGAAAACCTTCATCATGAGAAAAGGAAGGAGACCTTTATCCTTTATCACCACTCTTATTTAACAATGTGCTGGGAGTCCTAGCTAGAGCAATAAGGCAAGAAAAAGAAATAACAAGCATCCAAGTTGGTAATGAAGAAGAAAAACTGTCCCTATTTGCATTTCATATGATACTATATATGGAAAACCCAAAAGACTCCACGAGAAAACTACTGGAACTAACAGGTTCAGCAGAGTAGCAGGATACAAGATAAACACAAAAAATCAGTTGGATTCCCATACACCAATAAAGAGAACGATGGAAAGGAAATCAGGAGAACAATACCATTTATAATGGCCCCTAAAAAATAAAATACTTAGGAATAAATATAACCAGGGATGTAAAAGACCTATATAAAGAAAACTACAAAACACTACTGCAAGAAACCCAAAAGGATCTACATAAATGGAAAAACATACCATGTTCAGGGATAGGTAGACTCAACATTGTGAAAATGACAACTCTACCCAAAGCAATTTACAAACACAAGGCAGTACCGATCCAAATACCAACAACATTCTTCAAAGAGATGGAAAAACTAGTCATTAACTTTATATGGAAAGGGAAGAAGCCCCAAATAATAAAGCACTGTTGAAGAAGAATAAAGCAGGAGGACTCACACTATCTGACCTCAGAACCTACTATACAGCTACGGTAGTCAAAACAGCCTAGTACTGGTACAACAACAGACACATTGACCGATGGAACAGAATCAAGAAGCCTGAAGTACATCTATCCACCTACAGTCACCTGATCTTCAACAAGGGCCCAAAGTCCATCAAATGGGGAAAAGACAGTCTTTTTAACAAATGGTGCTGGCAAAACTGGATATCCATTTGCAACAAAATGAAACAGGACCCATACCTCACACCGTATACAAAAACTACTTCAAAATGGATCAAAGACCTGTATATAAAGCCTAAAACTATAAAGTTCATAGAAGAAAAAGTAGGACCAACATTTCAGGCCTTAATACATGGCATTAACAGGATACAAACCACAAACATCAATACACAAAACCCAACAGATAAACTAGATAACTGGGATCTTCTAAAAATCAAACACCTATGCTTTTCAAAAGACTTCATCAAAAGAGTAAAAAGAGAACCTACAGACTGGGAAAAAAATTTTGGCTATTACAAATCAGACAAAGGTCTAATTTCTAAAATCTACAGGGAAATTCAACACCTCTTCAACAAAAAGACAAATAATCCTATTAAAAAATGGGCAAATGAAATGAATAGACACTTCACCAAAGAAGACATTCAAGCTGCCAACAGACACATGAGGAAATGCTTGCAATTACCAGCCATTAGAGAAATCAGAACTACAATGAGAAACCGTCTCACCCCAGCATTACTAGCACAATCAGAAAAACAGGAAATAACGAATGTTGGAGAGACTGCAGGGAGATCAGAACTCTTCTGCACTGCTGGTGGGAATGCAAAATGATACAACCATTTTGGAAAATGATATGGTGCTTCATTAGAAAGCTAGAAATGGAAATACTATAGGATCCAGCAATCCCACTCCTAGGAATATATCCGACAGAAATAAGAGTCATCCCATAAGTAGACATATGCACACCCATGTTCATTGCAGCACTGTTCATAATAGCAAAAAGATGGAAACCTAGATGCCCATCAACAGATGAATGAATAAACAAACTATGGTACATACACACAATGGAGTACTACTCAACAATGAAGAACGAAGATGAATCTGTGAAGCTTCTCATAACATGGATGAATCTGGAGGGCATTATGCTGAGTGAAATAAGTCAATTACAAAAGGACAAATATTGTATGAGACCGCTACTCTAAAAACTCATGAAAATATTTACACACAGAAACAATCTTCGATGGTTACGGGGGGAGGGATGGGGACGGAAAAACACTAAATAGACAATATATAAATGGTAACTTCGGTGAAGGTTAAGACAGTACACAGTACGGGGAAAGCCAACACAATTTATAAGCAAGGTCATAGAAGCTCCGTAGACACATCTAAACTCCTTGAGGGACCAAATTACTGGGTTGAGGCCTGTGGGGACCGTGGTCTCAAGGAACATCTAGCTCAATTGGCATAACATAGTTAATGAAGAAAAAGGTCTACATTCTACTTTGTTGAGTAGTTCCTGGGGTATTAAAAGCTTGTGTGTGGCCATCTAAGATACTCCACTGGTCTCACCCCTTCCGGAGCAAAGAGGAAGGAAGAAAACTAAAAACACAAGGGAAAGATTAGGCCAAAGGACTAATGCACCACACCTACTGCAGCCTCCACCAGAGTGAATTCAGTACAACTAGATGGTGCCTGGCTACCACCACTGACTTCTCTGACAGGGATCAAAATAGAGGGTCCCAGATAGAGCTGGAAAAAAATGTAGAACAAAATTCTAACTCACAAAAAATCCCAGACTTACTGGCCTTTCAGAGACAGGAAAAACTCTGAGAGTATGGCCCCCAGACACCCTTTTACCTCAGTAATGAAGTCACTCCTGGGATTCACCCTTCAGCCAAAGATTAAACAGGCCCATAAAACAAAATGAGACCAAACAGTCACATCAGCCCAAGATAAAGGACTATAAGGTAGGAGAAGACAGGAAAGCTAATAATAGGGAACCCAAGGTTGAGAAAGGAGAGTGTTAACATGTCATGGGTTTTTTAACCAAGTCATAAAACAATATGTGTACTAACTGATGAGAAATTAGTTTGTTCTGTAAACCTTCATCTAAAGTAAAATCAAAAAAATAAAGAAATAAAAATACAGAAAAAAACAAATGAGCACATATGGGTGGATAGAAGCGTATTGATATTTATAGGTACAGGTATGTACATATGTGATAACAGATAGAAGTACCTCCAGGTATGTGTAAATACATATATGTGGGTGTAGGCACATATATTCATTGAAGACACAAATATGAATACTTTACAGATATAACCAAACAGCTTCCAAGACTGATTTTCTGAGTTTGAAAGCTTAGAATCGTAGTCTCATGGAACAACTTAGTCTATTGTTATAACATAATTAACAAAAATCATGATCTGCATCCTAGTGAAGTGAGTAGCATATGGGGTCTTAAAAGCTTGTGAACATCCATCTAAGATAGAACTACGGGTCTCTACTTGCAAGGAGCAAAAAAAAGAAGGTAAGCAAAAGCTCAAAGGAGAAACAATGATACACAAACCACAGCTTCATCTATGCTGAGACCAAGAGAACTAGATGGTGCTGGGCTACCACCACTGAGCATTCTGACTACAGTCCCAATAGATGCTCGAAGGTAGAATGGGAGAAATACATGGAGCAGAACTCCATTTCTTATTTAAAAAAAAAAGGGCAGACAAACTGGAACAGTAGAACTCACTGAGAATTTCGCCCTAAGATACTCTTTAAAAGTAGATCCAAATCTATCCCCTGAGATCACCCTTTAGTGAAACAGCAGAGAGGCACACAAATTAAAGGACAGTGGTTGTAAGATCAATTCTGTACATAAAAAACATCAGTATGAGACTAAAATGTCAACAATCACTCAAAAGCAAAGATGAGAAGTTAAGGGGGCAGGAAATATAGAGTACTGGAAAGGGAACAACCAAAACACAATTAGAGAATGTTGCCACATTTTGATAAATATAACTAATGAAAAATATGAGTGGAAATTGTCAAATGGGAACCTAACTTGTTGCATAGACTTTAACCAAAAACTCGATAAAAAAAATCATTGAAGCAAGAAAAGGATGGAGTCCTATATTTCATGCTGGGGGAGGGAGTCAAGTTAATTCTAACTCCTGAGATCATGTTAAAGGTGATAGGAAAATATGGAAACAGAGAATGGTAATGGCTGAACAACATGAGAAACCTAAGTAATGCTGACAAATTGTACATATTATGATGCTGAAAAGGTAATTTTTTTACATACGTATTTACTACAATAAAATATTTTTAAATGACAGATAAATATTTTCTCAGACACCCAGAAATTGAGGAGAATTTTTGTCAGCACAAAAAGCATTCAAGAAATGACTAAAAATATTCTACAGGAAGACAGATTATGATATAAACCAGAAACTTGAATTTATACAGTATCAACAACGGAAGAAAGGTTATATTTAATATTTCTATTATTTTCTTTGTTCTAAAAAATAATTCTTAAAACAGTAATAATAGAAATGCATGGTCTATTTGTAGCATATGCAAAAGTGAGTGGAACAACAAAGGGATAAGAGGGGGAAGGAGGAATTGGAAATTGTGGAAGTGGTAGTCCAAGTGCGATCTGCCGCCTTTCCCTGTGGCACACAATTGAACCTTGTGAAGTAGGTCAGCTGTGTCAGCCTGCCTTCTTGGATAGGAGGAGTGTGTGGGCTGAGCCTATTTGCCAGGGCATCTTGACCCAAAGCACATCCCATAGTAGCTGGTGGCCTACAGCACATCCCTCTCCTTTTTCATGAACACGTGTCTCTATTCCTAGAAACCGCTTACACATACATTGTACCTGGACAACCCCATTTCTATATCTGTTGCTCACAGGAGGTAATGGTGTGTTTCAACTGCAGCACACAAAAGGGATGTGTGCAGAACACTAGCCCTGTGTTGGCTGCAGGGTTAGACTGGCTAGCCATGGGAGACTGGCACCCACTATTGAAGCTGAACTTGCTCTGTCTCTTTTCTATGGGAGTAAAACATTATGCATTAAATCCTGTGTGTAACCTGTGCTTTTGTTGGTGACCTCAGACGTTGGCTTGACAGAAATACATTGTAATAATGTCCTCTACACCAGAGGGGATATAATAAAATTCAAAGGCATAGTAAGATTACTTAAAAAAAATGCATATTGTAAACAGTAGGGTAGCCAATAAAGTTTTATTAAAATAAAATAATTAATATGTCAATAGAGGAGTTATAAATGACATCATAACATGCTAAATTAAAACAAGAGGTTGCAGGTTGCATAAAAAGAAAAAATCAAGCAGAGATAATTACAACATATATTAAAAAACTAGCAAGGTGGTAGATTCCAATCCAAATATAGCAATAAAAATTTTTAAATGGAAATAGTGTAAAATTACCTGTTTAAAAAACAGTAATTCACATATTGGATAAAAAATCAAAACCAGCAATATGCTGTTTACAAGAAAGTCACTTTAAATGCATGTACGTAGAAAAGTTAAAAGTAAAGTATGGGTAATATATACCATGAAAATATGGACCAAAAGAAAGATTGAATAGAAATATTATTTTCAGACAGACTAGACTGAAATAAAGGACGATTAATAGGGGTAAGATGGAAATTAAAATAAAGTTGTCAACTCACAAAATGTACAACAGTCCTAACTAATGGAACTAAAAAAGAAACAAATTTTCAATTTTATTTGAGTACTCTAACATTTCTCCCTTTGTGGTTTATAGAATAAGCAGGAAGAAAATAAGTATACGTGTGTGTGTGTATGTGTATATATGTATATATATGCATAAATATATAATATATATAAATATGTTCCTATTGTTAGGTGCCCTGAATTCGGTACCCACTTATAGCTACCCTCCTGCGCCATCCTCACATCACTGCCATGTTTGAGCCCATTGTTGCAGCCACTGTGTCAATCCATCCCATTGAAGGTCTTCGTCTTTTTTTGTTGACCCTCTACTTTGCCAAGCATGGTGTCACTCTGCAGAGACTGCTCCCTCCTGATAACATGTGCAAAGTGAGACGAAGGCTTGCCATCCTCAATTCTAAGGAACATTCTGCCTGTACTTCTTCCAAGACGGATTTGTTCATTATTCTGGGAGCCCATAGTATGTTCAATATTCTTGCCAACGCCACAGTTCAAAGACATCAGTTCTTCGGTCTTCCTTATTAATTGTCCAGCTTTCACATGCGTATGGAGCAATTTAAAAAACCATGGCTTTGATCAGGTGCACCTTAGTTCTCAAATATCTTTGCACAAAATTTTTTTCATTAAAGTATCAGTGTTTTAGTAATAAATTTAAAGGAATCCTGGTGGCACAAAGTTAAGTGCTCGACTGCTAACCGGAAGGTTCCCAGTTTGAACCCACCAAAAGACTCTGCAGGAGAAAGACCTGGCAATCTGCCCCCATAATGATTACAGCCTAGAAAAAACATGGGGAAGTTTTACTCTGCTCAAATGGGATCACTATGAGTTGAAAATCGACAAAAGGCACCTACCAACAACAAAAATCATCATTAATTTATTAATAACTGTAATAAGTAATCAGACAAATTTTCTTAAATTTTATAATTTTCATTATTTTACTGGTTGTATTAACACATTTCCCATTTTATAAAAGTGATAAGAACGTTTGTTTATATTTTTAAAAAGCATCATTTTCAAATAAAAAAATACAAAAGAAAATATATGTAAATAACCCATGCCTCATCCTTAGCTAGATTTCAGGCTACAATATTTAGGAATGTATGTACTGGTACAACTATAAATATATTGGTCAAATGTCCACATGTTTGTAAAACTTTAAGGGTCCTAGTTTGATTTGGCCCAAGTTTACCTAAGTATAATTTATATACATCATCATATATTTTCTGCAGATTTCCATTTCTATATATGTTGGCCAGGTATAAGGATTTATACTAGAGTTCCTCAGTCTTGGCTCCATTGCCATTTTGGGCCTTATAGTTACTTGTTGTGGGGAGCTGCCCTGTGCATTATTATTATTTTTTTTTTAAGAAACAACCCTTGACTGTTCTCACTAGTGTCAGCAGTACCTGTCCCCAGTTGTGAAAACTGAAATTAACTCCAAGAATTGTCAGATGTTACTGGGAGAAAAATTGCCCTGTAATATGTGGATGTTAGTATTGACATTACACAGAGCTTTCTAAGTTAAAGGCATTGCATGAAACCAGATTCAAAAAGTGAAGATTGAAGATATATCTGAAGATGGGGCACAGGTTTGAGGTTCAACATGAGAATTATGTGCAGCATTAAATATTTCTAAACCTGGCAAACAATGGCACTAATTAGTGTCCTAAATTGTAAACAAAGTGTCTTAGTCATCTAGTGCTGCTATAACAGAAATACCACAAGTGGATGGTTTTAACAAAGAGGTTTATTTCCTCACAGTCAGAGTAGGCTAAAAGTCCAAATTCAGGGTGTCAGCTTCAGGGGAAGGCTTTTTCTCTCTGTCAGCCTTCTTCTCTTCGGTGTTCTTCCAGACTAGGAGCTTCTCTTCACAGGGACCCCAGTCCAAAGTACCCACTCTGCTCCCAGAACTGCTTTCTTGATGGTATGAGGTCCCCAATTCTCTGGTTGCTTCCCTTTGCTTTTATCTCTTGAGAGATAAAAGGTGGTGCAGGCCACACCCCAGGGAAACTCCCTTTACATTGGATTAGGGATGTGACCTGGGTAAAGGTGGTGTTACAATCCCATTTTAATCCTCTTTAACATAAAATTACAATCACAAAATGGAAGCCAACCACACAATTCTGGGAATCATGGCCCAGCCAAATAGATACACACAGTTTTGGGGGGACATAATTCAAACCATGACACAAAGGTTTCATTAAGAAATATTACTGTGGAGCCTGTCATGGGACAATTGGGAAAAGACAGGTAAAACTCAATCCTGTGAAAGAAGGTCATCTTCAGAGTCATGAAGCTTCCCTAGAATCACTATGCATGGGGGTCCCTAGAGAGGCACTGAACAGATGGGGAAACCCCAGCTTTGGAGAGGTAAACTTTCCCTGACTTCCTTTCCCTGAATCTGCTGACAAGATGGGACACTAAGCTTAGTGGGTTCTGAGAACCCCCTACAGCACTCGCCTCTGCAGGGAGGTTTGTGTCTGGGCTCACACTGACTTTCCCTCACTGTGTCTCTTGCACAGTAATACAGGGTCCTGTCATCAGAATTTACAGAGCTCAGTTTTAAATAAACTTGGCTCTTGGAGGTGTCTCTGGTGATGCTGACTCAGGATACCAGAGTTGGTTTATAATATGTGCTTCCACCACTACTTATTGAACCGACTCAGTCCACTCACTTTCCTGGAGACTGGTGGGCCCAGTTCATATGACAGATGGTTAAAGAGAATCCAGAGACAGCACAGATGAGGGACAGAGTCTGTTATGGCTTCATCAGTCCTGGATCCAACTCTTGCAGCTGCACCTGGGACAGAACACCTGGGGACAAAGACAACCACAGTGAATCATGTGCTCAGAGGTAGCATCCTCTTACCTTCATGTCTGAATCCCTGAGACACTTACCTTTGGGAGCTGACACCAGGAAGAGAAAGACCCACAAATATTTTGTGTTCTTGTGGATGATATCCTTGACTCTCATTCCTCAGAGAATATTCTTCAGGGTGGGGATGAAACTGAATTAAAATAAATGGGTGCTGTGGTTTCATCTGGTTGCCTATGTGAAATTTGCATGTGGGAGGTGCATTTGAATGTAAAGGTAAAGAGGGGTGAAGGAGGTCCCTGTCTCTGGGACACTCAATGGAAAAAGAGTTGCTGGCTGTGCTCTTGGGAGAAAAAAGTCCTCTCCCTAGGTCTTCCCCTCACCCCGCCCAGGGTTTTCTTAATCCACACCAGGATATATTCTTGTCAGGGAGCCAGATGCAACCAAGTGTCAATGACAGCTTTGAAATAGTCAATGCACACCTACTCCCAAGTATGGATACAGAAATAGAAAGATATATAGAGAGATAGACACAGATGGATGGATGAAAATCATGGATTTACTACAAATTGAAGGCTCTCTGAATGGTCACATAAACTCCATTCCACAGCTTCTTTAGCTCATTTTTAAACTACTGGATATTTTATTGTGTTGAGAAAGTAACTAAATGAACAAAAACATTGAATTCAGACAAAAATTTTCCAACCCAATTTTTTTTTCAAAATAAAACAACTTTGAGTGTTTTACTAATTTGAGTGAACATTTCTTCACCTGAAACACCTTTGCTATCATACATATTCAAGGGTTAGTGTCGAGAGAAAATATCTTCATGCCAACCTCACCTGTTTTTTTTTTATTTCTTGCCCCCACCCCACACACAAACTAGATATTTCTGCCTTGAGAGTAATCATTCTTAGTCTTGTTAAAATGGCCAGAAACCCCCTGATTTTCCTTTTTTCCTGAAGCTGAATGCCTGCAACAAATTCCTGAGTCTATAGACTCTCTCATGAAAGGAAACTTTGAGAAACAAATTTTCAGGACCACAAGCAGACTGAGTTAGTGGAAGGTCCTCACCTCACCAATATGTTGGGTCAGTATTCTGATCTTTGCTCAAAATTCATGTATCCTAGAGATGTCCATTATTTGTTGTCTGGATAACTAATAGCTGATATTGCATTTAGTGGAAACAGTTTCCATTACTTTGGGAGGAATAATATGCATAGCTCTTGGAAATACATCTTTCCTCAAAATAGGTTTGCAGAGGGATGAGCTCACTATTTGCAGAGGGAAATTCCCTGTCCAGCTTCTCAGGTTTTTTACTCGGCACATAGATTGAATAAATATGGTGAAAGAATACAACTCTGACACAGTACTTTGTCTGTAAGCCACTTTCTTGACTGTAAGCCACCCACTATTCCCTTGTTCTGTTCGAATGATTGCCTCTTGGTCTTTGTGTGGTAAAAAGAAATGAACTATCAAAGCATGAAATTCAAAAAACAAAACAACTGTACCCATATATCCACTCCAGGGAACTTCCAGAAGTCTAAGACAGATTCAGAGCAGACATGTAAGGAGGGATATCGATACTAATGTCAGATTGATCTTAGCCAAAAGCAAAGACTACCACAAAGATGGTTACCTGTGTTCTATCAACTTCATGAAGGAATTCCACTGTATGCATTATAACAGATTTTGGATAACATTACAAAGAATGGGAATTATAGAACACATAAATGTGATCATGTGCGGGACCTGCCCAATAAAAAAAGGAAGACAAAATAAGAATTGATGCTTTCAAACTGTGGTGTTGGAAAAGAGTATTGACTATACTGTGGACTGCCAGAAGAATGAACAAATCAGTCTAAAATGAAATACAACCAGAAGGATCCTTAGAAGGTATGATTGTGAAACTCTTGCTTACTTACATTGGACAATACCACACGCACACACACACACAAAAAAAAAAAAAATTTTAAGAAAGAATATCTTGGTAAAGCTGAGGGTCAGCAAAAATGAGGGAAACTCTCAATGTGATGGACTGACAAGATTGGCAAAACAATGGGCTCAACCATATCACTGATTAGGAAGATGGCTCCGGACTGGGCAACATTTCTTTCTCATATATGTAAGGTTGCCATGAGTCAGAGCCGATTAGACAGCAAGAAACAACATCAAGCCATGAAAGACATGGATAATCTCAAATGAAAAGTGCCAGAATGAAAAGATTACACATGATATGATTTTATCTATAGGACATTCTATACAATGAAAGACTACAGATAGGATGAGTTTCTCAATGGTTGAATAAATTTGGGAAGGGGGTATTGAATACATGAAGTATATGCAATTCTTTAGAGTCGTTAAAGAATTCTGTATGATATTACCATGGTGGATAAATAACACTTTACATTTATCAAAATCCATAGAAATTCACAGCTCTAACAGTGTATTTTAATGTGTAAAGTTTAAAAATCCTGTAGAAGGTCGGGAATCCTAAGATTGGATGCAGGCTATATAAAAAATTACAACTATATGAGACAGCCTCACTGAACTGAATAGGAGGGTAGATGCTAACCTAAGTAATTCTCAAAATGAATGTGGTCTGTACAACTACAGGCAAAAGAGTTGCACATAAGCATTTTATTTCACACAGTTGTTTCCTACAGGAGTATGGGTTAACAATTCTGAAATCACTCTGCATTTACACTGTAGTTGAGCAATTAAGTAAACAGATGTAATATGGCGGGAGCCTACCTGAGAGAGCTCTCAACAGCTAAAAAAGCTGGGAAATTTTGAACAAAAACATAAGTAATATAGCGTTGAAGTTTACCATAAAGTATGAAATAAATATCCTTGAGTCCATACTGTTTTCAATAAATGATTGAATACATAAAGCAAATAGAGGATAAGAGAAAAATATCTCATACAGAACAATTCCAAATAACTTATGTAGATACCCCCTTCAAAATATAGAGCTTATCTCCCTCTCCCTTGAATGTGATCTGGATTTAAGGACAAGGGAAAAATTCTAGATTATCTTGAATTTGACATCGAAAACATGTCCCATGAAAGAAAATAACATTGATAAATTGGATGGCTTCAAGAGTAAAAAAATTTCTACTGTGAAAAAAATGTTAAGAGAATAAAAAGACAAGCCACAGGCTGATTTGAAAATCATGTAAGCAGTAAAGAATTTGTATTGTGAATATGCTAGCACTCTTAAAACCAAACAAAATAAAATGAACAATCCCATTTTTACACAGGAGCCAAAGATCTAAACAGACACCTCAGCAAAGATTTGAAAAGATGTTCAACGTGATCTTTCATTAGGAAAATGTAAATTAAGACTACAATGAGCTAGCACTACATACCTATTAGAATGGTTAAAATCCAAAATACTGACAATACCAAATACTAACAAAGATGTGGAGCACCCAAATTCTCATTCACTGAGAATGGGAATGCAAAACGGTTCAGTGACTTTGAAAGATTGTTGGACAATTTCTTAAGGTGTTTTACATGATCTTACCATTGTATCTGTCAGCTGTGATCCAAGATATTTTACCTAAGGAATTTGAAAATTAAGTTCACTTAAAAACTTCCATTTAATTGTTTATGTCAGATTTATTCATTTGAATCTCTCTTCTCTCCCTGAATTTTACTTTCAGGGTGATTGTTGTATTGTTCCATTTAAGATGGAAACCTTTCCATCTCATTAGAGTCAATCTGTGTTTCTATGGTTCTTTTTTCTCTGTTACTTAAGAAAGTTGCTACCCAACACTCTTACAAGAAAGACCTGATAAAACAAGTGAATCGATTATATATAGCAATCTGGGAGTCCTGAACATCAAAGGCAGAGTTGAGGAACTGGACTGAGTAGGAGGGGAGGGACAGATCATTCAGAAGCAGTGAGGAGTTGCCAGACCTGACCAGGCGGGAGCCTGAGCTCTTCAGGCCTGATCAGCTCAGGGGGGGAGCAGTGACGCAGGCAAGCAGCAGTACTTGGGAGGCAAGTTTTCACACTAGGAAAGACCCAGAGCCAGAAAGTCTACATGGCCACCTAGAACCAGTGAGAAGCAGCCCTAGATTGGCAAAAGATAAGTACTTGAGACAGCCTACTGCATGGATCAAAAACACCCCACTTAGGGAAAAACCTTTCTTCCATTTACATCCCCACTCCCTGTCTGCACTGGGTCTGGACCAGCTTCAGCAATTGCCAAGTCCCCCGGGCAGAAGTAGGAACTGTCACACCCTCAGAGCCATTCTCCCTGCCTTGGAGAGTGAACAAATTAACAAACAGGGGAAAAAATAAACTGCCAGCTCCTCTAAGCCAGGAACCCAGGGTAGGTACAGCTCCTTTGCCTAGGTGCAGGCATAAGAGATCCATGGACTTTGAGTGCCTCTCTCCCTGCATAGACTTGTATGGGTCCATCTCAACAGTGTAGGCCATCATTACTGCAGTACAACAGGGTATATACCGGAAGTCTAACTTCAACGCTTTCAGCTGTGAAGAGGCAGATTCTTGACATGTGACACTGCTCTGTCCATTAAGCAGGGTATTCACCTACCCACTTCAGGGGCCTGAGGACTGGTGGCTGCACACACACCATCTAGCTTCCTGCGATAGGGGCCCATGAATAAGAGGTGTCCCCCAGTCCTTACAACCAACAGCATCAAGTGCTCATAGTCCAGCTGCAAAACCCACCCACCTATGCATCCTAGCGAACAGGGACACGCCTTCCTCCAGGATACTCAGGGGTGGTTGTCAGCCCTCTGCCTTACTCAGAATGTGCCCCCCTGCTGCAGCCAAAAGCCTGTGCTACAATAATCACCCATGCCTGTCTAAGACCATAACTGAGAGCCTACACCAACATTTGGTGCCTATCTACCTGGGCACCTGAGTGGAATCCATACAGGAGGAGTGGGCAGACTCCTGAGTTCACATACCTAGTAACAGATCTAACCACCTGGTGACAGAACATCACAGCTTCAAAGGTGTCAATAATCAAAGTAGCTCATATGAGCTTCCTATATGAGCATATAAAAACAAAACAAGAAGCTAGGACACAGTAAGCAAACATAAAAGAAATAAATATAATAACTTTTTGATGGCTTAGAGAAAATAGTCAATAACAAATCACATAAAGAGGCAATCCACACTGGCTTCAGCAAGCTCCCAAAATAAAGAACATGGAAATTTTCCAGAGGAGGAAAATTTCTTGGAATTACCAGAGGCAGAATACAAAAGATTAATATACAGAACTCTTCGAGAAATTATGAAGGAAATTAAGCAAAATATGAAACACACAATAGAGGAAATTAAAAAGATTAGAGAAGAGCATAATGAAAAACTTAACAGGCTGCAAGAATCCATAGAGAGACAGCAATCAGAAATCTGGAAGATTAACAATAAAATTCCAGAATTAGACAACTCAAAAGAAAGTCATATGAGCAGAATTGAGGCAATGGAAGTCAGAGTTAGTAAGACTGAAGAGAAAGCACTTGATACCAACTTATTTGAGGAAAAATCAGATAAAAGGATTTTAAAAAATGAAGAAACAGTAAGAATTTTGTGGGACTCTATCAACAGGAATAACCTGCGAGTGATTGGAGTACAAGAACACGGGGAGATAACAGAAAATACAGAGAGAATTGTTGAAGATATGTTGGTAGAAAACTTCCCTGATACTGTGAAAGATGACAAGATATCTATCCAAGATGTTTCTCAAACTCCACATAAGGTAGATCCCAAAAGAAAGTCACCAAGACGTATTATAATCAAACTTTCCAAAACCAAAGATAAAGAGAGAATTTTAAGAGCAGCTAGGGATAAAGGAAAATTAATCTACAAAAGAGAGTCAATAAGAATAAGAATACTCAGCAAAAACCATGCAGGCAAGAAGGCGGTGGGATGACATATATAAAGCTTTGAAGGAAACCAACTGCCAACCAAGATTCTATATCCAGCAAAACTCTCTCTCAAACATAATGGTGAAATTAGGACATTTCCAGATAAACAGAAGTTTAGAGAATTTGCAAAAACCAAACCAAAATTACAAAATACTAAAGAGAGTCCCCCAGTTGGAAAATCAGTGACATCAGATACAAACCCAAGACTAGAACACAGGACAGAGCAACCAGACGTCAACCCAGAAAGGGAAGTCACAAGATTAAATCAAAGTTAAAACACTGAAAATAGGGAAACAGATGTCAATATGTAAAAGAACACAACATTCAAACAAAAAAAAGAGGAACTTAAAAAAGTAGATACAGATTTTTCATATTGAGAGGAAGTCAAGGTGATATAAAGAAACAAAAGACTGGTATAAACTTAGAAAAATAAGGGTAAATATTAAGGTAACCACGAAGGAAACTAACAATCCTACAAGTCAAAATAAAAAACTAGAAAAATATAAAAACTCAGCAAACACAAAATCAACAGCAATGAAATACATGAAAAGAAACTACATAAACAAAAAAGAGTCAGCACAGAAAATTAAGTGGAACAAGGAAACTGTGAGCAACACACAAAAAAGACAACAAAATGATAGCACTAAACTCATACCTATCAATAATTATGCTGAAAGTAAATGGACGAAATGCACCAATAAAGAGACAGAGAGTGGCAGATTGGATAAAAAAGAAGTTCCATCTATAAGCTGCCTACAAGAGAGACTTCTTAGACTTAAAGAAACAAACTAAAACTCAAATGATGGAAAAAATATATAAAGCAACAATACTCAAAAAAGAGCAGAAGTGGCAAAATTAATCTCTGACAAAATAGACTTTAAAGTAAAATCCACCACAAAAGATAAGGAAGGACATTATATAATGATGAAAGGGTCAATACACCAGGAGGACACAACTATAATAAATATGCAGCTAACAACAGGGCTTCAAAATTCATAAAAGAACCTCTAACAGGAATGAAAAGAGAGATAGCTAAACAATAGTAGTAGGAAACTTCAAGGCACCACTTTCAGTGAAGGACAGAACATCCAGAAAGAAGCTCAGCCAAGACACGGAAGAGCTAAATGCTACAACCAAACTGACATTATAGACATATACCAAACACTCCACCCAACAGTAGCCAAGTATACTTTCTTTTCCAACACACATGAACATTCTCAAGAATAGACAACTTATTAGGCCATAAACCAAATCTTAACAATCTAAAACATCGAAATATTACAAAGCATCTTTTCTGACCATAAATCCATAAAAGTAAAATCAATAACAGAAAAAGCAAGGAAAAAAATCAAACACATTGAAACTGAACAACATCTTGCTTAAAAACTACTCGGTTATAGAAGAAATTAAGGATGGAATAGAGAAATTCATAGAATCAAAAGAAAATGAAAACACATTGTACCAGAACCTTTGGGACATAGCAAAAGCAGTGCTCAGAGGTCAGTTTATAGCAATAAATGCACACATTCAAAAAGAAGAAAGGGCCATTATCAAAACATTAACCGTACAACTTCAACAAGTAGAGAGAATTGAAAGAAGATTTCAGGCACCAGAAGAAAGGAAATAATAAGAATTAGAGCGGAATTAAATGAAATAGAGAATAGAAAAACAATTGAAAGAATTAACAAGACTAAAGCTGGTTCTTTGAAACATCAACACAATTGGTAAAACATTGGCCAAACTGACTAAAGAAAAACGGGATAGGCAGCAAATACCCAGTATAAGACACTAGATGGGTGATATCACAACAGACCCAACTGAAATTGAAAGAATCAAACACAATACCATGAAAAGTTGGACTCTAACAAATTTGAAAACCTAGAGGAAATGGAGAAATTTCTAGAAACTCACTACCTACCTAAACTAACACAAACAGAGGTAGAACATCTACAAAAACCCATAAAAAGAGATGAGATTGAAAAGGTAATAAATAAAAAAACACTCCCAACAAAAAACCCCTGGCGTGGATGGCTTCACTGGAGAATTCCATCAAGCTTTCTGAGAAGAGTTAAGACCACTACTACTAAAGGTATTTCAGAGCATAGAAAAGGATGGAGTACTCCCAAACTCATTCTATGAAGCCAGCACAGGCCTGTTACCAAAACCAGGTAAAGACACTACAAAAAAAAAAGCATATTACAAACCAATATCCCTCATGAACATTAATGCAAAAATCATCAACAAAATTCTAGCCAATAGAACTCAACAACATATCCAAAAAATTATTCACCATGATCAAGTGGAATATAAACCAGGTACCCAGGGATGGTACAACATTAGAAAAACAAGCAATGTAATCCATCACATTAATAAAACAGAAGACAAGAACCACATGATCTAATCAATCGATGCAGAAAAGGCATTTGACAAAGTCCAGTATCCATTCAAAAACTCTCAGCAAAATATAAATAGAAGGGAAATTCTTCAATATATTTAAGGAAGTTTATAGAAAGCCAACACCCAACATCACCCTAAGTGGAGAGACTTTGAAACCATTCCCTTTGAGAACAGGATCCAGACAAGGATGCCCTTTACACTACTCTTATTCAACATTGTGCTGGAGGTCCTAGCTAGAGCAATTAGGCTAGAAAAAGAAATAGAGAGCATCCAGATTGGTAGGGAAGAAGTCAAAGTATCTCTATTTGCAGATGATATGATCTTATACATAGAAAACCCCAAACGATCCACAAGAAAACTATTGGAACTAGTAGAAGATTACAGCAGAGTTTCAGGATACAATATAAACATACAAAAATCAGTTGGATTCCTCTGCACCAAAAGGAGAACTTCCAAGAGGAAATCACCAAATCAATACCATTTACAATAGCCCCCAAGAAGATAAAATACTTAGAAATAAATCTAACCAGAGGCATAAAAAACTATACAATGAAAATTACAAGACACTACTGAAAGAAACCAAAAGAGACCTGCATAAGTGGAAAAACATACCTTGCTCATGGGATAAGTAGACTCAACACTGTGAAAGTGTCAATTCTACCCAAAGTGATCTACAGATGCAATGCAAACCCTATCCCAATTCCAATGACATTTTTTAATGAGATGGAGAAACAAATCATCAATTTCATATGGAAAGGGAAGAGGCCCAGAATACATAAAACATTACTCAAGGATAACAACAAAGTGGAAATCCTCACAATACCTTATTTTAGAACCTATTATACCTCCACGGTAGTCAAAACAGCCTGGAGCTGGTACGACAAATACATTGACCAATGGAACAGAATTGAGAATCCAGACATAAATTCATCCACCTATGAGCACCTGATATTTGGTAAAGGCCCAAAGTCCGTTAAATGGGGAAAAGGAAGTCTCTTTAACAAATGGTGCTGGCATAGCTGGATATCCATCTGCAAAAAACTGAAACAAGAACCATACCTCACACCATGTAAAAAAACTAACTCAAAATGGATCAAAGACCTAAATATAAAAATGAAAACTATAAAGATAATGGAAGAAAAATAAGGGACAAAGCTATAAACCCTAATACATGGCATAAACACAATACGAACCATAAGTAACAATGCACAAGCACCAGAAGAGGGACTAGATAACTGGGAGCTCCTAAAAATCCAACTCTTATGCTCATCAAAAAACTTCACCAAAAGAGTCAAAAGACAACCTACAGACAGGGAAAAAATATTTGGTTATGACAAATCCGATCACCGTCTAATCTCTAAAATCTACAAGATACAGCAATACCTCAGCAACAAAAACACAAACAACCCAATTTAAAAATAGGCAAAGGACATGAACAGGTACTTCGCCAAAGAAGAAATTTAGGCGGCTAACAGACACATGAAGAAATTCTCACGATCATTAGCCATCAGAGAAATGCAGATCAAAACTACAAAGATATACCATCTTACCCCAACAAGACTAGCACTGATCCAAAAAACACAAAATAATAAATGCTGGAGAGATTATGGAGAGACTGGAACACTTATACACTGTTGGTGGGAATGTAAAATGGTACAGCCACTTCGGAAATCATTTTGGCACTTCCTTAAAAAGTTAGAAATAGGACTTCCAGCGAAATGGCGCTCTAGGCAAAAGCACCATGCCTTCCCTCCATAGCAAAGATCCGAAAAACTAAGCCCAACAGAGAAAACTGCAATCCTAAAACCCTAAACATCAAGTTAAGAGATAAAGAATTCAGCCAAGCCCCAAATGGAGTGAGAAAAATGACAGAGAATGGACAGCGAGGAGAGATTCATGCAGAGGTCTCCATCAGCTAACACAGTGCAGATCCACCATCGTGGACTCCTATCGGAGACCAGCAAACGGGGT
Organism: Dugong dugon; assembly: GCA_030035585.1. Classification (NCBI taxonomy): domain Eukaryota; kingdom Metazoa; phylum Chordata; class Mammalia; order Sirenia; family Dugongidae; genus Dugong; species Dugong dugon. Next base: position 25,450,598 of record CM057478.1, on the reverse strand, counting down.
ACGAGAAAGTAGCTTCACAGAGCTTCCAGAGGGAGACACAACAACGAGTAATTTGCGATATAGGCTTTCCCACCGCCCACACTTCCTCTCTCCCACTTGGCTTCCTCTGCTTCCCATGGCCACAGTCTCTTGGCTGAGAAGCAGCGGCTGCATGGATTCCACCTGCCTGAACTGGCCGGCTCTCTGAGTTCCATCTGTTGGCTGCTGGTGTTGCTTTTTTCAGCTTGTTTTGATTTCTTCCTTACCTCTCACCACCTCCCCCTCCTTTTCCTCAAATACCACTCCGTTTGCCACCTTTGCTTCTTTCTGAGGGGCTGTGGAGCTTCGTTCGAGTGTGGAACTGCTTCCCAGTCTGGGCTGCCATGCTGGTGGGATCACGGGGCTTTTGTTTGTTTGTTTGTTTTGAATAGTTTGTTTGTTTTCTTTTCCTATTCTTGACCTGGGAGCTGGTTCTGGCCAGGAGGTGTTGCGTGGCTTAGAAGCTACCGCCTCGGCTTGCACAGACTCACAGAGGGAACCCTTAGGTCATTTCTTTTTTGGTGGGTTTTTTTCTGGTTTTGGGGGGGGGGGGCTTTTCTTGTTCTTTTTTTTAAATTTGTTTTGTTTTCTTTTCCCCCATTCTCCTTTTTGTCTTTCTTCATTACTGTTTCTCGTCTTTCTATACCTTACTTCTCTTTCTGTTCCCTGAATACCTGGCGCTGAATACCTTTACACCTTCTAGCCAGGCTGTACTGCAACACCTGAGAGCTACTTCCCCAGACCTCATAGCCACACCGGTGGGATCCCTGGGAATTTTTCTGTTCTTTTCCCTTTCTGATTTTTATTTATTCATTCTTTTCTTTTCTTTTTTCCTTGTTCTTCCCCTTTTTGTTTTTCCCCATTTCATAGTCTCTCATCTCTCCACTCCAATGGCAATCTCCCCTAGCATTATTTTAGTTTGTATGTTTTTGGCCCCTGTTCCTCTCTCCTCTCTCCCATATCCATCTTAGCTCCACACATAACAATCTCTCCCCTACATCCTGCCTACCTGCACCATGCACTTAACAACACACCACCAAGCAGCAGAGGCATGGCGCACTGCAACTTATCCTGCACTGATTACTGACCTGCCCTGGTGGCTGTAGTAAGTGCCACGAACAACCCGTCCCAGTAACTCTTCTTCAGCTAGACCTGCTGTACTGTACCATATCTGGGTGACTGAAACTGGCAATTGGAGAAGGAGGCAAAATGTATCGTACCAACAGACAAGCAAACAACAAAGAACACACAGCCCACCTGCTCACACATAGCCAATTTTTTTTAAAAAGGACAAAACAAACAAAACTACAATCAGTAAATAGGAAAAATAATGAATGCCCTGAAGACAGCACACAATATCAAAACATTTACAAAAGCAGGACAGGATGGTTCCAGTAGGCGTCCAAAAAAAAAAAAAAAACTCCAGATGACTTTCCAGTGGAAGAAAAGGCACTAAAACTACCTGATATGGAATTAAAATCTCTAATAATCAGAATTCTCCAAGAGTTGAAGCAAAAAGCAGACAAAAGTGAGGAAAAAATAGAAAAATTCATGGAAAATACAGACAAAACATTGGAAGAATTCAAGAAAATAATGCAGGAACAAAACGCCAAAATAAATTCACAACCATACAAAAACAACAATTAAAAATCCAGAAGATGAACAACAAGACTTCAGAAATGGACAGTGTCATAGAAGGGCTGAGGAGCACATTTGAAATGGTGGAACACAGGATCAGTGGAACTGAAGACAAACAGTTGGATACAACTCTGAGGAAATCTCAGAAAAAAAGAACAAAGAAAAATGAAGAGAACCGGAGAGTTATGTGGGATACAACCAAAAGCAAAAATTTGCAAGTGACTAGAGTTCCAGAACGGGGGAGAAAACAGAAAACACAGAGAGGATCACTGAAAAACCGCCAACAGAAAACTTCTCCAATACCATGAGATATGAAAAGCTGGCCATCCTAGAAGCTCAACTAACCCCATATAGGATAGAACACAAAAGAAAATCACCAAGGCATATCATAATCACACTCACCAAAACCAAAGACAAATAAAGAATACTGAGAGAAGTTCGTGAAAAACAAGAAGGCACATGCAGAGGAGAAACAATAAGATTAAGCTCAGATTATTCGGCAGAAACAAAGTGGGAAAGAAGGCAATGGGATTACATATATAAGACCTTGAAAGAAAAAATAGGCAGCCAAGAATAATATATGTTACAAAATTCTCATTCAAATATGATGGTGAAATTGAGACATTTCCAGATAAACATAAATTACTGGAATATGTAAAAACCAAACCAAACGTACAAGAATTATTAAAGGGAGTTCTTCGATCTGAGAACAAACAACTTCAGCTCACAGGCAGAATCTAGGACGCAGGATCGTACCAGTCAGATACCAGTCTATGAAATGAACTCTCAATGACTATCCAAAACCAAAAGAAATACAACAGGGAATCAGAGCAGTTAATCATTAAATGACAACAACATCAAAACAATAAAAGAGGGAATAAATGGCACAGGTATAAAACCTTCTAATGAAGAGGAATGCAAGGTGATACCAATTAATAATAGACTGCTTCAAACTTAGAAAGATAATGGTAAAATTCATGGTAAACACAAAGTTAACAAACTAACTTATAAAAATAAAGAGGAAAAACATAGTCTCAGCAAAAACAAAACCTACAAAAACAAAAGAATTTTAAAAAATCCACAAACAAAAGTAATTCTGCACAAGAAAGTAAGAAGAACAAAGAAAATTTCAGCACCACAAAAAAACCACTACAAAATGACATCAAAAAGCTCACATCTATCAATAATTACACTGAATATAAATGGATGCAAGGCACCCATAAAGAGGCGGAGAGTGACAAGAAGGATAAGAAAACAGGATCCATCAGTATGCTGTCTACAAGAGACACACCTCAGAAACAAAGAAGTAAATTTATTAAAAGTCAAAGGTTGGAAAAAAATATATCAAGCTAACAACTATCAAAAGAGAGCAGGAGTGGCAATTCTAGTCTCAGATAAAATAGACTTTAAAACAGAATCCATCATAAAAGACAAAGAAGGAAACTAATGATTAAGGGGACTATCCATCATGAAGACATTACCATAATAAACAACTACGCACCCAATGACACGGCTCCCAAATACATAAAAGAAACTCTAAGAACACTGAAAAGAGAAATTGACAGTTCCACAATAATAGTAGGAGACTTACGTACACCACTCTCAGCAAAGGACAGAACATCTAAAAAGAAACTCACCAAAGCTACAGAAGACATAAAGGGCACAATCAGCCAACCTGACCTCATAGAAATATATATAACATTCCATCCAACAGCTCCAGAGTACACATTCTTTTCCAATGCACATGGAAAATTCTCCAGAATAAACCACATCTTAGGCCACAGAGCAATCTTCAACAAGATCCAAAACGTTGAGGTAATTCAAGGTATTTTCTCTGACCACAATGCCATCAAGGTAGAAATTACCAACAGAAAGAGCAAGAAAAAAAATTAAATACATGGAAACTGAATAACACCCTTCTTACACATCACTGGGTAATAGAAGAAATCAGAGATGGAATCAAAAAATTTCTAGAATCAAATGAGAATGAAAGCACATCATACCAAAACCTTTGGGACAGAGCAAAGGCAGTCTTCAGAGGACAATTTACAGCCATACACCCACACAACAAAAAAAGAGGGGGGAAATAAAAATATTAACTACAAAACTCAAACAAATAGAAAGAGAACAGCAAAAGAGCCCACAGCCACTGGAAGAAAGGAAATAGTAAAGCTCAGAGCAGAAATAAATGAAACAGAGAACAGAAAAACAACAGAAAGAATCAACAAAACCAAAAGTTGGTTCTTTGAAAGAATCGACAAACCACAGGCAAGACTGACAAAAGAAAAACAGGAGAGGATACAGATAACCCAAATAAGAAATGAAATGACATTACAACAGACCCAACTGAAATAAAAAGGATTATAACAGAATATTATGAAAAACTATACTCCAACAAATTTGAAAACCTAGAGGAAATGGATAAATTTCTAGAAACACACGGCCTACCAAAACTACAACAAAGTGATGTTGAAAATCTGAACAGACCCATAACAAGAGAAGAGATTGAAAAGTTACTACAAAAACTCCCAACCAAAAGACACCCTGGCCCAGATGGCATCACTGGAGAATTCTACAAAACATTTACAGAAGAGCTTGTACCAGTACTACTCCAGCTATTTCATAGCATAGAAAAGGAAGCAACACTTCCAAATTCATTCTATGAAGCCAGCATAACGCTGATACCAAAACAGGCAAAGAAGCCACAAAAAAAGAAAATTACAGACCAATATCTCTCATAAAAATAGATGCAAAAATTCTCAACAAAATTCTAGCCAATAGAATTCAGCATCATAAAAAATAATACACCATGACCTAGTAGGATTCATACCAGGTATGCAAGGATGGTTCTACATTAGAAAATCAATCAACGTAATCCACCACATAAATAAAACGAAAGAAAAGAATCACATGATCAACTCGATGCAGAAAAGGCATTTGACAAAGTCTAACACCCGTTCCTGATAAAAACTCTCAATAAAATAGGTATAGAAGGGAAATTCCTCCACGTAATAAAAGGCATCTATGTAAAACAAATGGCCAACATCTTTCTTAATGGAGAGAGGCTGAAAACATTCCCCTTGAGAACAGTAACAGACAAGGATGCCCTTTATCACCACTCCTATTTAACTTTGTGCTGGAAGTTCTAGCTAGGGAAATAAGGCAAGAAAAAGAAATAAGGGACATCCAAATTCGTAATGAAGTTAAACTCTCCCTATTTGCAGATGATATGATACTATACCTAGAAAACCCTAAATACTGCACAAGAAATCTCCTGGGGTTAGTAGAAACATTCAGCAGAGTAGCAGGATACAAGAAAAACATACAAAAATTAGTTGGATTCCTATACACCAATAAGGAGAACGATGAAAAGGAAATCAGGAAAACAATACCATTTATAACAGCACCTAAAAAAATAAAATAGGAATAAATCTAACCAGGGATGTAAAAGACCTATACAAAGAACAAACCCACAGGGGTCTACATAAATGGAAAAACATACCACGCTCATGGATAAGTAGATTCAACATTGTGAAAATGACAATTCTACCCAAAGCAATTTACAAATACAATGCAATCCCAATCCAAATACCAACAACATTCTTCAAAGAGATGGAAAAACTAATCATTAACTTTATATGGAAAGGGAAGAAGCCCCGAATGAGTAAAACTCTACTGAAGAAGAAGAATAAAGTAGGATGACTCACACTACCTGACTTCAGAACCTACTATACAGCTACAGTAGTCAAAACAGCCTGGTGCTGGTACAAAGACAGATACATTGATCAATGGAACAGAACTGAGAACCGAGATGTAAATCCATCCACCTACGGTAACCTGATCTTCGACAAGGGCCCAAAGTCTATCAAATGGGGAAAAGACAGTCTTTTTAACAAATGGTGCTGTCAAAACTGGATATCCATCTGCACAAAAATGAAACAGGACCCATATCTCATACCCTATACAAAAGCTAATTCAAAATGGATCAAATACCTAAATATAAAGCCTAAAACTATAAAGTTCATAGAAGAAGAAATAGGACCAACACTACCGGCCCTAATACACGGCATTAACAGGATACAAACCATAACCATCAACACACGAACCACAAAAGATAAGCTAGATAATTGGGATCTTCTAAAAATCAAATACCTATGACCTTCAAAAGACTTCACCCAAAGAGTAAAAAGAGAACCTACAGTCTGGGGAAAAAAATTTGGACAGTACAAGTCAGGCAAAGGTCTAATCTCCATAATCTACAAGAAAATCCAACACCTCTATAACAAAAAGACAAATAATCTTATTAAAAAATGGGTAAAGGAAATGAACAGACACTTCACCAGAGAAGACATTCAAATGACCAACAGACACATGAGGAAATGCTCGCCATCAATAGCCATTAGAGAAATGCAAATTAAAACCACAAGGAGATACCGTCTCAACCTGGCATTACTGACACGAATCAAAAACCTTGGAAATAACAAATGTTGGAGGGGCTGCAGGGAGATCGGAACTCTTATGCACTGCTGGTGGGAATGCAAAATGAAACAACCATTTTGGAAAATGATTATGGCACTTCCTCAGAAAGCTAGAAATAGACATACCATTTCATCCAGCAATCCCACTCCTAGGAATATATCCTAGAGAAATAAGAGCTGTCACTCGAATAGACATATGCATACCTATGTTCATGGCAGCACTGTTCACAATAGCAAAACGATGGAAACAACCTAGATGCCCATCAACAGATGAATGGATAAACAAACTATGGTACATACACACAATGGAGCACTATGCAACGAGAAAGAACAATGATGAATCTGTGAAACATCTCATAACATGGATGAAACTGGAGGACATTATGCTGAGTGAAATAAGTCAATCACAAAAGGACAAATATTGTATGAGACTTCTATTGTAAAAACCCATGAAAAAGTTCACACACAAAATGTAACAATCTTTGTTGGTTACCAGGGATGGGGGGGAATACTAAATAGGCAATAGATAAGTGGTATCTTGGGTGAAGGGTGAGACAGTGCACAATCCAGGGGAAACCAGCACAACTTGTACAAGGAAAGGTCATGGAAGCCCCATAGACACATCCAAACTCCCTGAGGGACTGAATTGCCTGGGTGGAGGGCTGTGGGGAACATGGTACAGGGGAACATCTAGCTCAATTGGCATAGCACAGTTTATAAAGACAATGTTCTACATTCTACCTTGGTGAGTAGCATCTGGGGTCTTAAAAGCCTGTGAGCAGCCATCTAAGATACTCCACTGGTCTCATCCCTTCCGGAGCAAGGGAGAATGAAGAGAACAGGATACAAGGAAAAGATTAGTCTGAAGGACTAATGGGCCGCAGCTACCAAGGCCTCCACTGGACTGAGTCCAGTACAGCTAGATGGTGCCCGGCTACCACCACTGTGTGCTCTGTGATCACAACAGAAGATGTTGGACAGAATTGGAGAAGGATGTAGAAGAAAATTCTAACTCACAAGAAGAGGACCAGATTTACTGGCCTAAAGGAGACTGGAGAAACCCCGAGGGTATGCCTCCCAGGCACCCTTTTAGCTCAGTGGTGAAGTCATTTCCGATGTTCACCATTCAGCAGGCGATTGGACAGCCCCATAAAACAAAATGGCACATGAGGCAGAGCAGTCCAGGGAAAAGCATTAGAAGGCAGAAGGGTACAGGAAAGCTGATGATAGGGAGCCCAAGGTTGAGTAAGGATAGTGTTGATGTGCTGTGAGGTTGTTAACCATTGCCATAGTGCAACATGTGTAGTAACTCTTATATGAAAAACTATTTTGTTCTGTAAGCCTTCATCTAAAGTGAGAATAGCAGTACAATTGGAAGAGCGTAGTCGATGTCACTGAACTGTGCATGTAGAAATTTTTGAAATGGTGTATCTTTGGCTATGTATATTCCCCCCCCAAAAAAAAGGTAGAGAAAGGAGAGGGTTGACATGGTGTGGGTTTGTTAACCAATGTCATAAAACAATATGTGTACTACTGTTTCATGAGAAACTATTTGTTGTGTAAGCCTTCACCTGAAGTACAATTTAAAAAAATCTAGAAATAAATGTACCGTAAGATCCAGCTATCCCGCTCCTTGGAATATATCCTAGAGAAATAAGCCGTCACGCTAACAGATATATGCACACCCATGTTCTTTGCAGCACTGTTCACAATAGCAAAAAGATGGAAACTACGTTGGTACCCATCAACGTAGGAATGGATAAACAAGTTATGGTATATCCACACAATGGAATACTACGCAATGATAAAGAACAACCATGAATCCATGAAACATAACATGTAGGAATCTGGAAGGTATTATACTGAGTGAATTTAGTCACAAAAGGACAAATATTGTATAAGACCACTATTATAAGAACTCAAGAAAAAGTTTAAACACAGAAGAGAACGTTGTTTGATTGTTACGAGTGTGGGGAGGGAAAAAGAGTGGTATCCCCTAAATAGAAAGTAGACAATAATTATCTTAGGTGAAGAGAAGGACAGCACACACTACAGAGGAAGTCAGCACAACTAGACTAAACCAAAGCTAAGAAGGTTCCTGAATACAACCAAGCACTATAAGGGACAGAGTAGCAGGGGCGCGGGTCTAGGGACCATGGTTTCAGGGGACATCTAGGTTAATTTGCATAACAAATTTTTTTAAGAAAATGTTATACATTCCACTTTGGTGAGTGGTGTCTGGGCTCTTAAAAGCTAGTGAGCAGCCATCTAAGATGCATCAATTGGTCCCAGCCCACCTGGAGTAAAGAAGAATGAAGAACACCATAGACACAGGGAAAGTATTAGCCCAGGAGACAGAAAGGGCAACATAAACCAGAGACTTCATCAGCCTGAGACCAGAAGAACTAGATGGTGACAGGCTACATCCAATGACCGCCCTGTCTGGGAAAAAGGCAGAAATTGCCTGATGAAGCAGGAGAAAAGTGGGGTGCAGAACTCAAATTCTAGTAAAAAGACCATACTTAATGGTTTGATTGAGGCTGGAGGAACCTCAGAACACAAGGCCTCCAGACTCTCAGCCCAAAACGAAAACCATTCCCAAGGCCAACTCTTCAGACCAAGATTAGACTGCACTATAGGATATAAAATAATACTTGTGAATAATGTGCTTTTAGCTCAAGTAGATTCATGAGACTAAATGGGCAGCTCCTGTCCAGAGGCAAGTTGAGAAGACAGAGAGGGTCAGGAGCTGGTTGAACGGACATGGGAAATTTGGGGTGCAAAGGAAGAGTGTGCTGTCACAGTATAGGGAGAGCAACCAGGGTCACATAACAAAGTACGTGTAAGTTTTCGTATGGGCGACTAACTTGAATTGTAAACTTTCACTTAAAGCACAATCAAAAAAAAAAAAGCCTAACCTGAATATAAGACACAAGTTACAGGAACTAAACAACAATGCAATCGTGAGAGTGCAAATCCTAATCCTTTTTGATAATTGTGCCCCATGTAATGTCCCCCAAACACTATGAAGACAGAAATCTTCCCACTGGAGACACAGCACCCACAAAGCCTGCATCTTCTTGTGTTTCACCTTTGAATGGTGCAAAAGAACACTTGGACCCTTTCTGGGGACCACTAGGGGCTGTAATGCTAACCAGATGTGTTAATTTCATCTTGGTCCCTTCAGGCACTGAGCGCAGCCCATGGGAAATTTTGTTGTTCTGGGTGAGAGCCAGTAGGATCCAAGGGCAGCTGTGAAATCTGCTCTTCATCCTGAGACAATTTCCCTGAAGTCTCTGGGTGTCCTGAACCCTCAGGCTGTCCAGTAAAAGATACTAGATTTGCAGACTAGTCCTGTGATGAGAGACCAGGGGCTGTGTTTCAGATCCCACAATTCTTGACCAACTGAACAAATGACGCCATCCTGTCCTCCAGCTCCTCACTGTTACAATAGCCATAAACTCTAGAAATCCTCCTTTGTGTGGTGCTCATTGTTGCATTGTTTTAGATAAATACTCCCTGTATAGTAGGATATTTATAGACACTTCAGCAGCCATTGTCAAATTCTTATTTTAGATTGATTTTTGAAAAAGGAAAACCCAAATGCTGAGAAGAAATCCCTCCCTAGTCTTCCTCTGCCCCTCTCCTGTAGCTGGTCCCTTGAGCTCAGGGAGTCTTGAGCCCTCCCTGCAGGCCATACTCCTTTATTGCAGATAGGTCCTTTGTGTGCTTAGAGTGTCTTCCCCTGACAGAATCTCTACATATCAAGACCTGCCAAGTGCCACGGTGACTTTGAGAGCTCTCAAAAACCTGAGAGCCTATTCCCTTTCAGGGAAATTCCTGCTCTTTCTGCACTTGCACAACATATGGGAAAGGTTTCAGTGACCCTCCGTTGAACTACAAGGATTCCATGTGTGAACACAGTTGATTGTGTTGAATTTGGAGCCAGATATTCTGTTCTACGATGCTCAGCTTCTGTAGAATCTCCAAACCTCAGTTTCCTCCTCCTGCAAAAAGGCAATCAAGCTATTCCTTTGGTGTAATTCTTCCAGGGTCATGTTCTATTACAGAGGTCTGAGGTCACACATAACCCCCTGGAGTCCTGTCCACAACTGAGCTTTCTGACTAACTCTTCCCCATTGTCATCAATATCTAATTGGCAACCTACAGGGGAAAGGGTAGTAGGACATATAAAGACCAGTTTGGTGCAGACCCTGCTCACACATCTCTAGCAGGAAAGAGGAGGGACACATCTCAATACAAGTAAAATACTGCTATAAAGAACATGGCAATTGGAATTAGAGTCCTGTGAACTGAATATTCAAAATGCTGCTATCATCAGCCTCCTGACCTTACATTATAGATACATTAGAGTCTGAGTCTATCATCAGTTTGCATAATGAGCACTCATTTCAAGATCAACATGTAGACCAGGGTAATGTCAACAGCAATAGTGAGTGGGGAATCTTAATTGTGTGACAAAAGTGTCCACAGTGCACACAGACCTACAGACTCAGGACTTCTAGAAGAGGTCAGAGCCCAGAATTACTGGAGTCAAGGCCACGAGCGCTCATATTGAGAAGACCTCCTATCCTTCTCAAAGCTAGTCCATTGCTTCTGGCTGTGCCTGCCACACCTGCCCATTTCCCAGGCTCCTTTGTCTAAGTGAGTTTCCCATGTCCAGTGCAAAGCAGAGGTTGCAGAGCATGGAGTGACTCTCATGTCACCGTCAATGCAGTACCTGTTTTCTCCCTCTTTCCTGTGCCAAGGACCACTGAAGCAATGCTCACCAGATTATTTTTTTCGGACTTTGAAAGGAACACAGGACCACCCCATTTTTTGAGTTTCAATCACAAGGATATCCACATGATCAATTCACAAGCCAGTTTAAGTACAAGCCAGTGTGTGATAAAATATTTTCTAAAATCAATCAGAATGGCACAGGTGGGAGACACTTGCGTTTACAGAGCTGCCTCAGGCAGATTTTTGAACCTGGGGGAGGAAGAATAAGATCACCCAAGCGGTGCCACACAATGCCCTTCTGCATCAAATGACCATTTTATCCAGAGTTTCCCACAGATTGGCTGCAATGTTTCCTTCTGTTGGTCACATCCTTCCTCCCACAGAAACTGTAACAATTGTACAAGACAGAAGGCTGAAGACATGAAAGCTGGACTCTAGTTAGTACTTTTGTCACTATCCATCTTCCCCACGTGTTCCCATTTGTTATCCAGAAGTGGTTAGATACAGACACACAATTGTATGAAGGACACAAGGGAAAGCACAAAAGGATACCCCAGCAGAGTTGCCAACCCACCCTGGCTCACTGAGACGCACTACCTGCAAACTGCATTGTGGAAAATGCCTGCTCCTTCTCTGCCCTGGAGTTTATTTTATTTCGTTTTTTCTTCTTATACGTTGTACATTCAGTGAGTGTTTACAATTCAAGTTAGTCTCTCATACAAAAATCTATACATATATTGTTATGTGACACTGGTTGCTCTACCTATACTGTGACTTCACACTCCTCCATTCTACCCTAGATGGACTTTATTTTTATTGATGAATGGTATCTTAGTGTATGCTTGCAGGACACATTTATTTAATATTCACTGGTTGATCAAGTTGTGGATCATTGCCAGATTGGGATTATTGTGAATAATGTGCTATGAACGTTTGCATCAAAGACATTTTGTGGATTTATTATATTTTTCTTGGCTAAATATGTATGAATATAATTTCTGGGCTACATGGTAAGTACGCTTAATTTTTTTAAAGAAATTCCTCAATTGTTTTTCAAACTACTATTATATATATCACCGGCAGTATATAAAGTTTCAAGTTTCTCCAAATACTCACCAGTTCTACATATTGTTAAACTTTTATTTTTTAGATGTTACATGATATCTTCTTGTAGTTTTAATCTCCATACCTCTATTGTATAATGTGCTGTAGAGCCTGAATGGCTTCAACTACTTGAAAGGGAGAAAAGTCATACACTTTATCGAAGGAGACAATGCTCAGGCAACTTTCGTAGGCATGTAACACAGAGGGATTTCCAATGACAGTAAGGGAACCCTTCTCCCTTCTTCCCCAGAGGGAGAGCAACTGGCTCTTGCTCTCTCTTTCTGGCAGCGAAGAAGCTACTTGATGGCGTTAAACACAAAACGTTTAGGGAGCAGACCTCAACCTCTTCTGTCATCTTCTAGATGAAGGCAAACACTCTGCCTGTTCTGTTTGAATGCCAAGAGAACCTTCATTCCCTGGGAGGCAGAGTTCCCTTGGAAAACCACCGGATTCAAATACTTCCAAGGCAGGCACTCTCCAGACTTGTCCCCGTGAGACAACGTTTGAGGAAGCAGGTGGTGCTGGGCGGAATGTTTCCTTTAACCAGACGGAAACCTTCATTCGATTCAGATATGCGGATTCAAGAAGAACGCTGTATCTTGCGTTCTCTTTCATGCGGTGAATTGAGAACTAACACTTTCTGCTACATTCGCCTTAACTCAGCAAAACCGCGGCTCTACCGTGGTCATGTTTCAGAACGGGAGCAACGCGGTTTCTCTTCTCCTTTTGTCATACCGTCTGTAAAGCGGTTTCTTCTCCGTGAGGGATACAATGTGTACCCGAATGTTGGAATCCCTTAATGGCTTCAACTACTTGGAAGGCACAAATGTCATGCACTATATCCAGGTAGACAATGCACAGGCAACTTTCTTGGGCGTGTAACACAGAGGGAGTTTCAAACACAGTAAGTCAATCCTTCTCACTTCATCCCCAGACTCAGAGCAACTGGCTCTTGCTTTCTCCTACACGCAAGGAAGAAGCTACTTTCTGTCGTTAAGCACACAGGATATATTCCGCGAAACTGAAACAATTCGGGCAAACAATCTGCCTGTTTTGCTTTGAATGCCAAAACCACCTTCATTCCCTGGGATGCAATTTTCCCTTTGAAAACAAGCCCAGTGAAATACTTGCAAGGCAGGCACTCTCCAGACTTGCCCCAGTGAGGCAACGTTTGAGGAAGAAGCTGGTGCTCTTCGGACGATTCCTTTTAACAAAACTGAAAACTTCAGTCGACTCACTTAAGCAGCTTGAAGAAGAACGCTGTAGAGCACTTTCTGTTTCCTGCGGTGTATTGGGAAGTGACACTTGCTACTAAAGTAGTTCTTACACATCAAATCAGGGGCTTGGCCTCTTTCGTGTTCCAGAACGGGAGAAACGGGATTTCTCCTCTCCTTTTGGCATCCCATGGGTAAAGCTCTATCCTCAGACGTGCAGCACAGAATGCCTCCCGGAGTGCTGTAGAGCCCGAAATGGCTTCAACTACTTGAAAGGGAGAAAAGTCGTACACTTTATCGAAGTAGACAATGCACAGGCAACATTCTTGATCGTGTAACGCAGAGGGAGGTTCAAACACAGTAAGAAAATTCTTCTCACTTCATCCCCAGACTCACAGCAACTGGCTCTTGCTTTCTCCTTCAGGCATGGAAGCTACTTTCTGGCGTTAAGCACACAGGTTATATTACGCCAAACTGAAATAATTCGGCCGTCCCCTAGCTGAAGGCAAACAATCAGAATGGTTTTCTTTGAATGCCAAAACCACCTTCATTCCTTGGGATGCAAATTTCCCTTTGAAAACAAGCCGAGTGAAATACTTGCAAGGCAGGCACTCTCCAGACTTCTCCCAGTGAGGCAACGTTTGAGGAATCAGGTGGTAATGGGTGGAATATTTCTTTTAACCACACGGAAACCTTCAATCGATTCAGTTACGCGGATTCAAGAAGAACGCTGTATCTGGCATTCTCTTTCATGCGGTGAATTGAGAACTGACACTTGCTGCTACAATCGCCTTAACTCCGAAAAACCTCGGCTCTCCCGTGGTCGTGTTTCAGAACGGGAGAAACGCGGTTTCTCTTCCTCTTTTGTCGTACCGTCTATAAAGCGGTATTCTCCTCCTGAGGCACACAATGTGTACCCGAATTTTGCAATCCCTTAATGGCTTCAACTACTTGGAAGGCGCTAAAGTCATGCACTATATACAGGTAGACAATGCACAGGCAACTTTCTTTGTCGTGTAACACAGAGGGAGGTTCAAACACAGTAAGTCAATCCTTCTCACTTCATCCCCAGACTCACAGCAACTGGCTCTTGCTTTCTCCTTCAGGCATGGAAGCTACTTTCTGGCGTTAAGCACACAGATTATATTCCGCCAAACTGAAACAATTCGGCCGTCCCCTAGCTGAAGGCAAACAATCTGAGTGTTTTGCTTTGAATGCCAAAACCACCTTCATTCCCTGGGATGCAAATTTACCTTTGAAAACAAGCCGAGTGAAATACTTGCAAGGCAGGCACTCTCCAGACTTGTTCCAGTGAGGCAACGTTTGAGGAAGAAGCTGGTGCTCTTCGGACGGTTCCTTTTAACAAAACTGAAAACTTCCCTCGATTCACTTAAGCAGCTTGAAGAAGAACGCTGTAGTGGGCTTTCTGTTTCATGCGCTGTATAGGGAAGTGACACTTGCTACTAACGTAGTTCTTACACAGCAAATCTGGGGCTTGGCCTCTTTCCTGTTCCAGAACGGGAGAAACGCGGTTTCTCCTCTCCTTTTGGCATCCCATGTGTAAGGCTGTATCCTCAGACGTGCAGCACAGAATGCCTCCCTGAGTGCTGTAGAGCCTGAAATGGCTTCAACTACTTGAAAGGGAGAAAAGTACACTTTATCGAAGTAGACAATGCACAGGCAACTTTCGTAGGCATGTAACGCAGAGGGATTTTCAAAGACAGTAAGGGAATCCTTCTCCCTTCTGCCCCAGAGTGAGAGCAACTGGCTCTTGCTCTCTCTTTCTGGCAGCGAAGAAGCTACTTGCTCGCGTTAAACACACAAGGTTTAGTGAGCAGTCCTGAACCTCATGTGCCATCTTCTAGCTGAAGGCATACAGACTGCCTGTTTTGCTTTGAATGCCAAGAGGACCTTCATTCCCTGGGAGACATAGTTCCCTTGGAAAACCACCGGAATCAAATACTGCAAGGCAGGCACTCTTCAGGCTTCTCCCAGTGAGGCAACGTTTGAGGAATCAGGTGGTACTGGGCGGAATATTTCTTTTAACCACACGGAAACCTTCAATCGATTCAGTTACGCAGATTCAAGAAGAACGCTGTATCTTGCGTTCTCTTTCATGCGGTGAATTGAGAACTGACACTTGCTGCTACAATCGCCTTAACTCCGAAAATCCTCGGCTCTCCCGTGGTCGTGTTTCAGAATGGGAGAAACGCGGTTTCTCTTCCTCTTTTGTCGTACCGTCTATAAAGCGGTATTCTCCTCCTGAGGCACACAATGTGTACCCGAATTTTGCAATCCCTTAATGGCTTCAACTACTTGGAAGGCGCTAAAGTCATGCACTATGTACAGTTAGACAACGCACAGGCAACTTTCTTGGTCGTGTAACACAGAGGGAGGTTCAAACACAGTAAGTCAATCCTTCTCACTTCATCCCCAGACTCACAGCAACAGGCTCTTGCTTTCTCCTTCAGGCATGGAAGCTACTTTCTGGCGTTAAGCACACAGGTTATATTTCGCCAAACTGAAACAATTGGGCCGTCCCCTAGCTGAAGGCAAACAATCAGAATGGTTTTCGTTGAATGCCAAAACCACCTTCATTCCCTGGGATGCAAATTTCCCTTTGAAAACAAGCCGAGTGAAATAATTGCAAGGCAGGCACTCTCCAGACTTGTCCCAGTGAGGCAACGTTTGAGGAAGAAGCTGGTACTTTTCGGACGGTTCCTTTTAACAAATCTGAAAACTTCCGTCGATTCTCTTAAGCAGCTTGCAGAACGCTGTAGTGCCCTTTCTGTTTCATGCGGTGTATTGGGAAGTGACACTTGCTACTAACGTAGTTCTTACACAGCAAATCTGGGGCTTGGCCTCTTTCCTGTTCCAGAACGGGAGAAACGCTGTTTCTCCTCTCCTTTTGGCATCCCATGTGTAAAGTTGTATCCTCGGACGTGCAGCACAGAATGCCTCCCGGAGTGCTGTAGAGCCTGAAATGGCTTCAACTACTTGAAAGGGTGAAAAGTCGTACACTTTATCGAAGTAGACAATGCACAGGCAACTTTCGTAGGCATGTAACACAGAGGGATTTTCAAAGACAGTAAGTGAATCCTTCTCCCTTCTTCCCCAGAGTGAGAGCAACTGGCTTTTGCTCTCTCTTTCTGGCAGCGAAGAAGCTACTTGCTCGCGTTAAACACACAAGGTTTAGGGAGCGGTTCTGAACCTCTTGTGCCATCTTCTAGCTGAAGGCATGCAGTCTGCCTGTTTAGCTTTGAATGCCAAGAGGACCTTCATTCCCTGGGAGACATAGTTCCCTTGGAAAACCACCGGATTCAACTACTGCAAGGCAGGCACTCTTCTGGCTTCTCCCACTCAGGGAACGTTTGAGGAAGCAACTGGTGTTGGGAGGACTGTTTCTTTTAACCACACGGAAACCCTCAGTCGATTCAGTTACGCAGATTCAAGAAGAACGCTGTATCTTGCGTTCTCTTTCATGCGGTGAATTGAGAACTGACGCTGCTACAATCGCCTTAACTTAGCAAAACCGCGGCTCTCCCGTAGTCGTCTTTTAGAACGGGAGCAGCGCGGTTTCTCTTCTCCTTTGGTCATACCGTCTGTAAAGCGGTATTCTTCTCCGTGATGGATACAATGTGTACCCGAATGTAGGAATCCGTTAACGGCTTCAACTACTTGGAAGCCACAAATATCGTGCACTATATCCAGGTAGACAATGCACAGGCAACTTTCTTGGGCGTGTAACACAGAGGGAGGTTCAAACACAGTAAGTCAATCCTTCTCACTTCATCCCCAGACTCACAGCAACTGGCTCTTGCTTTCTCCTTCAGGCATGGAAGAAGCTACTTTCTGGCGTTAAGCACACAGGTTCTATTCCTCCAAACTGAAACAATTCGGCCGTCCCCTAGCTGAAGGCAAACAATCTGAATGTTTTGCTTTGAATGCCAAAACCACCTTCATTCCCTGGGATGCAAATTTCCCTTTGAAAACAAGCCGAGTGAAATACTTGCAAGGCAGGCACTCTCCAGACTTGTCCCAGTGAGGCAACGTTTGAGGAAGAAGCTGGTGCTCTTCGGACGATTCCTTTTAACAAAACTGAAAACTTCAGTCGATTCACTTAAGCAGCTTGAAGAAGAACGCTGTAGTGCGCTTTCTGTTTCATGCGGTGTATTGGGAAGTGACACTTGCTACTAACGTAGTTCTTACACAGCAAATCTGGGGCTTGGCCTCTTTCCTGTTCCAGAACGGGAGAAACGCGGTTTCTCCTCTCCTTTTGGCATCCCATGTGTAAAGTTGAATCCTCGGACATGCAGCACAGAATACCTCCCGGGGTGCTGTAGAGCCTGAAAAGGCTTCAACTACTTGAAAGGGAGAAAAGTCGTACACTTTATCGAAGTAGACAATGCACAGGCAACTTTCGTAGGCATGTAACACAGAGGGATTTTCAAAGACAGTAAGGGAATCCTTCTCCCTTCTTCCCCAGAGTGAGAGCTACTGGCTCTTGCTCTCTCTTTCTGGCAGCGAAGAAGCTACTTGCTCGCGTTAAACACACAAGGTTTAGTGAGTAGTCCTGAACCTCTTGTGCCATCTTCTAGCTGAAGGCATGCAGTCTGCCTGTTTTGCTTTGAATGCCAAGAGGACCTTCATTCCCTGGGAGACATAGTTCCCTTGGAAAACCATCGGATACAAATACTGCAAGGCAAGCACTCCTCAGGCTTCTCCCACTCAGGGAACGTTTGAGGAAGCAGCTGGTGTTGGGCGGACTGTTAATTTTAACCACACGGAAACCTTCAGTCGATTCAGTTACGCGGATTCAAGAAGAACGCTGTATCTTGCGTTCTCTTTCATGCGGTGAATTGGAACTGACACTTGCTGCTACAATCGCCTTAACTCAGCAAAACCTCGGCTCTCCCGTGGTCGTGTTTCAGAACGGGAGAAACGCGGTTTATCTTCCTCTTTTGTCATAACGTCTGTAAAGCGGTATTCTTCTCCGTGAGGGATACAATGTGTACCCGAATGTTGCAATCCCTTAATGGCTTCAACTACTTGGAAGGCGCTAAAGTCATGCACTATATACAGGTAGACAATGCACAGGCACATTTCTTGGTCGTGTAACACAGAGGGAGGTTCAAACACAGTAAGTCAATCCTTCTCACTTCATCCCCAGACTCACAGCAACTGGTTCTTGCTTCAGGCATGG